>MU269987.1:14518654-15118654 GCA_021432705.1 Caranx ignobilis
CCTGTTGTAGAGCGGACGGAGCAATAGAAGCTTCTGACTGTAGCAAGTGCAAGTGGTATTTAAAGCTGCCAGTTCAAGTCCCACAACAGTTGATTGGTGTAAGAAAGTCTTTTAGTTGTCTATGAATAGTCAGACATACTGTATCCAACGCAGACAACAGCCACAGAGTTTCCTGTTTACACTTCTCTTTAGCTTACTTGGAAACAGACAACAGAAGAATGAGGAAGGGGGCAGGGTCAGTCACTGGGCTGTGTAAATAGATATCTTCAAGTAGGTACTTGTCAGCGTCATATACCAGGGTGTCTCTGAAACACTGACATTAAAAAACTTAAACATGTTGCCTAACCAGACACTTTTGCATCTTTTACTAAAGGGAAGTTCTCACAGGCCAAATACCACACAGTGCATAACATCTATCTATATTCATTCTCATTTTCCCATTTCCCCATACAGTTCTGCATACTCTAGTTGTGGCTGTTGTATTTTCTTGTCACCAGGTTACTGACATCACACAGGTGTGGGCACAGATCAAGTAACCTGGTCTGTCTCAAGCCTGATTAGTTTGTGTTTCTAGACCTCATGATACTGTAGCTGTTTGCTTTGCTCACTGGCACATGCCTGAGACTCAAACAGTCTGTTAGGCCTCTGATAGTGCCAGATTGACAAATCAGCTTTAAGGGCCTAGTGTGTAGGATTTGGCAGAATCTATTGGCAGAAATTGGATGTAATATTTATATTTGAGGTTACATTAGTGTACAATCCTGAATATAATCCACTTGAATATAAGAATCCTCATATTTTCATTATTTTAGCATGAGATCTTCATATCTACACTGTGGCTCATTGTTACTACAGCACAGAATACAATACTGTCCCCAAAGAAGACCTATTATAACCTGAAGGGTGCCAACATACTATCCATTTTATTGTAATCTAAAGCCTTACAGCCAGATGTCACTAAATCCTACACACTGGTTTAAGGATTCTATAGTGTAAGAAATGCGCTATGGCAACATGTAGAAACATTATGAGCAGGTGCTGGTGATTCTGACTTTGTATCAAAATGGTACAAGAAAAGATCAAAGTGGTGGCAGGAGCATCGGTCACACACACTGTCTAGCTGGCAGCTGTTTCAATACATCTGAATTTAGATCTACGGGAAAGATGTCAGTATGTGGGATCGTAAATTTTGACTGACAGCTGACATTCGGTGATGTGTATTAGTGCAACATGCAAGAAAAATAGAGAAAAGCAACTCATTATCACTATGACTGAGAATGATAACAGTTCTGTCTTAACAGTGGTGGTCTCCTCCTGGGTGACAGTGCCCCCAGGAGGGGTCATTGGATCATTGGTTTGTTTTATGTTGGTTTTTCCTTTAATTTATCACCTGCTTGTCCCATTAGTTATAGTTAGTATATAGTATATATACATATATATAGTATATAGTTAGTTATAATGTGTAATGAATGGATTTCTATATGTGAGGTAACGTGTTCCCTTGGTTTACCATCGAGATGTACTATGCAGAGTATGCACTAAAGCTGCAAATGTTACCAACTTGTTCTCTGGTTCTCACTTGCAATACTCCTCAGTACTGGTGGTGCTGCTTCTCAAGTGTCCGGTTTTATGTCAGCAGCCATTAACCCGGTGGTCAGTGTAAATGTCACTTGGAGGATAGCATCTGAGTCAGCACTGAGCCTGTTTGGGAATGCCACTTTGGCCTATTATGGTATTGTCCCCTGCGGACCCTGCTTCATTGGCTTGGCAGATATGTTATGCTTCAATATGGTGTAAATATCATTGCAAGTGCACATTATACTGAATGGAATTATGGAAGTGAAACTACATGCAGTGAAACAAAGCTTGGTTTTACATATTTCCCAACAGAGGCTGTATCAGATGTTTGCACACGATTTTGTCACTAAGGCTGGATCCATATTTTTTTTGTAAGAATCTCTGCATAAATAATTAAATAGCATCCAACTGGGTGCACAGTTGATATAGAATGGAAGACCACTTTAAGAAGCTACATTCAAACGTGATTTTTGTAATTCAATCCTGGAAATTAAATATAGAGAAGCTGATACATATCGTCTGTCCCACCCTCATGTCTTATTACTGGTTTTTAACATGCAGCCCAGCTAAAAAAAGACAGAGTCAGTCTGCAGCTGTTAAGGGATAGCATGTCAACCATTCTCCAAGAGCACATGGGGATGAAGCTTTCACTCACAGCCCCTGGAGTGAAAACAGGACCGAGCACATGATCTACAGTACTTTTACATTCCCTCTATACAGCATTGGTTACCTTGGTACTCTGCTGATTTAATTGGGTGTACTGTCCCTTTAAGGGAGAACAGGGGACCCTTTGACGTCAGTGCAGAGGGAGATATTCCATGTTGTTTGTGAAAGGATGGAGCGAGATAAATTCACTGTTAGCTGTTGCTCACAGGGACGTGTTTTGTGTTCTAAAATGCACAATTTGGTTCACTTCAGGGTGCACCATTGTCTCACATAATCACTAGCATTCGGCCACTCATGAGCTCTTAATGACCTTTCACTGTTGCTAAAAGCATGGCAGTGGAATTAAAAGGTAAGAACAGCTTGTATGAAAATGCCCTTTAATGGGTGTAGGTGAAGGAGAATGTTAGAAAGGAGGTAAACCATGTGCAATGAAATGTCAAAACAAATGTCTGGAAATAAGAATAAGTACCAGTGGTGGTTTATCCTTCAGCAAACCAGTTATGTCATCTATTCAATACCATCACTGTGCATGACACACAGACACACACACACATACGTGTACATACATGTCTCTGCAGTGCATTCAGAAAAGCCTGGTCTTTACTGATTGTGTCGTCCATTTTCCACAATGTGATTAACCAAAGTTTGTACAGAAACCAGTAACCGTGAGGGTTTACCATTACAGTGCTCTTGTTATTTCCCCTCTCCATCCCATCAAACAGCCCTGCCCACTCTGCCTGCCTACACTCTTTCTCTCTGACATCTCTCTATTCGTCACTCAGACCCAGTCCTGACCATTTCCTGGCTGCTCTTCCTCTATGGAGCCTTTGTCCTCTGTACTGACCTCTCTTTTCGCGCTGTGGCTCTAGATCCCAGTGCAAGGGGCTGCTGTCCCTGGATCCCCGTGTGTGTCTGCACAGTTCCTGCTGCACGGCAGCCCTCCCTCCCCCATGCTATGCCTTTTTATAGCTCAGCTGAGCCTGCTCAGCCGGTGTTGCATTCTGGGTAAGAGGGAGGAAGAAGGCAGGGAGAGGCAGGATGAATGACAGGAGGAGGCAGGGGTGAAATTGAAGGCAGAGGGAGCGCAGGGTGGAGGGGAGGGTGGGGGCAGCGTGTTCCACAGCAAGTTTTAATTCGGGTCATTAGGTAATGAATGACTGCATATGGGTGTAGCCTGGAAAAAAATACAGTCTTCTGCTTTGCTTCTTTAATGAGAAGTGCATAGACAAGGATCAGCTCTGCTAACAACAGACTGCTGCATTTGTGTCTTTACATTCCTTCTCAGTCTTGGTTATACAAACAAACTGGAAGTGAACCAATAGTTTGCTTAGCCCTTTGTTCTTTGTTCCACTAAAGATTGGACTTGAGAAATTCAATCTTTCACCGTGTTGTTCTCTGTCGTCCAAGGATTTATTTTCTAATGTACTGAATGGGGCGAAATTCTGCTCCATAAACGCCAGTGTTACTGTGTAATTTTCCTAAGCTGAAAAAGAGGAATCTATGAGTGCACACTTTATTTTTCTCCCCGACACTAAATAAAACCGGAGCCCAACGAAACATCTGAAACATTTTATTAAAAGCATGAGGGACATATTCATGTCCTCAAATGGAACATAAATACAAAATATATTTATATGTACAAAGTATGGCAAGGACAAATAGAAGCGTACCGGGTACTTTCTAAAAATGTTAATTCACAAAAAACAGAGAAAGAAAAATATTAAATGTAGCTCCCAATGTGTTGTTTATCAAAGAGAGATGAATCAAACAGAACCACTATGAACTTGGTACATGATCCATCCTGGTTCAGAATTCAGTATCTTAATGGGTCTTATAAGGTTTGAGGTACAAAAATGAGGTAAGCACTACTTTTGAATAAAAAGCAAGCCCATAAGTAAAATCAAATGTTTAGCATTTTATGCTGCAAAAACTTCCAAATCTGAGCCAACAGCATTTCCTCTCTGTTATTTTTATCTCTCTTGTTTTCATCGCAACAAGCGGATAAAAAAAAAGGGACGACAACCTCCGACTTATTTCAGCTGTGCTTTCGCATAAATCTCCACAATTAAGGTCCAAGTTAGCAAAACTTTGTTGCTTTAACATGAGGAAAATGTTCACAATTACAGTGTGGTCCTGCAGATATTACAGGAGCTCACTGTTCTCTGTATTTCACAGAGGTAATTCAATATTTTGACCACAGGGAGGCACTATACTAGCACCACAACCTAGAACTCCACACTGTTCATGGTATTAGCTTCTTCCACATACAAAGCTTCCATCTCCTCCATCAGCTTCTATTTCTATGTTAATTAATAGAAAATGGCAGTAAGTAGTAGTCTGTTATCAGATGTTCAGAAGTGTATGGGCAGCGAACAGCATTACTTTAAAAGCCAAGCAGAAACATTAACTGGAGCTTGAATTATCACACAACTCTAATCTTGAGTCTAGAAAATAAGCAGCTATTTCATATCATTTGCGCAGTAACCACGGCTACAGCATACTGTGTGAAGAGACCGATGCACTGAATGCACATAAATAACATTTATGTTGATGGTTCAGTCAGTTTAAATGCACTGTTATCAATCACTGGAACATTTAAACTGACCAAAACAGTTTGTTTGAACACTGGAAGGTCCTTCCTAATACTGTTACTGCACAAATAACACCGATTTCCTATGAGTGGTGGGAACCATAAAAACTGAATGATAAAAGCAGCATTGATCCGAGCAGAAACTCAACTGGAAAATGATCAGATTTCAGTGCAAATCTTTCATTTCTCTTGCATTTTTAATGCAATTCTGTTTCTATCATTAAATCTTTTTGTGATTTCCATGACTCAAACGTGTTAGATTTTTATATTACACCATATGCCCATCATGTGCTTGTAAAAAAAACACGTCTGACACCAGGGTATACAATCTTGAGTCTTAAAAGTTGATGATTAAGGCATTAGATTGAGTACGTATTTCATCCCTTACAGTATGTCGTCTTCTTCCCTCACCACCGAGCCTAAATCCTGCTTGTTTTCCTGTTACATTTACAGATATTTAAACATAATACACCAAGCAACATTTGACAGGGTACCACCTATTGCACATGGAATTTGTCTTGTTATTAAAAATCGTGTTAGTTCAACCTTGAGTGCTGTTCTTTTTTTCTTTTAAATGTCGGCTCATCCTTCTTTCATTCTGTCTCTTTTCATTTTCTTTGACATGAAGTCGTTTTTTTAAATTTTATTCACCAAGTCCTAGCTGGAAAATCCACCAGGCGGCTCTGGATCGGGGGACTCGGGGTTGTCCTGGTCCTCTGTGGGCAGCTGGACGCGCTGTTCGTCCATGCGCTTGGCCTGCACCCTCTGGATTAGACTGAAGAAGTCTTCATCAGGCACTGTGGGGGCGTGGGGGCCAGCTTCTGGCGGAGAGCACCGCTGATCATCAATCCTGGAGGACTGGAGTTGGAAAGATGAATACATTTAGAGCGTAGAGGCAAATGTAACATGTCCATAACATCACTGAATGAATGCTTGACATTCGGTGATGAAAAAAATGATGCTATCTCCAAAGTATGTACGACTAATAATCATGAATACAAGAGGATGAAACCCTTGACTTCTTGTCATGGGAGTCGTGGTCTTACCTGGCACTTGATAAGCATGTTGAAGAAGTCATCACTTGGTTCTTGATGATCTCCCTCACCCACAAGGTGTCCCAGGTTGTTGTGGGTAATCCTCAGGCCAGGAAGGCTACCAACATTTACCCGCTGGTCGTCGAGACGGCGGCTCTGAGAGCTCGCAATCAAATCAAACAGCTCCTCAGTCTGGGGGGAAGTGGTAATCGCAGGATCTGAGAGAAAAGAGAGAGGAACTCAATAAATTTCACTCATCTCACATTTATTTTAAAAGCTTGTAAAGATCTAAACCAAAGACCAGCGGACCTATCATCTCATTCAGGGATGCCACAGAGTTTGCAGCACCTTCTCCATTGTCTCCATTTTGTGGCTCATCAAGATGGCAGCGCTGGTCATCCATGCGGCTGCTCTGGAACTTGCTGAGGAGGTCAAAGAAGCAGTCTTCATCGGAGGGGTCACGGCCCAGCTTCTGAAAAGACAATAACACGTCAGTAAAAAGGTCTCATTCTTCTTGTGCACATGTCTCTCCCTCGTCCATGTGAAATTCCTGCCAGTTGTCATTGTACTTTTAATGGATGTCATTACATCTTCACTTTACTAAACATTCCCACCTAAATTAGTCCATGCATTTTCTCAAACAGGCTTCTGAAAAGCTAAGACATGATCTGCACTTGAATGAATTTTACTTAATACTTTACTGAACTCTACCTCAGCCCATGAAACATAATCTGTCGATGGAATAATTAAAACCAGTGCCATTATGAGTTACATAATGAGGACCTTGAAGATGGCCAAATTAAGGAGGAGAAAAATAATCTCATTAAGTCACTAGGGATGTCCTTCATGGTGAGACTACCTTGGCCTAGATACTGAAGGGGAAACAATATCACTACATGTTGTGTAAAAATAAACACCCGGTTTATATTTAAGTAAAAAAGCTCACACTGCTGGATGGAAACATTAAAAGATAAAGCAGTAATTGCCAGTTATAACTAATAAAGTTGAATAAAGTTGTTTTCTTTGGTTTTAGATTTCAAGCAATTGTTAAACAGCTGTCGGTTTCAGTGGTGATCAGTTAACAGTGCTGGAAATGTGTGACTCCAATCAATTCTCAGCTGATCAATGACTCAATCACTGTCCATGGTCACATTCTCTCACCTAGTGTCATGATATTTGATAGCTTAGTTTATCTTTTTATAGCTTCAGATACATAGAGCTAGAATATGATTGATGTGGAATGAATTATGTTGGACCAGTGCTACTGAGAAAATACAAGGCTGCAGTGTTTGAAATTATAACTTAAAGTCCAGATGCTGGTTCTCTGAGAAATGATATGGGAACAGAAAAATCTGCCAACAGAGGAGCTCAGATCAGATAAAAGCAAAAACTTTACTTAAAAACAAGCTTTCAGCTGAATCTTGAAGCAAAATAATACACCTTATCACCACAGAGGGCCAAATTCTATTCTCACCATCCCAGCCTACAAAAAGGGTTTTCCTTGGAAATGCCTGGGGTCTGTTCCAACAGCAGGTTTACTCTGATCTCTGCATAACTCTGCAGAGTAAACACTGGAATCCCCTCAAATCTGGAGCATGAACCGCTGTGAAAAGACGAGCTGAAGTGACCATGATGAAGCCACGGCTTTTTAAAAATGAACCCAAGTCCTTTTTTCAGCAAGTCAAATATGTTTTCATTATTTTTTTAGGAAGTCAAAAGAAAGATACCGCTGCTAATTGGCCAAAGGATCGAATGCTAAACAAACTAAAACTTTAGTTACTATTAAAATATACATGAGGAATATTACTTATAGTATTACACAATGGAAACACAGGATAGATAACAGTGAAATATCATTAATACATATAAACATTTATCTAAACTTCAGCTGCACTGAAATTGAGATGAATGAATTCCAGACAACATTTCACGCAAAAAATAAATGAACATCTGCTACACTGCAAAATGAATTCATGTTGCCTGAAACAAAACGTCTCACAGCAGGTTGAGGGGAGTTGAGGTCAACAGAGGATCGAAACATGTCGATGGTGGCCTCATTACAGAAGCTCTGTGACCATACCTCCCTCCCCGACCTTAACAAACTACCCCCCCCCCCCCCGCCCAGTAACAACACCACTGTCAATAATCCCCATCAAAACTTGTACGACCACCACAAAACAAGATACGAAACCTTTAACACCAACTAGTGGGTAAAGTTAAAGTCACTTTGCCTACAGCGACAATGTGAAGTAGGTCAGTGTCAGTGGACGCACCAACCTTGTTTTCTGCTCTAACCTTTATATTAGAAAATCACACCATAGTTCAACAAACTTAGCTATCAATAGGAAAGAGTCAAATATCTACAGATACAATATATAAACACACAAACACACCCAACGAGAGTCAAGACTCTTAACAGAGAATAAATTCAGTAACCTCTGGTGTCCTCCTGCACCGTGTTGTTATTCAAGCTGTAAAACATAAATGGAACATCTTACCAGCGCCACTTCTTCTTTGTCCTCTATCTATCCTGCTCTCTCTCTCTCATTTCTCTCTGAGCTCTCTTTCCCCTTCACTTTGTCCACATGCCTCGCTCACACCTCCTTCTCCCCTACTTTAACCCACCACTTTACATCACTCTCTCTCCCCCTCTCTCTCTCTTTCGCTGTACTCAACTCCCTCCCCTCTAATTTCCTCTCCTCGTCTCTCCCTCTGTTTCAGCCCTCTTTTAATTTCTATCATCCACCCACCCCCCTCCTCTCTCTCGCTCTCTCTCTCTATCTCCTTCCCTCCCTCTCTCTCTCTCTCTCTCTCTCTCTCTCTCTCTCTCTGTGGCTCTCCTGCAGGCCATTTTTGTCCCGTTCACTCACTGTGGGAAAACAACTCATTATGGGAAGCAGAGGGAGGGGTAGCTGAACCTTTGGGGTGGGTAAGCGCTTCTGTGATCAAGGTCACATTATCAGGAGAGAGGGAGAGTGGGGGCTTGCAGGGTGGAGGGGATAAGGGGCAGCGAATGGGAGAGGGGAGAAAGGGGGTGTCAGGATGGGTACAGTTATGAGTAAATTGCATGCCAGCACTGGCAGCCAGCAGAGATCAACTGCCCGAATGACTGGAGCCTTCAGTGGTGGTACTCAGTTCTTCAAAACTCATAATCCCATCCATAATCAGAGATTGTTTTATTTCCCATTATTCACATTAATATCACCTCACTGTGATTGTTATTTAAGCACTCTTTGCACATTACTTAGCTGTGACTTATAGCACTTTCTGTCCTGTGTCCTTGGCCCTGTGGTCTCTGTGTGGATCCTCACTTCCCTCTCTGTATTGTCCAATTAATCAAGTAGGCCAAAGGGACAGAGCGAGAGAGAGAGAGGGACACGAGATGACGACAGGGGAAAGAAAAGAGGGGGAAAGAGTGAGAGAAGTATGGAAATTAAATCATTCATGTGAGTGTGTGTGTGTGTGGGAGGGAAGGATGTGTGCTTTCTATCCTCTTATGCTTTTGAACGAGGTACAGGTGGAGAGAGGAGGCAAATTTACAGCGGGGGAAAATTTAAATGAAATTCTAAATTAAAATCCAGTTTTAATCATCATCACCTTAATCACCAAGCGCTCGCTCAGTGCCGACCCCAAACAACTTCTCACCAACTAAAGCTTTCTCCCTGTGATACTTAAAATTCTATACTGCAACACATGAACAATTTGCCCTGGTCTTTTAGTATTACGTCATGTACTGTAGCCATCAGGTGAATATTTATAACACTCACTTTAAAACAAGTAGCTGGAAACTGTAAAAAAAAAAAAAAAAAAATCAGCCAGGTCCCTAATATTAGCTTAATAAGCTAGCTAGCTACTGCTGGATCTTCTGGCCAAAGTTGTCGACTCGCCACAGAGATGATTATCTCCCCCTGTCTTACATCAAGAATCAATTACTTTATATAAATGTAAGTTTTGATTATATCCTGAGGAAGACCATGTAATGAGAGCTCTGGAAGCAAGTAAGAAGGCACTGAGGTGTGAATGTCTTATCTGTTCCCATGACCAGGAATGAACTGTTTTGGTAACAGCACTAACTCCATCTCCTCATGAAGAGTGACAATAGACAAAAGCTTGACATAAACTTAAGTAAGTGGTCCTTGAGTTGGAATTGTACCATCAGTGCTCATGGGCATGCATCTATCCACACAGCTCTATAAACTTAAATGACTAACATTAATCAGATTGAATGTAATGTTTTAAAATCTGCCACTTTAGTGACAAACGTGGGCAATGCTTGCATGTGCATTTAATTATAATAATCAATCCTTATCATTGTCTGATGGTTCAACAACGCTGGTGCACTTTTTATTCTAAAACCTTCCCTGGAGATACATCCTGATAAGGTTTACCACAGACACACAACTGGCTTGAAAAGATTGGCAGAGTTGAAACAGGGTACGCTTCAATGTCAGCAGGATTACCAACATTTAGTTTGGATGTTATTTCCAGTCCCTTGTGATGAACCCTCATCACGCAGCCCAGTAATTTCTCCCTCTTTCCCTGGATGTCAGACTCCTGATTACAACAATTAGCACTGTCACAGAATCGGGGTGTCACTCGTTGCCGTGGGGACACTGAAATTTAGGGATACAACAGCTGTGAAACGGCATCTTCATTGGGAATCTAGTTCACTGCAAATGGATCCTAGCTGGCGTATAATGAGGAGATACCTTTACACTGTGGCTGACATCTTACATCATACCTAGAACCTCACGGGAAATTAAAAGTAATGTTCCCAATTTAATCTCTCTAATTTCTCTCATCTTCTCTTTAAAGCGGGAGCCCTGAGGACGTGTTGGACAGAAAGAGGAGAATATAGAGTTCTTTTTCTCAGGTAGCTTCTTAGTGATTTAATTAAAAAGCTTCCATAGCTCAGTTTTAAGCTAAATATGAACAAGGGACTATTATCATTATTATATATTTTGGTGGGCTGCTTAACAGACTGAGGCATGAAATTGAAATTAGAGCTGGAGGAGGTTTTTATCATAGGAAATATGATCATTTTAAGTCTTTATCTTTCTCGTCAACTTGCACACTTTTCTATTCTTGTCTTGATTTAACTGTAAACATGAAGCTACTGTGAGGAGCTGGTTAGCTTAGCTTAGCATAACATTTGGAAACAAGAGGAAACAGCTAGGCTGGCTCTGTCCTGAGAGAAGCACCTACCTGGTGCCACCTGAGTCACACGTTTGCACAATCGATGCTGAAAAAGACAGTAAAGACAAAGCCACTCACTGGCACCGGAGGCGGGACTTGCACAGTGATGTCGTCAGTGTCTACAGGAGAGTCCAACCACGGCCTTTCATCTGATGACTGACTGTCGGGATAGCCTTTCCTTTTCCCGGGCTGCGACAGGTGACTCTTGGATCTCCTGGGCATGCTTTCCAAGTCCTGGTTCTCTCCGTTCTGCAGTAAAACATAACATTGTTAGTGAGGGACTGGCAGCTGTTTGGGGAGAGGTGCAGGGAATCACATTTACAGGCGAGAAATCACCTTCTCTGAGGAGTACTTCCACAGCTCCACACTGTCCATGCTGTTTCTTTTGGTGAATTTGGGCCTTGCTCCTACAGAAAAAAGGATAAATAAGTAAATAAACACACATTAAAATATCTCATGCAATTTACTGTAAAATCATTTCAGGAGCTGTGAGGAGCTCTTTGTTTGTCTCATTGCAGCTGTAGCAGCCTGTAGTTTCAGTAGTGGTGCCATGATGTTCGCTGTGGCTCTGAGGTTTAGACAGACAACTGGGCAAACAATCTGAACCCCAGTCTGTTTGCCAGCTCTGCACCAGAGAGGGAAATGTAGGACATGGGTGTGAGTTTCTGCCCAGTGAAGGGGTCATGAAAGCAAATATCACACAAAAGCCAGGCCCATTGTACAGCTCCTCCATGCTTTTGTCTTATGTTATTTGTGGGTCATTTGAGGGGAAACTAAAACTATCAAGTTTTAATATTTGCAGACAATGTTTAAAACAGGCTGTGTTTCAGAAACAAACTTTCTTCTTGAGACTGGAGGTAAAACAAGACTCTTCATCTTACCCCCAAAACATACACACCCCTTTACTCTCACATTTAGCGCAGACATAACACAGACAGTGTTTATCTGTTATGTCTGTCCCACCTGAAGTTAGTTTTACATTTAACATGGCCACCCTGTGTACACACACACAGTATTCAGAGCACTCTCAAACCCACACATGCTATTTTTGTCAACCGCAGAAGCTGAAAGAGCAAAATCTACAGATTTAAAAAAGATTAAAAGTTTATTATCTGTAGTTGAAAAGTGATTATTAGTTACCATTTCCTAAAATATTATATATATATATATCATATTTAAGTTATTTCCTACAGCATGATGAGCCGTTTCTTTAAGATCCAAGCTCTAAGATGACTTTCCCAAACCACAGTTTGCAGAGGGCAAACAAAAAGGTCCCTGATTAAAATGCAGTCAAATACACACACACACACTGCCGCACCCTTTCCCCTGTCGTGATTAAGGAAATGAAGGCACTTGCTCACAATATGTGTAAGAAATCAAGTTATGTAATGTGAAGCACTGTTGGAGAGGACAGAGTTGTTATTTAATCCCTGGATCCCTGTGGTATACAAGCTAAATGATCACCATGTATGGGCATAGACAGGACAGTATACCACTGTATTCATACAATACTTAAAGATCACATGATACTCAATATACTAGACAAGCAGATTTGATGATAGATATCAATTTCAGTGTTAAAAGCACAATAATTGTGTTTTACCAAAGACCTGACTGTTACACTTGGACTAATATATCACATGTAAATTAATATATGTAAATTGATGTTGCCCGTTTCTGTAACTCATTATCTGAACTGCTATAATTAGTACGAACATTAACCATGTCGTGTTTTAATGACATGGTAATAATGAGTGGTGTCAAGTGTCGTTCCATTTCTGACAGTCACTGCGAGTAAATGACAAACCTACCGTAAACCACCAGCTCTTAAATCAAACGCTCCCACTCTGTGAATTTGTGCATGATTGTGTGTACTCGTGTTTAGGTAGATGAGGAGGTTGATACCACTTGACATGTCTATCCCTTTAAATATAAAGCTACAGGGAGCAGTCAGTTAGTTTAGCATAAGGGCTGGAAACAGCTAACCTTCCAGTCCTTTTAAAAGCTCAGCCTGAAAGAGAGAAGCTGGTACAGAGAACTTTGAGTATTACCTTGCATCTCAAACTCTGAACTGGAGGGTGAAAGGTCACTCTCACTGACCCCCAGAGCCTCCATCAGCTGGTCCACATTCATTCTGGCTGTCAGTTCTCCGTTTCTGTCTCCAATCTGAGGGAAATACATAGAGACAGGGACAAGGAGGCAAATATATTAGGTCAAAAGACAGAGGACTTACCTGGACCAATGTTTTGTTTGTTTGTATCTAAGAAAAAGTTTCACTTCTTTGGAGATGTCCAGGTGCTTGCGGGCGTAGTGCAGAGCTTGTTTGTGGTTCCCTAAAGACACATATGCATTTCCCAGACTCCAGCAAGCACGGCCCTCACCAACCCTGCAGAGGCACAGACATACGCACTAATATGAAAAACTGCTCCTCTGTCCTTGCATGGACATTAGATTTTCTTTCTGCTCACTCTACCTGTCAGTGAGCTCCTGGGCGATGTACAGGTGTTTCAGGTGATAGTCTATGGCCCTTTCATATTGCTGTAAAAGAGTGTAGGTGTTTCCGAGGCTGTAGCAGGCCTGGGCCTCCATAACCTGGTCCCTCAGCTGCCTGGACAGTTGCAATGTTTTCCTTGGAAGAGAAAAACATAGAAATAGAGGAATAAATAACATAAGTAAAGGAAAAAACTAAGGTAGTAACAAGGTTGTGTCTGACAGGATGGATGAATGAGGAAACAAAGAGTATTTCAGGATTATTTCATTTTTTAAATACTCGGAGATATCCTTTTCGTTTTCATACTCCACACTTTACTTTTTGCAGAAATTGCTTCACTTCACTTTCCCACCACTAGATGTCAGGCTGCGCCCTTTCCTCACCTGTAGTACTCTGTGGCTGTGTTGAACTGGCCCAGGAATATGAGGGCATTGCCAAGGTTACTGTAGGCTCGACGTTCTGCTGCTTTGTCCCCAAATTCTTTGGCAATGGATAATCTCTGTGAATGACAGAGCAGCACTATCAGGTCAAACCGAATTAACACAAATGCATTCATCCTTGCTTCCTCATTTTCAGCAGGTGAGTTCAACCAAATTCAACTTCTCCAAAGCTGAGGCTATTACAAAAATTTTAAGCACCAAGCTGTGTTGGACACATTATTTGTGACCAGAGGTGTTTCTACAGCAGCGGAGCATCAAATCAGCCCCTCTGACTCCCTTTGTAAGCTGTATGCTCCCTGCTGTGGCTCACTGATAGATTTGTAATGGGGAAGAGAGAAGAGAGCGGCTTCTCCCATGAGCACAGTGGTTTACAATGGAGACTGACAGGAAACCTGGGGAGAGCGAGCCTGAAGCAACACTTACCACTGATTCACCAAGAAACCTAGTCCCTTCTCTTTTTTCTGCGTGAGGCTATCAATGTGTGCACACTGTGTTGCTGCAGTGTAAGGTCACGATCCATTTAAAAACACACAGAGGTGAAATGTGCTCGCAGGGGAAGCAGCACTTGCTATTTTACATCAGTGTTTCACCAGGAAATAACACAGATTTGGATCAAAGTATTTACCCTGTGTCTGTGTCCTAGCACCCACTGCCTGCTGTATGTCCTTTATGCAGATATCCCTTATCAAATAAGAACATTATACATAAATACATTCAGTGAAATTACAGGAATTAGCACTGTCTGAATTAGAGGTCACCTCCTTTCCTTTCAAACTGACATGTGCATTTTAAGTCTTGCTATTTTGCATGGAAAATTTGTCTGTGCAAGGCAAAGTAGGATGGAGCTTTTCTAAACATCGACTTGTCTATCTTCTTCACTGAGTGGCCCACCTGCTCCTCTGAGCTTCAAGCTCAACAGGAAACACCAAATGAATAAATGATCAATTAGAAGTGCACTCAGCGCCCAGACCTCCACTAAGGCCAGTGTCAAGCAACATGCACAAGACGTCTGAGAAGAAAAATGCAAATTCATGGTAAATGATCTGGATCTGCACTAAAAATCAAAAAACCAAGTTTGTTGCAAAATCAATTCAGCGCTGTTTTAGTAATCCTGCTCACAAATAAACATACAAATAAGCAAATAAGACAGAAGTGAAAACAACACCTGCTTGGGGAGGTAACATGTGATTAATACCAGGTTTCATTTCACAACTCTCAAACATGTTTGTTCACAAGCTGAACTGCCTCATTTGGTGCTAACAACTGGTACTTATCACAAAATCAAATTTAGCGGTCACCACTTTGTTTTGCTTCTGGTCTGCATGCGACAGGAGCTTAAATAGAGGCTAGTTGGGAAGTTGCAAATTTTGGATGTGGTTCTGTGGTTTCAGGGAGGACACACTCAAAGGTCCCTGGACAGGAAGTGTAGATATGACAAGCAGAACACATAAAACATGCTGCGTGTTTGGTGCATGGTCTGGTTTAACATACATAGCATAACATGTTGATTTGAATTTGTGCTTCTAAACAGTTTTTGTACCAATAATGCACTGAGCTCATTTTCCTGAGCAAGGCGACACAGTCACCGTACAGCTGTGGGGCGTCACAAGTAAAGTCAGGCTACTCCTCTGCTGTAAGGTCATTGCAGCGCACAGCTCATGTGTGTGCTCTGGAGTATCATGAATACAATGCTAGTGAAAAGATTTCTCACCTGACGATGGAACTTGATCGCTTCAACAAAGTTTCCCAGCAGGTAGTGGGTGTTGCCCAGGTTTCCATAGGCTCTGCCCTGAGCAGCTCTGTCCCCAAGCTCCTTGACCAAACACAAGTTCATCCTGCAAAAGGAAAGTAGATGCAGATTTAGGAGCATTAAGCAAATGACATACATGCTGACTATTAAATGTATGTTGGGATTTGAATCATTGTACTTTTACATCCAAATGCCTGTTTAATTTTATCAATGCATCAATGTTGACATCAGAGACAAACTAAATATATGAAAAAGTCTATGTATAATTATTAAGCCTCCAGTATGTCCATTATATTTATGACAATTTCTCCTTTCGGTTCTCCACTATCAGAAAAATGGCTAAAAAGCTCTAGTTCTCAGTAATGACCTTCACATTCACAAAATTGGCTTTGAATGTATGTGTTTTTTTTTCACTAATCTACACACAAAACACAATTTATTGAGATTAAACATGTGACAAATTCAACTGAATTGATCGTGATTTAGAAAGGCATTTTTACAGTAGCTACAGTATGCATCATCTTGCATTCCAGAGCAGAAGCTTTACATTATAGATCTGTGTAAAGAATCCAGATGGTGGCTTGGAGACATACGTAATACATTTCTTGAGAGTGAGGGAATTCTTAACAAAGAGCCATTATCTGAGGAACCCAAGGACAAATCTGACAAGACCGCAGGGCTCTGCGGCTGCAGAGGAAGAACTTCACTCCATTCACTACTTCACAGAACTGGTCTATGAGGTAGATTAGCCAGAGAGAACCACTTTCGCCCGAAGCAAATATGAGCCTGAGGTTTACCAGAGGGCAAATGAATCACTCCGCCTGCAGGGTTAATTATTCTGTGGTCTGAGGAGAATAAATTGAAATCTTCAGCGACAATGTAAAGTGACATTCTATTGGAAACTCCTCCTCAGTTCTCACAGCACTTCAGCTGTTAAGACATAATACAGATCTGTTTTATGGGGTGGAAAAGACTGTAAGAGAAAACTAACCAATGATTGAGGGCAATTTTAATTTTCTGCTTGTGAGTGTGCAAGATTGTAGACTTGGGTTTGATGGAACACATTGGTCACGCAGCTAAATCAAGTCTGGAGTGTTTCTTTAAAATAGTTATAGTAAAAATAGTTCTCAAATTGTTAAAGGGAGGTGTAGCCAAGGCTGGGACTGAAATACAAGTAAAAATCTGCAGGTAAAAATAACTAAGGAACACTAATCCAGATGTGCAAGGCAGATACATGTAATTAGGAGCAGCTTACAAAAGTTGGCATCAAAGTAGCAATGCTTTCTAACTGAAATGACATTTCTGTCATTTAGTATATATGAATATCAATATTTTGGAGTTAGTTTTTTCTGCATTAATTTTAACACAGATGCAGGTAAGTGTGATTGTGATTTTCTGGTGTTAACCTCCATCTGTTGTGTGTGTATGTTCTGTACACTGCCGACTAAACATACTCGTAAAAGCCGGTGGCCCTCTGCAGTGTGTCTCTGACGTCAGGAGGCAGGTCCCCTGGTTCCTGCGTGCAGCCCCATAACTGCTGTTTGCCCTTTGCATGGAACACGTTCCCTATGTTGTACAGCGCTCTGGCCTCTCCAACCTACAGACGGATAATAAAGACACACAGGGGCTTCAAAGCATGTCAAAAAGGATAAAGGTTTTTTCAACAAGAAGAAAAGTATTTAGACACAAAACATGCATGTTACCTTGTCTCCCTGCTCTTGGGAAATATCCAGATGTCTCTGACAGCACACGACAGCCTCATCAAAGCGCCCCAACACTTTTAATGTGTTGCCAAGGTTTCCACTGGCTTTCCCTTCTCCAATCCTGTCTCCTATTGTTCTGAGAAAGCAAAGGAAGAGTTAAGTCACAGGAGTAAAGACCACAGGTTTTCTATGTTAATGTACACTTTGTTAAATAACAGTCATTAATGTAACAAGGCTCATTTGGGAGTATGTTTTTAATTGGCTGCTTACAGTACTTTCTAGGACCAGGTCCCGGTGGCCCTGGTGAGACTGTAATGTAACAAGGTAAAGCTCCCCAGGGTCTTTAATCACTTCCCTGCTGAAGCACCAGCTGCACTCACTGCGGGGGAGCGGATTACTCCGACAAGCTAAATATCCAGCTGGTATCTGTTGACTGTTACTATATGAAAGTCCCCTCACTTTTTCTTGGAATCCTCGTTGTCTGACTAAGTGTTAATAAAATAAAATCTCTGTTTTCTTTGTGCATCTGATTAAGTACATAAAATCTGTTGCAGAGGGTGACATGGATCCTCCTCCTCCGCTGAGACTGTCTACGACAAAGTGAAGAGTGCATTTGCATATGATTCCTACATACTGGTAACCTGCTCATCACTGAGTAGAGCTTCTCTTTAGTGTTGACTGTAGTAATATGTGATTGAACTGATTGAAAAAAAACACAAAAATCAGAACAAAACAAAGACAATTCCATTTGAAACTAATCACTTCAGTTCGTTACAGTCTACATAAAAAGCGGTCAGTTTGGCGTCTGCTGTGAAATGCCAGATTAAATAAAATAAACGTGTGCCTCTCTTCATGGGCGGGAGCTGTGTTGAAAACAAACAATAGATTACTAAAAGGGTGCAGCTGACCTGGCTAAGGTAAGGTCATGTTTGTGGTACTCCAGGGCTTTGCTGTACTCCTTGAGGTAGAAGTAAGCGTTGCCCAGCTGGCTGTAGATGGCACTGAGGGTCTTTAGGTCCTCTGTTCCAACCTGGACGGCTGCCTCGAAAAACGCTGTCCCCCCTTTAAAGTCTCCAGCCTTGCACAGCCGCTCTCCTTCCAACGCCAACTCCAAGCAAGAGGCTTCCATCCTACACACACATACACACACACACACAGAAAAAAACATGAGCATTGTCAGAGAGAGAACAATGTACACATTCTATAATTTATCATCGCCACAACTTCTTCCTACTGTGAGGAACAAATTGGACAGTATCACCATAGCAACAAGATCTGTAGCCATATCTATGGTTTGTTGCCTAAGCAACTGAATCTTAGCAGCAAGGGTAGCACCTTGAAAGGTGTTGAACTGCTCATAGAGTCAGATAATAATGATAATGATGCAGAGTTTTCTTGCATTAACATTAATCTGCACCAAGCTGATGACAGTGCTTGACACTTCACACTTTTTAGGGTGTTTTTGGAGGGTGAGAAAAAAAATCAGTAAGACAGTGCTGTCCTGGATCAACACCTGTTGATCCAAGAGTGTCTCAGCTCACCAACGTTGTTATTCTGATGCAACAGGAGCTGCACATGCAGGGAATGATTACCAAAACCAAGCAGAGTGAAAAGGCACTCCGAGCACTTCCACCAAGCCTCAGTTACCATAGCAACTGCAGGATGAAGGACGCCGACTCAGGGAATGCAAGGGGGATGTTAAATTTTTGTCTATTGACAAGTTGATTATTTTAAGAGAGGACTTTCAACATGAGATTTTAACACATGCTGTGAATCTGCTTGTGTGACCACAATGTCCTGATGAAATGAATCTGTCTCACATTTTCTTGTCGCATCAAGGACAACAAGGTCTCATCAGCGAATTGTGTCCAGAAAATATACATCCCAGATTCAGACCAGCCAATCTGGTTGCGGCTCTAAATTCAAGATAAGGTAATAAATGTAGAGTTAAGTCAGGATTATCCTTAAATCTAATCAGTTTTACCAAAGGCACCACTACACAGTTATGTCAAAGAGATGTATACCATCACAGTGCTTGTATTCTGTTGCTTTTTTTGTAAGCAGGTGAAAATGTAGATGCAAATTCACCCGTCTTCCTGCTTGCCAAAATCTGAATTAATGATGCACACTTCTCTGTGCCAAATTGATTCATCATGACTGGTAATTAGCAGTGATTTACATCACCAACATGATCTTCTGGTCAAATCTTTTTCCTTTCCTGATCGATATAAGCATGGCTCAACGTAGTCATTTGGTTTTGCCAAACCAAGCAACAGAATCAACACAGAATCAGTCCTCTCCAGTGCCCCAGCAGTACCTGTGTTTTTGCTTGGTTCGTGTTTTGTCCACATACTCCTGCAGCTCCAAGTGTAAAGGCCTGAGCATAGCCTGAGGTCGGGGTCCATGGTGGACCAGTCTACACATAGCTCTCTCTGCCCCAGTCAGAGGGCAAGGACCAGCGGCCATGAGGGCGAAGGCAAAACAAGAGCTAGCTGTGTCAAAAACTTTGAGAAATGAGCGAGTAGTATCACTGATAACACACCACCTTGACTTTTAGTGACATCAGGAGATACAACTCATCCAGATGGAATTTGCAGATACCAATATGAAATCCATATTGTCCACTAAATAATTCCAACAGAATCCACAATGTCAGCAATGTTGCTCCAAAACCTGGACACACTCCAGCTGGAAGTTGCACACAACCGTCCACAACCAGCCAAGAATCACATCTGCTTTTCAAGTCCTCCAGAATGTTCCAAAAACTGAACGGTAGACTCTCTTCTCCCGAAGCCGAGACAGTCAGGAGGGAATTGTTGAAAATTCCACAATAGAGCAGATCCGGTTACAAATGTACTTTTGAGCAAACGCACGTTGATCAAAAGTCTACAGAGGTCATTTTTCATTCATCCAAGTAGATGTAATCACTTGGTTGAGACGTCAGCTGCTGTTATGTCATTCGAGTTCTTACTATCCCCAACAGAAATATGTTGTGCGCCCTCTTTTTAATCCTCTTCAACCTGTCCTCAACTGTGACAGCAACAGCCATTGTTGTGTCCTTTCATTGTGAGCCATGTTTTAAAAAGAGGGAAGGTAGAATGTAGGGAACATTCTGGGTGACAGCAGGGGGACAGTCAGTGACGACAAAGCGGGTGCAATACCTCTAAGCTCGACCAACGCCCCAATGGGAGACGAGAGAGAGAGAGAGAGAGAGAGAGAGAGAATGACTAATCCAGTAACCTGCACCTCCTTAGTAGAGACCAGCAAAGCCCAGTGAGTGGCCCAGACTAATCCAACTATCTGCTGACACAGGCAGAAAACATTATTAGGTCACTACAAATAAGACGAGGTGAAGAGCAGGTGAGGCTAAACATGACAAGACGGCATGCACACACACATTTAATCACTCTTATTAAAATCTAAGTCATTTGGCAACTCAACAAGATATTTGTCTGTTTACTTGGTGATAACCTTTAAATGTTGGGTTGTGATTATAAGGCCCTACACAACACATAATGAAACTACAGAGGATGTAACACTCAACCTCTATTCAAGTGTCCCAGTAAGTCATGACAGTGTGTGAGCAACCAAGACCATAATCAGGCTCCAGCTAAATGGAATTCAGCCCATCGTTAACTTTATTATTTACACATGTGCTTTCCTTCTTGGTCTTCTTCTATGAAACGGGCTCATGCTATGACCCTTTTCAAAAACCACACACTGATACCACAGGCTGCAGCAGTAGCAGAGAGAACCATCTCCTCTTTGATCTGGCAAGAAAATCATTTGACCTTACATATAACTCACCATGGGAGTGTTCACCACCGGGTCTTTTCTTTCCTTTGTTGCTTATATCACTCTCTAGGGGTGCGTGGGCGACACAGAAAAAAGTCATCTGTCCTCCATATATATGAAACAGATGAAGGACATAATCAGATGAGAAACTGTTAATAGATTCAATAACTCACTAATGTTGGCTATTCTGAATTGCCAGTGGCCTAACAGAGAAAGACAGATAGACAGATAGTTACCATGGCATAAAGAGTGTGCAACAGCCACCATTCTCCCTGTCTTCACTGCTACTGTTAAGGTGAAATGACCACACTGCCTTTCTCAGTCAGAACAAATGACTCTTGCCTCGCTGTTGGAGAATCTTGGCCAAGTTCTGGAGCAAAATGTTCTCCAAACATCTTTTAGAAGGGCTGGCAGTCACAGATGAAAGTCATCAAAGTGAGATGGAGAAAGAAAGGGCTGCTTATCATCACAGGTAACAGTCAATAAGAATGTCTGAGGTCATCTACCTGGCATTAAACAAAAGGTCTCAACAGCAGCAGCTACTTAAATAAACTCCCAAATCTCTGAGATCCCGCAACAGGACTGAATGGAGGGAATACAAGAGTCTATAAGGTCAACTGTTGATGTTAGAGTTTTGCAATGTCAACAATACAGTAAAGTTGAGGTAGGTACCTTCAGGAGTGTTATGACAGCTGAAGGACAGATGGTGAAGGGGCTTCTGTAAACCACCACTGAACTTGTGGAAAATGGGTGTAGCCTTAAGAAGGCCTGGCATGACTTAAAAACTTCAGCTGTGGAGTTATAAAGTCAGAGGATGCTATATCATCACTTACCAAAGTCAGAAAGGACACGTGTCAGTTTGAACTGGATTAAAAGACTAAGAAAAAGGCATTATGGAGATCAGATTTTAAAAAAAGACGACAATTCAAATGCAATACATGTCTATATGAGATTATTTTTACAAAGTGACTTTCATTCTTGCCATCTTTTGTGGCGGGCAGAAGAATGGATCTGTGCAGTTCGCCGTTCTCTCCTCTGATTACCACTCTAATTGGTCTGTTTGGTAGACACTCATCCCATAATAGCTTGCCTGTGGTCTACAAGAGACAGCCTCCCTGCACTGTTACCATGGCAACACAGAGTACATGTAGCACGTTGGACAGGTTTCAGAAAGGAAGTTAGAGGGGTCGGAGTGAGGTTTTGTGTTTAAGGCGAACTATTCCATGTCTCAGGTTTGAGCTTGCAAAGAAAAAAAAGCAGAACATGAACAATGAGCCTTTGTCAAGTGGTGAAATCACAATGTGTAAATTATGGCATAAATATGAGTGGATCCTGCTTATGACAAACTTAAGTTTGGGGTTAAGGATGCAACAACACAGCGCAGTAACAATGCCCTGTGGTTATGATGGCATCTTGTTCAAGACGATGCGACTTTACCGGCGGAAAAAGAGCAATGTCTACAAAAATTCTGCAAAATACACATTTTACCTGCAACACTTTTTGCTTTTAACAATCTTTAATTTATCAAAACTTGTGTAAAGCCAAACACAGCCAGGACCAGAATGACACAGACCCAAATAAGCATTAGTCTGTGCATCCTAGTCTGTAGTCTCTGTGTTTATGATACTTAAATATTCACACAATATATTTACTGCCTGCATCTGTGCCCTGCATCCCATTACAGTGTATCTGTTTTCTTTTTTAATTAGTGTGATGTATCCACCTCATAAAATACCCCACATTACTATCAGTATAGTTAATGGAGCAGGATAAGTCATAAGGGCAGACAGTGCAAACAGTGCAATTATGAATTGTAATTAATATTCAGATATGAAGCCACGGCCTGAATATGAGATGTGACCCAACGCCTGATGGCTTTTAACCAAATGTTTCTAAAGAAAGAGAAGTTCCTCCTAAACTCACAGATCCTTGTTCCATCCTCAGGGTTCTGCACGACTGTTCCCATGAGGCTTGGCTAAGCTAAGAAACTCTGCGCTGGTAATCCAGCCATAATTACAGAGTGCCACAGCTAGTTGTCAGGGAAACCAAAGAGAAACTCTCTAGGAATGTTTTTTCCTCCTGCACCGCATGTCTCTTTCAGTTACAGCAGAGCTGTCTCCTTCTTTCTTCTTTTGTCGCATTCTCTTGTAAAAGTTCATTTTATTCTCTGTGATTCTGTTTCTCTTGGCTGTTCACCCTGCTGTCGGTGGTGCACCACTGACAGCAGGGTGAACAGGGTTAATAGCATGATATAAATGGGGTAGCATCATCTAGTATGGTCTCAACAAAAAGCGAGGAATAGTTAACTTTAAAATAGCTAAAAATCTATTTATATGGCACCTATTGAAAGCAAAGTTTACAAGGTGTTTTACTAGCAAGGACAACAAACTATTCTCATAAACACAATGAGAACAATAGCACCATCAATAAAAGAAAACAACAGTAATAAATGAACACAATAAAACCTAAACCAATAATAGAAATAATGTCACCTAACAGGAAGGCGGGCTATAAAATTGCATTTTAAGAGGATAAAGAGACGGACTTAGCCTTCCTAATCTCCTCTGGGAGTTTTGGTTTTCTGATACCTGACATCTGTGTTGAAGATTACCGATAGAGAGAAGAGAAGACCAATCATGATTGATGATGATGAGAAAAAAGCATGAATGACTATTTCAAGGTTTTTGGCTGGTATGTAATTAATTTTGGAATCAATTAATTATAAAGGAAATCCATTTTTGTGAGAAAATTGATTAATCGGACCACTTGAATTAATTTTAATCCATTAATTAATTTGGCAGACAAATGATTTGGCTAAATTGAGAAAAGAATGACTGTATGACAGATTTAATGGCTGTTACTGTCAATTAAACACTAAGGTTTCTACTGTGAGGTGATAAAATAAGAGCAGAACACCGTAGCATGCCTGTGATTTGAGATTTCATACATGAAAATCATTGAAATAACTGGGGTTACAGCTAAATAACTGTGGTGTCATCTGAGTGAAAATGTAAACTGATGCATGTGGGATCTCATGACACGTCCCAACTGCTGCATGTGAAGGTAAAAGACCTGGATTCTGTCAAATCCTGCCTTTAAAAATGTTCCAACCATAAACATTCATTACTAGGATTCACAATTTAGTCTCTTAGGAACAGCAAACCCTGTAGCTGCCTGAAGATGAGATAACACTTAATGTGTAAATGAAGTGATTCAACTGTGTTGTTACTCTGAGTTGAGAGTCCAAAGAGCACAATATGATTTAACAGAACCAGTTACATGTGGACACATACAGTTGTAAAATACTTCTTTCAATTTCCTCTAACCAATACCAATTAACAGAATAGGTATTTAACAGGAATCCTTTGTTGTCAAAGTCCCTAGAGATAATACTGCATATCCACCACAACCCTGCAGAAAGGTTATGTATTGGCTTTATCTGTTTGTAAAATAGACAGAAAGCAATCACAAAGGGCAGATCTGGCCATATGATCATAACCAGCAGCACTGTGACTCACTCTTGTATGTTTATCTCTCAGTGTGTGTGTGTGTCAGGGACATGGCAACCTTACAGGGCTTTTGAATGTCACTTCACAACTCAAGAGTTATTAACGTTCCCGGCCCCCTGCTCTGTGTCACAGACACTTGGCCTAAAATTAAAAGAGGGAGGGGGGAGTTATGTCATAATATGGTGGTACTGAAAATCATAGAGTCTGTGCTGCTGGATGTTTGCCAGTTTAGCTATGGTTGAACTGTCAGCATTTGCTTCAAGTATATTATAACTAGCACATGTCCCGAGATGTTATCTTATACTATCTGTAGACTTGTAGACTCTCAGTCATCTCTACTGAAAACAATGTCATGCATGAAGTAGTCACATCATTTTTTCCAAGTGTTAGAGGGAATGATGCTTCATTCTCACAGCTCAATCGTGTCTAAGATAAGGCATGATATGTCTCATGCCTTATCTTAGACACGATCGATCGATTACAAAAACTGACTAAGCATGGCAACCTTTGCTTTGGAAGTACTAAAAGCTGAAGCCTTATTTCCATTCAGACTGAATAGCCACAGTGGAGCTGATACAATACTAAGTTGGGATTGACTATTGAGAAACAGTTAAAAGTATTACTGTTTTATCACATGCAAATTAATAAAAATACAGATAACACAAAGAAAGAAAGAACCTTTGCAAATGAGACTGGTTGTCACATTCACACCAAATATGCAAACGTGGAGTAAAGCTGCTCCATCATTTCCCCACCCATCTCTGTTCATGGTGAGTCCATGTGACATCGCTGACATCACGCTGCACATATGGTGTGTGTGTGTGTGTGTGTGTGTGTGATCTTCATCACACGTCTAACCCTGAGCCATGTGTGTGTCTGTCAAATGTGTCCAACCTGTAGACAGACCCCCACCCCCACTGTCACCCTCTCTCTGTTGCTTATCCCTCCCAGGTCCACATCTTCTGAGGCTCCTCTCAGTCTGCACATTCCAGCCACAGCAGCTCAATGACCCGAGCCAGGAATGAGGCTTGGAACCGGGCTCTGGCTGAGACCGTGGCTGGGTCTTGGGGCTTTAAATCACTGAGAGCTGGCTGGTCAAGTTCCCCCAGCAGCCTAGCTCCTCCTCAGCAGAGCACAGCCTTGAGCTGGCAGCCGCTGTTATTCTCCCTCCTTTCAGCCGCTCCCTTTTTTTTTTTTTTTTTTCTTTACCAAACAACCAAGCTACGAGACTGACCCCCTTCCTCTCCGCCTTGCTTGCCGATGTCCTCCCCCCATAGGACTCCTACCTTGAGTGCAGCCTCTTGCTGGCCAGATCCTGGTCCACACCGTTAGCAGCCGACTGAGCCATAGCACCGCTGCCTCTCTGCCTGCCTCCTAGCTCGGCTTCCTCCCGCTATGAGGTCGCCCCCCCCTCCACCACTCCTCACTATTATTTCCTCCAGAGGCAGCTACCGTTTTCTTCTTCCCTTCAGCTCCTCCACTTGTCTCTCCCTCCCTCCCTGACTCTGTCGTTCTTCACCACTCTCTCTCTATCCCCCTCTCGTCTCCCCTTTCCTCACTCACCACACAGTAATGGCAGCTACCGAGGAAGTGAGGTATTGTGCAAATAAACCATAAAAACACTGGGCCCCGCCCCCCGAAACACGTCACGCGCTCGGGAGTTGCTTATATGCAGGAGAGGGTTGAATGAGCTGCTGCTGCTGCTGCTGTTGGATGAACTCTGTCTCTCACACTTATCAACACTTTTTATTATGAACACTAGTTGTTTTTTGCTTGTTTTTTTCTAACCGCTGACAGGCTGTGTCTCACTGTCCTGTCTTACAGATACACCTGCAGCAGGTGAGAGGTGAAACCACTGGAGCTCAGTGAAAACAAGGTTTTCACAAGGTGTTAATTGCTCTTCATGGGGTTTTATTGAGAGACAAATATGTTAAAGAGCCAAATGCTATTAACACATTAAAATACTCCCAGTTTGTCAACTGTGTCTCACATATACTACAGGATGGTTTTACTTTGAAGTTTAATCCCCTGCATCGGGGTAGGGTCAGGCACTGGGTTTATGTTCTGCATTCTGGTGGGAAACACCAGATTCTCTATCCGTCCATTGACTGTACTACTTATCCATGCAGGCTCACTGATCTGTCACAGGACTACACAATGAGACAAACAGCCTCATGCACTCACATTTGTGCCTGAGGACAACTTCGTTGCCAGTTATCTTAATGTTCCTGTCTGTGGGCTGTGGTGGAGGTGGAGAACCTGGAGAGAACCCTCACAGGCACAAGGAGAATATGCAAACTCCACCCAGGTGCAGGGTACAAACCTGGAACCTTCTTGCTGGTGCTCCCTGCCACACCACCAAATACCAGATCTTATACTTGGTAATTTAATCAAAGGTCCTAATGTTGTCAAACCTTAATTGCTAGAATCATAATAACAACAACCCCAGGCTTTTATGGTCCTCAGTATTAAGCTCCACCAGGTGAAACCCTGATTCCAAACTTTTCCATGACATAAAATCTTCATGACAAAAATGAGCACCAGTCAAAGTCAAATCAAAGCCAGGGATGATAATGTCTGAAGAGTTTCGCGTTCCAAGAGTTAATCTGCTTCACCATGGCTGTTTCATCAACTTTGATTCACACAACTGTGAACAAACAGATCCATAATTATGCTTGTCATCACATTCTGATTCATCCTATTCAGTCCATGGAAGTATGTAACTTTTTTTTTCTAGTTCAATCCCACTCACTTCAAACAATTAAGAAAGGCAAGGGAAAAAAAACATAAAAAATGCTAATAACCCTGGAATATATCAGTTTTCAAGGCCTTTAAAGTAAGATGTTGACAGTAATGTTAATCCCACTGGGAATCAACCAGTTTGCACTCAGTGTTTTGTTGGTCTGGTCTGTCAGCGTTCACCTCACCTGCAGGTTGAGTTACTCCCCCCACCACCCCTATGTGAGCACACACACACAACCCAGCTGTACTGTACAGCCAATACCTGAGGGTCACTTACATAACAAAACAAAGAGAGACATGTTTCCTCATAAACACCCCTCCTCCATGTTAGGCAGGAGGGAAAAGTGCCTCTGGGCTACTTTGCTTACCTTGCTGCCACTGTGACCTTGACCAGGATACGCTGCAGAAATGCATGATTATATGACATTACTTCTACTACTTTCTAGGCCTAAAATATAAGTGAATATTAGCTGCACTTAGTAGGTGGTGGTGAAGAGGACTCAGAGTGATACTACTCAAGCAGCCACATGTCTCAAACTGCAGGCACAGCCACTTTCCACTTGCCTTATAATCCCAATCTTTCTTGTCCTTGCTCCAGTTATCTGCACCTGCATCTCAAAGACTTGAATCCTGCCATTCAGATCTGTCAAGCTGCATTCCCATTGTTCCCATTGTCTATGACAAACTTCTCATTGGTGGATCATCAGTGATTCAGAGCCTCTGTAGCAACATTTCTCTAAATTATACTCAAAGAATTATTTCATTATCTATCAAATCACAGTTCATTTCGTCTTTCAAAGAGGTCATCTCATACAAGGTGCTCTGAAATGGCATGCTTCCATTGTTAGGGAAACCTGTACCAGCAACTAGCCATTCATCATCCATCCATCCATCAGCTTAACTGCCTATCCCTGCAAACAGCATACAAACAGCCTCACACATTCATGTCTTGGTAAAACATGCAAACTCCACAGAGAACAGACCCAGGCCTGGGATCAAACTCACAACCTTCTTGATGGGACCACTGCACCCCAGTATCAGCCACCTGCAACTAGGTCCTTTGCAATTTTCTGCCCAGCACATTGTGTTTGCCAAGCACGTCTGAATAATTTAGGCATATTTTCCAGGCTCATGACACAATGAGGTACTATTAGTATTGGAAGAAATGTTTCATGTTCTGCATCCAGGTCCATCCCTCTGTCACACTGGTGATGCTTGTGCTGCCAGAAAATGGGAGGGCTTTTCTGTTGTCTGTCTCTTTAGCTGATAAAGCAAGGTCATTTTCCTCTTAATTCTTAAAAGGTGGTGGTGGCTTTCCCCAGGCAGACATGGAGGGGTCTCTGCAGTACCTGAACTTCGCCAGAAGATGGCAGCAATGCACTGATGAATAGCAAGGATATAGCTACACAGCAATAGATTTAAGAACTACACAATCTGCATACTCTACTCAGAAATAAGCAAGTAATGTACTACACATGTGAATGGGTTGTATGTGATAATATGCAGATTTCTGTTACATTCTTTGCTCAGTCATATTGAGAGATTTCCGTCACTTTGAGAGACAGCACACATAACAGTGGTGTTATAATCCAAGCCACTGTGCTGTGATGTTGACAATCCTGTTGTGCTGATTGCAGAGTGCTTTATGGCTGCTCCTCACTGCTCCTCTTCTGTATGTGACATTAATATGCTGATGGAAACGTGACGACGTGTAATGAGATTCAGATTTGAGAAAACGCCATCACTGTCCACACACTTCCAACGCTGTTCATCCACCACAACAGGAAATGAAGTGTTCCTTGGTAAACAGAGGGCAAGAGAGAATAAATATTAAATATGATAAGCTGATAAGCTTAAAGGATCATCGGATGTCAATGAATGCAGGTCTTTCTGTGAATCTTTACCATTTGATGCTGGAAAAATCATGAGAGAAAACAGCTGATGTTCTTTTAAACCAAGACTCTTCACTCACTGTCAACCACACTGTCTAGATCACATTGATTATAATAACCACTGTGCTGCACAGTCCAGCCACAGCAGCTACTTTTATTCATTATCTGTTTTATTCTTTTTTCTATGTCATCATCTCATGAAGTATGTTTTTACAGAAATATTGATGGTGTATCGTACAATTTACAGCATCATTTTGTGTCTGTACTATATACTGTTATAAACCTGAGGTTACGAAAATATTTCAGGAGAAAATATTCCTAGAGACAAAGGATCAGCCACTAATCTTCAGAATATGTTTATATTGTATTTGTTTTTCTCTGATATTATATCATAGCATTTGGAACCACTTATTTTAATGAAATGCCATTTGTACACTCAGAATAATAAGCCCTGCCAAGCAGCTACTTTAGCTCCTAAATTCTGTTTTGGTTTTTTCCCTCTTTTTTTCCTCACAAAAAAAATTTGTTTTCCCCTGACCTCTGTTGCTTTATATTTTGTTGTGTTTTGTGCCTTAATCCTCCAGCCGTGTATCAGTTGGATCGCCTGGAAAGGCTGCAAGAGCAACAGCTCATTACAGAAAACAAGGAGCAACAAAAGCAAAATGAGACTGAGGTAAGCTGATTTAAACTCAGCAACTCAAATTTGGTTTCTCGTTTATGAGACAGGCCATTTCACAAAAACAAAACCATCTGCCTTCAATATATTAGTTTGTGCCGTTCCATCGATGAAAGCAAAAATACAACGGGGGATTAAGTTCATCATTGACAGTGAATCATCGTGGTCACATCTATTTGGTGCAAAGAAAACAAGCCGTTTAATGTAAATCAGCATCAACAGAGGAAGTGAAGTCTAGGCTGGACTTGGCTTACCTTGCACCTGTCAGCCACTCACTCTCCAGTTAGACCTGGAGGAACATAATCATGTGTATTTGGTACCGATCAAGAATTTGTATTATAATTCAACACTCAAAGTTGTGCTTGTGTGGCAGCATTTATGTGATTTTATCATTGAAATCCCTTGTTTGTCTAACTTTGTACTATAATGTCTGCATGTAGTATATATCATGCAAAAGATCTTTCAGAACAAGTGCAGCACAAACAGCAATGGTACAACTACATGCAGAAACTCAAGTGTCCAGACAGGTTTAATATCACCTGTTGGACAGTGAGCACAGTGTGTACAGGGGATAAGAAACAGTGTAACTCTAGGAGTAACAGATCAGGTGATTCAGACAATTTAGGATAGAATTTGCGACTTTCAATACAGCTAAGTTATGAACTGCACACTGCAACTAAATATGGGAAAATCCCATTTCTTAAATTCCGTGAGATAAATAAAAAGCAGGTCTTCCACATGAACTGTGCGTTAAAGACTAAGAGATTAAGTATAGAAGCTGACAACATTTACAACACGTGTTTGTTCCAACAACAACTACACAATTTGTCTCTTCCCCTCCCTCCACACCAGTTTCCAGTACAGCTTATTTTAAATGTGATAGAATGTAATTAATTGTATTACACTTACAGGAGGTGTAAAAGAGGCCCCACAAAATGTACAGACTGCTAAATATGTAAAGCTCGGGCCTGTCATATGGTATATACATAGGCTAAGCCTGTTTAAAACACTTGACCTCTTCTGTGAGGCAGTCTGAAGATTACCTTCAATCTGTGCCCTCTCTGGTTTAATCAGTGGGATTTACATTTTTCTAAAGACGTCAACATAAACCCTGCAACTTTGTAGAGAATTTCAAATTTTTGGCGTAAATGCTTAATGTACAGTATGCTTTTACATTTTTGTGGTCAAAACATACAGATATGCAACAGAGGTGTGTGAAATGCACGATAACCTGGTGAAGACATGTTGATTCCATAAGAATAGACTTTTCTCTTGGAAACACAATTACCCATGAAACACCTGGGCTTTCTAATGTTTGAAAGCAGGACCAGCAGGCCTACACTATATCAAAACCTAGCCTGCTTTTTGTACCTTTTTTGGTACTAATGATAAAGCAATCTCTCAAAAAAACGGAGTGATGACAGGGGGATGGGAAGGAGAAAACAATTTGTGTAATGGAAAAAATCAGACCTAATCTTCTCCTGAACTCAACCTAGGAGCTGTGAGGGAAAACGAAGGGAGGGAGGGAGGGGGAACAGCGATGGATGAGCCTCTAAATCTGAGAGTCCAATGAGAGCTGGTGTGTCTTAGCTCGAACCTTAAACCTCTTTCAATGCCTGTTTTCTTGCAGCAATCCCCAAGACAATGGCTGACAACAATCTCCTTAGTGTACTGTGGATGTACAGTTTGCCAGACAATGGTGCTTCTGTCATTTCCAGCAAACTGCTGAATTATCTGCTTTATCTTTACATTGAGCTTCATATACTGCCTTCATGAATTACACATACCATACACATACAAATACTCCTCTTTTTAAAAATTTACACTGAATTACACATTGTTGTACTGTCTATAGGGATGTAGTGGCCTGTATTGTTTTTACTATATTGTAACCTCAACATGTGGGTAGATTTTCTCCTAACAACCAAGGGGTGGCAGTGTTGTTTACTCCTCTCTGGTGTGAGTTTACTCAAGATGGACAGTTATAAATACGTATAAAAGGTTCCAAAATGTTGCATTAACGTAAGTCTGAAAACAACACACACATTTTTATACATACACTGAAGTCGACATAATTGTTTCCCCTGTACTTACTTGCCTTAAAGACATCCTTTTCCATTGCAATTCAAATGTAAGTTATGACAGAACATATATAAATAAACATAGAGAAGGGACAAGGACATCTATATTATGTGGCAATTTCCACAATAATTATTCCTGGACATATGCTTACAAAGCTATTTTATCCATGTCTATGATTTGTCACACAAATTACATGTTCTACAGATGTGGCTCGTCATTCAGTTAAATCTGGATGACAGTTTAACATCTATTGCACGTCTGCCCGTCCTGGGTGAGGGATCCCTCCTCTGTTGCTCACCCTGAGGTTTCTCCAATTTTTTCCCTGTTAAAAGGGTTTCCTTGGGAGTTTTTCCTCAGTCGATGTGAGGGTCTAAGGGCAGAGGATGTTGTCATGATGCTGTGTAAAACACTTTAAAACAAACTGTTTGTAAAAATGGGCTATACAAATAAAATTGCCTTGCCTTGCCTTTAAGATCTCAGTGGCCTGCCTACTATAGCTGAGCACATGACTCTAGCAAATATCAATTTGAACCCCAAAGATCAAATCCGGGTAAAAGGAAAACACAAAGAGAAAACTTTGTACTAAAAAGAAAATCACCACTTATTTTGTATAACTCAGATCTTAATAGTCTTAAATCATTCTTGTGTGAACTAATGAATGCATTTTTGCAGAAGACAAGAGAAGTGGACTGTGCAGTACTTAGACAGAGACCTTTGTGTTCATTGTAGGTGGAACAATTACAGCAACTTTAAACTTTGTGTGGCTGTATAAAGTTGCCATAGGCACACAACACACAAGTATGATATTAGCACTGCTGATTGACTGATTGTTAAACAATATAAGAGTGTTAAATCATCTTCAAATTAATACTTTTCCTTTTCCTCAAGTGAACACTTGATTTCAACTGTAATCTTTTAAAGGAGATGCCATTTCATGTATCTCTCATGGTTTAGATCAGATGACCCTGCAGGAAATTGCCGAAAACTGAGTGTGGGGGCTGAGATTTCTCAAATTATTGATTTGTGCTCACAGCTAATACTCAGCCCCTCCTGCTGTACTGAAAAGAGGGTGTTAGCTCCTATTAAGCCGCTGTACCCTCAAAGAAAGTTATTAGCCAATCAGGATACACAGAGAATGCGCTTGCACACAAGAATGCAGCTGATCTGGTGAGCCTTCCAGAAGAAGTCAAACTTTATAAGGTGACTGCTGAAGGACAGGAGAGGAGGCTATGACCAAAACAAAGTGTGTGTGCAGTGTTTGCGTGTGTATGATTTTCAGGTTAGCATCTGGGTGTGTCTGTGTATCAGCTTGTCGCATGTGTCCATACTGTGGTGTACTGTACGTCAGTTTACACATCATCTGTCCATGTGTCCATCTGTGTGTGTGTGTGTGTGTGTGTGTGTGTGTGTGTGTGTGTGCCAACGTGTGTTTCCTACCGTCTTGTCTGTCTGGCAGTGTGTTAATGCTGAGCCTTGTGAAGCCGCTTGCCCTCTCTGTTGTGGCTCCTTGTTCTTGGCCTAGTTTGAGAGAGGTGAATTGAGGGCAATTCTAGTCTATGGGTAAGGGGATTAGGTCTCCAAACACGCTCCTCTCCAGTTTGGGATTTTGCCCCGATGCCAGACACTTAAAGTCTGCCAGGGATTAAGATAAAGAGAGAAGTAAGAGCGGCGTGTATTGTGGTGTGCGTGGGTAGATGTTTTCAACAACAAAGAAAAAGGAAGAGGAGGGGCAGGCGGTGGTTAATAAAAAAAAATAAGATGTATGTTGGTGATATGATCTGATACACCAATGCAGCATTTGTTGACCTATTTGGCTGTGGCTCGTGCCATGATGTCTGTCAGTATGTTTTCAAAAGATAAGACAAAATGATGGAGAAGCTGTTCTTTTCATTTCCTTTGTATTAGTGGATGATCTCTTCTCAATTCAGTGCTTTAATTAGGAAATGGCTCACATACTTAATAATATCCTCAATATTACTGGTCTCTCTGTTTCCTGATGTAGAAAACAAAAGTCACTGAATTACATTAGCATAAGCGCATCCACTGTTAAGGAGGATCCCATGAAGACTCATGGTCCAGCTGACACCAAGGTCATGCTTTTAAAAAAGGGCATCTTTTCCACTGTCTCAATTTTCAATCCTCTTGTAAAACAGTGCATCATCGGCATAAAATGACATTTTCTTGTAAATCCAAGGGTTGCTGAAGTACTATGATATCCATGAAGAATCTCAAGCACAACAGATGAAATTAAGAAAGAGATGAAGCCACCAAGTCACAGGTATTTTGCACTGAGAACAAAGTGGCATGTGCTGTGAATTATTTATTAGATAGAATAAGATAAGAGCATCAGGTTGAGGTATTAATGTCCCTGAACCTCTTATTTGGCTTTCAGAGAGTCTTCATTAGAGTCTGTCTTTTCCTTTGTCTTGACCGAGTGGATGGGCGGGTGGGGGTGGTTCCTCCACCCCTCCACACTGCGTCTGGAGGCTCCTCCTGGGTAAGAGGCCGCTGCTCCATCACGCTCCTCCAAGAAAGTGGGTCATGAGTCTGAGACTGTGGGATTACCGACCATCAGGCAGGCGTGTGCCGGGCCGCCTCTTATCCGTGATGTTTAGACCCCCCCACCACCACCACCACCACACACTCCTCCCTTCAGTGGTAAAGAAAAGCAAAAAAAAAAAAAAAAAGACCACATGCCTTCCACCAATCCAGCCCACGGGTACACAAACATCCATCTTCAGCCATAAGCTCGTTAGTCCTTAAGACAATTCAGAACTGACTCCCAAGGCATCCATGGTCATCTCACAAAGAGGAGAACAAACACAAGAAGATGGAGTGGATCATCAAATGCTCAACTTTTTAGAAGTCGTGGAAAAACATATTCACAACAATGTTTCTAAAAAATTAACACACACACACCAAACTGTTGGCATGACAGCCCAGATTGTGGGATTTTTTACAATGTTCTCAATGAATAATTTACAGAATCCCAGCCGGCTCAGCAATAATGACATCTAATAATGACACAATGATAAATGCTGGCTTTTAAACAGCTGACCCCCGTGATACTAATGGCAGGCTGGTTGTCTGGTATGCTCTGACATGGAGTATGATTAATCAGCAAATAAATTACTAATAATAAATACATTCATTTTGCAGTGGAATGATTACATCCATCATTTGAGGTCACTGGTGCCATGTACAGTACCTCTCTCGAATTTCCACATAGCCATGCTGAAAGAAAGGGATACATCAGCGGCACAAAGTCAAGACTTTGAGAAAGTAAATGTTAGAGAAAGAAAGGTGGGTTGGTCTTAGAGTGGTTTAGAAAATAAGTAAAATTTAAAAAGGACAACAATTATAGTTTGTTGAGTTTAATGCTGCAGAAGCTCATCTCAATGTTTTGGTTCAGATTGTATGTGTGTGTGTGTGTGGGGCTGATTCTGTGTCTCGGTAGGTTCATTGGAGAGAGGGGGGCGGGGGGGCAAGGCTATGGGTGTGGTGGTGGTTGGGGGGGGGGGCAGAGATTTCAATTAAAGTTCAATTATACGCGCCCACGACCACACATGACCTCCTTAAACATCCAAACATAATAGTAAATTGAGCCCTGATGTCTCTCTCATTCAAATGATTAAGTGTTTTAATTGTTAAAAAGGTAAACATATCTACACGTGTTATATATTATATGCATGGTACCATATTTTACTTTGGCTGGTTGCACTCAGAGCATCCTCTATCTGATCCAGATGACTTTTTAATTTAACACTCCAGCAAAATTTCTAATGATCTATAAATAAAACCATTTTAATTTGATTCTAAAAATAGACCATTGAGATTGCTGTACTCACTTGAATTTTTTGTTTAGTACTATATTTCCCGAAGTCTGTTTTTTGTTTTCCTGCAATTGTGATTCTTCAGTGCTGTTAAGGTTTAATACTTCACAGGTTTGACAGTGATATACTGGATAGCTGCCCATTTATTTATTTGCCTATGTGAGTATGACCAAATATGTGTAAAATGCAGTAAGTGAAAACTCCGTGCAGACAGATAAAACCACCAAATTCTCACAGAAAAAATAACCTAGATGTCTGTGCTGGACACTGAAGAAAACACCACCTGACAGTGTCAGTGTCAGTAGAGACAGCTTTGTGTGTGAATATATCCAAATCTCCATTTGTGTTGTGTTGTGGGTCCATTGTGTTAACTATGGCCTTTTTAGCAACAGCTGGCTGCAGAAGGATAAAAACTGCTATAAAAAAACAAAGGTTTTTCTTAATTGAAAATTAAGAATAGTGCAACATTTGAAGTAGATGCGACTCTGTTGAACAACTTTCTACAGACTCTTGTCCACAGACAACGCCCTTCGATACATAAATGCCTCTTGTTTATCAAAACCTGCCATTGTCCACAGTACAAATATCCCATCAAGACTTCCAAAGCTGATTATGTCTAAATAACTTATTTCTAAACGGTCTACTGATTTAAAGCTCATATCACTATCAGACATCCTCACTGTGGTATTTTCTACTAAACTATGCCACCTACAAACCAGATAGACCCCACAGCAGGCCAACATCTGTAATGGCAAGCTCTGCCTGAAAGGTTTGAACTCTGACCTCCCAGGCATTATGTCTGCCTCTAGGGTGGCTTATCATTGCTCTAAAAAAAAAAAAAAAAAAAAAAAGAGCAAGCCGATATTTCCCACCCTGGACAAAGACGGGTAAAACACACCACCAGGTCAAACATAACCAGTCGGGTCCCCAGACTGGTGCATTGGAACTGACTAACAGCACCCCCCCACCACCACAACCACCCATACACGTAAAAGGATGGACAGTTGTTGGCCTTCATTGTCTGAGCATGAAACTGGGGACACATGTTGGGTGGTAAAAATGTCAAGGTCTGATTGAAGAGCCATTGTGCTGGTTTCCAGTGGTAGCAGTCAGGCTTTGTTCCCTGTGTTGTTCATCATTAGCATATCAATATTCAAAGGGGCTGATGCTGGGCAGAGGTGGCAGCCCTTTTTAGCCTAGAGTAGACCCTCGTGCACAAATAATGAAACCTGCATTCAACTCTTGAGGGCCAGCTGTTGAGTTAAGCCCATAAATGATAAGAAGTGTGAAGAATTACATCGGATCTAAAAGCGGAACTGAGCTTGAGTGATATTTGGCAGCGTTTGTCCATTTTGTTGTTTTCCTTAAATACCCTAAAAATGGTTTCAGATGTCTGATAGTGCACATGAAACACTTTTGACCCATTTCTCCACTTGTCTTGGAGTGAATAACAAAAGGGCTACATGGAGCTACCCATCCCAACCCACACCACCCCTCCAGCCTCTGACCCTCCCCTTCTTCAACTCAAGCCAGCTGACCCCAAGACTGGCAGGCCGGGGAGACAGTTAGCCCCGTGTGTTGTTGTTGTTGTGTGTATGTGTGTGTGTGTGTGTGTGTGTGTGTGTGTGTGTCAGAGAGAGAGGGGCAAAGCCACCAGAGAGTGTCGGTTACTCCGAGGGCCAAGCGGAAAAGCGGTTGGGCAGTTTAGCCAGCTGCTGAGGAAGCGAGCCACGGCTGGCCTGGTCAGTGAAACCTTGCCAGATGGAGCCATTTCAAAACAATGAGTGCTGCTCACTATGGTTGAAAACTAGAGGCTGGTTGCTCTGAGGACGCAGAGGGTGGACCTTTATCTGCAGTAAATGGATTGTTCTTGGTGTTTGTGATATCTAGAAATATTCTTTGGATCAGGAGGAAAGTCCTGTTGAACATGATACCTTCGCAGAGAACAATTCAGATCTGAACGAAGAGCATCTAAATAACTTTTGCACATTTCTGGTCAATGACTTGATTTTCAAATTCAGACGTCACTCCCCTGACACCTTAACCAACTATGTTTCCCTCTTTCTCTCTTTTTCACACACATTTACTCTCTTCTTTCTTCTCTCCAGACAGCAACAGGCTGAGGTGTCCTGGGACTACTGTGCTTAGGAGTAACCAAGCCTGGGTAATGAGGCGTGTGATTGGTCCCCTCCCTCCTGGACAAGGCCAGTCTTTGGAGGACATGATGGATCATGACAGGAGCACAAAGACAGCCCGGTGTCAGAGGGGTGGCATGGCCGCGCACGGACCCCCCGCAGCAAGACTCGGTCATCCAGCTCAGCTGTGCATAAGAAGTTTTACACATGTATGCACATGCATGTACACAATTCAGGACACAGAGCCTCAATGTGGACACGTACAAGCATGTAAAATAGCACATGCACACAACACGAGGCCATGCGTTACAGGTTGTGCTGAAAAAACACATGAATAGAAGCCAACACGATGAGAGGTATTCAGAATACAAATCTGAAAATGCTCCACTCCTCTACTTATATTTTTGTTATTAAAATGAGAACCTTCTGTGGGATTATTTTGTCCTTTAGAAACTTGTGTAGTTTTCATGTTTTCACTGAAAAGCTGAGCAATTTTTCTTAAAAAGCACAAACATTACCTTGTAAATCACTGTCCAAAAATAAAATAAGAAACAAACGAATTTAACAAAACATGTTTACAGAACATAACTGACATAAATGAGATTATGTAAAGTATTTACATATAACTCTGGAGCTTTTTCTACTGTAAACTATGGTGTCAAATAGAGTTCACTTGAATGTTTCCTTTTTTCTTTAAAAGAAAGAAAAAAAAGGTGTAAAAGGATATGTCTTTACTCCATCTGAAATCATAGACCATTCTCTGCTACACATAAAACAGAACAGATCTGAGTAAAGATTTGTATTCATGAACATATTCCGTTCTCTTTTCAGGTAAGAGCCCCCACTTGAAGGAAAACTGAGTGTTTTTGTTGTTCTTTTTTGAAGTAACCCTTACACACAGGCCACTCATGAGCCTGTCGAACCCGCTCATATTCAAGGTCAAACATCAAGTTGTAATAGGTGCAACAGGCTGAGTCTTGATGGAGGACCACTACAACAACTGATTGCAGCTGCTTTCTCAAGGAGGACCCAGGTGTATTAACACTTTACCAATTTTCCGTGATGATGCTCTACATTTCACAGAGGGCAAACAAACCGGGATGAAAGCCTTGGCTCATTATAATATTCATGGAAGAGGGGAAAACAAGATGTTTTCTAGAGGGGAAAAAGTGAGTGGTAATACTGTAGCTTTCATTCGATTTCAGATTTTTTCTCATTAAACAGTACAATGCTGATCTGAGCCATAATTTTGTGATCATAGAATAAGAATCAGAAATACAGAGAAAAATGACTGTGTGCTTCAATTCATCTTGTGTCCAACAGACAGATCAGAGAAGTTGCTCTTCTAACAGTGGATGAAAGGAAAAGGAGAGCAGTCCTGTTGTTGTGCTTGTCATCTAAGCTCTTTTGATGCTGCATTGGCTTTAGGATCCCAGTTACTGTGTACAGCTCCTTCCAGATTTACAGATTTACAAACATTTCTCCCTTAATCTGCATAAAGATCCACACTGGCTTGTTGACTAGAAGATTACTGCCCACAAAAACACAAAAACTTGCTTTTTATCCATGAAAACAACCATCCACTGGATACTGTGTTTTTTTATTATTATTATTATTATTCTTGACATCATGTGAATGTGTGGAGGAATTGCTTGAACTGAGGGAGAGAGGGGTGGAGAAGGAGGAGGAAGGAGGAGGTATAATGAGGAGAAAAGGAAAGAAAATGGTTGATTTCTTTCCAAGTTTGGGAAGCTAATTGCCCTGAGTGGTCTAATGAACAGCATAGGTCTAATTGGCTTACACCACTCGTGGGCTGGCGTGCTGGGCGAGTAAAATTGAATCAAAGCTGTAGGACTACGTCAGAGTAGTCCTGTGCGTTGTGGTGGAAATTGGCACCGTGTCAAAAGCACGAGGCATGGCACTCGGCCAAATACAGGCCGGCCCAGCTCTGAGCAGGCGCGAGCTGGAACTGAGATTTCACAAAGACACAAACTGGTTAAAAAATATTTTTTAAGGAAAAAAAAAATGTTGCCAACAAACGAAATGTTTTCTGCCTGTATATTCATGTTGACACAGGCCTCACATCTTCCTCTGATCATTTCTACTTTAAACATGCTTTCAGCTCAACAGTTAGGATGTGCATGCTAAAGTTGCCTACCCCTTACCCCCCCAGTTATAACCGTAATACCACATAAACTAACGTAACGGCACGCACGCTCCCTCCACTTGTATCATTAATGCGATGCGGAACCCAAACAAAGGGGAGACGCAGGGATGGAAACGCATGACAACAATGTCCCGAGCAATGCCCAATTGACCCATTGTGCGCCTTGAAAGACAGACACGTGCACCACAACATAGATAAGGAGGAGAGGGAGAGAGAGAAGAGGGGAGGGCAATTGTGTGTGTGCGCGCGCGTGTGTGAATGTGTGTGTGTGTGTTCGTAAAGATAGCCACGGGGGGATATAGGAGCAGCACACACACGCCTCCAGACTATTTAGAGAAACTCCCCCTTTCAGCACCCTGGACAGAGGCAGCGCTGACCGCCGGGTACTTTTTAGCTGTTGAGGTAAAGTCGCCGGGCTCACAGTCTCACAGTCCGGGTCAGCTGACACAGCTTAATGGTCAGGCACTTTTCCTCTGCCGCCCACCCCTCGTCTCTCACCTCATCTCGAGCTTATCAACGCGGACTCAAAGAGCAACTTGATGAATATTCAAAGTTTCCGTTCTCGGCGCTTGACGACAGGAGAAAGGTCGACGGAGGCGCCTTTTCACCTTTTCCAGAAATCAGGCGACCATCGAACAGAGACCAAGTCACTCACCAGAGGATAAAGCGACAGGGAAGTGCGAAACCGTTTGAATCCACAGCGCAAACTCCCTAGATTATCAGTTTTGTTTTGTTTTTTTGTTTTTTCAACTTTGCATAAATCACAGACGTGCGTATTTTGGCGCAGTTTTCTCGGTTGGGACATCGGAACATCTTCCAAAAAATGTTGCTCGAACACCCGGGGTCAAGTTGTCAAAACACCGGAAATTTCTCTCGGTACAGTTCAGGCCAAGGTAAGAACCAATTCAACCCATTCTATTGTGCTTGATCTTTTTCTATGGGACACAGACCGCACTGAGTTTTAATTGATGTCCTGGGGTCCGTGAACGGCTCACAATTAGGCGTGAAATAGAGGATAACGCGGCGCAGCAGGACGGCAGGTGGCTCGTGTTCTGCTGAGTGAACTCTGACAGCCATGAAACGGACGCTGTGGACAGTTTGTGTGTTTTATTGTGAAAAGCTTCCACATATGATCTGATGTTTGAGAAGCTGCACAGACACGCATTTAGATGTGCAGATTAAAAAAAAAAAGAAGGTCCATCTGTATCATCCAACACAGGCTGGTGTGTATCACTACAGACTGTTTTAGGACCGCTGCGTGTGGGAGACGTTATGAATCTGTAATGAGCCTTCATTGTTGGAGAGTCACACCAACAGATGTTATGCGCGTGCTGTCATTTCACACCGCCGCCTGCATGCGGTTGTCACGGGAGCGCAGGGTGCACGGAGAGGGAGAGAGAGAGCACCGGACACACTGTGGCGACAGCAGCCTCTCTGCGGCTCCACGACAGGCTGCACAGACTGCAGGCTCAACAGGTGTCACATTCCTGCCCTGACAGGTGGGACACCGGAGGCTGCCAGTAAAGGTGGTAATGGAGTCTGAGATAGTGGTCTCATTCATCGCTTATTGATTATTGATTAGTAAAAATATTTAGTGGCATCCATAGGGAGGGAGCCTGCACCTTTGATAGGTTTGTCTAAAAGAAACAGAACATGAACTGCGTTTTCCATTTGATCCTACTGGATTATTATTTAACCAAAAAAAAAAAAAAAAGAAATAAATAAAAATAAACCTCAAAGGAAAAGGTATGTGTGCTTTCTCTAACCGACTGACCATTACCCTGATGGCCTTTTTATCGCTTTGTTGTCGCATTACTGTTGGGGCCTAACCCCCCCCCCTTCAAAAGTAAACGCGATCAATACGACATAAAAATTATTACAAAGCTGAAAAGTAACAGAGGGCACCCATGAAGCCCGCACGGCTCTCTCCAAAACGCCTTTCATATACTGCTGAAACGCAGGCAAATAGGACATTGATTTTAGATTCATCAGTGGCCCCGGTGGCTGTGGCACTACCCGTGATTTCCCCAGGCGCTCTTTTGTGCCAAAGATCAGTGTCAATAAAATTCATTGGGGTGTTGGCCCGATCAACATGTTATTGAACAGCCAATCTCTCCCCTAAATAAACACTTGTCTTTGAGCACTCAACACACACGAGATGCATTCATACGTGTGAGAGTGTTGTGTGTGTGTGTGTCTATACAGTATACGATATTTAAAATCTGATCAGATACAAGGCCTATATAGGAACTGTATATTAAATATATTAAATGCATTAATGTTTCGTCTTGTAGCACAACTAACATGAATAATAGGCTAACAACAACAATAACAGGATGTTAAAGTTATATTTTTCAGCTTATTAGTTTCTATTATGCAAATAAAATACTTGCACTTATTTGTAAAATAGAGCACTTATGTAAGAAGGAAGGAGGAATTAAAGGGCCACTGCTTTACAAAATAAGAGGCCCATGCAGGAGAGGATCTAATCAAGACTGTAGTGTTTCCTCAGGGCCCAGTTCTGGTTCTTTGACGCGTGGCAGTGCTGAAATCTGAATTAAAAATGGATTTACTATAGCAGGAAACCACTTTTAGTCGATTTACATAATAAACTACCAACATCCTGGTGTCCAGTCTGATGGGTGTTTTCTTACAGGATGTGGATATACTGTTTTTTTTTGTTATTCCCATCAGTCTCATTTCCACACGGTGGGGATCTTTATCATCTGCCTGAGTGTCCTGCCTATAGCCTAGATACATGATTTGTTAGGCTTCTCGCTTAAGACATTTACAGTCTTTCAAGATAAAACAATACAGAAAGAGTAACACATTGTATCTCTCACACAAAATTTGGACAGGTGTTTCTCCATCTAGGTCATCCAGACATGTAATTCCTAATATATTTCAATGCAATGTTGGAATACTTGTAGGAGTGAACTATTGCTGGTTGAATTCAGAGTTGGGGAAAAGTGAATAACTGAAATTCAGACTCCCAACTTTTCCTTTCTTTCCCTGCTGTTTTCTTGTATGAAAAGTAATGGGCTACAACACTGTAACGAGTCTCTGAGTAACGTTACCACCACCGAGTGCTAAAACTCTATTGGCTTCCCCCCCCCCCCTCTCTCCCACCTCCTGTTTATTCTCCTTCCGGGTAAGGTGCTCTGCTCGGTAGGTGATGTTAATCTATCTCCTCCGTCGCCCGGGAAACGGTGCAGCGTAATCCTGCTCAGGCTCCAACACAGTGAAGCATATGAAAAAAAAACCCTGCAAACTCAACCACTACCGCACATCCAGCGGGTTATCTGGCTTTTTTTTTTTTTTTTTAGTATACAAAATTATATTTCGGTGGCTCGTGCTATGGAAGATTTGACTTACAACAGGCTGCAGCGCGGATAGAAGAGACGAGGCAGTTTTGTTTGCGTTAATGTGAGCGTAAAAAATCATGAGCGATGGATGGACACGGTGAGCGCAACTCTCCAAAAGAGGCACAAAATAACGCGGAGATGCTCCTGGCTTTGCTGTCGCACAGTGAAGAGCTACGGAAAGGTACTGTAACAGCAGCGTCCAGGACAGGGTCTATTATTCCTTCTAACACTATTACACACATGAGTTTATATAACATTTGATCATAACCCACATACTGGACTTAGGGCGTTTCACAACAGGCCTTTACGTCTTGGCTTTTGGACTAATTGTAATATGTTGATTATCTCACTGTATTCAATACGTGTGTGATAACTGGTACATTATATGTAAACCATAGTATTATTGATACTACAGCTATGCAGTCATGTTGATTTTGGGATACTGTCCTGTCACGCGGATCAGTCTTAGAGCAGCTGAGACAGAGGACATGTGCCATGTTGCTTGCTCCAGATTTCGGCAAAATATCCTTTCAAACATCGATCCTTAATATTTTATTCCAAATAACCGATCGAACTTCGATATATTTCGATGTATGGTGCACAGTTACGGAGGATACATTAAGCTTAACCCCCCTTGTGCCGTCGTATTCGCATGTTTTGACTCTGACACAATGTGAGGCAAAAGTTGTTGTTGTTTTTTCCCTGTCATTTCGTTATAGTGGTATGTTTGCGATCACTGGGATAATCACGCCTACTCTTTTATTTGCCATTGATCACATATGAGGAGGCTATTGGAGTAAGACGCTCCAGGAAATTCAAGATTTTGCAAACATGTATAACCTTAGTGGTCCAGCTGCACGGGCCCTGCGTGCAGAGGAGCAAACTGCTCGGGCACCTTGCTGGTTTGTACCGTACGTGAGACCGCAGGCCCGCAGCTCTCTAGGTTTACAGCGGCGCGTTGAATTAGTGATGACCTGGATACACCTGTTCCTGACGTGGCTCCCACACCGCAGTTGTGCAGGGCTTGCATGATGATGCCACAAGAAATGGTTCGTTAATGTTTCATGAATTGTCCGCAGCAGAACAATAGGAACGCGATTCCTTGCACGGATAGAATATAAGTGGTTGAGCGTCTTTTAATTAGTAATAAAGAGGCTTGATACGGTCTGACGTGTGTATGTGACATCTCACTTTGTCCTCATTCTCATTTTGGTTGTTGGGTTTTTAATACAAAAACGTCGTTGCTGCTTTAAACGTATTTTTGTAATGACATCATAAGCAGGTACAGTGTGACTACACCTCACCGTTTGATTTCTCTCTCTCTCTCTTTTTTATGATGAAGGATTTTTCTGCAGAGTAAATGTTTAAATGACATTCATTTATTCAAACCAGCTTTAAATATCAGGTTTATTTCTGATTTTTTTTTCCTGTTTCCTCACTTAAATGATGAAATGATGATGTAATGACGCAGCTTCTCTTCAGTCACACATGTGGGCCTTCGTACAATTAGGCTTCATTCAGATTAAATGCGGTGGTTAAAGTCTCGTGCAGCTTCTGAAAAAGTTAAAATGTGAAATAAAATATTATTATTTTAACAGCTATGTTGTGGTGTTTATTCGGTAATTCAACCCGGACGTGTTTTTTTTTAAAGGTTTTAGTGGAATATAGGATATTTTTATTCTTTCTTTCCTTTTGTGTTTGTTTCTTTGTATTGGTTGATTGTTTTTTTTCTTTTCTTTATCCCTGATACTGTTCAGGTCTAATGATAAATCATGTGATGCGTTTAATTTTCTTGTAAATCGACTTTGCCACCAAAACATATGTTACATGGACGATTAACAAAAGCTGCTGTTAAAAGGTTAAAAATGAGGTTTAGAAAAAAATGATAAAGTAAGCTGACTCCGGGTGAGTGACACAAAAACAGTGATGACTTAGTGATGAGGATGGAAAAGAACCTGGTGCTATTTGATTTCATACACCTCAACAGAATTTGCTGTCATACTGAAAATGTTGTGGGATTGTTTTTATACTCTGTTTTATACAGTCTAAAAAAAAAATAGCTACAAAAAAACAAATGTTCAACTATTTCATGTGGGTAAAATGGCGGAGTCTCTATGTTCAGTTAAGCATCTCCTGTCATTACGCACGTGGCTCGGTATATTCATGCTTTCTTTAATCAATAAAACAGCTGTTTCCTAATGGACGTGCTTGCATAATTGAACAGGTGTCACAATTAACATAATTATTGGAGGTGTGCTGCACATCGGCCACAGGAACTACAGGCTCAGTAGTCATCCCGCGTGTGTCGGTGCTAAAATCCCCCCTCGTGTTTCCTCACACTGAAACTGACTGAACCGCTGTTTGTTGTGTTTGCCGTCGTGTCTCCTGCAGAAATCCCTGTGTGCGCGGGCTGCAGTCAACACATCGTGGACCGCTTCATCCTCAAAGTGCTGGATCGCCACTGGCACAGCAAGTGCCTGAAGTGCAGCGACTGCCAGGCTCAGCTGGCGGACAAGTGCTTCAGCAGGGGCGACAGCGTCTACTGCAAAGAGGACTTCTTCAAGTGAGTGCATGTGCTTTTAGTTTGTTTATTTTGTTAAAAACGATCCAGGTTGGTTCAATTATATGTAATGGTATCGAAAAGTTTATTAATGGCGACCCTCTCTTTGTCCAAAAGGAGATTCGGGACCAAATGCGCAGCGTGTCAGCAGGGGATACCGCCCACACAGGTGGTGAGGAGGGCGCAGGACTTTGTCTACCACCTGCACTGTTTTGCCTGCATCGTGTGCAAGCGGCAACTGGCCACAGGTGACGAGTACTACCTGATGGAGGACAGCAGGCTCGTCTGTAAGGCCGACTACGAGACAGCCAAACAGAGAGGTGAGCTGCGACCTGCGCACTACTTCAGGCAGGGGGGGAAAAAACACAAGTCCGCCACTGCTTGTGGTTGCGTCAGGTTATATGATGCGGATCGTGTGTCGAGCTGGTTTTAATCACTGCGAGTCTGACGTGACAATGAGGTCACCCATAAACTCTGACCCACCTGCGCTAATTGCACCGTGGCCCGCAACCCAATCGATAACAAACAGAGGAGGCCCGGAGGCTTACACTTGCACTTTGCACTTGAATCAGATTTCAATAAGCAGCCTTATTATTACTGTGTGTGTGTGTGTGTGTGTGTGTGTGTTTCATGATGGAAGCAGTAACAAGTGGATGCAGCCTCTGTGTCTGTATGTCTGTTATTATTTACAATGGCCTATATATCATGTGTATTTATATTATAGAAGATGCAGGATCTGCTGGTTATAACTATTTTTGCATGTTTTCGAGTTCAATTTTTCATATTTTCTTGAAATGCTTCAAAATTCTTGACATTTATATAGATGTGGTTTGAGGCATACCCACTTTAATCCATGTGTACTAGTGAGCTGTAATTGAGTGAGCATAAAGAGGTGTCCATATGAGGCCTGTGACTCTAAAACAACGGCCAGTCAGATGTGCAATAAAAATATATTTACTACAAATAAGACATAAAACTGAAATACATGTGAACAATAATGCTGATGCTGATGGGTTATATAGTTATTGTATCACTGTGTTATCTATATATACATATAGAGAGACAGAGATTATTTCCCATGGGGAGTATGTTTTAATTATGAAACAGTTTTTAAAAAGAAGATCAAAAATAATTTAATTAAAAAAGAAATATATGATCCCACTCACAGTAAAATTTGGCTATTTTGTATTCCCTGACAGGATGTAGAGAACATTTATACTGACTCGTATGACTGGGTTGATTATTGATATAGATAGACAATGTATTGTCTTTAAATAGTGGATTTGAAGTGCTGGCATGCTTAAATATAAACACATCATAGCTTTTCAGATTTATGCCTGACTCTGTTTATGTGATCAAACACATTTTCATTAGACTGCTTATTTCATATCAACAGTCCAGCAACTGCACATTAAGAACAGTGAGCAGCAGCAGCAGCCTGTGGTCCTCACGGGACAGACCAGCCATGGTCAAGTTTTATCTCCCCATCTGTTTGTTTGAATTTACTGCCCCACACCAAGCTGCTGATTTATGCAACGAGTTAACGCAAGTTTTCGCAAAAAACACACACGTTTATTTTACTAATGAGAGGGTGCAATTACTTGGGCGGCATCCATTTGGATGATGGTTTTGGTATTTTGCTGTGCTGGCCAACAGACCTGCAGACATGATGCAATTAATGCACAGGATGCCAGATTTGAGTTTATAAGCAGAGGAGAATTTATCCATTCATGTTAAATCAGAAAGTTGTATATTAAAGAAGCTACCAGTTGATGCGGAAGTGTTTGTATAAAAGATTTTTATGTTCACTTACTCAATACACACACTTTTGCTCATTATATTCATATTAATAAATAGCTAATTTATGATAATTATGTGTTAGAGACAACAATTGCTGTATATGCTTTCAATATCTATTCATGACAAAAAATAAAATATGGAAGCTTTGAGTCTACACATTAACAGCACTGACTTGCATTGTGTGTGGTCTGTTCAATTTTCAGAAGCAGACTCGACTGCAAAAAGGCCAAGGACAACCATCACTGCAAAACAGCTGGAAACGCTGAAGAATGCCTACAATAACTCTCCCAAGCCTGCCCGCCATGTTCGAGAGCAGCTATCATCAGAGACAGGCCTGGATATGCGGGTTGTGCAGGTAAAGTGTATTATTATCCATTAAGGGCTATTCCATTAGTGTCCTGACTTCATTATGGAGAGACAATTGTGGATGAACTGGCACAAGCCTACTGTACGATCGAGTGTGTGTCTGTGTGCTGGGGGGAATTTACGGCTGGATTGAGTAAAATGAAGCCCACATGAAAGTCAGCATGGCTTAAGTGCAAGCTCGTTAACAATGCTAAAAGGGCCCCTCGCATATTGTCTGCTGCTGAGGAGCCTCACACTGGGTGCTAGGTGGTGGTCATATATATTGTTTTATTTGCAAGGACAAAAGTAGAGACGGAAGCCACTAAAATGCTCCTCATTATTCAGTGAAAGGGAAGAGGTGACGGGGGGCCTTCATTCAGGGCGGAATATCATTAAGGAGAATGTAAAACTCCTTTTTGTGCCTGTGAATGGAGTGGATTTATTTTTTGTGCACAAAATAAAAATTAATAGGACGTGGGGCCCTTCATTCATCTTGTATCAGATGTCATAAACATTTACAGGAAGTGAGATTTTCAGATTAAAATTTAGACCAAAAGCCGGGTGTGCGTTCAGTGTTTTCTGAAGTGCATGCGAAAATTTATAGATCCGATCAGACGCGGAGATATTTGAATAATTCAAGTCAGTGGCACGCTAACCTGTCTGCTCCCCGAGGGTGAGGACAACTTGTAGCTGTCGTGAAGTTAATTAAATGCGTGATAAATCTGGCGCAGGAGACGCTGGTCTCAGGATTACTGCTCGGTGTCACAGTTTTAGTCCCTCGCTTGGACTCATCAAGGCGTGAAGTGATGTCCAGACAGTCCTTGAAAATTAATCTAGTTTTAATGCTTAAAGGCATAATATGTGTACCAAGGAAAGAGGACTGGTGTATAGTAGAGGCATGATGACTAAAAAACACTGTAGCATATTTGTATAGGCATGTATGGTCTTCAAGACTGAGACGGTTATGAAAACTAAGACCGTTAATGTCAATGAAATTATGTTGGACAGTATTTATTATATTTTACAACATGAATAAGTTGAGGCTAACAGTTTTTATTTTATTCTAAGGGCTGATTTCTCTCATGAAAATTTTAAATTTTAGGAGTCAAATGTATTTAAGTCAGAAGCATGTCCAAATAAGGAATCTTATCTTTTCCTTCCAGGTTTGGTTTCAGAATAGACGAGCTAAAGAGAAAAGGCTGAAGAAAGACGCAGGTCGACAGAGGTGGGGCCAATACTTCCGCAACATGAAGCGGTCGCGGGGAAGTTCCAAGTCTGACAAGGACAGCATCCAGGAGGAGGGCATGGACAGTGACGCAGAGGTGTCCTTCACAGGTAAGGAGTAATAATTACCTCAAATAACAATATTAATGTTAGCTTTGCTTTAGTCTGTGTCCCAGTGAGCTGTGGCAGTGACAATGAGCTAGAGAACCTGGGATACCAGAGCCCTGTAACTGAAGCAGCCATCTTTAATTTGATTATTTACACCTGTGTTCTCCTGTCTGTGACATGACAAAATGTCACATTCTATTTAGATGTGTCAGTGCCTTGTGAGGTGCATGCTGGGTCACTGTCATGTCTTACTGGAGAAGCAATAAGAAATCCCATAATGATTCCATGATGATTAATGAGGAAGTTTAAAAATGCAATAACGTCCTGACTGTTTTGTAATGTCTCTAATTGGTCACTGGTACAAACTGTTGTTGAAACTTACAGGTATAACTTTTGTCTTCTCACAGATGAGCCTCCCATGTCTGACCTGGGCCACACCAACGGCATCTACAGCAGCCTGAGTGAATCCTCTCCAGCCATGGGGGGACGCCAAGGTGGCAACAACCACGGCTCCTTCCCCCTGGAGCACAGCGTCCTACCCTCTCAAGACCAGTTCCACGACATCCGCTCCAACAGCCCCTACGGCCTTCCCCAGTCGCCCGGGTCACTTCAGACACTACCCAGACACCAGCCTCTCATCTCCAGCCTGGTCTACCCTGACTCGGGTCTTTCCATCATGACCCAGGGCAGCGGGCCCGGGATCAACCCTGCAGTGAGGGTCTCCATGGCGGCAGGCAACGGCCCCAGCTCGGACCTCTCCACAGGCAGTAGCGGAGGATACCCAGACTTTCCTGCCAGTCCTGCCTCCTGGTTAGATGAAGTGGACCATGGGCAGTTTTGATTGGTCAGACAAAAAAAAAAAAAACACTGGACATTTTTTTTTTCCTCTTTTGTTTTTTTGTGTCTTCTGTTGGATTTTAGGGACTGGACAGTGATTGTGTAAAAGGACTAGACCTACTATTTGCTTGGATCTTACAGATATCTTATTAACGGGTAGGTCAATACCTGTGATCTGGACAGAAGGTGGGGAGAAGAACATCCTTCCTTAGAAGCACTTGGCCTGAGAATTGTCCTTCACTAAAAAAACTGTATGTAAAGCAAGAAATCTGTCAAAAATGTTTCAGTTTTCAGAAACCACTATAAGCTTTTTCAGAACAATGTACAGACAGACTCAGAAAGTTTAGACATCAATCATTTGGATTTTCACAGACTCCTCCTCTTTATTTTCATTAACGCCCCTCCCCCCACTGCTACGGTGTGTTCAGGTGTAGAATTCAGTTCAACTATCAGAGTCTTTAAATGTCTGGTTGTTGCCAAATGTCTACATATATAGATATATATATATAATGGTTTATCATTGTGGAAGACTTTATTTTTATATAAACCCCTTCTTGGACATGAATAAGAACCCAGATATGAGGACTTTGTACATTCTTAAACAGGCATATAGGCAAAAATGTAGATGTTGTCTTAAATGGTACCTAGGGGTCCAATTACTTCTATGCATTTGTGTGTTCTCAGATGTATCTCGTTCGTTTTGTTCTACTGAAAACAACCCCTGAGGCAGAACTGCTACAGCGCTTGGGGGTCTGATGTATATGTTTGTTTATGTGGAAAATGTTTTATGTCTTATTTATTCCTTCTGGTAATGATAATGATGATGATTCCTGATTAAATGACAGGACTTTAATAAATTTGTCACCTAAATCAAAGTTGGAGTTCTATCCTTTTTTGGCCGGACTGCAAAATCGTGCATCATGTATGACAAATTAAGTAATGAGTGTCCTTAAAAATTGCTGTGTACAGTGTTTAAAGAATATGGGATGCATTGGATCCTATAAGATAATAATGTCTTGGATATATTTTAGATAATTTGTAAATATCTTGTCAAAGCCAAGAAACATGAGCCAACAAAGCAGGCAGAGTCACCCGTCGCACTTATCTTACATCTGACATGCAGCATCTATACCATGCCATCTCTCTTGCACATCTATAGCATAACATAGGGCTGGTAGTGAAACCAGAGTTCTGCTTGTGTCTGCAAATTGAGTCCCTGGCTAACTACCAACACTGTATCAGGGGTTCAACAGCTCTTTAGTGCAGAAATTTGATGCAGACAGAGAGTCAACTCATCAATTCAGAGATTACTGGGTCTTGTTTGTCCAAACGCTGCCATGGGAAAGGAATCTCCAATCCATTAGCTGAGAAGGGATCAAGTGCCCCTTGTGAATTTCCTCATTTGTTTAGTTATTCAAAGTCAGATTCAATTAAATAGATTAAACTGTAAAACGTGTGTGAGAGTACGTGCATGTGTGCGTGTGTGAAATTGCATGTTTATGTACCTGGTTCTCAGATGAGACACAGACCTGAAGTTCTTAGCTGTACCTTACATCACTGGCCACAATTTAAACCTTCTGCTTTCTTTTGCAGTATTCTCTCATTTATCTGTTTGTTTGTTGTGAAGGGTTTCCAAAGCTGGCCTTAAGTCCATCTTTCATGAATCATCTTAAATAATAGTAGTTATCATTATCATCATTATTTTAGGAGAGACAACAGTAATTATAAATATTTATTCAAACACAGCAACTAAGTGCATTGCATTTCTGCAAAAAAAAAAAAACAAAACTCCCCTTAACTTGTCCTTATATAACTGCGGTATCGAGTCATCGTTTATATACAAAACCAGATCAGTTAAAAGAAGTAATGAATAAATGAGTGTGGATAAAACTAACAAACAATGATGTTCAAAATAGCTCTAGAAAGTCCACTAACTGTTTACACATCACTGCATAATTATTTCTGCTTTCATACTTTCACTATATTTTGATACCAAAGTATCCACAAATACTGTGGCATGCTTTTGGACCCCAGTGAGGGAGTGTCTCTGCACCATTATGCCTGTTTGTGAACCTATGTGTCTGTTGAACTTGTGCAGATGTGTAAAGTTATGACATACATTACAGTGATAGTCAGCTGCCCTCAAACTAACCTCAAACTTCTTGCACCATTAATGGCAGCCGGCTCAGTTCCTCAGTTTCCCTGAACAAGAAAAGGAACAGCAGACAGGATATTCAGCTGAATCCTTCCACCTGAGTGACAGGTATCACTGTTGCCTCGGCAAAGCGACAGGTGTGTAACCTGACCCCAAGGAGTGTTTGGCAAAGACAGGAAGGGGGTGAGAGTGAAGTGACAAAGGCTGTGTTAATCTCCTACGATACCCAGCTTGGTCAGTTTACTTGTCTGTTTGTATTTGGGGTTAGACAGGCTGATTTGTTGTAGACTCAGAACAAACAGGAAGTACTTTGCCTAAGTCTAAGCTGCTAATTGTGGTTCAGTTTACTACACATGCTTGTAGCTCTCTAAAAATAATTTGTTGACATCCTGGCACTTGTGCTCAAACTATTTCTCAACAAATGATCACACCTTCACTTCTCAGCATTATCATATCATGTGTCGCACAGCAGGTGTGACATTTTGATGACCTCAGGATGAACTCCCGAAATAACTGGGATTATCCCACCCCACTCTTCCAGATTGAGTTGGAAATCCACCATTTCTTAGTAAAGAATTAGATTAAGTTGCAATTTGGGAGATGGACTGTATAAGCCAGGCAGAAGGTGGGAAAAGGAGTTTTCAGAGAGGTGTTAGCTGGACACCTGCACACAAATGCAGGTAGCAGGTAAGTCACTGAATGATGGGAAAATAACATGCGACAACAGAAATGGTGGGAAGAAGGTGTTGAGGGTTTGTGTGCATGTAAGTGAACCAGTCAGCTATTTGAATCTCATCCTTTTCAGACAAAGGCTGACAGAGCTAACGCTCCTTCCTAAAAAAGTTTACAGCTACTAAAAATGATAATGCTGAGAGCTACTGTATGTGCAGCCAAATGAAACAGAAATGTCAGTAAAATAACATTTCGACTGGCCCATAAAGTCTGAGCAATAAAACCTACCATGCAGAGTTCACTTTTTTCATTTCAAATTCATCTAAAACTACACACTTTAAAAATAGACAGAAAGAAAGGTAATTATACAGAGCCAGCTAATTCTCAATTCATCTCATGTCGTGAAATTGTTTTTTAAAAAATTATGTCATTAATTTTATAGGGCACTTAAGGTTTCTAATAAAAAAACAAAAAAATAATTATGTACCTTCCAAAGTCAACAGTGCTGACAGTATAACAATTATAAAATATGAACTAAAAAGGTGTAAATTTTGAAATATGTATTCACATCCCAGTCACTGTTACAGTTGCCTATTGCTTTGCAGTGACTGTTTAACTGTTGCTTTTAACTGTCCTTTCTGTAAAGGACTCTAATCCTGGCAGTGCGCCTGTTGTCTCTCTCTCACACACACACACACACACACACAAGCCCCCCCAGACCTGTGTCAGATGGTGCTGAGTAAATCAGGTCTGACAATAACACCTCCCTTGGGTCCCACACATCACAGCTACAATTCAGACCTAATGGAGCAGCAACAGAGGGGAGAGGCCGCTTGGTGGGTGTGTGCATGCATGCATGTGTGTGTGTGTGTGTGTGTAAATGTATGCATGGATGCATGGTGCTCTTTTTCATTTTGGGACCTCTGGAGGGGATGGAGGAAGGGATGGGCTGCAGGGGAGGGAGGGGTAGGAGCACAGTGGATTATCTGTAGCAGATATCAATCAATTAAGGCAACGTGTTAATGAGTAAGATCCTCCAGTGGTTGTGCAGAGATAGTAAGTAAAATGTAGTAAAAATGTTAGGAATAAAGAGAGACAAAACTAAAAGGAAAAACATTAGCTGTCGATCAATAGAGGATATGATCCGGGTTTTGTGTTTTCAAGAAATTAAGAAATAAAAATTTAAAACCAATTGTCCAAGAAAAAAAAATCATATATTTGATACAGATAAAATAATGTTTAAACATTGCCATTTCCAAATGGTTTATTTTTGGGCAAATTTAAAAGAAAGAAAAAGAAAAGAAACTATAACACCGAGCAGAGCGTCATCATGATGGTGCACATACAGAGGCAAACAAACTGCAAACACAGCACTGACCAGGATACTTTTGTTTATGCCATAGATTCATGGCAGCAGAGGCATTAAAGCAATCTAACTAATCAACATGGTCATTAGCGTGTGTTTTCACTGACAACCTTAATCAAATCTATCACGGCTCCACCTCTCCATTACCCGCCGGCTGCATAATTATCTCTTCATTTTATTCTTAGACGGGAATGCAATATCTGGTAATCTGTCTGCAATGGTTGACTGAAATGCATTTGGGAACATTCATATTGGGAATGTATGGGCTAATGTTACCACTCAGCTCTTCTTCTGCTGCTGCTGCCGCATTCAGATGTTTGTCATTTTTTATGCAAGCAGCGACGCACTTCATGCAAGGCATTAACCATCGAGTCAGTACATGAGACACATACTGATTTTGTTCAACTTACTCTCTTACAGTCATTATGGGCTTTGTGAGAATCAAATCTGCGAGAGAAGCAGATCTTTGATGTTATTCAAATATAATTTGGAGGGCCAAAAACAATAAGAAATCCATGTTTACTTATTCTGACCAACATTCAAAAGAAGCATTCAATTTTTTCACAATAAAAAATACAGAAAAGCAAACAGCTCTTTTGCATTTTGATGCCGTTTTGATAAATGAGTAAAACGCCTAATTATTGAATCCGGATTTAATTAAATTTCTGTGGATCATCTGGGTAATAGAGCAATCATTTCAGCATTAATTGTTTTTTTCAAGGTTATAAATCTTCCAAGCTACAATTCTGATGGTTTATCATAATCAGCTTGACTGGTGGAACATAACAAAAATGAAGTAGCTGCTCACTCTTAAAAACCTGTGTTTTGTCTGGCAGACATTTTGGATCCTTTTGAAAGAGTTATGTTCTGATACATATTTCTGCTTCATTTCGCCAGGATTCATAACAGCACGTGCTTATAGTTGCCTCACAGTGGGATAATCACCCTTTTTCTCATTAGGAGCCCTGGCTCTGCAAAGGGCCATCTTGGGGCCTTTTGGCATCTATGAGGTGTTAACAGCTCCCCACGGGAGGCTGTCTGGCTCTCACATAACCCCCGACCTCCCCGCCCACCACGAACGCAACACTCACCAAACCACTCAGACTCACAGATGGTCACTACACCAGCAGCCAGCCATCACGCTTTTCAATTATCGCTACGCCCGGGGAAGGCCATTGCTCAGCTGTCACCGCTCAGTGACATGGGGGATAGGAGAGGAGCCAGAGAACGATGGAGGACACAGAATTCCTGCATCCATAACTTGGAAAAGCTAAAAAGCATAGATTTGAATATAATATGGAGGAAGCAAACACATCCTTGTTGCTGCCTAACAGAAATCCAACCGGCTCTAATACGTCTGCTGTGGCCCTCAAAGAAGGTCTTCCTGCTCCCGAGGCTGCTCTGATCTTTGGCTCAAGGAGCCAATAAATCACTTAGGATAATTGATGTTTTTGAAGCCAGTAGTTGAAGTGGCAAAGGAAGGAGGAGGTAGTTGAAGCACTCATGGCTCATATTTGCTGCCAGCTAGAAGATGGAGGAAGGGGCAGGTGGAACACAGAGGGCAAGCCCTGCATGTTTGCTTGTTAGTGCTTTAATTTGAATATTGCTTCACTGGGGGGGTGGGGGGTGGGGAGCAGGATACTGGACCACGTTGTGCCGCATATTGATGGTTTTTGTTTCCAGTTGGTTGATTCAAGACAAAAAAAAACTTAAGACGACATTGACAGACGGACTATAATGAAACATGTTTTTTTACAGTGCAGCACAGCAGTGTGAAGGTGAAGCACCACTATATGCAACAACATCACAGAAAGCCGCATCACTCATGTTGGGATTATATTGGGTCGCCTTCCCTGTGCAAAGCATGTTGGGATACCTGACGGCGGGACCCAATGTAATCCCAACGTAAGCGACGCAGCATTTCTGTGATATTGTCGCATTTAGTGGGGCTTCACCTTGACTCTGCAGTGTGACTGGCTGAAAGGCTTTTTATAGGTATCACACAAAAACAAGTTGCCAGCTTCGTTTCATTAAACATGTCATGGTGTAATCTACACATATTAGGCAAACTGACCACATGACACTGAACAAACTAACAGCTATATTGGTTTATATTGGTTTCCTACAGGAAAACCTGGATTAACTTCTGATGAACCTAGAGGCCGTTACGAGGAGTTACCTCAGTGATGTTGAGTCAAACACATAAGAAGATAAGATGACAAGCCACAGTTATGGACATCTGCTAATCAGCCTGGAGATGAGATCATGACTGTGACTGGAAACTGACCAGTAATGTCTTCAGGCAAGATGTAGGAATATTTTTCCATAACTACTGTAAACAACATTTTTCAAAGTGACAAACTTCTTCTCCAGTGTTATCACACTTTGAACTTTCATAGCAAATCAAATTTGGCTTAATTTTTTACACTTTATCAGTCTGTTAACACTTGAGATTCTTCACTTTGCATTCCTGCTTAGTGTTGGTGTATGAGGGGGCAAGAGCTAATCAATGAGGCCAGAAGCCTGTGACAGGACACAGTTCTTGTCTCATGAGGCCTACTTAAGCAGGGTCGTATGTACCACATGATAAAAAAAACTACAGGAACACACATCAGCAGTTTGTTATTGAATTAACTATTTTTGTGATCTTAACACGTCTGTGTAGTTCTGGGTAAATTCCCTTTCATTTAATTAGTTTCCAAGAAGTTAAAGGATAATAATATGTTTTGATTCTGTAATTTTAGGACTGTCATATATCTCAAAGGTATGTTGTAGAAATATTCAAAGTCACATGTGCATGAATCCTTTCAAAGCATCTATCCTGGGGACTAGTGCCCAGATTTCTATTTCACTGTATTTCCAGCCAAAAGCCTGCTATTTGTCTTTCCCAGGGAGAAGAAGTAATCCCGTTTCAGTCCGAGGGCACCCCAAGGTCGCCACCATCAGTCGCCAACACTCAATCCAGGTTGGAACATTTGTTCCAGCCCCTCTCTCCCTCAACCCCATGGTTGTTGTTTTCTTTCCTCTTTTTTCATAATTCATGTCAAAGGATCTCTGGAGAGATGAGTGAGGGTGGTGTGTGTTGGGGTAGGAGGGTGGGGGTGGCGGAGAGGACAAGGGGGTGGAGAGGGCATACACTTAATCCCTGGGTCAAGATGTATTTATTGAAGATTAATAACCGAGCAGCAATCTCATCATGCTCTCGATGATTTTATAATTTGGTTTCTGGGGGTAGGGAGGGCGGGGAAGGATCAGGGACAAAAACAAGAGGGAGCTGCAGAACTATTGTTAACACATGGCCATGGACACACTGCAGTTACTTTCATGTTGTGTTGCCTAGTTTAAATACTGGATATCAAATGGTTCATGCTGCACAGGGTGTGACTTGCCCTTGTTGTTTGGAGACAAACACACATGTACTAACCCTAACCACATTCATCGTCTGGACATAGCAGCACAAAGGTGCTACCGAACGTTGATGGTCTTATTATTAGCTCTCAATGTTTGGGGTTTTACAGGGACTTCAGAGATTTCTCACAGGACTTGTATCACCTAGTGGACAACATCACACAATCTGTACTTACATGTTGACCACAAATAACCAGAAGAGCCTCAGGTTGAGGGGCGATATATCGGTTGTGAGTTTTTGGAGCGGATTCTTTTTTCTAAAATTCTTTTTTTAAATGATTCTCTGAAAGAAATAGATAAATATTAAGAGCTCTAATGCTCTTCATTGGTAAAGTGATACTTGTGTCTATATCTATAGTGGATCATGATACTTTCCATATAAGAAGGTATGTGTCTGAATACTGCATATGTAGAGTGGCAGCATCCATCTCATTCAGTAAATGGATTTGTTGAACATTAGGATCAAAGACCATGAGACATTGAGAGAGACACCTTTTGTCACCAAGCAACAGGAAGGGGGGAAAAAAAAACGGTAAAAAGATAAATTTCAGCTGAGGGTAAAGGATCAGAGTTCAAGGTGCAGTCTCTGATCCAAATTTATTTATACCCCTAATAATAATGAGTGGATTGAATAGATTGTTCGTCCCTGACCTTGGTGATCAGGCAAACCTTATGCCACTATATCAAAGCAGACAGGCAGACATGTCTGCATGGTGTGATGGCTGCCACGGTCGGCGCAGAGATGGAGGGACGGATGGAGAGAAGGCAGGCAGGAGAGTTGGCGGCGGGAGGGAGGTATGTAGAGTAGAAGAGATTGGAGGTGAAGGGGCACCGTGTTTGCATTTAGTATGAAATGAGGAGCAAAGCTGAAGGATGTGTGAAGGACACTACGGGCAAATGCGTGATGTTTTTTTGTTTTTGCATGTGTGTGTATATGGTTTCCTCTGTGTGAATGTGTGTGTGAATTTTGTATTAGTTTTAAAAGGCCAGGTTGCCTTTAGCTTTATTTCTTGTACATCTAAACAAAACTACAGACTCTGGTTCATTCTTCCTGGATGAATAGCTCTCGTTGAGGTAAGGATACAGCATAATGGTTCACAAAAGTGTATGTAAAACCTTTTCGAGAATGGTTTTGGTCAGGGTTGAAGTGTAAAAGCTACATCATCCCACCGATTACAACATCAAAACCTCTGTTGAACTTTCTCCACACACAAACTGAGTCATCGTCAGGCAAGCAACTCAAAATTCCTCCCTCAGCACATCCCTCCTGAGACGAGACCATCACTCGAACCTCTGAGCATTAGCCATCAAACAGCCATCCCCAGTTACATTAAATGTATTTAGATCTTACAAAGTGCTCCCCCTTGACTCCATCACTTCTTTAAATGACTTAAGAAGCAAAAAAAAAGGAGGAGGAGGATGAGGAGGGGGTGGAGGAAGAAAGGGGAGGTGAACAGGAGAAAAAAGGAGCTCGGGGATTTACGGTGACTAAATGCCGAGGTCAGGCAGGGTGTGTGGCAGCGGTATTGATCAGTGAGGCATGCAGCGCACACGTGGCCCGAACCCTGACCCTTAAACAGCGAATGAATCTCAATCCAATAGACTGGAGTGTCTGGTACAGCCTACACACACACAACAGACACATAAAAGCGCACACACACCACACAAATACATATGTACAAATACACTCGTGATCTCGCTGCCGTGCGCACCGCCTCCTTCCTTCCTCAATCAATATCAGCAGAGCATGATTTCCACATTATAGATTGGGAGTTCCTTAATAAAAGAAAAGGTGTGTGTCTGAGTCAGAGCCCTGATGTTTACATGTGTGTATAAAGTGGATAATATAGAGAACGGCAAGGTTAAAAGGAGAATGATATGACTGTATTTCCAGTTGTAGCAGTTTCATTATAAAGACTTTTCTGATGCCAAACCACCCCCACCACTCAAAAACATGATCAGATCTGTATTTTTTAAAAGTCTAGGGAAACATTATTTTCTTATTTTCTTCTTTGATCCTGAAGTTTCTTGGTGTTATCGAGAGCGGCCTCCTTCACACACTGTAGAGACAAGAAAAGGCATCAATGGGTAAAAAAAAAAAAAAAAAAAAAAAAGGAAAAATCTAGAAAGGCCGGTCCTACTCAACCTCCAATTACACTAATTGGATTGAGTCCACACAAGGACATGTGTATGAGAATTATGGCATAAGCACAGTTGTATAAAGAGATAATAACATGGACAGAGGACAGAGTGATAAACACACAGTGAAATGCTCCTACACCTGCAAACAAATATGAACTGCACATGAGCACATATATTTTAGGTGATTGTGAGCATTATGAATTAGTAAAAGCTGCAGTCAGAAGAAATACTGATGATGATAACAATTTTTATTATATTTTTAAATTATAGGTGACTTCAGCTTAATTTATGAAAAAAAAAAGATATGATTAAAAAATCCCAATGTGTAAATATCCAACACATGACTTATTTTTGTCTACATCTAGTAATTATGGCTGTTTTCCTGCAGATTGTTTTCATGCTTTCTGTTTTTTCAGTTCCTATTGTAGTCCCATGTGATTTATGCCACGTCTTTCTTTTTGCTATGATCACATCATGTATAATACAAAAGAGAGAGGAATAACTCATAACACACGTCATGTAAAACTATAAGCACAAGAATATGCACATATATCATGAAATGGCACATATATAATATATGAGATTGTATGGTATTTCCGGTAAATTGAAATCCCATAATAAAATATGCTTACTGTAAAAAACAAAATAAAAAAGGAAGCCTATTTTTAATCTTCATATACGATTCTCATGAGGTTTATCGCAGCTGAGATCAGCCTCTCTTTTACATTACTTAGAATATTAGAAATGATTGTGATCAGACCTTTTCAATTCAGTCCCATATGTAGATTGCCTACCTCCACGAGTGCACTGAAAAAATCTCCAAAAAAAAAAAAAAACTGCTTGGATTATTCTAATGTCAATGAAAGGCTTTCCTCTTTATTTAATGCCTCTGCCTACTTTGCATCTCTCAGATCTTGATGCTGACACACATTCACCCTCGACTCTACACAGTACGCGCAGGCATGACACAAACATAAGCCTTTACTAATAATCACTTCTTCTATCTTCTTAACCCACCCAACCGCATACGCATGCCCATGCGCGCACACACACACACACACACACACATATACCTCCAGCTCTGCAACAAACACAAAACCCTTTTTACGTAATGAAATTACATAGAGTCATATGTTACATCGTGGACTAGAGTTATGGGTACGTTTTACATAAAATTCACATCGGGGACATTGTCCAGGATGCATGTGTGCATACGGATTTACATTTTAGAGGGTATTAAAGAAATGAGCGGGGTGCAGTAAAATAGGAAGGAGGGGAAAAAATGAAAAAGCGGCCCAATTTCCTGTTCTATCATCTCAAATCCTGGCAGCCATAAATAACCTGAACACACACCCACTTTCTCTCTCGATCACCCTTATAGGCCTACACACACTTCCACAAGGGAAGAAAAAAAATCAAAGACACATCTGTGTGCAGGGTAATTTTCCTCCTCTGTTTTTGACATGAGATAAAAAAAAAAATGTTTTCTGAACCAAATTGTCTGCAAAAAAATATATTTTGTTTATTTATGCACTTTCTTCCTTTTCTGCCTACATGTATGATAAAACAGGCAGACGGCTTCACCAACTGAAACTCACACACTATTCAAACCATGTGCTTTTCACACTTTCCCCCCTGCTCTCTCTTCATTCATCCAGAGCCAGTGATCACCAGGGGGCACAGAGCCACTGTCTCTGGGCCAGGCTAGGCCATCCTTAATCTGACATGGCTCGCCGGATTCCAACAAGCAAATCTCATATTTCTAAACACTGGATTATGCTTTTCTTTTATTACTGCTGGAGCTGGAGGAGAGTTGTGGGGTTAGGGGGTAAGGCCGAACTGATAGGATTACCAGAAAAGCCTGCGGACTTAAATATGAAGGGAGGAATAATAAAAACTACATATATGTGTTCATTAAGATGATGACTGAATGAAAAATCTGAATAAAAAAGAAGGGCTAAAAATACTTATATATATAAAAAAAAGGTAAAAGTAGGTCTGACACAGAATAATAATCCCAAGATAAGCTCAAAAGCAGTTCAACAATGACACACAAGACATTTACGCAAACACACATGATTACATGTGGTGAGCAGAAACTTACTGCACACACATCTCAACATAAGCTCCTCAACAAAGAAATGTGCACATCGGCCGAAACTGAAGGAGAAAAAGCAGACAGTACACAAACATAAACATGCAGATAAAGCACCGCTTGCGAAATGTGGGGCAGATGCTACGAGACTACAGATAACCTTGTCACGGTGCAGACCTCAGCTATTCCTACATGTGTGTGTAAATTTTCCCTGGTGTTCACACCTTTATGAGTATAATAACACCATCATGCCTCGGTGTGGCCGCGCGCTGAGAGGAGCAGAGAGGAGAAGCTGAGAGGGAGAGAGACAGAGGTGTCGACCGTAAGATGCAGGGGAAGGGGGTAAAAGTGACCTTGCTGGAAATAACAACAGCAACCCTTAATGTGTTGCATTACAAGATATGTGATAAAACACTTTTATGGGGAGGGCTGTAAATGCTGCGGTCTCATCCAACACTGTGCCCACTCAGTGGCCCATTTTGTCTATGTGCATGTGTGTGTGTGTGTTATGTGTGGATGTGTGTGTGTGTGTGGGTGGGTGTGTAGTTTGAGGAGGGGACAGTGTCCAGTGTCCAGATCCAGTGATCCTATAAGTGAAGGGGGGGCAGCAGCACTGACTAATTGTCTTTGTTCTCACCTTGGTACAGGTTTCCTCTCATGCAAACACCTGGATGTACGTGGAGCGTCATCACTTTTACGAGCACCTGTCTTCTCTTCTCTTGAGGCATTTTATCATAATGAGCGCTTTGTTTTGCTCCACAGACACATGACACTTGTGTCTGTGGAGCAGTTTTCCAAGTTGGTTTGAGGAGGTATTTTTGTGGACTCAGCATTGCCCCCTCATGGATGAGTCACAGCATAACAACACCCTGATGTATAAGAATTTAGAATAAAATAAAATGTCATCAGTGACTCATCTGCTAATTATTTCTTCATTACAATATGAATTATTTGGTGTAAAAATTTAAGTAAATGGTGGAAAAGCAGAAGACACGACAGTCAAAACCCAAAGATACGTTTTAGCTTTTTTTTTTTTTTTTTTTGCTTATTTGTTTGAAAAATGACAAAAACATTACAAAACAAAAATAAGTGCAAATTAATTATCTGTCAGTCGGCTAGTCAATAAACTGATTGGTTGTTACAGCTTTAAATTAAAACACAGTTTGTGTCTTAGAATTAAAAGCTCTTTGTTAAAAGTAAATATATGGTGTTTGATTTACCCAAAAAACTGCTACAAGTGACTGGTTACTTCACCTTTCTGGATTTGGAGTATGATGTTTTTGCCACTTTAAAAAAAATGTACAAAGACTGACTGAATATTCATGTTCTTGTCTCCATTGAAAACAACATGCTCTCCTCTCCCTGTCACTTTTAAAACGTTCTCAACCTTTGAAAATATGATTGCCATCCTGCTCCCTCTGTCTCTCTGCCCTCTTCTGTCTATGTTTGCTTCTCTCCATCTCTCTCTTTCTGTCACCCTTTCCTTTTTGGCATTCAGCCTCTTACCCGTTTGTGGACCCTGACAGTCCTTCCAGCCCTCATACCCAGGCAGTGTGGATGTTAGGCCAGGACTTATCGATTAGACTATAAATTACCCATGCATCACCTCTCCTCTCCTCATTGTGTGTCTCACAAGCAGTCTGAGGCCTTATAGAGAGAAGAGGAGAAGGGTGGGATGGGGAGTAGAGCAGGGAGAGAGAGAGAGAGAGAGTCTCCAGCAAATTGTTAATTAAATACGAATCAATCCTCTGCCATTTATCAGGCCATGCATCCACCTCACCTTTAAGAGACAAGGGGGGGTTAGAAGGTGGTGGTGGGGGGAGAGGGACAGAGAAAATCAATAAGGCAGACTGAGGGGAGGGATAAGTGTTTAATCCACCAATCAAACTATATCATGGCCATTATAGAGTGACAACTGGACATTATGGGGTGAACGGGGTGGGTTCACGTTTTAGCATCTTTTAGCCTACTACTGTACAGTATGTAGCATTCAGAAAGTGGGCCACTGGATTGTAGCATGTAGAAACCAAATGGGCCACAACATATTATGGTAATATGGTAATTTTGATCGGCAAGAGGCAATAAGTGTGTAATGGTCCAGCCATAACCCACCATAAGCTCCGACAACAACCACAGGAGAACAGCATACAAGCCGGTAGCCTAGGGCAATAGAGGACAAATAAGACTCCCAGTTCCGCCAACGTTGTCGGATGTCTGCATTATGAGTTTTTCACTGGTTTGCTAACATAAGGCAAGGGTGAGCTGTCCTTCTGTTCAAAGATGGGGGATGTAAGAAGACCAAAGAATCCATAATACTTAAACATTACCAGCCCTGCAAAAAATCATGAATTGAGGGATTTATAGAGTATAATGCCATGTAATGTGTTGTAATGATGGTAGTCTTGTCATTATTCTGTAGTATGAGTTTTAAAACATAAAGCACTCCATTGCACAGCTGGCCGTACCACAGTTAGATAATTCCACGGTAAAAAGACAGTGAATTTCTGTGTCTGTAGTGTGTAAGCTTTCATCTGTGTCTGTAATTCACTGCTCACGTGAATTTATTTTCATTATAAACACAACCCAAATTTATGGTGATAACTGCCTGTGTGTAAGCATGCGTGCCTGTGTGTGTGTGTGTGTCTATTCTCAACGACGTGTTAATTATTTCAGTAGTGGCTGACCACAGAGACTCACCCAAAGTCCATAAATCTGCAGAGTCTGAGAATAACAAGAGATCTGACCTCCAGCTGTAAATCTGAGCAGCGTGTTGAAGTTAGCAGAGGCAGGAAAACGATCCTGATAGGAGTTTTAGCACATTTACATTGACTGAATGTCTCACACACTAGGTCATTTTGTTGTTAGACAACAGCCAAGTGATGTCAAGTTGGACGTGGTGATGCAACTGAGACAGATTTTCTCCTGCGTGACCTTTGGCTCTTCCAACATGAAGATGCACAATGTGACTTTGACTGAACTGAGCAAATTAAGTCCTGAACTAATGGACTAATATTCTACTAGCTGTACAATGCATTATAATTTGCCCTAAATGCTAACACCAGTATGCCAACATGCTCTCAAGAACAGTGTTAACATGGTGATATTTAGCAGCCGCCTTTCTTTTTTTTTTTTACCTCAGTGAAATTTGGCCTTGGTGATGGTGCAGGATAATAAGTAACAGGTCACCGGAATTGTTTCAGTTCGCTCTGAAGTGGCTGCCAGCGGAAAGGTCAGGGGATCAGTGACCTGCAAACATCGGGTGGATTAATTCAAAACACCATGTGTTATATACCAGCATGTGCAAATAAAAAAAACACAACTTAAACAAACACTGACAACACGACCTCAATGCCCTCAGCTACTCATGAGTGAATGAGTTTCATTTTTGTTTAAATATTCCCCAAATCACATCATCTTTCAGCAGGCCTTCAATGTGCAGATGTTACATCTTCTGTATCTACACACCTTTTAAGCTATTTGATAGCCGCTGTTAACCATGGGCAACTCTCACTTCTCCTTCCCTAAGAACCCTGGGAGCTTAAGAATCATCCAGCATCTGTCTGAAGCCCAGGGAAAGGCAGAGGCCCAGATGTCAGGGAGATTGGTCTTATGGGAGAAGGCTTCTTGGCCCCTTCACTGGGCAGCCCAGTTAGTGAACTAGGATTAGAGTTACGACACGTCCTGGAGCCAAATATAGCCACAGTTTAACCTCAGATTTCAAGTTTATGAGAAAATAGGGGAAATAGAGACTTTTCTTTCTTAGAGTAAATGAAAAACAAATCATATAATCTCGGAAGTCTGTCAAAGTCTTAAGGCATATGAAGATATTCTGACGCCGCTTCCACCTATTTATTGATGATCTAGTCAACGTTATGTTCTGTGATGACAGCACTGGAATACTATCCACGAAATAAAAGGCAAATTAACAAGGTGTTCCTTGCACAGAGCAGTCAGGGTGAGAAATAATGAGCGTGATTTACGATATCTGCACAGATAAATATTTATCACTTGTCTTCCAAATATTGCTTTTGGCCCACTGCCTCACTGCTACTGAACTCAGGAATAGTAAAAATCCACCTTTAATATAAGTATGTGTTTTTTAGTGTGGAGTTCATGTGTACATCTCCCATGTCTGTATTTCTTTTTTGTGTGTGTGTGTTGATGTGTCTTCCTGGGTGGGTGGCAGAGCTCGTTCCAGGCAGCTGGATTGTCCTCTATTAGTGTTGCTTCTGTTTCGCAGCCGTAATCCTCTCCACTGGAGCCTCGCCTCGCTCCTAATCTGAGGCACAATCTCTCCTGCAGATGGTTCTCCCCTTAAGCACTGCAAAAGAAGTGAGCTCATCCCTATCTCTCCTGTTATCCCCCTGTTATCTCTCAACTCTCTCATCCCTTTCTCCCAACATTACTCTCTCATTTCTCATCCCCAACACTTGATTTTCCCACACCACTGTAAAGCATTGGACTCTCTCAGATATACCACCGGAGTGAGTGAATGTTTCAACCCTTCTTTCTGCTCCTTTAAATCCACAAAGATTGGCAATAACGTGGAATCTGGTATCCAGGAAAACCCTTGATAAACTAATAGATAATAAGAAATCTGGTTTATTATAACTTATTTTTGTAAGATTTCCCATATTTTTTTTCAGTTTTCATCACACTGCACTCAGCAAATTGGAAGCATGTTGGTCAGACAAACAGTGGGGCTGTATACAAGCCCACAGCTGATCAGAATATCCTCACTGCTGTACGAGATTTTCCTTAGACAAAATAATGATGAATAACACTGACATATAAGCTAGGCCAAAGCATCATGTAGTGATCTCACATTGCAAAAGCTAAAGCAGATTTGATATCAGCTGTTTGTGATCACACAATCTGACTGTGTTTTATTGAAGACTAGAAGAAAAGGGCTGCCTGGAACAATGAGAAAATACATCAGCAAGGCAGTCAAAAACTCAAACCCGAAATTATGAATACATAAATATGATCTTTTAAGTCCTTTTAATTCACTTTTTTCCAATTGACTGGATCATTATACATAATTTCCTGATTACACACACTGTTTTATAATAAATGTTGTAGGGGCCAGTTTAAGATTTATTTTCTTTAAAGTGTCTAACGTGTTCATCTATCTACTTTGTTCACATTTTTTAATCTGTGCAGCATAGTCTTTCTCAAGTGTGTGGCTCTATTGCTGAACTTCCACATCATCCCAGTCAATTAGAGAATCAGCCGACCTCTCCCTGGAGGACTTTTACTTTTCTCCACTCCACTTCCCAATAGCTACAGTAATAGCCAACAATTGATAGGCCACTCTGATAGGTAGTTTTCTCTAAATGCTGCTCCTGGAGGGGCAGGGCAAAGAAAGAGATAAAGAATGAGGGGTGATGAACAATAATCCAGGGCAGGTTTCTATGGTAACAAGGAAATGAGAGCCCTGTGAGCAGAAAGCCAGAAGCCGTGATCAGGTGCTGTCAGAATACTGGGGGAGCGGGAAGTAAAGCTGGGTGTTGGAAATGGATTGCAGGGCATGATTCACTGCAGAGAGAGAGAAGCCCGAAGAGAGACCAAAGAGGGGGAGGGAGAGGGGAGGGGAGGGTGGGAGGTAGTGGGGAGCAGTGGAGATGAGAGTTGCGGCACCATTTTTCACAGCAGACAAAAACATTTGCTGGGATATCAATTTGGAGCTGCGGAGCAGTCTTCCCCTCCTGCCCCATCATCCATCATCTTTTCGTACTAACCACCACTTGGGCACTCCACCCCCCACACCCAGCGCACCCCCCTCCCTGCAGCCACCCACACACATGCACACTTATAAACCCTTAGCCTCTTATTTCCACCCACTATCATATTCATACAAGCACCCATGAAAACTTTCTGCAACCTCATGCAATTACATACATGCATGTACAGACACACACTTGATGCAAAGCAATGCCCGTCTCAAACGGGACATAAAAGTGTGACCCATTGGGTGCTGCGTGTGGGAGGAAAATGCAAAGCCGAGCTGAAACGCAGCACCTCGTGTGGTTGGGTTGAGAAGGCGGGGCTGAGCGGCTTTGCCACAGCGGCCGTCTCCCCTAGTCTTCTCCCATTAGCGCCAGTAGGGGAGACCCCACCCTCTGGCTGCCCCCTTATTGGCACCTTTGCCTGCACCCCATCACTCATCTCCCAGCCATCATCCATCACCCATCGCGATCAATAGGAGGCCACGCATTCATCAGCCCCTGGGTGCTGATGGGAAAGAGGAGGGTCGGCAGGAGGAGGGGGACATGGAGCGAGGGATCACGTGGCACAGAGAGGGAGTCGAAAAAGAGGCGAGAACATGTGAAAGTGAGAAAAACTGTATAAAAAACAAGAAATGAAGGAGGCGGAGTCATGTAGGAGGAAATCTAAGAATAAGAGCTGCATTTGAAGAGCGATGAGACAGAAGTGCACCGCTAAAGCAGCGAGATGACAGCAGAATTTCAACTTGTTTATGGGTCCTGCTGTCACCAAGATGAAAATTTATATGTTTTTGAGGACATGAAAATGTATAGAGGTACATGAAAGTGTAAAAAAAAAAAAGAATATATGGGAGTCTTGGGAATGAATGTATGCCATTACTGTAGCAATGAGCAAAGAAGGCTTGTCTAATTTGCCACAGTCACATTCCCAGGTGACAGTGATGAAGCCATCATCATGATAAGTGGTGATTCTGCACATCTCTATGCTATGTGAGCGGCAGCGTGACAAAATAGAAAGATCCTTAAGGGCAAAGAGAGAAATATAACTGTTTAATGTGCATGATTATACACAACAAGCACACACACATATATAGAGAGCATAATGGTGCAATGTCACTGTCAGTCATTCAGTGGTTGTCAGTTTCCGGCAAGGCTCTGCACTTTGTGCTGACAGCCCATAAGTTGTGCTGACACACACACACTCACACACACACACACAAACACACACATATACACACGCTGGCTCAGGCCTTTCCTCCCCTGACTGAAGGTGGACCGGAATAGATCGCACTTTAAGATGATGGATGCTCCCTCTGCCCAGAAAGGTTAGGGACGGGGCAATAAGTTACTGAGCACTGCGATCAGGGCGAGTTGTAGAGGTTGCCAACAAATATACAGTAATTGTGACTGCTTGACAGCCAGGACATGAACCACAACATGACGCACTTTGGTGGAAAATGTATGGAAAAAGGTGCAACATTGCATTTCTTTAAAAACCATGTATATTTCATTGGTTTTCTCAGCTAGCTTTTTGTTATATTACTTGGTGTTAACTGTGTCTGCAAAATGACATACTGATGTACACACACACTGTAGGCCAGACATGAGGAAGACATTTAAGTCATACCAAAGACTCTGTGACCCTTCAACACGAAGTCAGAGAGTGCACTTACTCAGACCACTACTCGCACTTTCCCATTTAGGCACCAATGCAGGATCAGAGGGAGGGGAGCACAAAGAGCTGTGGGTTAGGTGACATGTTCAGAAACCACACCACCACCACCAACCACCTGAAGTCATCCAGTCCCCAGGTCCCCTCTGTGCATATGTGTCAGATGTCACTCTCAGGTTTCGAACCCCAGGTCTCCATCTGCCGGATGCTCTCATTGGATTATTCAGGAGAGGCTAAACGCTCTTTGTAGTGAGCTGACTGGGACAAAACCCCACCTGGGCAGGATAAGCCACCACAAGCTCTGCAGAAAATCTCCTCTTGTAGCATGAAAATGTTGTTATATGCTTATAGGAATTGTGAAGGCAAGTATCCATCAAGTTACAATTCATCTTTTGGCTTGGAAATGCAGCTTCAGACCAAAACAAAAATGTGTCTGGTTCCAACTTTCTGTATTAAACTCTTACAAGGAATAATGATAATGATAATAATAATGAATTTAGAGGACAAGACTATTTCAGGCACACAGATGATTTCAAATATGTATGGAAACACATGTTTACAAGTGAGCAGGAAATTCACGACACACACAACACATTTAGTGTGCAACAGACATTAAAGGAGGATAAACACTGAATCATCAATATGGTGCATGTGATTAAAGCCACAGCTATAACCAGGATGGACCATAGGAGCAGGAGACAGCTGACAGTGTCCATGGGAGGACAGGACCCATTTCACTTCTAAGCAATGATTACCACAAAGTCTTATGGTCCCTCTTTCCTCCTCTTTTTGCAACCTTCCACACCTCTGCCCTATCCATCGGGCCTGGTACGCACATACAAACTCAAACACCCAACACAACCAGAGCTATTGTCTAAGTCCATTGCTTGTCTGTGTACATGCATCTGTGTCTCTGCATGTCCCCCCTGTGTAAAGGGAGACCAGTTGCAGTTTACGTCTGTGTTTAATATTGGAGGAGTTTGAGGTAACCGCAAACCTGCAAACCTGGGGTCACAGTGTGTGAAGCTGGACACCTGATCCACAGCACTGTTGAACACATCTATTGTAGAAAAAGGCAGCCTGGAAGACTGATATCCCTACCCTGATTTTATTTGTTCCATTTGCAACACTCATTGATATATTTTATGTCTCAGGGTTTAGTGCTTGGGCTTTTTAGTTCTTCTGTAGGTGAAATATTTGAATGCGAAAAAACCAACAATGACAAATATGCAAAGGAGAAAATGCCAATAAATACTGTATCTGTTTTCCAATAAGGGCCTGGTTGTTACGCGGCTTTCGGGAATCCCATAAACACTAACTGACACTGGTAATCTCCTGTCAGCTCGCAGAGAAATATGAGGTAAGAGAGCAATCACTCAGACACTTAAATGCTCTGCTGACATCTGGGGCAAACGTGGACAAGGAAAGTGTAAGAGAAAGGTGTAGATAGATACACAGAAAGTGCACCTTCACTTCCAGATGGAGCAGTAAAGGAGCTTCTATCCCACCTGCATTATCTTTTAACTCATTGATTCTGGTTGTTTTATTTTGATTTCCAGTAAAATAAAGGTCCTGATAAACCGACTGTACAAACTGCTCACCAGCAAAAAACGACATTGACAAAGCTAGTGACAAGCTATCAAACATTAGTGTAGCCTTCTCCCTCAGGAGCTGAGAGACCAGATCAGTGGGAGAACGACAGTGATTATCGGACTTACATTAATCAGGTGGACACACAAACATGACTCCAAACAAATGCTAATGTTGTATCTTATCTCCTGGAAGTGAACACTTTGTTTGGAGTGAATATCTACATTTTTATCGCACAAAAAAATCTCCAGCTCTCGCACAGATTTTAACAGCTCTGTAGCTCTTCCGTATCCATGATGTCCACCATCAACTCAGCTTTCGTTTCTGCCGTCTGAATGACATCATCCCAGTAGGAAAGGCCCAGGTGTTCCTGATAGCATTAACGATGGCTGTGGTCCCAGTAATTAATTTGATCATTTGCACCTGTGCTTTTCCTGCTGTGACATGTAGAAACATTTTCTACAAGAACCTGCTGGAAAACAGACATTTGAAGTAAAATATGGTTCTGCACTTAGATTAGAATTATGCATTTTTAGTTAGGCTTCATCAAACAGATCAATAGGATTTCTTAAACAACCCCAGAATCTAGACATCTCAGTTAACCTTCTGACTATGCATGGATGCAAAAAAAAAAAAAAAGGCCAACAAACTAAAAGGACTTTGTGTAAACAAGTTTATAGTCGCCCCTCCCTCTAAATGGCAATGATGCAATAAGGTGAAGTCACCTGCTTTCCTGAACCCTAACCTTTTAACCCCTGACATCATGTCGCTCAGAGCAGCATGTGGAGGCATTGCTTTCTAGTGGCTCAGACAGATCTGGATTTGGCAGGATGAAGGAAGAGTGGTATCCGAGATGGGGTACTTTTGTACTTGCTGTATCATTAATGGGGCGCCGATAAAGATACGCAGATCTCCTGGCACTTTGCTACAGATTAGGAGACAGGCTTCGAAAACTGATGCGTTTATCTTGTGTTTTCTATCTAGGCCACGTTTTGGTTCAATTCACATGTAGGCCTTGATGTATTTTTTAACTTGATGGCTGAAATTGATACAAGACAGAAACGACTTCAATGACAACAGTGATATACAGTAAGGTCTAAAAGTCTGAGTCCTCCAATGTATCGGATTTCTTTGTTATTTTCATATGCATATACTGACTCTGTGGCTGGTTTGAAAGATCCAACACAAACATACCATTGAGATGTCAGATCTCATGCACTCATATTTTACTGTGAAGTAATTTGCAGCATAAATCTTCGCGCATTAAAAATGTTCTCTTGAGCTGGTCAAGAGGGTTGACGGGGCAGTGCAATCCGAACGTAAATCAGCATAAGTGATCGGATAGATTTTTCTGTGTTAATGTAACGTAGCCTTGGTGTGCACAATAACTCAAACTAAGGGAGGGGGCAAGTGTGTCCAGCGTCCAGCCTTCTATTTGCCAAACCAATGTGGTTGGGTCATCAAATCGACAATGTGATTGACCCATCAATTGACCCCTGCTGACCTCTCAGGCCAATCAGGCTAATGGTGGCTAGTGATTCAAGCTTTAGCTCACTATCCTTTCACTTGCACCACTTATTTGTGTGTCCACATACACACAAACAAACACAAGCTAGCTCCCAGTCCTCTCTCACACACCATGGGTTTCTAACCCATTTCAGTTTTAACTGCCTGTATTGGCACGCCCTTCACCAGGTGACTGTTGTTAGCACTGACCTCTCTCTCCCAACATGCTTGTTAAAATCAAAGCTCCCTAGATCAGTTCACTTTATGATATCATAACACAAAAGGGCAGGTAGCCCAAACCAGTTTTAGAATCATGACTAACTAAAATTGCGAGTCTTGTGTAAAATATATTTGGTGTCATTTGTTCGTATTAATCATAAAACTGCAGCATCACCATATTCCATCCAAACCATGCTATGTGGATCAATAGATTTCTGCAAGCTGGATCGCCGCAAATCAATGATATAGTAAAATTTGTGTGCGTGTATGTGAGTGTGTAGATTGGCTGTGGCAGTGGGGACAGGGGGTTTATTGATCTGCTTCCAGTATGTGGTAACTATATCATGTTTCCACTTATTTGATGTAATGGTAGTGTATGGATCTCTAATTGACAAGGAGGTATACATCAGGAGCATGAGCTAAAAAAAGGTGACAGCTCCAACACCGATGTGAGTTAGGTGGCCTGTACCAAGATTGTAAGTGCTCATTGTCACTTCTTAGCCATGCCATGTCAACACCCCCCCCCCCTTCTATATATACTCTCTGCTACACTTGAGAATTGCATGTCAAAGGAACAGCATCCACAACACACACTGAATGTGCTACAGGCAGAAGTGGTAGTCAAATGCAGTAACCAACATGCCAAAGTTAATATTAGCTGTTTCACTGGAAATGTACTGTTAATTAGCTTTGGAAAAACATTGCAACCACAGAAAACAAAGGACTTACCCGCTCTGTGGAACTCTTCAGATCTGAGTGATCTATACAGGTGCCATGTTTTTGACCAGAGGTGTAGATTTTGGGAGAGGGTGGCACGTTTGCAGCCCCAGGTGGACCTCTGTGTCAAGCTGTTATCACACCCAACCTATGTGCAGAGCACCAAGCAGGTATTAGTTTAACTGTAACATCACAGGAAAAGTGCACAAGATCTTTATCACATGGTTTGAGGTGACATTTTACCTGCACCACTTCATCTGCAAAAAAAAAACAAAACATGAGTACATAAATGTGAAAGATATGCAGCTGGTGAGAAAGTCACGTGGAAGATCTGTGGTGCCTTGGTGGCACCACAGATCTTCCTGTGGTGCCTTGGTGGCAAACGCCAACAATACATGCTACAGAAAGCAGAAAGCAGCGAGTTTGCCTGACCTGAAATTACTTTAAATTACCACAGCTCAGCTCTGAAGAACAGCACAAGTTCAAGCCAAGAACAGTAAAAGACAAACCATAAAAGTAATGATAGAGTTGAAAGTTTGCTCAAGAACAAAATGCCACGTGCCTGTACTTCACCTGTTTTTCATTGTACACAGAGCTCGGTTCATTTTAACACTACCCCCCCTTTCTTTGCAACAATCTTTCTCTCTCTCTCTCTCTCTCTCTCCACAGTATCAACTGAAATAAATTGCACATCTTCTCCAAACAGAGCAATTTTTCCACCATCTGTTCACCAACGTAAATCAGGGCTTGTTGATGTAAACCTCCTCCTTTTCTCAAACTCCCCCCAGTGAGAACAGAAACAGGCCTAATCCCCCAGTCTCTCCTGCCCTCTAAATCATCCCTGCATATTAATGGCTCCGTGCATCACATAGAGATAGGTTTATATGCAAAATATGCAAAACCAGGGCCTTGATCGGGCTGCAAGCACATGATGAAGAAGAAGACAAGGAACGTACACAGATTCTTAAACAGTTCTGTGCATTGGTGATCTGGAAGTATGAGCAAGTTTTAAAAAAAAGACTAAACAGCCTGAGTTAATCTGTTTTATAAAGTAATACCTTACCATACCAAGTTTAGTTCTATAACTTAGAAACTTAAGGACCTCAGTGAGTGAGTGAATATGTGAGTTTGTGTGAAACCACATTTTATTGTTCAAGTGAAACTGTTTAATTTCAGAAACCAACTTTCTGACTTTCATCATGCCGCACCTCTAACAGCGGCCCCTCTACCATTGCTGGGTTCAAGCTTCACAACCCTCTCTCATCTGCCCATACAGATGTTTCCACATGAGTCAATAATCCAGCCTAGCCCCCTTATGCCAAGGATTAACACTGGCCAGGCCCAATCCAGCCACATGGGCCGGGGAGAGGAAAGACAGAGACAGGCATAAATCAGAACTGTTGTTTTTGTTTCATCCAATCATTTGCACAATTTTTTCACTAACTTCAATTACTGAATTTAAAATAATGGAAAATATGATCATATTCTACACCTTTATATTCCTCTCAATGTAAAACAGAAATCACTACTGACGTATGTGAATGTGCCTTTTCAACATGTTTGGCCGAAATGTTCGGAACCGTGGAGGTTGTGCGAAACAATCTGCAAAACTTTGTGATACAGTAGTTTAAAGTAACATGTGGCCAGATGAATACTTGGGACCTTTGCTGGAACAGAAGCAGGTTTTAATGACAACAGATGGCTTGACAGGATTATGAAACACACACGCACGCACGCACGCACACACACACACACAGGCTTGTGCGCTTAACAGGAACACATGCGAAAGAGATGATGAATCTGTAAGAAAAAAAAAACCTGGAAGTGTCTGAACAGGCTATTTCCTTCATAATTCAACTTTATATAGCAAAGAAACTTGGAAGCCACCGTCTGACCCGACTGCTTGCATCATGTTTTATTTTAATTAGTTTAATTGGGCACTTAATTTGCTCTCCGAGGCTTGGCATCCTCTGCACACCTAACTGCCTTGGAAGTGGTTCAGTGTTAGGCCCTTTTCTCATCTTTTAATTTTATTTATTTAACTTGAAAAAAAGTTGTCCATTAATAACTTCTTCAACAGAAATACACTCAAGAGTGAGCGACAAACTGGCAACAGCACACACTGGATGCGTGAGGAACAAAAAGTGTGCAGAGGCTCCACTTCCTAAAGTGAAACTAACAAATAAGAACGTAAAAAGTGGGTACACGTACATTTTCATACATGTGGCTAAAGTTTAGCCCGACAGGCCTAATGAATCTTCCTGTAGGAGATCCACTGAGCTGCTTTATAACGCAGCACAGCGCAAACAAGGCTCTGATTAAACTTTCACTAATTAAAGTCTCCCTCATCTTATTAGCCCGAATAATTGATTTAATTTGTCTTAGCTCAACTATTGGCTGTGACCTCTACTTAGTTAATGAATTAATTGATTTAGCTCAAGTGTATTTGAAGGAGTCAGAGAGGATTTTGACATGTTGCCCCTTTAATCTTGCTTACTCTAGACACGCTTTGGGTCATGATGATGGCAACATATTGGCAAAGGTTTTGGGGGGGCGGGAAGTGAAGCTTTAGCTGTGGATTGCAATTGCCACTCCACAACTCTACAAATACAAATAGAGTCTATTTGTCCCTCTGCACTTTGTCAGTGACTGAAGAAACAGCCTTGGCAATGACATTTTAAAAGTGCCATTCTTCAGTTACTTTGAAACTTGGAAAGAAACTTGATACCAACACAGAATATACCAACTACTAATACTTTCCATGGCCAACTTCCACCTTCATGGGGATGAGGCAATACTCTAAAGGTCTTCATGTTTTGGAAGAGAAAAATATGAGTCAATAATAAACCCATAATGCATGATTAGAACCAGTATATATCCTTTACAAGGGCACTTGGATGCCTAAATCACAAGCTTCCACTTTACTGACATCGTTTTTCTTGGTAATGGTACGAGACAGAGGAGCTTCCTCAGCTTGGATGCAGTTATTAACCAGATGTAGGGGAAAGGCGACATCTAAACTTGGCACCATTTGGTGCCATTTGCAGCTGTTATGGAGCTGTATATGTCCATTTATCAAAGAATGCAATAATGCAGGAGCTGGATTTTGTTCAAAGGGGCCTATGTAGGAAAGGAGAGATAGCCTGGTGCCATGCCCTTGAGTGTGCTGCTCCTCACTGGATGTTAAAGCACTGGTAGACTGCACTGAAACCTGAATAAACAGCGCCCTCCAGTGGTAGAAAATCAATTTGTTCTTTCTTCTGTGGCTTTCCATGTCAAGAAATGATCATCTCATCCAATGTTTTTTCAAAATTAATACTTTTGTAAAACAAACACAATTGTGAGAAATGTGGCTTTATATTCCAATTAGATATTTGTAAGATTAACATGTATAAAAGACAAATCTGAAAAACTTCTCCCATTGTATACAGGCCCATGGTCCTGTGAGCAGATTAGATCTCCCATTACGAAACACTCACTGGCATCACAGCTAAATTCAAACTTTGTTCTACTTGATTAGTGAGCCTCAGAAATAGGTCAACCCATGTGATCTCTATGATTAAGACTAATTAAAAAGAAACTGCTGAAATGTGTTGAATAACTGTGTTGTAGAAGGAGTGTCCCAGTCAGCTTTGACATGACTTTAAAGTTATGGAATAGTTTGTTATAAAAAAAATAATTTTGCACCCAAATTAATTCTTTTGATTAAACTCCCTTTAATGTGTTATATTTGAACGAGCGATGAAAGAAATCTAGTAATCAGGTCTCACACTTTGACATCTTGTCCATTCTCCTTGATCTCCATGTACACTTTGCTGATGTGCCAACATTATTTATACCTGAGAAAGGGATTTGCTTCTTCACTTCCTGACAAGCAAGGATAACCCTTGAGGTATTCTGTTTCCTAAATGACCACTATTAATCTTCAAACTGGAAAATGGTGCAACCCATTACAAGTACACCTCCCAAGTGAGTTAGATAGACAGGAAAGTTTCTTGCTATAAACTGAATCAATCCTGCTGGGACAGAAGGTACTGTATATAAGACCCTGCGCAGAAGCTCCTGGTTCCAGATATCCAATTCAGAACAATGATAGAGAAGTCCCTCAAGCTGAATGGAAGAGTCTGGAACAAGTTTCTGACAAAATGGGTGTGATATCCCAGTGATTTACTGCACAGGGAAGTACATCGTTTAAAACCCAGTTTCAACAGTTTCTAACTTTGAGGTATTTTAAGTTAGCTTTTACTTTCCAGCACAAACTTTGGCCTGAAAATCCATTCTTTTAAAACCTTGGATAGGTCCACATGGCCAAGAAGAATTAATGTCAAAGCAGTATTATTTGGTGCACACTAGAATAGCCAAGATATGAATTGTTGTATAGACTATCTACGCTACCAGTAGATGGCGCTCTAGGTCATAAAAACAAATACTTCATTGACTACACTTCCGCCCTCCATTCAAACACAACCTTAGAGCCAGGTGACACAAAACATGAAGCACTACCACCAGTTGCCCGGTGTTCCCTGTACACACGACAATCGGCTAACAACTAGCCGCAACCAATAGCCCGCGCTACCATAGCCGCGATATGCGCCACAGCTATGCTAGCCGTGTGCAAATGACAGCAACATTAGCTAAACATTCACAATATCTGTACGGCAAGTTAGCTAGTATTATGAAGACTTCTAAAACCAGACGCTAAAAAGACAGACATATAACATTTTGTGGCCGTAAAGTTACGTACATGTCAAGGAGAAGAAAGGTCTGTCCGGGTGAGGCTGGGGCAGCTAGCTAGGAGAGTTCCTCCATCTCTGTGAAACCAGACCAGTAATTGGCTCCATGGTCGGACTGAGGGAGAAATTCAGCCTTGGACTTGGCTTGGACCGACTCCATTCAACGCGACGGAACCAGCAAAGGCACTGAAGGAGCCGGTAACAATCTTTAAAACTTTTTTGGATGTCCACCTGCCAACAGGGACTCCGGCCGGTGTTGTGTTCACGCCTGTCACTGTCAGATTGCATTTGCCTCCCATGATTCAACCTGCCCTCTATAGGCGATTAGGGGTAGTGGAGCACATATTGATGGGCAAACAAACTTAATGCACACCATGTCCACCTGTTTCATCCATGACCTCTTCTCTGGTCTTATCTTTTTCCTTGTCAAACACCTTTTTTATTCTAATGGTGCTTTCACTGGTGGAGGAAAACACTCGGCCATCTAAACTGTTGGTGGCCCCTCTGTTTTTAGGAACATGAGGGCCTTCAAGTGGCATTCACAGGCACTAACATGCAGAAACTGGGATTACAACATTCAGATGCTATGATCAGGTTTTTCCAGTAATAATAATAACTTTATTTATATAGCACCTTTAAAAGCACAAGTTTACAAAGTGCTTCACAAACAACAATTGAGAGACAAGTCACAAGATCACAAAGTGCTTGATAAAACAACATATAGGCAGTGATACTGCCTATATGGCAGTGATACTGCCTGTATGGCAGATGTCGATACTGAATGTAGAAAACATCTGTTTTTTACAGAGGCAAAGCAAGGTCAGATGTTGTTGTGTTGTTGTGTTGAACAGTCTGGCACTGATATGGCAAAGATTAAGTTAATACAGAAGAAACAGTACTGCATGAGCAAGTGATGATGAAAGAGAGTGTGAAAGCAGCTCTTCCAGTGAATTCAACACATGCACTGGCATGACCCACAACACTGAAGAAAATTCGACAAAAAAGAGGCAATTTAGATGAAGGGCAAACACAACCATAATGTATAATACACTGAATGCCGACCTTCTGGTGAGTTGATCTAAAGGTTCGTGTCAGTTGCCTCTGACCAATGTTTAATTTTTTTTCATAGGCTTGAGGTTGACTGAGGTCACTTGCAATTCTGACATTTTGTTTTGAATGAAAATAGATGATATATGATTATTTGTGAGCCAGAAGTCAGTCTAAATGCATCTCCTGCACAAACAGAAGTCATCCCAGGTCTGCATGGGACCTTTATTGAATGATACCAGGCAATTTCATCAGAATCGACCGACTTTCAGTGAACTTCTGCCACTTTTTCAAGAGTTGTGGACTAAACTACAAGTTGCTAAACACTAATGATCAAAAGCACTTTGAAGACAGTAACAGTGAGCGCTCTCTTGTGGACAATACAAAACTATAACCATTTTAGTCTGCTGACTTCAGATTTTGGCTGCCACTCAAATTATTATGCTATGGATTTCATTACTAAACTCAATCATAATGTGAAAGCAAAGTACATGGATGAATATATTTAGCCCTGCTGACAGCTTTATGTACGTTTGATTAAATATAATAAGGTTTGTTTTTCTAATTTTGCATATTACACCTTTAAATTTGTAGCAAAGCGATCCAGCACACTATTAACAACTGTAATAAATGCTCTTTTTTTTTTCCTAAAAAAAAAAAAAAAAAAAAAAAAACTCCAGTATTTATTATGATTTATGGCCACCTGCTGCCATCTGGCTTGCTGACAGATAGCTGAGATGTAATCATTCAGCCAAACCATTAATCTGCCCAATGAAGGTTACTTGATATACTGAGCAGGAGGCTAGAACACATTTATGTGCCCCCCTACACACACACTTCTGAGGACGTGCATGTGGACACACTGTGCAACCTTGCAAGGTTTACAGACACATGAATACAAATACACATATGACCTTTGCAGCATCTTTGTGCAGACAGGTCACAAGGTTGAAGACTCTGCCTTACCTTGGCAGGTACAAGTAGACCCATATAAATATAGACGTGTGTTTGTGGCAGTTGCAGGAGGAAGTTACCCAACCGTCTAAAATATAGACGGCATGTTGCAGGGTGATCATGTTTTGTTAGAAACTGATGAAAGGCAGTGAAACCCTATTTTTCCAATCAGCATTTTACTGTGAACAGAGAAGATTTATATGAACACTCAAAGTTTCTATCACATCAGTGATTGCTGTATGTTTTGTGTCAGCAGAGTTCTTCTCAGTGAGTTTGAATGGGTGGAACTTCAGTAGGAAAACATGATGTCACTTATTTACATACACGAGGGCAGCATGATATGCAAAAGACATACTGCGATTATATGAGCAGATACTGCAGTTGTGATTGTGATTGCAGTAAGAATGGGCATTTTTGCTTCACTCTCAATATAAAACTGATGATGAGGTTTTTGTTGTCCCTTTACATCTTGCAATTATTGTTAGTTGGCCAGGGTGTCTCTGTAGCAACACAACACTCTTTGTTCTAACAATACACCACACTGAGACACATTTTACCTTTATCAAAATTGCAGTCAACTGCAGCACCTGCAATACTGATATTGCAATTTTGATTACAATGTGATTATAACATGCACAAATCATGATTTGATGATATTCAATCATCCCAAAACCCGAGCTGTTGAGCTTTTGTGGTAGAATATTGATGACTAATAACTGTACTTCTCACAAATACTATTAGTAATTTGATTTAACAGTGATATGTTTAAAGTTTGAAACCACATGATCAGGGATTCACAATCACATGCATAATATGCTCTCGTCATCCTATCCCAACATATGGCACATAGGGCGGACAGCATGTAATTGTGTAAGTGGCTGTGTCATTATCCTACATTCCTCTAACAATTTATCAAGCTGCACAGGAAACCACTCATTTTGTTGTCCCAATGCATTACACAAACAAAACACATACACACACACATAGGCCACAGTGCAAGCAAAAACTACCTCGTAATGTTTGCTGACTGTGTGGTTATGAAAGGCACTGCTATGCAATTCTAGCGACTCAATAGAATTTATGCACTAAATGGAGTTTATTTTAAGCTGGAATCCAGAGCGAGCATCCTCTGCTGGAGCAGCACTTCCCCTTTAACGCGGCAGCTGTCGTCACTGCAGGGTGACTCGTATATTTTGCGACAGGACGTATCAGCACCGGCTCGGCCGTCGCTGGCTCATCTCCGCTGGCATAAACCAGCTCATCGCGAGGGGGAGGAATAAAAAAAAAAGAAGGAAAACAAATCCCGTGTGTTTATGTTCCAGCCAAGTGTTTATAATGTGATACAATGCACCAGTCGTCTGAGCATCAAACACCAGTCGTCTTTTTTTATAGAGGAGGAAGGCGTCGTAGTGTTGCATGTAAGATCACCATTGGTTCTGCACGGTCACTTGTTTCCTGATCTGAATATGGACGATAAATATCATGTTTTTGCATTACAGGCTGTTTGCTAGCTATGATCAAGTCATATAAATATAAACAGTAGCTTGTATGCTTTTTATTTAGCCATAAACCCATCACTTGTAATGAAATGTGTTGTTTTCAGCTGCAGAAGATGAAAGTATGCACAGGCCTGCGTTTCCTAGTCTCCTTAGGTTTACATCATTGTGTTTTGACAATGTGTGAAAAACCAAACAGTTAACATGTGATTTCTCCACAGGACCTTGACACTATTGAGGGAGGGAAACCTTGCTGACTGCACATCCGGCTGCCACATCTCATCCCTGTGCTCCTATGAGAGCCAGTCATAGCTCCACAACCAAATGAAGCTAACTCCCTCCCAGAAGCTGCTCTCACAGAGGACTCCACCTGTTTCTGGGACTCCTGTGCACTGTGCTGGGCTCCAGTAGCCCACCCATGCCTGTGATCCCCATCCCACGGCGGGTGCGCAGCTTCCATGGCCCCCACACCACCTGCATGCACTCGGCCTGCGGGTCGACACACGCGTCCAAGCTAGTGCGCACCAAGTACAATAACTTTGACCTCTACCTGCGTTCACGCTGCATGTACAGCTTCCTGCGGTTCCTCCTGTACTTTGGCTGCAGTTTGCTGACCTCTCTGCTCTGGGTGGCGCTCTCTGCTCTTTTCTTCCTGCAGTACGTCAGCGTGCGCGTGCTCCTGCGGCTGCAGTACAAGCTGTCTGTCATTCTGCTTTTGTTAGGGCACCGGCGCTTGGACTTTGGGGTGGTCAATGACCTGATCATCTACAGCATGCAAATCACCATGTTTCTGGTGGGGGGGCTTGGCTGGTGCTTTATGGTGTTCGTGGACATGTAGCTGCCGTGTGTGCAACATGGGAAATGTAGTGTACGATGTGGATGCTTCACACTGTAACTTCAGCGTCATGTGGTTTAATGGGAAACCTTTATCACGTACTGTACGACTGCTCTCTATCACCCAGCTATAGTCAAAATGACCCCTTTGACATCAACTCATAAAACCTTATTGGTTTAGTGTCAGAAATGATAGAATCCAATAAGGATCAGATCGATGACATTTTTATTGTACTACATTTTTACTGTATTTTCATGCCATTTGTAAACAGTTTTCAGGGCATGTTGACAAGAAAATCATTTTGTTTACTATAATGAAAAGTATGAATGTCTGAATCAATGTTGCACGAGAAAGTGACTGAATATGATTAATGTGTGTCATGGCTGTGTTGTGCAAGGCAGTCATGTGCCAATTAACAACACTAGGTCAGGCCCCTAAGGGCAACAATCTGCAATGGCTCCTGGGTTGATGTTACGGACGATATTGTGTGTTGACACAATATCATGTAAATATGACCAAAACAAGTGAAGTTGTCATCAGAAGTGTGTATAAATGTTGTTTTGTGGAATGGGTGTGGCAGAACGGGGTCAGGGAAAGGGAAATGTACAAGTGACAAAACATCAACTTCTTTTGTAAAGTTATTTAATAAATTTTGTGTTGATGAGATGTTTTTTGTGCTTTTGAACTGCATGGTCAAGTGAATGTGTTTACTGTGCTGTCTAACACCCATGATGGCATGCCTCGAGCTGTGTCATAAGAGTGTGTGACAGTTCAAATTGAGAACGGCTTTGGGTCAAGTGTTCCATCAGTCGCTCTTCACATGGTTTCAGAGCTGATCTGACAGACTTCTCTGTTTAGCTTTCCCCGGCGCACAAACACGGACCACATCTAGATCCCACTGTTTCTGCCAAGCATAACAATGGACATGGCTGTGTCCCAATCACCTTATATAGCCTCATTTTCACATAGTGTGAAGTATGCTTACAGGAACTAATGAGGACACAACAGGTTGAAGCAGTTTAATACTTAATCTGGTATAAATATATAAAGTGTCTGAAGTGATCTTGCACATTGTGTGCAGGCATCAGCTTATGTTTCAATGTTTGTCTTTCACCAGCAAAGGAATGCAAAGTAAAAGACTGGAAACTACCAGAAGGCCATCTTTAGATATGAACTTTCGACACAGTGGCTGGTGGCCTGACTGAGACATGCTTGAGACTGGTATGGCCTCAGGCTGTAAATGGATAATCAGGGAGCAACAATAAGCTTTTGTTCTGAGGATCAACACATCATATGCCTCGTACTCTGAGCCCAGGCTGATCTGACAGCCCAGTTACGCCAGAGGAGAACTAGAGAACATGAGTTGTCTTGTGGTGTTTGGCATAGAGCTGTACTGTAGGTGAGCTCCATGATTAAGTCATTGCCTTCTCATTCTCATTTCTCCTTTTTTTTTTTAACTACAAAAACTGAAGCTGTTTGCTTAGTCTAAATGACTTGCAAGATTTCTCTTCTTTTGTTTTTGTCCTGATCATTTCTCAACATTGTAACTTCTGTACATGATGGCTTAATTTCAAAAGTGACACTAAAACTCCTAGAGGATATACAGCAATATATTAAATTCAAGTATTTAGTATATGCCAGACCACTGAGAGTAAGGTTTGGCCTTCTCCATCATACTAGATGACAGTGTATAGAAGTTAACAAGATCAAACATCATTTTATTAGGCTACAGTTACAGCTTTTACTGGTTTAGTCCACCATTGAGCCGCAGTGAAAAAATCTTTAATTTAGTAGCAAACATTGATAAGGATATATCTGTACTATTGGCATGTGTGTAAGTACAATAAGATCATTATCAGCTCACTCTTGAATACCGCAGACACATGATAGTCCCTACAGGAATATTACAGTGCTACCATACACTTTTTTTAAATAGCTGGCACAATAAGCATACTGTATACCATTAAACCATCACCCCAATGAAAGCCCATACAGACATATCACAGGACTCTAGCGTATAAAGTTAGGTCTTGTCATGGAACAAGTAAGGATTGATTTCAAATGGAAACTGTATCATATACAGTAGATATATTTCCACATGCTGAGAAGACAGAAGAAACACTGAGTAAGAGGAGAAGAGATAAACGGCAATGTCAGATGTTATAATAATAGTATACAGTATAGAGCAGATATACGGACGTATAGGTAGGTGGTATAAGTTCTGGGTCACGAGAACACTAAAAATAATACAGTGTGTATGATTTAACCACATACACTTTGAAAACAACTTTTTCCTCATGGTTTTTGTGGCTAGTCGCTTGTCCAAACCAAAGATTTTACTTGTAAAACAGATAATTAGATAATTATGTGTGATTGACAGCTTACAAAAGCAATTCACTGCCTCATTAATGCTGGGATGTTCAATCTGAGGAGTCAGATGATTAAGGAGTTAGGTTTGGAAAGGGTAGGCTGTTTCTTCTCCATAAAACTGTCAGTTCTCTCACATCTGCTTTTTACTTTTTTAAACACAAGGTGCCCCCCCCACCCCCCTTTTAACTCTTTGTGCCTGTAAAAGATAATTAAGCGAACAATCTGAGAAAGCAAGAAATACCTTTAGCTCTTTGCTTGAACAACTCAACTTTGACAGGAGATTAACTTTGTTTTAAAGGTTGTGAGTAAAAAAAAAAAAAAAAAGACAGAACCCTTTAATTAAAGCTTCAAAATATAATTGGAAACAGCAGTGTGTTTTCTTTAAGATCAAGCAAACCTTAAACCATTGCAGGCAATGCATAATCAAGGTTTATGATAAGGTAAAAGTGCACAAATGTAGAGGATAAAACTTCGACCCCAGGACATTAGACTGTACAACACCTCTCAGTTATGACAGGGGGAAACAAACAGACACTGAGTACTTAGTGCACATCCATCCAGCACTTTAATGTTTCCTACACTAAACACTTTAATGATTTTTTTCAACATACATTAATGTACTTTAATCAATTTGTAAGTGTTGTACAGTTTCTTTTATGGGTTGTTGTTGGATGTTACAGATGTCTCTGTCTGGTTGTTTGTTTGTGGATGTCTACATTTTGGGATCTATCTATCTATCTATCTATCTATCTATGATAAAGTGAAAAATAGCTAGATATTGCGCGACGTCTTACGTAGTGAGCTCGCAGAAACATCTCAAGTTTGCAAGCCCTGCAGTGATATTGCATGTCTGCAGTATAAAGTAAAAGTTGACTTGAGGTCACGCCGCCAGCAGTTGGCGCTTACAATTTAGCAGAACAGCACACATGCGCATCATGTAGCCTGAGCTGTCATCACATAGGGACACGTGAGGTAACCACACATGTACATTTTCTTTAGGGGAGGGGGGGCGCGCACGGCGAGACGCGCGTGTCCATCTTTGTTGCACCAACACAAATGAGCACCAGTGTGCACATATCGGGGTCCTACGCCGTGCACTGTTGGTTGCAGGGGTTAATTCGTCCGCCGGGTTGAGTTCTTATGGCTGCCCGCACAGGAGTAGCTCTATACCTTTAAGCCCGCAGAGTGCACCGAGTTCATGTGTCCGTAAAGGCGCACGGTATGACCACACACTGTTGACAGTCCATTTGCCGCGGAGACTACAGTAGGACAGTGCACCTACAGTAACCTGCCGGGGTCCCCTGCAAAATGTCTGTGTCTTTAAAAAGAAGTCTATACCGAACGGTGCATGATGTCAGGCTGCCTTGCAGTCCGTATACTGTTCATGTGAGCGGCGTTCACTTCCTGTAAAGGGACAGAAGCGGGCAGAGAGAGAAAGAGAGAGTGGGATAGAGAGAGATGGGGGACGAGCGGCCAAGATAGGACTGGAGTGATAGAGAGAAGCCAACGGACGGAGAGAGAAAGAGAGGGAGAGAGAGAAAGAGGGAGAGAAGGGGAGAAGCCGGGGCCTGCTTTTCTTTCTTTTTTCTTTTTTCCTCTTTTATTTTTTATATTTCCAAAACACCCCGCAAACTTTATAGGTGATCCGAAGACAGAGAAGCCTGCCACATCTGCGCCAGCTGACAAGCCGCAGTTTATGGATCAGCGACATATCGGGTAAATATACATATCTCCCCCCCACACACACACATCCCCCCACACCTCTCTCCCCACCTCTTCCAACAACACCACCACCACCTCCACCCCCTCCTCCACCTCCTCTGTCTTGGCTTGATGTTTGCAGTGTCTGATTTGTATGACGCATAGGTTTTTCACCATGCATTACTCCCCTCGCTTCTCTCCCTCTTTAAAGGCACAATAGGCAGCTGCACTAATGCTGACAACACACCAGCGGACTTTATTCTCTTCAACTAACAGCTCCACTGTACACTCTTAAAACTTTCATGAAGTAATATCGCGAAATGTGTGTTTTTTCTTTTCCTCCTCCAACGCGGAGCATGAGCAAATCCCGCAGAGCACGCCACTGGAAGAATTCAACCAGACATGAAATATTTGTAGTTTTTTTTCTTTCTTTCTTTCTTGAAACCCTCCCCCAAACAAAAAAAATCTAGTTCTACAGTAACGTTGGGCAGCACTTAAGAAAAAAAAAAAAAAACCCACAGGAAATAGTATTGTCATGAGTTTCAACTGTAGCCATGAGTGGAGAAAGTGGCATGATATGATCGGTCTTGCGTCACGATGAAGTCAAAACAAAAAATCTCCACCCATAATGCATCCATTGTATTGCTATATGTTGCATGATTGCCACAAAGGGGTAGTTGGAGGAGGCTGCTGGGGCATTATTTTGTAAGTGTGGTAGTCTTATGATCTAATGTGCATTGACAGTCAGCACTGTTGCATCTTAAGTGTGTGTGTGTGTGTGTGTGTGTTTTAAAACCTCATGAGACATAGCACTAAGCTGTCTGAAACATATATAATCATCTTTGGTCTGTGAGGATTGTAATCTGAAATGCACCAGTGAATGTATCTGAAATTCACTATGTGAATTTTTTCTTTTTTAACGTTTGCAAAATTAAGATTCAAATTTGAAAAAAGTTGAAACACAAGTTTCCTTCACACCCTGAACACTTGGCTGCTGTTGTATCAGTTGAGGCAGTGTTTACCTTGCCTGAACCCGGCAGGAGCACATCTGACTATACATACAGTAACTCACAAACACACACCCTCCAACCCCTCCCCTCTCCTTCTCCTTCACTTGTGTGTACATGGGTGCATTATGTGGCTGGCCCACATGTAGCATGTGGCAATTTTCTTCATTTCCTGTCACTCCTTCCCTCTCGCATACTCTCTCTTTCTTTCTCTGTCACCCTGCCCTCATTTTCATTGTCTTTCTGTGCTCCACGGTCGAGTGTCACACGTTTGATCTCAAAATGACTGTGAGCAAGACAGTCAAAAAAAAAAAAAAAAAAAAAAAGCTCTACATGTTTGCAGGTTCGTTATGGGCTGCGTCTTATCTGCATTGTGTGGTAACAGACCCAGACCAAGTGTGTAACTTTTTCAGTGTGACAAGTAACCCTGGGCTCCCCTGACAGGTGTCACACAGGTTTGGATTCCACCTTAAATCCTGTTTTATAGATTCATATGCATCATTTAAGTAGAGTGCTGTGAAGTTCACAGCTTGTTTCAAAACATGTTCCTCACGGTTTTACGGTAATGAATTCCACTTCAGGACATTTGAGTGTTTTAGAGCCCATCTGTTTCTGCTCCTCTTTCATTGAAATATCATGAGTGATAATTAGGGGTGTTATCAGTATGTCTCCATAGGTGCACTTACCTTATGCAATGCAAGGACAGCATGGCATTTTATGATCGGCCTCCTCCCAATACTGGGAAATCGTTTCAGGGTAATGTGTGTTTGTGCTGCCAAGTTTCTATCTTCAGTGTTAAACACAACATACATGGAAAATGTGGGGCTTTTATTTTTTTGTCTTTCTAAACGGAGGCCTTCCAACACCACTCGTCTTTGACTTGGACGTCTGCCAAAGGGTTGTGATGGCTCTCAACAGCTGTATTTGTCTGTGTGTGTGTGTGTGCGTGTTTTGTGAGTGTGTTAGCATATGTGTGCATATTTTTTGCGTATGAGTGTGTGGCTGTGTGAGTGAGCGAGTGAGTGTGTGTGTGTGCGTGCTCTCGCTGTGTGTCCCGGGATGCCCTTCCTTCCATAGGCCTCACACACTATACAGCATTCCACAAGGGGGCCCGGGGGCTGTCTGCGAGTGGGGAGTGTCAAGGAGAGAGAACGGCAACGCTGTTTGAAATATAGCTGATGCGGATCCTGACAGAAAAGGGTAGAGAAGAGTAGAACTGTGAAACTTGTGCCTCAATGAAGGTCTTGTCTCATCTGCAGCTTGACCCAAAAATGAACAGGAGCCGATGTTGCCTCAACACAGGGACACTCTGTAAAGTAAACTGATCATTGTGGCCCCAAAGAACTCGAAATAACAATATTATCACGATAATGTGGACAAAAACAAACAGCAATGATAATAATCCTGCCAACCAGCTTCATCTTTAACTTTGTTTACTGTGTGTTTCATGGCTTTTTTTGGCAAATAAATCTGACTCAAATACCAGCACAGGGAGGTGGAGAGAGTCTGTTACTGTACAAAGAAGTGCACTTAAGAAGAAATAACTCATAATCAAAAGCTTCACAAGGCTTCAAATCTACCATCATGATATGGTTGTGTGTGATATTCATGCGATATCTGCGTCCTTTTTGTAAATATCACGGTTATTTTCATTACAGATATATCGACACACCCCTCGTCATATTACAACAGGTGTGAAATTTCTCTCGAGCTTTTGATAAGGCAGCATTTATCATCAGAGACACATCAGCATCAGCAGTTGGAGGGGAAAAAAAAATGCCTCAAGGTGATTTCCACTGTTTTTTCTCTTTATTTGAGGACAAGCATCAGTCTTAATCCTAACTGTATTTCACCATGACAGACTCGGGGGAAGATTAAAACGGCATGCTACTGATATTAAAAATCATCTCACCCAAAGATTTTTTTTAATTCTTTTGGTACTCCCCTGCTTCATTAAAACACATCTATTGAACCAAAATGACATTTAAAACCAGGAGAATGCATTTGTCCCTAGTGCGGCTTCATTTGCTCTGTGTGTGTGCATGCCCTCATGCTGCTTGGTGCACTTTTCTCTGTATGCGTGTATACTTGTGTGGGGAGTGTGTTTATGTGTGTATGATTTTCCTTTCCTGAGACAGTGGATGAGTCATTGCTGATGGTATGCGATACAGGGCACCAGTCATACATCATGCTCTCATGCATTGGTCTTGTATTTTCTACGTAGCGCTGAGCCAGTTCTAGTTAAACCCTGATGGATTAAAAAAAAACATGCTGCCACTGGTGTGTTCAGGCTTGTTGGTTGCTGTTCATGGAACTGACGCTGAAACAGTTAAGGATTACTGTAAAGAAACGTCTCTGTGTCTCTGAATGTTAACCCAGAGAGATCTGGCACAGATACCGAGAAAGAAATCACACGACGTCCCAGGTGTTAAAACATTTCAGCATTATATTTTCATTGACGCTTGTTGAAATTTTCTGGACAAATTGGTTGGTGCTCCGGCAAACAGTAATTGACTGTGTAGGTGTTCAAACTGTTTTGTTTTCCTTTAAGTGGTAACAATTAAAATCTGTCTGCAAGTTACAACTTAACTATATCCAGGTCTATATTGGATTGCTTGTCTTTGGCCAACATTGCCCTGTTTAATTTCTCCCCCCGGGGGACTGATAGAAAAGTTAAGATAGCTTAATTGTCTTTTTGTGTCGGAAGAGCCCAAACTTTTATAAGTCTGTCAATATGAGAGTCGCACGCCAGCCAAACGGTTTAAAAGATACAAACATCACTCAGTTACAGGCAGAGGAAGAATCTCCTCTCAGCTCCATGTACGGGTTTTTATAGGGTTATAAATTCTCAACTCGTGAAACACTGATGAATAGTCAACAACGTTGGACGCCCGTTGACCTTGCCATGTCCACATATTTCCTCATCAAAGCCAAAATTAAGTTGGGAGTCACATCAAATCAGATAGACTGCCAAATGAGTGAATTTGGAAGCAGTGCTGAATGATAAATTTACTTAGATAAACTAAATTACATCCAACTGGCCAACGCTCCACTGGGTTGTCTGCAAACTAATGTACAGTAGTTACCTGGTAGCCTAGCATTTCCCATTGGTATCTCTTAGGCCTCATTCAAGATGATTGTTCATGTTCCTCTCTCTTTGTCGTGACATAAAGTTACATGAGTGCGCAGATTTTAGGCGTACAAAGGTGATTGCCAAAGCCACAAAGACAGGGTTGGGCAGTTCCTCAAATTTGCTACACATTTAATATACAGTGTGGCACAATTTCTTTCTTGGAATTCACTGCTAGCTTTCGTCAGTCCCTCCTACTTCGAGTTTCATTCGATGAAAACAGATTGGAGGATGAGATAGTGCATATTGTTGCCTATGTGTGGAAGTGTGTGTTTACTTTTGCAAAAAAAAAAAAAAGAAACAATTTCTTACTTACTCACTCAGTGGTTTAAAGTACACAGAAAGACAGATGATGTAGCTGTTGGTCTGAGTCGCTGATACCGTGAAGTGCAGTTGATGCACAAACGCACACACATGCACAGACCAAATACAGCAAATAATGAGGGAGCAAATGAGAGAGAGAGAGAGAGAGGGAGAGGATCAGCAAAAGCCATTAGGAATCTTGAAATGTAACTGATTTGGACTGCTTTGGCTCGCTACGTGCTTTTCAGGAAGCCTTCCAAGAATTTAGACAATGAACAGTAAACATGGCATGTTCCTCAGAACAATTCCACATTAGATCTCAGAGATCACGTGTCCTCTTTTTTTCTCAGAACTGACTGCCCCCACAGCACAGTACATTGCAGATAACCGTAGCAGCTACATTTCATGTTCCCAGTGTATGTACTGTACTTACACTTGACAAGGAGCTCTCACAAACTGACAAATGTGCAGAATCTCACTCTCTCTCACTCTCACTCTCACTCTTTCTCTCTCTCTCTGTCTCACTCTCTCGCTCTGTCTCAGAGATTTCTGGTAAGTGACATGTTTGGCCGTTGGCATAATGCCTAGCAAGATCACATGGCATGAATGTTGTGCCTGTGTGTGTGTGTGTGTGTGTGTGTGTGATTGTGTGATTGTACATGTCTGTGCATTTGTGCCTGGGTAGAAGGAGAGAAAAAAAGAAAAGAAAGGGGGGAGCATGTGCACATTTGATTGTTCCAAGTATTTTCAGCCTGAATAGGAGCACGTAGCCATAGCAGAGAATTACAGACTGCTGAGAAGTATGACGGGGATGTGTTTCTGATATAGTCATGAGATCGCATTCTCAAACAAGATGGAAAATTAGATTTTGCACTTAATGATACTACATAGTCAAAGCTGTTTTGCTTCATTTGACGGCATTTGTGGCATCAGCATATTATAAATTCATGAAGGTTATGTAGCCTTATGGAGAGCTCTTTTCACTTGTTAATGTAACATGCATGACCAGCAAGTCAGAAAAGCTGAAAATATCTCAAAGTTGTTCATACTCGTATAATCATTCTCAGTATTATCTGGCACTTGATTTCCAGTTCTGGGAACCTTGCTTGAACTCCCCCTGTATATTTAATCCACACTATGTCAGGGCTTATAATCATAAGGTCACAGGCATGCACCTAAATATCTCTTGCTTAAATCAACTTTGTAAGCCCCCATGTCTTTGCAAAGAGCTTCATTGTGACTGAAGACAGTAGCCTGAATAGGTTTAGAACAATTTTCCCAGATTTAGATTTTCAGTGAGGGGGACATTAGACTTACTGTGAAAGTCAAACCTATAATTCGGGGGGGATGACGCACACAGACACACACAAACATACAGACACTTACACACACAAACACATAAATAAACCCTGCAGAATCATGCAGACACACACACACACACACACACACAGAGGGATAGAGAGAGAGAGAGAGAGAGAGAGAGAGAGAGCACTGTGGATGGCATTTATCCTTGCAGCCCACCTCAATTTTCCATGCTCTTTTGCCGTGTGCTGTACATAATTAAATTGCTGCAAACTTCAAGCCTCTCTCAAGACTCCTGCCAGTAAACAAAGGTTGCTAATTACTACAGCGGGTAATAACTTGGGGTGGGTGGGTGGGGGGGAGGGGGGGGGCAATAGGCTGACCCCTTCTCTATGGCAATGGCTTGTCCTGTATGTGCTCCTCATGTCCTCACAGCTTGGCAGAATGCTGGTAGGGGCCAGTGGAAAAAGACAGGAATCTGAGGCGGGTCGTTTTCACTACATAAGCCCACCCCCCACCCCATCTCTCCTCGCTCCCATTTCTACAGCTAACATGCGTTAGCAATTACTGCTAAATCATAGCATTAGCTACCTGATGCTTTCTTTGGAGCAGATTTAAACACACTGGGATGAGACAATGAAGGTTTCTAATATGTTTTATTCCAAAATGCAATGTATTAATGTATTTAATTAATTACTTCAATTTAATTTTACTGTACATGTATATTCTGAAAGTGACCACTTTTTTTTTTTAACTATTGGGGAATCATTCACTTTCTTATTGGGAGATAGATGAAAATATCAACACAACGCTCATCTCTCCATTCAATATAAAGGTAGAGCTAGCAGCGAGTTAGCGTAACTTAGCATAAAGACAAGAACCAGGAGGGAAACTGCTAGCATAGCTCTGTTCAAAGGTTTAAAAAATCCAGTTTAATTACCACCCTTATATCACCATGTATCACAGTTGCAATTTTACTTGGTTTAGCTTAGCTTAGCGTAAAGACAGGAAACAGAGGGAAACAGCTAGCATAGACATGTTCAAGGGTAAAAAAAAAAAAAGCCACCCAAAGCTCAGAAATTAACACGTTAGATCTTGTTGCTTCATAGAATGCTAATTGTCTGGCAACTTCGTGTTAAAACTAGGAAATCACTGCACCCACATAAACCCCGATAAATCTGCTACTCGACGATATTACACTGTTTTTTTTTTTTTTTTTTGCATGGATTAATCAAATGGGATATTATACTTTAATGAGTGAGCTCACAGGTGGATTTTTTTTCAAACCTTTCAACAGAAACAAGTTCGCTGTTCCCTCGTGTTTCTCAACTCAGCTAATTATCAGCATGCAGATCAGAATCAGAATGCAAAAAAAAAAAACTTTCTAAAAATGTCAAATTATTCTTTGCTTAATTGCCTTTAATGATGTTTATTCATAGAGGATACTTCTAAACCCATGTTACAACTTATAACCCTGTTACCAATTCAAAATAACCCAACAGACACTGAATAGTAGTATAAAAAATGATCAGTGTTATTTGATCCAAAAAAGAACAAAGCCTAACTAAGATAGCTCTAAGATCTTCGTACAGTTTCACTTTCTTGTATCTCTGTGTGTGTTCATTTTGTGGAACTCCCACATATCTTAGCAATCATAATTTACTCATCCTCAACTGACCCACCCACAAGCTATATACATATGAATACCAGTGAAAACACAGTGGAATTTTTCTGCTGCGTGAGGCTGCTGTCTGTTTCCATGTTGTTTTCCTCACTTCTGACTCGAGACAGAGATAAACAAGGTCCGTTCACGTAGGTCAAGGGGGTGTTGTGGGGTGGGGTACTTTTCAGTATTTTACCAGTGTGATGAGGTTATCCAAGGTGACATGTTATTTGAGCACATGTGTGCTGGCTTACTCTGTTGCTGACTAGGAGATTCATAGGTCACAGAGAAGTGTGTGCGTGGGTGGGGGTCTGTTGGAAGGGAAGGGGGGGGTGTATATGCACTCAAAATAAATGTGTATGTAATGCTGTGCACTCGAACAAACCATCTTTTATGATACATTTTACAACACAAGACAACATTGTGATTTTTATCATGGGTAATCTCTGCCGCATGTCATGAGACATTCTTTTGATTCACCTACCCTGATCATGATATCAAATAGAGTTTGGCTCCACTGCTTCTTTTATTTTTTTATTTTTCAGAGAGTGAATTAAAGCATTCTGTCTGCTCTAATTGAAAAATGTACATGGGCCGCTCAGTCGATGTGGGCACTGCGCTCTCTGTATGTCTTTGTCTGTGCGGGTGTGTGTGTACGTCAGTGTGTGTGTGTGTGTGTGTGTGTGTGTGTGTGTGTTTGTGTATGCCTGTCTGTAGACAGTGGGGCACTGATGCTGAAAGATGTGTCCTCATTTTTGCATTGCACTGGGCTCCTCTGGCAGCCATGTTGGGCTGCTCTGATGTCACGCGTGTGTCACTGTAGAACATTCAGCTCAGAAACGACAGTGCGGGGTGATCAAAATGGCATGTTTATTCTCTCCATAACCCCCCACCCCTCTCTTTCTCTCTCTTTCTCTCTCTCTCTCTTTACTTCTTTGTCACTCTCTTCCTGTCACTCACCCTTTCACCCACTGCTGGCGTTAGGGTTATATGCACTGGAAACTTTAACATACATATTGACGTTGTGTTTTTCCTCTCCTGTCATTATGCTACTCCTGTTGGAATCCAAAAAAATTTGCAGAGAAATGCTCATGAAGGAAAAACAACATTCTTTTTTCTTTTTTTTTTTTTTTTTTTTTACTGTGGAGGCATTGAAAGCTGCTTTCACACTTAAAGGTGTGACAATGCTATCAGAGCACAACCTCATTTTATGTGTGTTTTTTTTTTATTATTCCTCTCACTTTGCATGCTCCTGTTTGATTGACACAGTTACTGCAGCTGTTAATCACCATTTTTTTTAATTGTTCCTGGCATGTACATCCACTGTCACAACAAGTCACATGCTTCCAAGACATGAATAGCCTACCTACAGTGCAGTACCTTCTCAGTGTAATTGCTTTATTACATATCATGTGTTTCCAGCAGGAGTAGAAAATAAAGAACAAAACAATCTATAGACCTGTTATAACACGGCCAAACGAAATAAATGTTTGACCCATTTAGATTATTTCATATTTGAAGTCCTGAAATGGCCCATAAAGTTAAATAAGGGCAATGAGAAAAGGTAAATGACCCTGCACTTGTTGTTTCTCCATGGAGGGTTTTGAAGCATATATCAGAAAAGGCTAGTACTGTACTTGCAAAACCCTTTTGTCTGTCGTTTGGAGCTAAGCCCCAGCAGCTACAGCGATAAAAATTTAAGCACCTTATAACAGTGTTGGCTGTAATTCTTCACTATTTTTCTAGCTATTCTTTCAAAGGAACATCTCCATGTTACATTTAATTTATTTTCAGATAAGTCTTGTTGGTTAAGAGGCCTTGCACGGATGAGGCTGTGAAATTAATAAGTTTAACAACATTATTTTTTGCTCTGTTTATATATATATATATATATATAACTTTGAGCAGCTTTAACAGACATTGACTAAAACCACATTCCAAGCAAACACATTTTGTTCTGTTAACGGCTCAAAACTCCCTCCAGCAAAGAAAATCAAGCTGTTTGAGGTTTAAATGTCCGGGAACTCCCCACCACTCAGAACTGATATAAACTCCATGGATGAGTCTAAAGCTGCAAATCCAGCTGGCTTTGAGTTGTAGATAGCATTTATTTTCTTGTGCCCAGCTGACTAAGAATCTTCATGCACAGAGATCACAGTGTTGATACAAAGACCAATCATATACACCAACCACATGGCGAGAGCAAAACGCAGGAACAGGTAGAGGTGAGAGAACTGAGTTGAAGAAGACTCTTAGGTGTGGTGAACACCTAAAAATGAAAACACTTTCACAGTTAGCATCATTCTCCAAAGTTAAACAATGTGCATTTTGCACTATGCAATGAAGAAGAAGTTGGAGAACGTGGATGTTAACAATTTGAAATACTTTAAGAGTTGCTTCGAGGGAATGCACTCAGTGGGTTTATTAGTCCTCAAGTATACACACACAGTGTTGTGGTGAGTGGTTGTGGTTGAGGTAACACTGAACGAAAACATAAGCTTTCTGTTTCTTCACGAGAAAGTTCCACAGGGCACCTTTACTGTAAGTAGGTCAGGGACAATAGGACTTTTTGAGTTAGTGACAGATCAGGACAAAGTAATCAAACATTTATGATTATTGTTTACGTAAGGAGATGGGCCATTCAGCAGATCATAAAGTCCATGTAGATAATAGACCCAACAAATGGAAACCTGCAAATTCTCTAACTAAACACTCCATCCACTTGATGTGTCTATGCTGATAGTGTGTGGTAGTAGTAGTAGTAGAAGTGTGTATGCATGTGTATGTGTGTGTGTGTTTGCAGGATCACCACTGATAAGCTCTCATTTCATGCCGTTTCATCCTATTCCTTCCATCTTCCAGTGTGTCATGCACTGTGAAAATCAAATCACGTTTGGAACAAATGCACCAAACGGACGTCACCACTGATCCGCGCTGAAACACTCGCAAACATACAGACCTCCTGTGAAATCTAACCTAATTGTCGTCCTCATGTGACAGACAGTGACACTCAGCAGACCATCTCATGGCCCCTCTTGTCCCCAGAACAAGGTCACGTTTAAACAGGACATCAATGAAGTTTTTCGGTCCAGGCGTGGGTGAATCAAAGTTGCGAGCGACTTGTACAAATCTGCCTGTGTGGGTTTTTTTTTTTTTTTAGCATACCTGAGTGTCAGGTGTCTTGTGGCCAGGAGTGCTAGCGCAGCAGTGGGACACCTGCTTTGTAATTGTACTTGCAAGAATAAATTATCAGGCTGCTTTTAAGGCAAGCTTCACCTACAGCCAATTAGCTCCTTCTTAAACCGGTGCATGCACACTGCCTCTGCACAATCACAGTTCGGGAACGAGGGAGGGTTTTGTTCGAGACGCCACAGAAGCTTCTCTCGAGAATAAACCGGTGTCCTTGTCAAAGCAGAGTCACAAGACAGGAGAACAACACCCCTACTGTGATGCCAAGGGCAGATAATGTTTTTTTTCTTTTATTTGAGTTTTACTTTGTTTGATATAGACAGTTATAGGTTCGCTATGAAGTCTAATGATTTGATAAAGCAGTTGCCAGTTTCTATCTTGCACTAAGAAAAACAGCACAAACCTTCCCCCTTTTTCCTAGACAATAACATTCATGTGCTCCCGAATGGTGCAATTAAACCAATTAAAGGTGCCATGCATAGCATTATTGACACCAGCTTGCTCTCTATTGAACATTTCTTCTCCAGTAATGTCATGGTGGGCTTTGAAAATACCAAAAAGGCAAAAGATCTGCTTGAGCCCATCAAAACTGATCCTTTGCTGGCAGATCAGTGCACGTCGGCATGAAATTAGGCCCCTTAGGCTTAACAGAAAAATGTACAGCTATGTGTTATATTTTTGAGACACAGACACCAGTCACTTGGTGGCTGTGGTAAGGATTTATTGGTTTGCAACTGTCCCAAAAGAAAGAAATATCACATGGCAGTCATGGTGCGGTATATCGTATCCTTGTGTACACACACACACACAAGTGCCGCTGCTGTCAAATGCATTTTTAGCAACATTAGTTCCACTAATGCCTCCTGAATCATTTCGTGTGTTTTATGGTCTCTCTCTTCCCTCCTTTTCTTCCTGTGCCGCTTACGTCGCTTCCTTATAAATCTGGGGGACTTTTTGGTCTTGTGTCAGTGTTTGTTCAAAATATCTCAGTCTTGCGTGAGTGCTGGGCTCTGAGCTTCCTTGCCACTCTAACGTCACACTTATGTGTTGCTATAAACTGGAACGACCTGCAGGCTCCTGTGGTTCTGCAATATGAGCTCAGTATTACTAAAAAAAAGAAAAAAAATCCAACTGTCTTTGTCCTTTAGCACTTTCCCTGATGTTCTTGTGTCATACTATATTCTCTTCCCTTTTCCCCTGTCACATAGTGGGATTTTCTCTTCCCAGAAATGGCAGCCTCCGAGGCCTGTTTGGTGATGCTGACATTTTGGAGTCAGTAATGTGGAGGTGGAATCTGTTTTGATTAGAACAAAGTGTCAGTGTGTTGATATCACTTGGCGTCGTCTGTTGCCCTGCTCGGAAAAAAGCATGAGTTTGAAACAAAATCAAACCATAAACGGAGCTATAAACATATTTGGTTAAATTTGAATTGTGAATCATATAAATTCAACCAATCTAGATTATTTAGCTTGTGAGTATTACTGTTGTTACAGCTCGTGCAGTTTTTCTCTTTTCACCTCAAACTCCTTTTGAGCTTTACCTTTCTCTGTCACTTTGCCTCATTTCCCTATTCATCTCTACCTCTGTTCTCCCTGTGACTGCACTTTGTCAAGTTTTCTCTTGTTCTTTTCTATTTGCATCTTACACACACACACAAACTCTCTCTCTCTCCTCTCTCCTTTTTTCATCTTCCCTCTCTCTTCCACTCATCCTCTTTGCCTTTCTCAATTTGTATCTTTCAATCTTCCTTTCTCTTCTGTCTGTATCTCTTTAACTCTCACCTATAGGCCTGAAATTCATTGTGTGTGTGGGGTTATGAGTGTGTGTGTGTATGGGTGTGTGAAGCTGTCCCAATGTCCTAGCCGCTGTAGTTTGGTGTGATGTAGTAGCCGCTGCTACTGTTTGTTTGTTTACCTCCCACAGCCACTTGGAGTCCATTAGCAATGCCTTTGCCTCAGGAGGATCACTTGCACACACACATACACAGTCACACAAACACACACACGCGCTTGCGCACACACTGCTCATGCTCTTCCTCTGTCTTTCCCTCTGTCTGGTTCTCTCTCACGCACATCACTATGACTGCAAGCTAAACTGACTGCTAGCCCACTGCTACAGGAGTTTTACTGTGTTTGATAAAGTCCCCACCCACTGTGAAATGTCAGAGTTTCTGCTGCAATAAGAGATGGTGTTTGTTAAATGGCTTCAGTGCTGTCTTTATCAACTCAACTGCTGCAGATCAATGTGGCGTGCATGTTTGCATATACAGTGTGTGCATGTCACTGTTTGCTCCCTGGACTCGGAGCAGAATGGGCAGGTAGTTAGAAAAGATGAATTAATGCCATTGTTTATTTTTACACAAATGAAAATTGAGCTATTTGACAGTTAGATTTTTAGGTGAAATAAACAATGACCAATCATTACAGCAGCAGTGAGCATTGTACCAAGTTGATGGTTGATTGGTCAAATTACCAAAATTATCAATCTCAGTCAGATTTACAGATCTGAGTCTAAAACTGACATTTTCAAAAAATATAATTGCTTGAATTACATATTATTAAATTAACAATAGCGAGAATGCTGATACGACCATCAATTTTTTTTTAGTGCGAACAGAGAATTAGCGTCATATTTGTCCAAATAATTCTGCACACAATCCACATAGCCTATTCTCAACTACCTTGTAAAATTGATGTTGTTGTTCAGTCTATTCATCACATGTCAATTGGCAAGAACAGAGTTTTGTGGCCGGTTGACGTGGCAAACGTTTTAACATGTAGCTGCTTATTTTACAAGTCCAGTAGATTTGGAGGATTTTAGAATTAATTTTGAGTCTTGCTTTTGGCCACCTGATCAAAGGGCACTCCTTTTAGCTCTGCTTTTGGTTTCCACCACCTCCAGATGAAAATACCTGAGCTGCCAAAATGCTGCAGTTTGTTCACCTCGTAGATGCTAATTTAGTCTGATGCTGAGCAGCCAAGTGACAAATGGGACTGGGCTTTGTTAGATATCAGGTTAACATTTTTAACTTTCAAAGGTCCAGAAACTCCTAAGTGGTCAAAGTACTACAAATAAAAAAGTGAGCCAACACCAGGCACTGATGCATAAAGTAATGGGCTACTTTTTATAATGTTGAATGTACTCGGTATGAATATATGAAGATCCAGGCTTTAGGTCACGTCATTCAAAGTCTCCTCATGAGTTGTCTGTATATCCACTTTAATGTATTGCAGACGGCTCTGTACTGTTAGTTAAACCTGTAATTCAGCCTCTTTTTTTCCCCTCTGGTCACAGACTTACATTATTGGTGCATATTGAGTGAATACAAGCAGAAAGATACCAGACAATATTCAGCCCACAACAAATCATTTCATAGTTGTCTGTTTGTTACATAACTGTGAATCATTGGGCGAGTTTTTTTTTTTTTTTTTTTTCATTTTTTTTTTTCCATAGAAAAAGAAGATTTTGATCCTGACTATGTGCAGACAACTTCACCCAGCGGGGTCTATACACAGAGAATGATGTTGCATTATAAGCAGTGATAAGCAGCCTCTCTCACTCTTTCTCTCTCTCTCTCTCGACATCCCATAATGATACTCAGACAGACTCAGGCAGACACCCGCTCTGTCCCGATTGGTAGAACTGTTGCCAGGGAGCGTTGCCGTCTCAACGTGGATAGAATCTGTTGTCTGGTACACTTTAGACATGAGAACAACTGCAGGATCTGAATATTTATAACGAGGGGACTGTTCATATTGTGATTGTATAGAGGCAACATAAGCTGGAGGGGAAGGATCTGCTCCTCTTCCACTCACTTCAAAAATTTCTCTCAGTTTGCTTTTTTCCATGGATTGCTGCACTTTAAATGAAATATTAATTAATGATATTACTTTTCTTTGTATTTGCTTTTTAAATACATATACTATATATTTACTGTGGTGAAGTTTGTCCTACCTGCATTGTGTGGCACCAACTTCACTTTAGGATTAAACTTACTTGAACTGTTGCACAAAGTGCTAAGTGACGAATGCATGAATCCTTATTGTGTGTGACTTTTATGCTTTTATGTTTGAATGTTAGCCCGTTGTCATTCAGCAGGTAGCTACAGTATAACTAGTAATTAAAATCTCTGTGCGTGTGTGAGTGTGCATGACTGTGTGTGAGTGTGTATGTGTGTGCCATCTGGCGAATCGTCTCATTTCTTCATATTATTCAAATATGCCTGGACCTGCTGCTACAGTTAATAACACTGTGCGTAGGTATGAATCCTTGATTAAAATGGATGTAACACATTCCAACAAAGCAGACAACAGCAATCAGAGCTGCATTCAAAACTCATATCTCAACTCACAAACTCACACACACTTGCACTCATGCACACACACACACACACACACACACACACACACACACACACACACATACACACACCTGACATGCAGTGCCAAGAGTCACAGCCCAGTATATAACGATGATTATAAAAACACGCCTTGGTATGCGAGAAACTTTGACATGGAAATGCAAACACACACACAGTCAGACACACACACAGAAGGAAATGAGGACACAGGCAACAGAGAGGCATGCACATGGGCTCATATAATCACTCGTTAGGCAAACAAGTTGAGAGAGTTCATGCCTTATATTTTTTTATCACGGATGTACAAAGTCTATATTTAATGCAGGCAGGAAGAGAATGCAATTTGCGTGTGCACGATTGTGCATGCATGTGCTGCGGGACATTTGTGGATGTGTGCCTTTGCACGTATCCTCATAATGTTCATGAACACACGTCTTTGTTTCATCTTCACCCATGCATATATTTACATGCACCGTGTGTCTGTGTATATGTACATGTGCAGCTTGCCACACTGCCGTCCTGTCTGCCTGACTCAACATATTCTCCGCTCGCTCGTTCACTCTCCTTTGCTCTTTCTCTCTCCCCCCCTCCCTCCCTTTTTCCTCTTTTCAGCCCCCCTCCACACTCACCCCTCTCCTCCACCACCACCACCACCACCACCCACCCCCAGCCCTCCCTCTCGCTCTGCCCGGCTGGCACGTACATGCATGTCTGTAGACTCTGTACTGTGCTTTTGCTGCCGTGGCACGCGCCAGCCTCACTGCAATGCAGCCCTGTGTGCATTAATTGGCAGAGAGACAGTGGGTACGTGGTATGCAGGGTGGGAAGGATAGAGAACAGGCAGAGAGGGGAGAAGCAAGAGGCGATGTAAGGACACAGTAGTGACAATAAGTGTTGGACGGACTGACGGACAAGCAGTGTGTGGCAGCAGGCTCACGAGAGTGACAGACAGACAGACAGACAGACAGAACATGTGTTGCTGAGTGTGCACAGGGAGATTACCTGTGTGTGTGGAAAAGAGCAGGGGGGCAGGGAATGTGTATGTGTCTGTTTGCATTAGTGTGTTTGCAGATTTGTGTCTCTGCCGTTTTTCTAACTGTGCTCTTTTTTTATGATGCTGCTCACTCATGTGTACCTATATGTGGCGTGCAGATATCACAACTGTTGGGGCAAAGCTCTCTAAACCAAAAGTCTGACTCACTGTATTCAACGCTTTGTGATATCCTCCCTTTCATATTTCCGCTCCGACTGAAGAGTAAAAGTTTGCTCAGTTTAGCACAACTTTCTCTACTTGAGGTTTCTCTGACAAAAAAAAAAAAAAAAAATAGTGCAATGTGTCTGGATGTTTTCTGAGGACATGCTCAGATAGAATAATGCTCTGGATCAGCTTTTCTGCTTTTTTTTAAAACAGATTGTGTATTCTGAGGTGCAAGGATGGAATGAGATTTGGAAAGCATTCACTAAAATGTTTACCGTCTTCATGTGTCATCACTCAAAACGCAGTGTGAGGAGGTCAGGGAAGCTTCCCACATTGTGTTCTTCAGGCTTTTACTCGGACACGCATGAATTAAACGACATTTACATGTGTGCGCGTGCGCATTCGTGTGGGTATATATGCACACACATACTGTAAAAATGCACTTACTCATCCGTCACACCAGTTTTGTATTCTTACCCTCCCACACACATCTTTCTGGAAATTATCTTCTCTGCTCCGCTGTTTGTCTTTTGTCTTTTTCCTTGCCTGTCACAGGCTGCGACATCTGGCTCCTGTCCTCCCTTGTCCACATCAAGCAACATGTAGAGGAGGCCAGGCCAAAAAAAAAAAAAAAAAACAACAACAACACATAAACGGCACCAAAAACACAGAAATGTCACCTGAGTAAAGCTTGAGCACCCAAAGCGGAGGTGTAAATTAATCACTCAATTTATCAATTCATGTCGAACTACAAAATAGCCTTTGGGTGAAGACAGTACTTCTCTCTACTTTTGTGTAGGTGTTTGGCAGAGAGGTCCTCGCATGATTCAGAGAAAATACACAACACTTGCTCAAAAGTATGAAAACCTCTTTAAAAAAACAACAACAAAAAACTATTGTCTCTACTGTAAGATAAAAAAAAAGGAAATACCTTGAAATGGGTGATGTTGTGTTTTTTTGATTGATTAATCCTTTTTAATATTTCAGATTGGAAGGGTTAGTGGGTGACTGTGTTGTGATATTTTTAAAGCTTCCCAGTCAGTGAGGCTATGCTTTACCGCGATGACCAGTGACGCATGCTCTCCAGACTTGCGTCAAAGTGGAATTTCAGAAGTTTCACTATTGGATGTCTAATTAATTAACGGCAGCTCTGACCTCTGTGGGCTCACTCTTTCATTTCTCTTTTGTCTTAGTCACTCCCTGCTTTCTGTGAGACCATATAGGCATCTGTGTCCAGGGGCAAGTGGCAGAAGTTGCTTCAACCTAATTGTCTTTCTCTACTCGTACTGTCCTCAAATGACTTTCTCTCTGTCTCAACTCTCTCTCCTCCCTCCCTTTCTCTCTCTCTCTCTCTCCCTCCCTCCCTCCTTTGCCTCTCTCTAGCTCTGCCCAGTCTCTGTCTCCGTCTGTAACTGTAGCCTGTGTTTTTCTCTCCCTCCCACTCCCTGCAACGTATAGATACTGCATTGATCAGACACACACGCGCAGACACATGCACACACACACTCGCACACACTGAGCCTCCCACTCCTTTCATCATTGATTCGCTCTGCTCTGCTCTCTCTTTCTCTCTCTCTCTCCCCATTCTCTCTCTCCTTCTCTCTCTCTCTCACACACACACACACACTCTCGCTCTCTCTCTCTACAGCGGCACTTGTTGAATTCAACCCTTGGAGAATAGAGAGAGGGGAGAGAAACAGAGAGAGAGATAATGACAGGGAGGCAGAGGGAGGCTTTGAGACACTGCTGGAGCAGACAGTGAGCAGAGAGAATGGGGCTTTGGAGGATATAGAGATATAAGATAGGCTGGTGAAGACAGACAGGAGGAAAGTCAGTCAGACAGCACAGAGAATCATCTTTGAAACAGTGGGAATGACACTTTAAGTGAAAGAGAGAGTCAGCCAGACGGAGTACATCAGAGTGCTCTCCTTCCATCTCTGACTTCTCCTCGTCTGGCCTGGTCCTGGCTGCTCCTTCTCCTGTTCCTGCTCCTGCTCCTGCTGCTGGTGGTTGTGTGTTTGTGTGCAAGTGTGTGTCAAGGCTCCATGGTGTGTCTCAACCAGAAGACTAGCTCACACAGGTCAGAACTGTCTGGGATCACAGTGAGCGCTTTTTCCCCTCTCGTGCATTCGTGCATGTGCCAGAGACTGTTAGCAGGGGGGAAAGTCGTGTGCTGGTTCCTCCAGGTGAGTGTTTGCATGCCAGAGTACACACAGTAATTTCCCCAATGCAGCCAGTACTGTGTGCTGTTTATGCATGCACACATTTTTTTTATGTAAGTAAGCCAGAGTGCATGTCTTGTCTGTATGGAGTGCATGAAGTGGGAGTGAGTGAGAGAGAGAGAGAGCGAGAGACGGTGTGTAAGAGAGAGAGAGGCGGTGACATTTTTTTTTCAGTTTGTATTCCTGGAAACTGTTCTGCAGCATTGCTCAATAATGAAACTAGTGCGTATATGTATGTGTGTGTGTGTGTGTGTGTGTGTGTGTGTGGGAGGGGGAGGGGGAGGTGGTGGGGGTTTGGTGGGGGAGAGGAAAAAAAAAACAATGACACAAGGTTCAGGGAAAGAAAAGAAGGTGTAAATATGGCTGGAGAATCTTACTGAGCAGGAGTAAAAAAAGGAGACATCAAAGTTGATATCACATTGTAAACAAGTGAGTTTAGAAGGAGAGGACGAACACTGACGGAGGAGTTGGAAAAATCAAGCATAAATTCTTGAGTCTGTGACATGACAAAGGGATTGTATGGATCGTGTTCCCTCCTCCAGCAGAGGAAAAAGTTGCTGTCATGGCCGACTTACAGGTCATCAAGGTCTGGAGGAGAATAGTGTTGTTGATGCACTTAATACAATAAGTGGAATGAGTGCTTGACAGGTTCCTGGAATTTAAACCATGAAAAACAACATAGCCTTAAGGTGTTTCACAATGTTCTCATGTACAGTAGGCACACCATTGTATTCGGTTTGTCTTTTCTCTTTTTTCCTCCCTCTTCTCATGGACTGACTTGACTCCTCCTTTCTCTCTCCTGCCTCGACTCTCTCACCCACCATCTCCGCATATCCATCTCTTTTTCACACACCTCTCACTTCTTCCTCAACTGTATTCATTTTCTCACTTCATCTCAACTCTATTTTCATTCTTGCTCTCCGCTTCTTTTAAGATTCTCTCAATTTTCCCTTCTCGCCTCTCTACCTCCCTCTGGCATGTCTTTTCATCTTTCACGCATTTTCTATTCACTCCTTCTTTATCACTGTATTTCTCTTCTCCAATGTCTCCATGCTTTTTTTTTTCTCTTACAGATGCCTCTCTCAGTAGCGGAGTGTGCAGTGAATATCTGAAACTCCATCTCCCTCCTCCTCTGCAGCCAACATGTCCCAGCTGCTCCATGTGGAGATCCCGAACTTTGGAGCCACAGTTCTGGGCTCCCTCAATGAGCAGCGCCTGCTGGGACACTACTGCGATGTATCCATCCTGGTCAAAGGTCGGTCAGTAGGAAATCTGTAGATTGTACACCGTTGTCCGTTGATATCCTCAACTTCTTTTTCTGTTCTCTGTTATTTCCATCAACCAGGTCAGGCATTCAAAGCCCACCGGGCCGTTTTGGCTGCCAGCAGCCTCTACTTCCGTGACCTCTTCAGCAGCTCCACCAAGACCCAGTTTGAGTTGCCCTCCTCAGTCACACCTGCTTGCTTTGAGCAGATCCTCACTTTCTGCTACACAGGGAAGCTAACAATGGCAGCTAGCGAACAGCTGGTGGTCATGTACACAGCTGGCTACCTCCAAATTCAGCATATAGTTGAAAGAGGCATGGACCTAATGTTCAAAGCCAACTCACCTCACTGTGACTCGCAAACAGCAGGGTCCTTAGAGGAAACAGGATCCGAACCGCAGAGTCCCTCTAATAATGGTAACGGCCTGGCAGTGGCCTCCCTGTTGGGGACCCCGGGCTGGTCTCCATCAATGCTCTTACCTCGTAAGATTAAACTAGAAGGGGGCGACCCAACACCTATGACGATACCCTCCACGCAAAGCAAGATTTCATCTTCAGAGCTGGGGAGCCGACTGGCGAGGGCCAGTTCATTGTTCTATACGACGGCTGGAGGGAACCCCATCCCTGGTTTGCCTACTTTCCACCTTCAAGGTCCCGGAGGAGGTGGAGCAGGAGGAGGAGCAGGAGTTGAGAGGTCCAGTCCGGGAGCATCCAGCCTGCCCACCACTGACAGTCCCACATCGTACCAGAATGAGGACGAGGAGTTTGAAGAAGAGCCCTATGACGGGATCACAGAGGACGCCTACAGTCATCTCTATGGACGTTCAGCTAACCCTTATGGAAGTGAGTGATCATGTTACACTGCTGCTTTTATTCTAAAATCTAAAAAATTTTAAATGTTTTTCACCTTAAAAACTCTTCTTCCATTTTGACCTTACAACAAACTTTTATGGCATTTACTTTGTAACTTCACTGAAAATAAAGATGTTTCAAGGAAAAAGTGGACAAATGTGGAAATGCTAACAAGACAGTCTCAATAGAGATTCTGCATCAGTTTTATCTTTCTGGTCATGTAAGGTCTGACTAAGTGCATCGCTTTCTCAGTTGCCCTTGGCTCAGATGGCCAAAATTCATTTGATATTAGAGCTTTCTAAAAGTGAAACTGCATGACTTGCAGAAATATATAACCATAAATGTAGGCGTTTTGTTGCTACTTGTCCAGACTTGTTATGTATTAGGCAAAAAAAAAACTTGATGCACATTCATTTCATTCCAGTTACATTATTTAATCTTTCATAAATCATGTATCCTGCGCATCTTGAAAAAGCAGGATGTTGTGCCTCCAGTGTGTGTGTGGGTTTTCTCAGCATAAAGATAGCTTTATGGAGTTATGATTGGAGTGCATCGTGACTAACAACACACGCCTTATCACAGCTACAACAGCTGTTCTGTACTGCTTTTTGTTATTTTTTTTTTCTTCTTCTTCTTCTTCTCTATCATCTTTTTCAAACTTGCCTACACATACAGGCACATTCTATACTCACATGTGTTTGCATACCGCGCACAAGTGTAGTCATGGACTCCAAATTAACATGTACACACACATATAGCTCCCCGTTATCTATAGCATGCTGCAGCTCAAAGGCATCAGTCAGCTTTGTCAAATCCTAGAGTTTCAGATATTTATGAAATCCACTCTATCTGCAATCAGTCAGTGCACCCCAGGGTGACATTGTGGGATATTTGAGAACCATTCACATCCGTGCGTGTGTGTGTGTGTGTGCAGGAGCTGCGTGCATGTGCATACACTCACAAGTCATCTTAGAGGTTACGGGGGAAACAATTTTGTGAGTAAGAACATAACACCCAGCTTTGGATCTGTCCCCTTCCAAAACTCAAGTTGCTGATGCAGCGTCATGACTTATCTGGGATACATCTGCAATGCTCTAAAACATTTATGAAACACAACAAACTTGTATGAGATTACACCAACCTGCTTTACTAATTAAATCTCGCAGCCGCTCTCTAAATAGGGGACACAGGGGGTAATGCAGTGATATTATAACTTTGTTTTTAGATTTCACAGTCTGATGCATGTGCGTACACATTTATCTGTTTATTGCATCTATCCTAAATCTTCTCTGTTCTTGTTTGCTCTCACCAGTCCAGGACAAGCAAGACATGGCAGCATTGCCCTTGGCTTTGGAGAACCGTAACTGTGTTCTGATCCGCCGGGACCTGGTGGCTCTGCCTGCAAGCCTCATCAGCCAGATCGGCTACCGCTGCCACCCTAAGCTCTACACAGAGGGGGACCCTGGGGAAAAGCTGGAATTGGTAGCTGGTAGGCACACAGCATGCTTCTACACTTTATTCACATTTAGGTAATTTGAAACTCAGTGGCTGGCCAAATTAAATTAAACTGATTCCAACCAATGAATTCACAGGGTTGGAGAACTCCATCAATGAAAAATTAGAAAATTAGAAAAATTTGAAGCCATAAAATCAGTAACTGGGGAAAGAGGTCGTTTATTGTCGAGGCAAGCCACAACTCAGTGGCCTCCCTAATATCCTTTAATATGCATTGGATGCATGTGTTCAACCTGCACTTGACCTGGAGGAGATTTCTGTCAGAGGTTAATCTCTGGTCATCATCATTCATGGTAACTTGACTCTGCAGCATTTGTGCTAAAGCATCTAATTAAAAGGCTTGGGTGAAATTGTGTACAGCAGCATTTTGGCCATGTTAAAGCCAGGGTTGGAGGAGGAGGGTCAGATAATGTGGACGGTGTCATTCAGGTTGACCTCTGTAACAGGTTCGACCCACATCGGCCTGAAAGGGAAAAACAAAGATGCACGTAGAGTTTTTTCTGCAGAGAGAGAGAGAGAGAGAGAGAGAGATGACTATGACAGAAGGACAACCATCTCTGCAGTAGCCATCAATCAGGCCTTTATGGTAGAGTGACTAGACAGAAATCCCTTTGGAGTAAAAAGCATATGACAGAAAGGAGTTTGCCAGATGGCCCTTAGAGGGCTCTGAGAGCAGGACGAAAAAGATTTTTTGGTATGATGAGACAAAACCCAACTCTTTGGTCTAACAGCCAGAAATTGCTCATGGCTGTCAGACCAAAGACTTTCAAAGGGAACAGGTACTGCTCAGCGTGTAGCTAATATTATTCCTTCAGTGAAGCATGGCGGGAAAAAAAAATTGAATCAATTTAATATTGAATCATTTTCAGACAATAGAACAGAGTTGGTATGCTTCCCAGTCCACTTTACAAGGCCGGACACAATGATATGTGAACACGCAAGTTGTGAAAAAATGTTCAGATGCAAAATTTACCACATGGTGAGATTCAATCAAATCGTAATGTGATTGAATTGGAAACAGAAGAGAACACAATGGGAACGTGTAATTCAGTTGTGTAGTCTGCATGTAAGACACAGAATACACTATGTCCATGTGAAAGAGATGGTATTGTACAGGAAGCAAAACCAGGTAATTTAATAGCATGGTGCTTTTACTGCCTTCAACTTTGATCCCTTCCCCAATTTCTGATTCTACGTTGGAGAGCTGAGGCTTTGTTTAACTCCATTAAAGATCACCTTGAACATGAATTTCAAATGTGGAAGGAGACTAAAAGTTGAACTGGGTTTTTGGGGCTAAAGAACGAATAGACAAAACTAAAAGCGCAGATTCTGATAAGTGGAGTTTCCTCAGCAGATTTTCTTTGTCCTAACTACACAGGTACTCAGGTGTTCATGACTCGAGGCCAGCTGATGAACTGTCATCTATGTGCCGGTATCAAACACAAAGTCTTGCTCCGCCGTCTGCTAGCCACATTCTTTGATAGGTGAGTATAAAGACATGTACAGCGAAAGAGAACAGTTTGTATTAGTTTTTAAGAAGCTACTGTAAAATTCCACTGCTGTGTATGACTCTAACACAACCGCAGTTGTCACAAACCAACTTTCACACTCCATCTGTGGCCATGTTGTGCAATGCGGTTAGTTGTGTGTGTGTTCCCATGTTTGCCCACTTCCATGTGCCTATAGCTGACTCTGCCCCCTGGTGTTGACTCTGTGTCCTTGCAGAAACACTTTAGCCAATAGCTGTGGGACTGGTATCCGTTCTTCTACTAGTGACCCCAGTAGGAAACCTCTAGACAGCAGGGTCCTCAACGCTGTAAAACGTAGGTTTACTGTCCAAAAAGATTCATGCATAAGACAAAGAGTTTCCAAAGAGAACCATTTGTCCACATGGAGTTTGCTGTTTTCTCTCTTTTGCAGTCTACTGTCAAAATTTCAACCCTAACTTCAAGGAGAGTGAAATGAATGTGATCGCTGCCGACATGTGCACAAACGCGAGGCGTGTCCGCAAACGGTGGTTGCCCAAGATCAAGTCCATGCTGCCTGATGGCATGGAGGTGTACCGTGCAGGAATGGGCATGAGTGCTGCTGTGGGTCTGGGCCTGGCGCTGGGTGCCCCTCAACCGGGGGTCTCCCTCCCCTTTGAGTCCGAATTCAAGACCCTAGAGCAAAGGTTGTACCCTGATCGTAAGGACCCTCTCAGGACTCACCCACCACTGACAGAGGGCAGCCCTGGGGCAGCTGGAGCAGAGGCTGAAGGTGAAGGTGAAGGTGTCGCCCAGGAGGAACAGGAGGAAGATGAGGACGAAGCTGGGTTAGAAGGCGTAGATGGATCCCTGGGGGCACCGACTATGATCCCAGGGGCTGAGGCAGGCAACTGTGGCGATACGCCGCCTGAGCAGGAAGTGGAAAATTTTGGACAAGGTCTGAGGGTGAATGGACAGTGAATGTCCTTTTGGGCTGCCTCTCACTTTGTGAAAATCTGTTAAACACCACGTTTTCTTTTGCTTGCATCTCGTCCACCACTCTTTCTCCTCTGTGCTTCCTCTACAGGAATTATCAGCACAAAAAGCTGCGCTCGTAGATCTTACTAACGGAAATTGGTCACACATGCATGCGCACACGTGTGCCTGTGTACGCACACACACACACACACACTTGCTGATCATGGAAGCAGACACAGGCATAGCATTAGCACATCAGGAAAATCAATGATTTCTCCTCCACACTTTTCATCACCTATTCAGTATTTACTCAGTATTTCAACAACCGCAACTATATCACAAAGGCCCGATAGCAGAACAAATGGCCGTAATGATTCATGATTTCAGTGCAATACAAAAGCAGTTGTTGCTTTGTGGTATAATGGTTTGTAAAATGATTCCGTTTTCTTGAAAGGCTGCTAAAAATAACCCAAGTCACCTTAGAAAACCCCACAGTCTTAAGAATCATCTTATTTTTCAGTATTTGACCACTTAACAATGATAAATGTGTGTGATTATAACTAAAGGTCAAGTGCTCTTTTAGCACCATTAACAGAACAATTTTTGGTTCATGATAAAATGGCAACATAATTTTTATGATAAAGATGAGGAAAGGTTTTTTTTTTTTTTTAATTTTCATTTTTTCCAGGAAAGCTCTCCACAGTCTAACAAATAATCTATCACATGGAGTTGTTTTTTCATGCACATTTGCCCGTGACACATTGGATTAGATTGTCAATGTGATGCCTGTGTCTACTCCAGACAGTCCCTACCAACCACACACACACACACACACTTACAGAAACAAACACACATGTGCGCACACTTCCCACCTTATGATACTAGCCTTCAATATCTGCTCCAACGCATTGAAAAATACACCATTCAGTAAAAGAAAGAAAACAATGCAACAATGCTTTTTAACTTTGAAAAGTCCTTTTAAACGACACCACATTCTGTCTTGGAGATACAGAGAGAGACATGAACAAGAACATGCACTAAAATCCAAGCTTGCATGCATGAATACAAACAGTGGATACAGAGAAATTACAGAAAACAACAACAGCAAAGCCACAAACCTGCATCTAAATAAGAAAACAGCTATTGTTGCCTTGAAATATGCCATTAATACGCAAAAGAACGTTTGTTTGTTAATTTTTTATTTTTACTTCTCACTGGGACATTTCTCAGAGACCTCAGTCTGACGCACGTTAGAACTGACCTGGGTTTGACCCGGGACCGACTGTGTTTGACACAGTAACTGATTGGATTTTTCTTTTTTTAAACTACGGAGCGTACTGTCACCACGGGTAGAGGAGACTGACTATATACATGGAGTAGTAAGAAGAAAGTGCACTACACCAAGTGGTAGAAGAAAACAAATGGCAGAGAGAGAGAAGCACTGTTTCACCTTGATGTGGTGGTGTGATGGGCACCAGTACTACATAGTCCTGCTTCCATCCTGTTTTATTTTTCCTGGAGGGGTTGTGGGCGGGTTTGCTGGGAGGGGGGGGTAAATTATTGAATAAAACTTATAAGAGCAATTTCTGCTGGCTTATTGCATTTGCACTCAAAACAAAAAGGTTAAAGGTTGGAAACTAAGGAGCTTGGGTAAATATGACTGTACTAAAGACTAAAGACAGGGTGACCTGGAGGGGGATTCTTCCTTCAGGTCACACTGGTTATTTATTAGATTAGGATTTTGTGGAAAATGGGGACAGGGGGATGGCATGAGGCAATGTCGAACAGCGACTATAACCTGTATTTGTCAGTCATTTCTTTTCTTTTTTCTTTTTTTTTTTTTGTATATGTTTTCATGCTCTCTGCCGTGCGTAAGGACACAGTCCAAAAAGCCTTTCTTTGTCGTTTCGTACATTGATTTGAAGAGATACTCTGTTGTTGTATGTTTTCTTCTGCTCAGCAGTCAAAGCACATTTAATTATGAGATCAGATCATAAAAACAAGTGAACCCCGAAGTTATTTCAAGCCCACCACTGTTATGAAAAGTATGGCTACTTATGAAGTAGTTGAAAAATAAAAATAAAAAATGGAACCACGGAAAGTGACGCAATGAATGAACGACAAAATGGAAAATATAGTATATGCCCCAACCCTTGATCTGTTTGTTTATGTTTCAGTGCTGTGCCGCTTCAAAAGTTGGGCCAGATTATTTTCCATCTGTTGTCTGATGTATCTGATTTTGGGTTCCTTTGGGGGGAAGCTTTAAAAAATAGCCCTGCACAAGAAACACAGGGTTAAATTTGCACTAGGTAATAATGATAATAATAATGACGTTTACAGTGTCTCTATTTGTTTATTGGGAGAAATGTGATCTGCCATAGATAAAGCAGGAGAGGCTGAGATGATGGATGAATGTAAACTGTAGCACTGCTGTGGTGAGGGCTCCAAGCCTCGATTGAATACGGTAAAATACGGAAACTCGTTTTTTTTATATATATATATGACTTGCGCCTTTTCCTCAGTTGTATAATCTGAAAAATGGGCCATAACATAAAATGAATCTCATTGTGGATGATGCTCTGACATAAATCTTTAGTGATTGTGTGATTTTTTTTCTTCTTTTTGAACTGATGTGAACAGGTCTTCCAATGTGGCAAAAAAGTCAACCAACCAAGGAGCGAGCTTCAAGTACAGCCTTTTATTATCATTTTATATATAAAATTTATATATATATATATATATATATATATATACCCCATCAGTTATGTATATCAAAAATCTTGAAATGTGTTCACAGACAGAAAGACCCTGAAAATTACTGTAATGATAGACTTAAACAGTTTTTTTATCTATTTTTTTTTAAATCTATGAAGCGTCCGTTCTCAAAGTTGCTCCTGTAAAGAAAATAAAGGTATTCTGTTGTTTTGTTGGAGCCACCACCTTACTTACTGGACTTTTGAGAGGATCACCTGCACTTGTGATTGTGTCAGCCAAGGTAAACAGTCTTCCCAAGAATTCATACGTATGTAATTATTGTAATCACTTTAGATTACAGAATAGCTCACAACTTAATCAGACCGTTGCCCCATGAAAAGACTAAATCCCTGTACTAAACTGGGCAGTGTTTTTCTCTCTTTCAGTGCACTATGAATCTATTCTTTTTGGTTTTACTAAGATCTGTTTTAAACAGGCTCTACTTTAACCTAGTGGAATTTTGAAAAGAGCCCAAATTAAATCAATGTGTTAAATGACACGGGGGGAAAATGATGCACTCCATGGTAGTGATAGAGGAGTGTGGAGCAGTGCCATAGACTCTTGAGTGTGTGGGTGTGGATGTTCAGAGAACAACAAGACAAAGGACTTGTAAAATGCACACACTGACAGATTTTATTTTCCTTCACTAAATCCTTGACATCCGCCCCCAGAACCTTTGCTCAATATATAATCCATGCAATACAATGATAAATCCACTTAATTTGACACTTTCTTTAGGGAGCAAGTGCAAGATTAAGATGAACATTGTTATTGTACTTGGATACAGCCAACGGCTAATCCACAACAACCTGGACCCACTGGATCAAACATACAGAAGCACTTGATGCATTCACATTTTGTTTCATCCAGCTTGTGCACAGTTTTTCATCTTAACTGCAAACATGTGTCCAATAAAATGTCAAAAATACCAACCTTTTTTTCCCCAGAAAATATTTTCTTCTTTCTTCTGTTCTTTTTTTTTCTCCAACTTAAAATCTTTTTTTTTCTTGTGCAGGGTGAATTTGAACATGAATGATGACGTTGCACTAAAAAAAAAAAAAAAAAAAAAAAAAAAACTAACTGAGAGCTTCTCAGAGAATGTCATGGCAAACCCTTGGGAGGATGAGCTGTGTTATAAGGTGGCTGACAGAGAAAAGTCCCATGAAATGTATGTAATGTTCCATATTTTCCTTGTGTCTGTGATTGAAAGTGATGTCTCCTTTTACGTGGAGACGTGGAGGATGGCACTGTTGGCTGAAAAGACCTATTTTCTTTGCAAATAAATTGTTACTCACTTTCTAAAAAAAGAAAAAACAACAACTTACATAGTGCTCTGTTCATCCCCCATCACTGTAAAACTAATGGGCACCACAGTTTTTGTTCCATTGAACTGTTTGGTCCTGGAAACAATACATTTATATGCAAAGAGACACTTGTATCATAAAATGCATGACACTCACTCTTAACACAATGAAACCTCTGATCTTTATGCACCATGTATTTTATGCTGAATAACTGTTGTCACTGTTTTGCAAACAAAGACTGTGGAGTCTTGTAATGAGAAGGGTTGTATTTTTATCACACACCCTGGCCTTTTATCGAATGTGTAATCTCTTGTAATAATGACAGCAAAGTAGTGTTAAAGAGTGGGGTATGTAGACTTAACTACCCAGTTGAGTATACATTTGAACCTACCGCAGACTCAGAAAATGCACTAAAAGTTTATACAGTGTGTGTATGTTTATGTCCTTGAACATAATGCCAGCACTTTAGAACTAGAAAAAATGAGAGAAAGGAGAAAAACAGGAAGAGTGGCCAAGGGTTGGGTGAATGAGGGGGGAAACTTTTAAAGCCATGTGTTCAGAGCGCTGACAATCAGAATAGGAATGAGACTCAAAGTGCACTATGGGAGATCTGACATGACTTGCTGTGCTCTTGCTCTTTGCTTTGTCTTTCTTCCAGCTTGCTTTGGTCTCTGCTCGCTTGCTCTCCAGAGTCGAGGGACATAATGATGTTAACCCCAGCCTTCTTAGTTATAAGTGTGTGTCTCCACGACAAGGACTGACTGATATATGACTGATACCTTGGTGCTTCATGAACAGAGCTGTTCCATGTTGACATGGACCATATCTCTAATGCTCTGATAAGCATGGGCCGAACTTGGTCCTAAGTCTGGGATTATTGGTAACCTCGATCTTGATGGGCGACGGCCCACACGACAAAAGAGGATCTTATCATGCAACCCTACACTTTGATCATGGTGATGTTCTTCACTATCAACAGGGCTTGGACCAGGCAAACTGGGATGGGACAATTTCAGTGTTGATACTGCTTTATGTTTAAAAATGACAAACGTTAAAATGTTTATGCGCCTTCTGACTCGAGCATCAATAATATATACAACAAAAATGCAAGTTGCCACTTTTGATGTTGCGTAAAATCTACCTTTCATTCCCATCATGGTATTTGCCACCACCAGTTTCAGTTGTGTAGTCCAAGAGTACCTGATTTCTTTAAATGCAATACAGAAAAATCTGCTTTCTAATAAAAGTCCTTACTTCACCATACACTGTCCTTTTCTTTCTTGTGCCTCAGTTTGAACCTTATTTCTTGAACATAGCTGTGTTTCCTGAGCAGATTGGCTACCTTCAGGGTTTTGTTAAGTGCTGACTCCCTAATGCCATTGAAAAAGAAAAAGTATCCTGTTTGAATGTAACCCCAGGGGTGAGAGGCTTTGCAGAGTTGTATTGTAGAAATGTATTAGTGTGTTGTAAGGAGGTGCCAACACAGGAAAAGTAAAATGTCCATTCCTAGAGTAAGTGCTATTTTATGGTGAAATGCTCATGAAATTAAGGATGATAAATTTTTCTTAGGGATTCACTCGGATTCCCTCAGAGACTATTGGAGCTCTCTGCACAGCCAGACATTTTATTTCATGTGGAAACTGCAAGCTTAACAGACCTCATATTTGTGATCCAATTACTATTAAAAAAAATCTCACTGGCACTCTGAGAACTTCTGGGGAAATAAATGGAAAAAAAAATGATATGTGATTTCGAACTGATCCAAATTAATTTACTGTGAAGTGTTTATTCCAGAAGAAATAGAGATGCGAAAATAGGAAACATTTTTGTTTAAGTGTAATACCTCAAATAATCATAACAATTAGAAAATATCATACCAGCACTCTAACATTCAGATTCACACAAAATATAGTAAGGAAGTAATGGAATAGATCAATCATGCCATATGGCAACATGTCATCAATAGTTTTAAACAAATAGACAACTTTAGGGAAGGGGTAATAAGATTAGACTCATTTTTCCCAGCTGGATGGAAAGGCACCTCAACAGACCGGGTGTGCGCATATACTGCCTTGAAGTTAAGAATACATTTGCTTTTGTTTGTGATCTTGAGTTAAAAAAAAAAAGGCAGATGTTATCCCCATTTTGTGAAGGAGGTTTGGATCACCACCTCAGTGTTGTGGTCTCTGCTCTGGCATCGATTCGTGGTCCTACGTAGCCGTGACGTAGCTTTCTTCACCAAAATCGCGCCGCGGCGTGTGTTTAGTGGTGCTCATAGTCAAATGTGGCTCAATAGAAATTTGTCTGACATACGCAGTAAGAAAGAAACCGATTAATACAACAGGACGTTTGGAAGAACAACAGCTTCTTTCCCTCACCATGAGTGACGACGCAGACTCCCCTCATGAGAGGGAGATGAAGGTAAGCTCTGTTATCCACAAGTTGTGTTGACAGGTTAGCATGCTTGAGCTAATGTTTGCTAGCCCTGTCCCGTTCACCTTCCGTAGTTTTGGTTAGCTTAGCGTTAGCTGGTAAGCTAGCTAGTCGAGTTAAGGTTTTCAATTTACTTAACCTGATCCTGAAAGTATTTACAGAGCTACATTTAAATAATAGACACGATTAAAAGTCAGGACTTCAGTAACATTTTAAAAGATTTGCGATAAAGAGGATTTTGGTCAACTTATACCCTCTCGGTGTGTATCCTAGCATGCTGCTAATTAGCATCCAGGTTAATGTGGCCGTTGACACTTGAATGTGATGTTGATTTTAGGTAAATTGACAGCCTCCGACAAACAATATATGTGCCTGTACTGTACTGTATACTTTGCATCTTTACTTTAGCCAACATGAAGCGATCCACTACAGCTGTTTGCTAAGATGTTAAGTTTCGATTTCAGACTGCGCACCTGTGGTGTCACCAAACTTACAAAGTCCACTCGACAGTAATCAAATATTTGTACACAGGCTTATATTCAGTGCGTGGGTAAAGGAAGCTGCTTTTTGTTGTCCAGCCATGTCATGCTGTCAAACAATATACAGTATGTCATAGTTCTTCTTGTACAGTTTAAGTTGCATTTATAAAGGACCCATATTTGTTTACAGTCAGTACCTGATCACTGTGTAATAATAATGCTTGTCCTTTTGTTGTAGGATTTTCAGTTTCGTCAGATGAAGAAAGCAAGAGTTTTTGATCCCCCTGAGGATTTACCAAAAGACAGATCTAGTCTGCTGACCATCTCAAATAAATTTGGTTTAACTTTTGTTGGACTCGACACAACATTTAAAGTTTACCTAACTCGTGATATACTGGCTGCTGATAAAGTCGATGGCAACTCCAACGAAATAGGTATGAATATAACTCTTGTATATAACTCTTATACTTACATGTTGCTATTTTTTCAGCGTTGCTTAGAAAGCATTTTTCATTTAATGTCCTCTCAGCGGTTTTACCCACAATTCATTCCATTTTTCTTTGCGTTCCAGTCAGTGGGATAGTGCCATTGGCGGAGGTGACTGTGGAACAGACTGTGCACCACTTGGCTCTCAGTTGTGATGAGCTCACTCTGTCAGTGTGTGGCATGTCTGTGGGGGCTGGTTTGTCCCTCACATTTTATGATGTCCGCACCTTCATGAACAAGGTAACCACCTCATTGTGCCAGTGTGTCTGGCACACATCATGCTTATTTTAGGTTCTGCTAGAGGGCTTTATGATGAACATAAAGAGCCACTTCAAAATGATTTGTCACTTTTGCTGTACTCTGCACAGAAGCGATGCTCTAGATTTCTAGATTACTGCATTACTGCAGTACTCCACAAAGTAACTGTCCAGTACAGAGTGAGTACTAGCTGAAATGAATAGGGAAATTGCTGATCTGTTATCATAAAAATGTTCTGAGTGCTCCACACAGTAGACCAATTTGGAGCAGGAAATGCCCGACAAGATTACTAGAGCTGAACAATATGCCAAAAAACTCATATTGCAATTAATTTTGGCAGATGTTGGGATTGTGATCTGAGTTGTAATTTCAGTTGGAATGATTGTTTGGTATTTAATTTTCACAGATAATTGTGATTTTTTTTGGGACTTGTAAATATGGAGAATATGATTTGTGGGCTGTTGTGGCATCTCTGTCACTCTGATGATTTTGGTGCCAATAATATCATAACACATTTTACCTTTACCAAAAAGAATTGCAGCTCCTGCCATTTTGGATATTGTATTTAGCCATATTGCAATTTGAGTTTTATTTCATTTACTCACACAACCTTATAACAGAGCCTTGTATAATTTACTTTTTTTTTCTAACTGTTTGTATCATGTGACTAGTTAAGAGTGTCAGGATATTTTGGGAAATCCTCACCACTGCAATTTTCAGATTTACAAATTTTATTTTAATTTGATAACTTCTCTTAACCCACTATCAAATGTCCCGGTGTCTAACAGATTTAATTTCCTGTTGATTCTCTTTTATTTTTGTTTTTCCAGGCGAGACCACAGAAGTTACCTTTTGCATCACTGCAGCCAGCTGTGCCCTCTGGCACTGTAGTGCAGGACCTGAAGTGGAATCCCGCTCAGGCCTCCACTCTGGCTGCCTGCCTGTCTGATGGCAGTATGATGATTTTGGATGTTACTGACATTGTCAAAGTGCAGGCTGAGCTACCTGCTCAAAGTGGCATCACATGCAGTAAGTCAGACTTAGTGCAACTATTGATTTTACCTGTTCTCCATATCTCCTCTGTGGCTGAGATGCAGTTCATGTACTTTGTTCCACACAGTTTGCTGGAGTCCAAAAGGAAAACAAGTTGCTGCAGGAAAAATGAATGCCACAGTCAGTCAGTACACACCAGTGAGTGGATCTAATTCACTGTAATCAAAAATGAAATGGTTATTGCTCACTGGAAGCTGCAGCATCCCGTAACTGACAAGATGAATAACTGATTTTCTCCTCTGTTCTAAAGACACTAGAAGAGAAGAAAGTTATTCCCTGTCCACACTTCTACACTTCCTCCCCTGATGAGCCTGTCAAAGGTAAGATCGACAACACACGTGTAAAATTAAATTTGGTCTGTGATGTATGCATTGTACTGTTGTGAAATATTACTGGCACCTTAATGGCATAAGAATGTGGAGGAGAAGTTCATGTGTCATCACTTCATAACATATTTGAATTTACTTGCATTTTACTGTTGATACAGTGCTTAAATCTTCCTTTATTGTCTCTCACAGCTCTGGATGTGTTGTGGCTGAAAACCTATGTGTTTGCAGTGGTGTATGCTGCAGCAGATGGGTCCCTTGAGACCCCTCCTGAGTTAGTGTTGATCTCCCTGCCTGTGAGTGTGCTCTCTATCCACGTAATTCACTTAATCACATTTGGATTTTTGTCAGGTTGCACTCCTGCAGTTTTCAGTGCTGTCTTACTCTTGGTCTCAGTAGATAAATGGTACCATATAGAGTTTTCCTTTTGAAATTCACCCGAATTTTACCTGAAGGTCAAATCATCCCTCTGTAATGTAGTGTGTAGTGTTTTTCTGCAGTGGCTGTGTGGGTATACAGAACCTCCTACCGCAATTGTACATGCTTATCATATGTAATGTTATTCATTGGGAACATACACACATTCAATTACGAAGCCAGTAAAAACCTATTATGCAAGTGTGTATTTCTGTTTTATATATAAAATGTAGCTTGGATATCAATGGGCAACATGTGAATGCATATATTTCTCAGTAACAGTAGCGTCAGTTATATGGTAAAGATGAAATTATCAAGTAGCTGAAATATTCTCTTACCAAACAGAAATGTCACTGGTCGTTCCATCTGGTTAATGTAGTAAAATAAACAAATGAATGAGACAAGGTGTCTTTTTTTCCATTTCAATTATTTCCACAGAAAAAGGATGAGAAAGTGGAGACAAAGTATGTAAACTTCAGTGACTTAGTGTATGGCAGCTGCACTGAACGACTGCACCACTATTTCCTCAGCCATGTAGAGGACTGGTAAGAATGATTCAGCTTCCCTGTTTGTTTCACTATAATGTCATGCTAAGTTGGAGTAACGTGTTGTTCTGTTTTTTTCTTTCATCCAGGGACCTTGTGTTTGCAGCATCAGCAGCTTCCATTGAGGTCAGCGTCATTGCCAGACAAGACGATAAGGTACGTAATTATGGGAAAAGCTGGAGATGTTATACATTTGAATAACACATATTTTAAATGTAGATGGAAATAAAGGGTGCTTCTCACAATGATGGACGTTGGATGTTTTAAATGCTATGACTGGTCAAGCAACTATCAATTTGGATGGAAAATACAACACTATAATTGTCTGAGATGCTTTAAAGGATCAAACAGAATTACATAAGTGCTTCACAAAGTTCTTCTCACTCTTAACACTTCTCCTTTTTAAATCATTTAGGCCAGCAGAGCTCTCTCCGCTGCAGTCAACAAACCTAATACTTAACTAGCCCATGTGATGACAGTTAGGACAGCCTCTGGATATGCTCAAAGTTTTTTTAAGTGCTGTATTAGTTCTGCACTGCAAAACACAGAATGTTATCTTGTTTGTAGAGTTTAATCAGTTGGGGGCTTCTTTTCGACTGAAGTTAATCAAAAATAGAAGAGAATATCTGAAATTCTGATGGTCTGTGACTTTCAATGCTGACACAGTGGTGTGAAGAAAACTCATTAAATGTCTATAAACAATGACCACAATTTTTTTTTGTCTTTTTTAGATCTGGGAACTTTGGATCCTGGAGGATGCGAGTAGGGCTGAGCTCCCCGTGACCGAGACAAGTGACGACACTCTGCCCCTTGGCTTAGCCATCGACTACACCAGCCAGCAGGAGATACACATCAGTAAGTAGATTAAGCTTTTTGTGTGTTTCCTCTTTTCACCTGTTTGATCTACCCTAATGTGGGTTGTTAACATTTTTAGTCAGTCTCATGGCAGAGTTCTACCAGAGCCCATTTTATACGAGCCAGAGTTAGTTTATGGCTAACCTCATACTATATATTTCAACCATCAGTGAGCATGACTACTTTATGACAATGTTGGGTTTAAAGGATTTGTTGAGAGATGTGTGACGATTTGACACACTGCAAGTCAAAAGACAGACACCGACAATCTTGTTATTAATCTGTGAACAGGTAATGGGTTGAATATCTGAAACGCATACCACATCTCGATATAAATAATCACTTACTTGTATAAAATCAGATATACTGTCACAACAGAGGTTTTGCTCTGATTTCTGACTAGCGTGTGTGCAGCCATAATCCAACATCACATCTTCCTTGCAATTTCCATAGATATGTTTTATTTTCACAGTGCCATCAAACTAGGATTGTGTTGCATGTCTGTGATGATGCTAAGTGAATGCTCTGGGTTTTTCAGAGAACAGTTTAATAATAGTATGGGTTGCATGCGGTGAAAAGGAAACCAGTTTATCCAGTGATACTATACACCCCAAAGAGCTTGTTTAAATGAGTATACATGTTTAGAGTATTTCATATTTAGAAACGTACAGTGGGGTCCCACATGGAGAAGCGGGCTCAGACTTTCTGACCCTTCTGTATGTTTTTCTGATTCTTTAAAAAAGTTCAAAGCACGGTGGCTTTCTCAATTTGCCTTGTCAGACGTGTACAAACTAATGGTGTCTGTGGCGTTCAGTTGTTTTTATGGCCTATTAAAGATTTTCACTAATGAAAGGGTAGCCAGGGGGTGTCGTATTTAAGCCAACTTTCAATTTCAAGTTTCTCTGTGCATAGAGCATCCACTGCAGTGTTTTATTGCAGCATGTGTAAAGAATAGTGATAAGCTGCCGTCTCTGTACACTGTTTTATCCTAACTGGCCCAGTCTGTCAGACATTCACGTAGAGCTGCTATTGCTGTCTAGTCACATCTCTCCCTGCTCACTCTAAGAACTCCCTCACCATCGAGAGAGAGGTGGGGGGGGGGAACCTGCAATTTGAGCAACATTTCTGACATGATTGTAGTCTGATCAAAACCTTTATCCGAAGCGAGACATTAGATAGGGAAAGCGAAGGAAAAGTAACGAGAGCGTTATCTGCGGAGGGGGAAAAAAAATGCACTCATTAAAATGGCTCAGACAAGCTGGAGGACCACAACAAACAACAAAGCCCAGACAATCCTGTTGCAGAATGCTGATGAGGTGTACCGTGTGCCTCTCCCTTCTGTTCACTCTCTATTTCACCCTCTATGTCGTTGCGTCTCCACGATTTTCCAAAACTATGGTTTCATAACCGAGATGAAACAAAACATTAGACGTAGTATTTTTGTGTTCTTTGTTCTCTGAATTTTGTGATTGTTTTGTGTGGAGAACTTAGGATCACTGTGTCACTGGAAAGATAATATTTGCTTGAATACATATTTCTACAAGTGTATTGCACATGTAGCTGTTTGTTCGAGTGTGGGTCTATATGGCTCTGCTAGATAGAGGTTTAAATTTCTGCAGACAGTATACTAATGTGCCCTCACAGTGAAAGGAGGAATATACTGAGGATGCAAATGTAGGATAATAGTCAGTGGTAATTAATGAAACAATGAGATGCACCGAGAAAGAACAGTCAATGCTGTTACTCCCTGATGGCAGAGAAAGTTGCACTTGAAGAACAGTTTAAGATGTGAGACGCGTATGCAGGGAGAACAAAGAGGACAAAGTGTTCACTATACATGACTATACTGACTTATCTGAAATGACTAGTATCCGCTCTGACTAATGCATCTTTAATTCAGGGTGTGAATACTCAGTTTCATCATTTAAATGTTGCTTTAGCCTGGATTTGCCATTTTCGTCTGCAGCCCACAGCACACTGCGTGATTTTGGAAAGTGCAGGAAAGTGGGTGTGAAGAGCAGGAAAGAGTTTCAGGGTTTGGCAAGAAAAGTAATGTGGTGGCCTGTTTTTTTTTTTTTTCTTTTTCTTTTTTTCTTTTTTTCCAACCAAATGAGGCATCTTAGGAATGTTGTCTTTGTACATGACTACAGTGTGCCTTTCTCAGCTGAACACTGGTTGCTTATTATAACCACTGGAAGGCAGAATGAGCCAAGGTAAATGTGATAAATCCAGCACCAACTTAGCAGCTTTGAGCTCAAATGCCATCATCACTTTAATGATTAAAGTGACAAACCACATTTTGTCATTGCACAGAGAGCAGACAGCCCCTGTTCACTGTTATTCACGTCTCTTGTGCGGTGGTGTGAGTTGGAAGCACAGAGCCATGCTGAACGCTACATAATTTCACATGCACAGTGGTCTATCGGTGCCCAGTGTAGATTGCACATGGATATAACTCTTAATTAATAAACTGTTTGCAAAGTTTCCACCCCCAAGAGCTGTAGAGATTCTCCCTGATTGGCTGATCTGTGGAAAGTTGCAAAACATGTTCAAGAGGGAGGAAGTAGGGGGGATATACTTTGGAGGATGATGGACTGTGTTTGTATGTGGCTGACAGTTATGTATTTGGTTTGTTTTGTGAACTTGTGATAAACCAAATTTTAGTCCTTTTTTTAAAATATATATCATGTCATGTATACTATTTTAATTGAATGTCTTTTCTGACTGTTTATTTTCCGTCTTTCCACCCTCTCAAAGCTGATGAGAAGACCTTACCCCCAGCGCCCACTATGCTAATGCTGTCCACAGAGGGATTACTCTGCCCATTTGCTCTGCTCAACTTCAATCCTGGGGTTAAGCAACTGGTCTCACCCCCCAACCCCCTTCCCCTGGAGGGAGAGAGACTGCCCAAGCCAGGTAAGGAAAGCTGTGAATTGAATTTTTTGTCTAAGATGCATATGATATGATAGGATGTCCTAATGTGGGGCCACCATAAGCAGAAATATCACCTTGCATGTTATCTATTTGTTTCTGAAGAGTTGCTTTGAGAGCTTTGGCTTTTTGCTACAAATACACTAAAATGCTTTGTGTTATTGCTGTTTACCTCACTGATGAAGGCCTATAAGCTGTGTTGATTTGTGCTTTGTGACTTGTTTTGATGTAGCACTGATGAGAGCACAAAAGTACAAAAGAAAATTTATATTTTCATTTTCCTCTTTCTGTTGCTAGGATGTTGTGAGAAATTTTTCTTTTTTTATCTAATGATTTTCCTGCTGTTTTTCACTTTATAGTCAGTAAGATTTATTGAATGAGACCCGTTGTTTTGATTGTTAAGTCAGCTTTGACTAGACTGAAGTTTTTTTATGAAAAGAAAACCAGTGTTTTTTACCTCGTCAAACTCAGAGAGAGGGTCAGCAACATTTGTGCAGACTCCTTTGAAATCTGTCAGAAATGTAGTTGTTAGCGTCTAACCAACCATGAAAATGTGGACTTATTCTTTTCCTCTAAGGCTAATTCAGTTGCTCCCAGAATTAGATATGACACCTTACTTATTTTCTGTTCACAGGTTCTTTGGCAGTCCAGCCGCCCAAAGTTTCTGCCTCCATCCCATCTGCCCCGGCCACATTCCCAAACCTCGGCCTTACTTCAGCAGCTGCGTCCACTCCTCCAGCTCCTGCTGCCTCGTCCTCTGCTGCTCCGTTCAGCATTGTCCCTACGGCTGCTGTCTCATCTTCGTCATCGGGTTTCACTTTCTCGGTCCCATCAACCTGCGCCACCTCAGCCACTCCAGCTTTCTCCCTGGGGGGGTCCACACCTTTTGGCTCAGGATCTTCAGTCTTCTCCTTTGCCTCCAAACCTCCCTCTGACACTCCCTCAGCACTTTCAGCATTTTCTTTCAGCACACCTTCCATCAAGCCGCCAGCAGTGACAGCCCCAGCTCCAGTGCCAACACCAATGCCACAGACTATTGCCACTGCCTCCCCACCTACAGTGAAATTGAATCTGAATGAAAGGTACTGAAATATTAGATTATTCTGACTGACACGTTGAGGTTTATGTATTTACATTCAAATATATTCTAATGTATCTGATGTTTCCTTAGGTTTTCAGCACTGGAGACCCCAGCTCCAGCCTCAGCCCCACAGTCTTTCTCCTTCAATTCTCCACAGCCGAAAACTGCTGTCTCCACTTCGAGTACTTTGACCGTCACACCACTCTCAACCACTAAGCCACCAGCTGTACTGGGTGAGGAAGTCCTGACTCACTCGCTTACATGCTGTACTATACACAAGTTTTAATAAGACTTCTTTAACTCTGAAATGTTCATTTCAAGGACGGTGACTCTAATATTGTTGCTTGTGCCTCAGCTCCAGTGCGTCCAATTCAAACCAGCACGCCACCCACAGTTGTCCAGAAACCTACTCCTGCTGCCCAGGGCCGTGTCCAAACTCCACAGGTCGTGATTGTTTAATGTTGTCATAGTTATTTTTTTTTTTGTTGATGTTAAGCTGAAACATATTCCAAAAGATAAGAATTCAATTTCAGGCACGCACTGAAGGCAGTGAATCTGAATTTTAAGAACAATAAAGTATGCAACGCAAGTACCCCCCCACTATGTGTGTAGGTGCACACTTAAACATAACTGAACTAAATACACGTCCAGCAAAAGCTGAACATTTGGCTGTGAAAGTTTTTAAAGGACAGTTGCAAAGCATTGACAGCAATGAGAAAAAGATGAAACACCATAAACAAGAGTTGAGACCAGAAATATGTGGCGCTAAAGACAAATTACTGGAGCTACCAAAAAACTAAATTCACATTAACATTAAATTAGCTACATTTGTCAAGTGATATCACATATTGTTTTAATTTTTAGTCATCGTGATAAAAGAAAACTACTGTTATTGCCTCGGACAACTAATATCTTATATTTTATATGGTAAACTAATCAGAGAAAAAGTAAATTAACAATCAAGAGTCATGAATCAGTTTTGACAGAGAGTATATAGTAAACAAAACGTGCAGTGTTTGCATTTGCAGGGTTGATATAATATAAGTTGAATTGTAATTACAGTGGAGCTGTGCTGCTACCTAGCAACGTAGAAATGAACTGCTGTTAACACAAAACCATGTATTAACCAAGTAGACGATAAATCTTTTCAGGTGTGTATAGTTGTTTGTTGTTTTTTTTTCTCCTTGTCAACTTTGAGAAGTAGATTTTTAATGATGTGCTGCTTGATACAGGCGACCGTTAATGTGAAAGCCCTGGAGAAGCAGCTGCAGCAGAAGAAAGACTCTGACCACATCATGGCTGGTATACTGGAGGAGGTGAGATGTTATTCACTTAACATGGGAGAACTATGTATAATTAAGTGAGAATCTTGTCCAAGCCATATCAGGGCAGTACCTATGTTCATGACATCACTTTAGATTGTAGTGTGTAGTGTGTGTAAACCAAACATTTACCCCCTATGACTACTACACATACTACACATTGCCAGCTGACGTTAGCTGCATAGACATATTTAAACGTATTAATTAATAGCTAATTTAATAGCTGATCAATTTTTTAACGACTGAGTTTAACATTGGCTTGTCATCAGATTGCGCACTTCCAGAAAGAGATGGATGACCTTAAGGCAAGAAGTGCAAGAGCTGACTTTAAGGTCGGCAGCACCGAGGAGATGAAGGAGCTGAGGAAAGAGTCAGAGGACCTTCATATTTTCACCCTGGAGATCAAGGAAACTACAGAGGTAAGACCAAAGTTTAAAAAAAAAAACAAAACAAAAACATTTTCAGATATTTTGTGTTTACAGTGTTTCTCATTTATGCATCCAGCAGCTGTAGTCTGCGAAACCATTGCTCAAATCATATTTGAGCAATTTAATGCAAGGTCTGTTGTGTCAGCAGCAAATTAATGGCAACATAGCTCCAGAGTGGTCTCGTTCATCTGTACATCATTTGTGCTTGTTTGTGCAAGCAAAACAAACATCTGTGCTTCATTATTTCTCAAGTTATCACATTTTATTTATCTGATTTGTTATAATGTAAACTTAAGAATTAATGGAGCAAAACAGTTTGTTTTGCTGTTTCACTGGCACAAACGAATGAGTCACCACTTTGGAGTCTAATGGGTTGCTCAGGCCGACACTCAAAAGTAGAATATTTCATTTCTCAAAAATGGTGCAAGCGCAATTTTTTTATTTTGCATGCACAATACTAATCATTTTTATGTCAGGAATATTCTGATCATATTGGGTTCAAACTGGTGCAAGGCCGTCCTGTACAGTTATCTTGTTAGTCAAATTATATTTGAATTAAATTTCCAGATGAGTCTGAAAGACTGGCACATTCATTTTATATTATCTATTAGTATTCACTTTCAATTAAAGTAGTAAGTAAAAACAAAATGGTGAAAACTTTCTGTGATGAGGCTTTTTTGTTTTTTGACATTCATTACCCCAGAGATCTGGGCCTCAGGTGTCAAAACCCTATGGTTAACTTAAACATGTACACACACAAGGCGAACATAAAAAGGACCATCTAGAATTACTCCATAGTTGTTTTATTTAGTTAATTTGTTGATTTAGTACATTTATTCCATTATTGAATTAAGCTTGTTATGGCATGACTGTCCTCTTCTAACATTTTTTTTTCTTTTTCCTGATTCCCAGTCTCTCCATGGGGACATTGGGACTCTGAAGACCACCTTACTCGAAGGCTTCGCTGGGGCAGAAGAAGCTATAGCTCAGAGTGAGCTGAGCAAAGACAGACATTACAGACAGCTCCTGTACAAAAAACCTCTCGACCCACGCAGTGAGGAGCAGCTCAAGGTGATTCACATAATGTTGATGAGTTGATACCTGCATTTCAGTGTGGCACCTACATACTCAAAGCATTTTGTCTTCATTTATTTTCTTTTTTGTTCATTCATCCAGGAGATCCGCAGACTGTACCAGTATGTTATGTTTGCTGTGGAAGACGTTAATGATGTGTTGGATGTGGAATGGGAGAAACACCTGGAGAAGAAGAAAAAGCAGAAGTAAGCACAAAGCATCAGTCATTTTAGGATATAATACTGAAAAGATTTTAGTTTAAGTGACCTTTTATGATGCAATAATTCTGCTCTTCACAGACACATGGTTGTGCCAGGACGTGAGGGTCTGTACACAACCCTGGCCAATAACCTGTACATCATCAACCAGCAAAAGAACAGACTGGACCAGTTAGTGAAGGAGCTGACTTCACTGCGGCTCTACAACAAGACTGCCACGCCAACTATAAACCGCAACACTGCTACAGCAACAACTGCTGGGTAGGGGCAGGCAAAGAACCAAGGAGTGTGGGTGTAGAGGAATGTGAAAACCTCAGGGATAAATGAGAATTAAACTTTGTTCATTGTGAGACGAGAAAACCTGGGGAGTGGCTTTGGGAATTGGAGCCCTCATACCTCAAGTTAATTGTGACTTCAATGGGATACAATTTGAATCTGAAGCAGTTTTTAAATAATTAAAACTGAATAAATTCAACTTAGCAGGTTGTTTTTCATAACCGGACAGCATAAGAGCCAACAGTGTAATCATAGTTGATGATTAACCTAAAGATGTTACTTATTTCCTTCAGGGAGGCAGCTTAATATGAATATTCATTTCTTATTATATCGAATTATATTAGAAAATATGTTGTTTGCAGTTGAAAGCATCTTGTTTCTGTGTCTTTTTTTTAATAGTTTGGAGAGCGAGCTGGAGAGTTTAAGGGATGCACTTCTGAAAGCCAGACTGGATGCAACCCCTCCCAAGACCAAATCCAAATCTCCTGGTACTAAGCCATCATTGTTTATTATATAAAATGCATAGCACATTTCATAATTTTAACAATTGCTAACCGCAGATGTCTTTTTTTCCACCATCAGTTAAGATATCACCAGTGAAACAATCCCAGCTACGCAACTTCCTCTCAAAGGGGCAGATGCCTCCTGTCCGCTCAACTGCACCAGGTACACATCTCTTACTTGATCAGATTTTTTCAGGGGAAACACTAATATCCAAATGAAGTAATCTTAATTGAATGGAAGTTTACAAATGTATTTTAGCTTTGCCTCAAATAAGAGCTAAGCAAGTAAAGGCTTGGAACATCCTTCATTCTCCATCCTATATTTCAGGGCGATTCATGTTGAAATTCAAATATCGATGACACATAAATGCAGCTGTGTTACAATGTTGGTTATTTTCTGTCCTCTTCCAGCCAACCTGTCTCGCTCAGCCTTCCTTTCACCTAAATACTATGAAGACTTGGATGATGTGAGCTCAACCTCCTCCCTGTCCCAGTCCCTGGACCCACACCCGGCTCACTTGGAGTTGGAGGAGGAGGAACTACAGCCAGAGCCCCCGCCAATGGCTGTCATACCCCCAGCACTGTCCAATCCCCGTCATCCCACAGTTGTGAGGACCCCCTCTATCCAGCCAGGCTTCGGGGCCATCCAGTCCACACCTTTAACCAAAATTCACCCAGTACAGGGTATGGGCTTTGGACTCAGCCCTATCGCCAGTCCTAGTAAGTTATTATATACTCTTATTATGGCGTGCATCACAGTTTGGTATTTAAAGCCCACAGATGACTACTAAATGCCACATGAAACACAGAGAGCAACTATTGAACATCAATACACATGATTCATTTCACAAATACTGCTCTATTTATATTTCAGTTCCAACCAATAAGATCAACCTCAGTGGGGCTGACAGCACTGCTCTTGCCACAAAGACAGTAAAACATGGCGCCCCACCAACAGAGAGGACCGTACCTGTCACCATCCCTGCCCAGCAGGCGGCAGCCACCGCTGCTCTTCGCAGACAGATGGCCAATCAGAAGACAGGTAGGACAAACATGCGCCAGTCACCAGCCACCGACAACATTTGAGAATGTTTTTTCTTTTTTGTTTGTTTATTTTCAAATGGTGATGAAGATCTATTTAGTTGATAGAGACAACTATTTGAGTAGAGGATGATGTTTGTGTAAAATTGTGTTGTTATGGCCACAGTGATTCACCAGGGGGAGACACAGACTTGCAGAACAAATCATATAAAACTGACAGTTTTATGTCTCATAAACCCCATCTCATCCTAGACGCCCTTACTCCTCAACTGTTAGTTTTGGTATAATTCAAATCAGGCTTACATCGCCATGGAAACATTCAGGTCACCCAGTTACATCTGTCTGTTCTGTTCTATTCTATTTTTAATGTAAACATCATGTGCATCTGTCTTTGGCTTACCCACACATGTATCTGTGTGCGTCCCAGGTGTCATCAGTACCTCCCTGACTGAGTCCACTTTGAAGACTGTTCCTCAGGTGGTCAACGTTCAGGAGCTCAAGGACAAAGGAGCTCCTGTCCAAGTTTCAAATATCATCAGGTAAAACGCACAAATGACACAGATTATTTTGAATTATGCAGAGGTTTTTTTTAGACAGTATCTATTATGGATTTACTTAAGTCTGCCAGTTTAATATTGATTACAGTTTATAAATTCATTTTTTAAATTCCACACAGTTAATGCCAGGAATACTAGTATTTTGTGGCTTGGATGCTTCTCTTGTCATATTGTGATACTTCACCTGTTGTGATTTGTGAGCAGTACAGAGAGCAGGGACTGATTTTTAGGCCCCAGGCATAAGGACTGATTTTGACAAACCTACAGACAGACACTGTTATCCAGCTGCACATGAATAACTGTAAACAACCCAACAGTATTTATAGTGAAGAGAGGCACTTTGCCTCTGAATCACTGTGGACCAATTGCTGTTTGGCTTAGTGATACTGTATGTGTATATTTCAAAGCTTTGTTGAGATAAAATTACTCAGGATTTCCCCCTTGTAGTTTGCTTTTAGGATTAAGAAAGCGCTATGTAATTCATCTGTATTGCCCATCTAACCTGTGCTATCTATATCCTGTTCCATATTAAGTCTGGTATACAATATTTATGCTGTTAAATCAAGCCTGTGTCCACTTGGATCTATTTCGAATACAGAGAGTAGACAGTCTGTCACTATGAGACCTCAGGGGGGTCCAGTGTTTGTTTTGAGTGCGTCTCCTCAGTATGGATTTATCAGGTCAATGACTCCTTCTATTCTCAGCCACTGCACACGACTGGCAGAGGCCAGCAATCCTCAAGGACTCCATAAATCTGCACCACACCTTGTGTCCTCACTCATAACATATGGCCCATACTCTCATATGCTCCTATGTCCCATACTTATATTCTCCTGTGTCTTCCTTTGATTCCCTTTCTTAACCTCCCCTAAAACTAATATATGAAGTATTGCTGTTTGTCACATACAGCTCAGTCTGTGTTTATTAAAGCAGTAATCAGTGTAGCCATGTATTTTCATTTTTGGTCTCTACTCCAGCACCAGTACACTAGATATTTAATGAAACACTGGTTGAATGTAAAAAAAACACAATATGTTGGAGATTGGATCCAAAACAAAACAGTGGGTCTGCGCTGTATGCCCTGTGTGTAATAGTCTATTTTCATACCATTATCCTCTTCACGTCCCTTCCTCCTTGTCTTTCATTTGGCTCTTTATTCACTACATGATTCACTCACTGGTTTTTTGGCCCTTTGCTGCCTCCTGAACCTCACTCTTTTTCGCTTCACTGGGCTTGGGCTACACTTTTGTGCTTGATGTTTTGGCAGGCCATCCCACCTTGGGGCTTTTCCCAAATTAAGCCTACTCACAATAATAAGTAAGCAAAAAAGGCATTGTGAGAGTAAGATGGTTATGAAAGGGGGCTTTTTCATGATTCTGCACAAACATGCATCTCTAACGGTTCAGTTCTCCCTTCAAATAGTTCCCAGCATATTTTAGAGAGCCTATATGTATGTTTTCCTACAGCAAAATCTAAAATATGTTGCTTGTGCTCACTCAGAGTATATTTTTAATCTTCTATCCCCACACGTAGCAGAAATTTAGTAGCATGGGCCAGGTTTTAGTTTGTCTGTGCGCAGGATCTGAACACCTCATTTTATTTAACATGAATAGCTCATCGTGTTAAATTGCACAGCGCACGTGGACACTTTTTTTTCTTTGCTCTTTTCCAGCTCATCAGTACCAGATCCAGCTGCTCAAGTCTTTGCAACAGTTTCTTCTAACCAGGCGAAACGAGTGAGTGTTATCTGTCACTGTGACAGCTGTCATTCTTCCTGTCACAAACATGTCTCTGTATTCCTTTCACCAAGGGAACACATTACTCACACTGTTTTTAAACACACTGAATGGCTCACACACCAAATATTTTAGTTGATTGCACAATATAGGAAGATATGAGGCACAAATACTTAAAATAAAAACAAGACTCTGTCTGCTTTTCTTAGAAAAACTTGAATTGTCAAAATAAATTTGCATAGATCAACTTTTTGCTGTGGCATGGTTCAGGCACAAATAAATGAATATTCTTATAAATTTTACATGCCTTTTTATTAAATATTTAAAATCTAGAAAAGTCAGTGTTTTTGTATTCTTCTCTGTCGACTTTCCGGCTGCAAAAATTCACAGCTTGCTGAGAGTTTTGCAGGTAGAGACAAACCTTTAAGTGCGTGGGTGAGAAAAGTCCCAGTGGCCTAACATGCTGATGTTACAAATTACAGTTAGGTGACAGGGGAACTCCTCGCACAAATCTTCATGCTTGTATGGGCCCAAGTTCAAATTAATGGGAATGAACATACTGAAACAGCATACATACTGATCTCCATCCACACGTGTTTTCTTCTGAGCTTCTGTCTTAACATTACAGCTCACTGGACCTGTGCAATAATCCACAATGGTGTTGAAGATGTTACATAAGCATTTTTGAAATTTCACAACAGATAATAATGATGATATTGTTCTTTTATGTATTGCAGCCCTGCAGAATTAAGCTACAATAGTCAGTGTCTCTTTGAAATTGTCTCTGTAGAATCCAACCCAAGGTATTCAGAAGATGTCCACTGAAAGTACAACCACCCCTCAGTCCGGCTTTGTGTTTGGTAAGTGTTGTGATGTGTGTGCTGAATAATGGTCACACATAAACTCAGTCGCAGTCCAGAAAGTTGCTCAGGATCCCTGACTATATGTTGATAAAACTGTGACATTTTATTTTGTTTTGACTTTAGCTTTGCCTGACTTCATCAGCTTTGTGTCCTTCAGGTCAACCGTCCAAAACTGATGTTTCCGTGGTTCCTGCTAGTTCAGTGGAGCAAAGCAGCAGCAAAGGTTTCTCCTTCACTTCAGGGTAAGTCTGCTTATGAAAATTCAAGAAGTGATCTGAAATATTCAGATCCATTGGCGTTCCTTGGCCAATTAAATGTGAATATTCATGGTTTTATTCATCATAAGAACACAAAATTACAACAGTAATCATAATGGACATTTTCATATTTTTTAGTATTAACTCATTGAGTGCCAAAAATGTAATTTTACGTTGTTTGTTTGTTTTTTTTAAATTACGAAAATAGACACTCTTAACACACCTTATGTGTGAATTTGGGAACTCTATGATGAATCGAACTGAAATAGATGACGATGGAAAACTCATGAAAACTCACGCTCTGAACATTTTATCATAACTCGGCTTTTGATGGTTGCCGCATTGGGTTGAATCAGTGGCGCATGCATTACACGGCAACATTAGCCGTGCACATTTCGGGACAACCGAAATAAACGGTTTGTCCCCACTGAAAGCATAAAGTTTCAGCTTTCAAATGAGCCACAGTATGTGTCCATAGCTATAATATAGAATACGCTGTGGCTCTACAAAAATCGTCAACAATGGTCCAGATTGCTGGCACTCAGGGCTAAAGCTTTGGAAAACAGCATGGCACTCAATGAGTTAATATATCAAAGCTCCACTATTTCCTTGTATAAGCTTGGAATAATTTCTGTACATGGCAATTAATTATAGATTTTTCCACTCAAATGTGATTTGGGGCAACCAGCTAATAGTTCACTGGAGCAATATCACTGGTCAAATTTTACAAAAGCATGTGGCTCAGGTCTAATTAATTCATTTCTGCCCGTGCCCCTGCCACCTGATCTAACCACTTGGGTGAACAAGGTGTCAGCAGAGGTGAATAGTTATATGCAGCTCTGTATCGCTATGATTCCCCAGAGACTCCAGCGAGTTCCCAGATCCCAGATATTCAGTTTCAGTCTGAAATGTGCCCCATTAAAAAGGCCATAGCTTCTGTCACCGTTGTGTCGTTGTGACTTTAATGGTTTCTCTTGCAGGCCCGCAGGCTTCAGTTTTGGTTCAGTTACTCAGGGAGCTGGGATGTCACAAGGTAAAAAAAAACAACAAGGGAGCAGTTTGCTGCGACGCAGTTGAAGATATAAAATAAACATGTCCTCTGTTGTTTTCTGATTTGATTTTCTGATTTTCTTCTGTCTCTTCAGCAAAGGACATGAATAAATTTTCCTTTGGTGGAAATGGCAAGGTGGCGTTTGGCCAAAGTGCAGAGGAGGCATTCTCCCTCATTCCAAAGTCCACCTCTCCGGCTCAAGGCACTGGGTCCCCCACCCAGCCTCAAGTCCCACCAGGAGAAACAGCCAAACCCACCGCTGCCACGGCTGCCCTCAGGATAGAGCCACAGCCCCCTAAGACGATTGGAGGAGAGACTCTGGGCAGTTTTTCTGGACTTCGTGTGGGCCAAGGAGAAGAAGCTAAAGATTCCTCTGCTAAACCTACTCCTGCCTCATTCTCCTTTGGGGAAACTGGACTTGGGACGAGCAAGGGAGCACCGCAGTTTAGCTTTGGTGCCGGTCTACAAAAGTCTACAGAAGATTCAGCAGGAACAGACTTGTCCAAGGGGCTGACAACAGGCAGTTTGTTCAAGCCCCCTGAATCGAACACCAAGCCGGCCTTCTCTGTTCCCCAGGCCGGCTCAGCTGCCTCAGCTTTACCTACATCTTTCAGTAGTCTTCTTGCTGCATCACCAGACTCAACAGACGAACCTAAAGCTCCTGCAAAACCCTCAGAGCCCACACCACCCCCTGAAAAAGAACCTGCTCCTGAACCTGCTGCAGAGAGTGCAAGCCCCCCTGTACCAGCTGAGTCTGCTGGGGATTCATCCACCACAGAAACCACAGCAATTAAACCAACACCTGCTGCCCCAACACCTGCACCTCCTGTGGCTACAACTGCCTCTACTCCGGACCCTCCTTCCTCCGTCACCGCACCCAATGAGGCCGCGCCTCCTGCACCAGTCAGTGCTGCTCCCACGACAGAGGCCACCACAGATGCCACCACTGCCGCCACCATCACTGCTCCCACTCCCACTCCTGCTTCATCTGCTGCCCCCCCTGCCATTGCAGTTGCCACCCCGGAGGCACCAGCAGCATTTCAGGTTCCCAGCTCTGACAAACCAGGTTCCATTTTTACCCAGCCTGCTCCTGCAACAACAGACAGCACTTCCCTCGGGGTCACACCAGTTATCAACACAGTTGCCCAGGCAGCCATCACGGCCACCCCGACCATTGTTAACAGTGCATCAACTACTGCTACAAGCACTGTGTTTGGTCAACCCGCTGCACCTCCCGCCTCCTCAGCCCCATCAGCCCCTGTAGCCCCTACAGCCCCAGCAATCACAGGATTTGGCTCAACTGGGTTTGGTGCCTCAACTGGAACTGGTTTTGGCAAATCTGTGTTTGGTCAGAGCAGCTTTGCCCAGCCCGCCAGCAACACTGGAACAGCCAGTGGCTTCTCTTTTGCCCAGTCGGCATTTGGAGCAAGTTCTGGTAGTGCGACCACTGGAGGCGGAGGTCTTTTTGGTTCCTCTACTCCTAGCAATGCTAGTTCTTTCTCCTTTGGCACGAGCAGCGCCAACACAGCCAGCAGCACTGGCTCAGGGCTGTTCGGACAAACCACGACCCCGGCATTTGGCCAGAGCTCTGGTTTTGGACAGGGGCCCGTGTTTGGTAGTAACACCACCACGTCGTCGTCTTCAGGATTCAGCTTTGGACAGCCCTCAGGTGAGTGTGAGCCTTTACTGAATCTCAGTGGTGCAGAGCTTATGGCTCACTTTGTTTGTTCTCATTGTTGTACTTATTTCCACTGATAAAAGAGTTCTATTGGATTGACCTTTTCCCTACCTTGATCATATTTTGCCTCTTGTTATTAGAGGTTAAAGCTCAACTATTTCTCTTTCTCAGACCACCATCACACCAAGTCATTTTAATTTACCTTTAAATGCTAAAACTATTTATAATTGAGGAAAGTGACACCTTCAGGCTTCCAAAAGAATGGGTTGCACCGGATTCTCAATTTCAAAGCAGTGAGCCATAAATAACCTGTCAGCCAGAGACAAAGTGATGTTGTATTTGCTAATCAGAGCCGCACAGTTACGAACAGTCGCATCTGACAGTGGTGAAGCTAACAGTGTCTGACAACCACTGAATCATACTGTTATATCCGTTTGGGCGGTGGGCAGTGCAGGAGGCTAAGATGTCACCACATTTGGCTGATTGAAGCCAAATGTGACACTTGACACCTTATTTTGTCTGTGGCAGTGGGTCTGGAGGTGTGGCAGCGGCCAGTGAGATTTGGGCTGGTGGGGTCTGAGTCAGGAGGGCTGGCATGACGGGAGTTGCCCCATTCGCATAGATTGTCCAAATTCTCGGCATAGGAATGTCTGTGTCTCTGTGGACAGCTGATGTGAATGTATCAGCTCAGCAGTTACACACAGCTGATGTCTACAGACTTTGTTGGGAGGAGGAGTGGGGGGTAGGGGGTGGGGGGTCCAAGATTCCAGAGTCAGCTCTTTCTCTTTTATGAGACTGGGGAAAGGAGTCAGTGTTGCATGGTGGTGACTAGAAAATGTGTATGGCATCATCAGTCATTCACAGAGAATACCTCAGTCTTGACTGTTTTTCTTTTCCTTCATATTTCAGCTTTTGGCTGCTCTTCTGCCACCCCTGTGTTTGGCCAGCAGTCCAGCAGTGGGAGCGTGTTTGGACAGGTATAAAATACACCGATTGTTAAGTTTGAATACAATACACAAAAACAGCACTATGTCTCAAATTCAAACTATTGCCTGTTCTGGTCACATAAAATGTCTAATAATTGTCTCCCAGCAGCAGCCATCATCTGGTGGGAGTCTGTTTGGTTCAAGTGCAGCCAGTACAGCAGGCTCATCAACTGGTGGAGGATTCTTCAGTGGCCTGGGAGGGAAACCAACAGAGGAGGCTGCCAACAAGAACCCATTTGGCACCACCGCCTCTACTGGAGGGTTTGGACAGTCTGCCCAGCCAGGTAAGCCAACACAGTCTAGGAAAAATGTAGTTTACTGGTTTATTCTATAGTTTTTACTCTAATCCTCAGTGAAGCTACCAACTTACAGTCACACTAGAAACCATGAAACAAAGTAGTAGAACCAAATCCTCATTTAACTAACCTAATATTACCTTTTTCTTTTTAGGTGCCAACAGTCTGTTTGGGAATAGTGGTGCCAAGACCTTTGGTTTTGGGCAGACCTCCTTTGGTGAGCAGAAGCCCAGTGGGACCTTTAGCACTGGGGGAGGCAGTGTCGCATCCCAGGGCTTTGGCTCCTTCGCTACTCCAACAAAACCAGGTACAACATCCTCCTTTTGTTGTTTTTTTTCTAATATTACAGTTATTTTCCAATCCTTAAGATAAAAATGGTGCTTACTTGTTTCCTTACAGATAACATTTTATCAGTAGATACACAGGACATTTTCAGACCATACTTGTTGCCATGTGCTGTTCATACATAATAAGGAGAGGGATTCATTCATCCATTCAGATAGCGCATGTATTAGTGATGTTTGATTTTTCTCACTTCTTTTACATTTTTTTTCCATGGTCTTGCTTTAGGGGCTCTGCTTCAGTGATGGTGGGGTAGCTGTAATAGAAACCCATGGGCACCCATACATAATCATATTTTATTCAGCAGCCAACTCTTGACATTGCTTTCTCCTTTATCATCTGCACTACAGCGAGTGTCCTTATCTCCTCACCCCAGCAGAGCAGAAAGTGAGGTAGTCAGATGCTCTGTCATTTCCTGCCCGAATACTGCTGATGCAATGTTACCGATCAGAACTGCTAAGTCACATTGCAGTGAATCAAAGTTGTGATATATTTGTTTAAGTATCAGAGAATAAGCTGTAAATCATTTGAAGTGTATTTATACATAAGTGCTCCTTATCTTGAATATCACAATTTATTAGAGCTGCAGTGTTAATTGTAGAAAGCATAGATTACATAACAGTTCAAACAGTTATGCCATCATTTCAGCTGATTATTTCTGTTTTCATTTATGATACAGGGATATATTTGTGTGCTGGTTTTAATAACCCTATTAACGTTATCAATGTGAAGATGGAAAATGTTTGTTGAAAGCCCATAACGCTACAACAGTAATTGTACCACAATTTCTGTGGTTAGGATTAGTTTTTGAGGTAATCATGCAGTGTCTCGTGTGCTTTCGAAACTGTGTAAATTTGTTCTTACAGTTTACTGTCCTCGGGCTTTTGCAGCAGTCGAGACAGTTGAGAACATGTGAAGACAGCACGATACGGGTGGATACACTACTTTGTCCTAGTTGATTTGATACGTAATGCTTTGTGAGCAAGAGGTTGCCGTTCATCAGATAAACAACATCCACGCCTGTGTGTGTCAGGTCATGTAGTACATTTTGGATCTGGTCTTAGTGCTTTGCTGTTCGGAGGAGGGCCGACTCCGTCGTGTTAGGTCATCCTTACTCTGTATTTGTGTCAGCTGTGTCATAAGATTTGTCAGGCCTGTTGAATTGGTTCTTTGTTAGCAAACACAGGGTGATAAATAAGGTTACATTTTACAAATGACAAGAGACTGTTCTTGTGTAGCAGAGCACAATGTTAGGTGCAGGTGAGTAAGGGAGGTAAGACAGGAAAACTGTGATGTGATTTTTCTCCATCTCATTCCAGAAGGAGAGCTTCCAAATTTTCATTCACAGTAGCTACTTTCTTACAGATCTGTTTAAAATACGTGCTTTCAGTTTATGAACCTATGCTAAATTATGGGCAGATTCTGCCCTGAATAAGAGGGCAGTTAAATCTTCTAACTAAATTGAATCTGTCTACTGTGCTCCTACACACCCAAGCTCCAAGAGTATATGGCATGAAAAATTTAAAGTACAAAGAATTAATGTGAACTTTAGCGGGATAGATTATTGGGTGGTCAAAATGTTAATCGTGTTTCTCCATTTGGCTTTTTTCTGTCTTTCTTTTTAAATGATAAACACTAACAGCCATCTAAGCGATCCCTCCACTCCATTGGGATATTGGTACCACTCACCACACTAATGTCCTATCTCTGGTCCACGTACAGGGAATGTAATCTTGTTACATTAGCTCAATCAATTATTTACTGAAGCATGCTGGTAGACCGGCTGTAATTTCAGCACACCCTTTCCCTCCTGCTGCTGCTACTTTTGAGGCTTTAAGGTTGTGTGAAGAATTCACTCCCCTCATTAAACCGCCACACTGTGCCGCTCCAAAACAGCAATGTACTGTACACAACTGGTTACAATATACTTAATGTGTTTTGTCGTGCCTGGATGAAATAAAGTGGGGAAAATGTCCGTCCTCATTAAAAATTACAATGCAAATAGTATTTTTTTTAATACCTTGAGTTGACACTACCCTGTAAGCAGTGTCAGCCCTGGTTCAGACCACATGTGGAATGTATTTGTCATAGTTTTAATACAGGAGTCTGAGCACAGCTCTCTTCACTGGTGTGTTTTTTTTCTGTCTGCAGCCCAGAGGCTTCCCTGAGAAGACAAACACCCTTGACATAGATTAAATACCCCATGTAAATGAGCTGAAGTCACAAAAAGAACACCATGACTCACCTTTTTTTTCCATCTGTCCTGTTGTAGAGACCATGATGAGGAGCATGTATCCCATGTTTTATGTTCCACTTCTGTCTGTTACAAAACATTTTAAGAACATATCAAATTTCCTTTGTACAGGAGGTTTTGGCAGTGCTCCTGTTTTTGGGAGTCCCCCTTCTTTCGGTGGTTCCCCTGCATTTGGTGGCGCAGCATCATTTGGCTCCAACCCCACATTCAGCAACAACCTGGGTGCCTCAACTGGTAAGGTGTTTGGAGAGGGAACAGCAGCTGCCAACATGGGAGGATTTGGGTAAGAAACTTGATTATGTCCTGTGGAAAAAAATATTTGCTCTGACAATGTTTTTTTTTTAGGGATGTGTATGTTGGACAAAATTGGACCTTCATTGATAATTCTGCAAAATTTGGATTATTTTTACAGGTTTAGCCTCTAGTTTACAGACACAGGTTTTTGTTTGCAAGTGTTTGAATACTAATGGTACATTGGTACCAACATTTAGGCCATAAAGAAGGACATATTTATATTTACATTATGTATTATATTATATATCTTATATTTGTCACACAACCACTTAGTAGAAAACACTAGGTAACAGTTTATTTTTCACTTATTAGTTTGCTGCAGTCAGAAATCACCTTAATGTCAGTGTCACCAGGCGTTGTGTGCAGTACAAGAGCGGGGAGTTGGGAGCTGGGGGAGGATGATTTTGCCTGCAGCGAACGGCAGCTTTTTTGGAAATCAGAACATCTGTGTTCCCTCAGTCAACACGCAATCACACAAGCATAACACAAAGTAACAGAAGAGCAGCATTCGCCCACATTGTTAAACACTCTATTAACGTTATAGTGTTGAAATAAAATAAACTTGTTTCAGGGCTCACTAGTTAGCCAAATGGAGCAGGGTTTGGAAGCTCTCACTAAAGCTTTGTCCAATTATGAAGTGAGACAGCTTTTTGTCCACTGCTGTTATTATCTACAGCACACACACATTTTTTTCTTCTTACTGCAACAGACAAGATTTTAGGTTTAAAATTTGACAGAAAAATCGTAAACCAGTCTCCACGCCTGAGTTTATTCAGGATCTTGCTGCCTTTACCAGTGTTCGTCCATCTGACGAAACAGATATGCAACACCGAGATCAATAACTCTAAACATGAGATTTGCCCTTGTCTCTACCTTCTGCACAGTTCATTGCAATTTGAGGAGAAATTAGAAACACTGAGTTTGATGTAACCACCCTCCTTGCTAATGTAAATGCTGAAGAATCTGTCGTTTCACAAATTAGATTGCAGTGAGGTAGATGGAGCGAAATTGCATTTTTGTTATAATTAATTGTGCAGCCTTATTCTGAAGTGTAAAGCGCTGACATTTTACCATAAAGTACAATAGAGCACATCTTTACAGCCCTCAGCAAGTCAGCTTTAAACAAGGAGAAATTTCTGTTCACCTACAGGAAAGAGAGGATTAATTCATCGTTTACGTCCTTCCCTCTCTTCCCACTCAAATGATTTCTCCAGCTTTCTCAACCTTTGTGCGTCCACCCTGCGCATGTGTTTTGACGCTAGTGAGCCCAGAATGCTGGAGTTCTGTGCAGGACTAGATTATTCCCCTCTGATAATCTCACTCTGGGGTCATGCTGCCTGCAGATTAAACTGGCCTGCTCTCATTCTCTGGTGCACTCTCTATCTCTCTCTCGCTCCCTCTGTTTTGCTTATTCTCTCTCTTCAGTGGGTGTGGGTCCTGTAGAGGGGATTTACTGCTTAAACCCCTGCCTCTCAATCCTCTAGTACTGTGACACACACATACAAACACACATACAAACACGCACACGCACCATCTGACACCTTCTGGCTAGCTGGCATGTTTATTTGGATGCAGCTAGCCTGTGAGTATATTATGGCCCATACAGGTTCTTTCCCCTCTTTCTTTTCTTTTTCCTCTTTGTCCAAATAACTATTTGATTTAAAGCATGCCTGTTGAAAGGCCTCCAGCCACATGGCATAATCAATCCACTCATTTTGTCTCATCAGCCTCAGTCATTATTTCTGTTTATTGTAATTTCAGCTCTACCTTTTTGTTTCACCACATCACATCCTCTGTGTGTTTTCAGGTTTGCCTCCCCTCCCAACACCCCGTCCTTTGGCGCTCTAGCGACTCAAAACACTCCGTCATTCGGGTCCCTGGCCCAGCAGGGCTCTGGGTTTGGAAGTCAGCCCAGCGGCTTCTCCGGCTTTGGACAGCAGCCACAGGCAGGAGGTGAGATTACTACTTCAGCTGCCTTCTCTTGGCCTTTCTTCCCTCATCATCTGCAAATGCCCTCTTGTTTACCAACACGTAGTTAAATACTGCAGGCAGCGCAGTCAGTAGTTCAAGGGGAGTTGGTCAACAGCTCCGCCGACATTTGTGCCTAATAACACATCTAACACACAAAGCCAACACACAGAACAGCAACTTATTGTCATGTAACAGAAGTAGTCAAACCCAACATGTAATTGTCACCTTGTTAAACACTCTGTTAATGTTTATAGAGTTGTCCTGATTCAGTGATTCACACTTTCAGACAGAGGACTGCAAAATACTCACATTCATTCTTACACTCTTTGTAACAAGTTGTGCGTTAGAACAAACATATCTAAGGATTAAACTTAATTCTCTCACAGAAATGTTTATTATGGACATGACCTGTGATGTGCCATTATCTCCCAATTATAAAGACAACCCCTCCAACTCTGAGAGGCTGTGAACGACAGTTTTGAACTATTTTGTGATATTTTAATGACTAATTGATGATTATAATAAAATGTTTTTTCATAATCCTGCTGATACATAAACAAACAGTTGAAAACATAAGAGGCAAATCAAACCACCAAAATAATTTGGGACCTCCTGTGGTGATGGAGTACTCCCGCTGGTTTCCACCTCACTTGTTTCCACTTGATTGTTGTGTCCTTCTCCCTCTTTTTTTTTCTCCTGTTCATCTTCATCTTTCTAAACCTTCTCTGCCTCTGTCCTTAATGGCCATGGGTGACAAAGCATCTGTCAGGTTATGTTAGGTACACAGCACACAGTCAGATACACAGATCGGTCTATCAGAGCTGGCTCGTGTAGTGTGAAATGAAAATTGCAATAGGATTATGGGTTTTCATCTTTTTTTCCCCACACTGATAGTCATAAAGTTTTATTGCTGCAATTAATTTAATTCACTTTTCATTTTATAGGATTTTCTGGAAACACCTTTGGGTCTGCAAACCAGTAAGTGCAGTCAATACATTTAGTTCCAATTCATGTCTTTTGTCTTTGTGTGTGTGTGTGTGTGTGTGTATGAATGAGCTGATGAATGAGTAGACAGACCCACATTTCTCTGTTCCTCCCTGGCAGCAGTGTGTTATGCCTCTGGTGTTTGAACTCTGCTGAAGCTCACATCTTTTCTTCCACAACACTGCTCCCCATAGAACCTTTCAGATTTAATACCACCTCATCTTCCCTCATTCATTTCTTATTTCCTCCTCTTCATCTTTTCTCTGCTTATAGTCTAGTACAGCTTCACTCCTATTTCACCATATTAAACTGCAGTAAAAATTTTCTTTCTACCACGTAATCCTTGGATAAAAAAAAACACAAGGGGGAATGAATAATACATTAAATCATGTTTTAAAAGATGATCCAGTAACTATTACAATAAATTCAATACCACACATATGAAATACACAGACAAAGTGTTTACAAGTTTGGTTCTTCATTCTGACCCACTGTTCCTATCGGTGCATGGTCTATTGCTCCAGTAGCACTTCGTTATTCTATATTCCTTATAATTGCCCCCTTGTGATTGGCTGTTCATTCCCATTCTACTGTCTCTCCTTTTCATCCATCCATCCATCCATCCCACATTCTACCTCTCACTCTCTCATGCTGCTTCTCTCTGCCGTTTGCTGCTGTGTGTCACATGGCGGCCAGTGTTCCCTGGGATGTGTTCCAGTGGAATGCACTCTGAAGTGTGCAGGAGTGTGTGGAGACGGGGCTTAGTGTATTGGACACATTCACATGCTGTTAATAATCTTCCTTCCATTATTTATTTATTTATTTGCTTTTCTTTCTTCCTCCACTTCCCATAACAAACCTGCTAACCTGTACACCACAGGTTACTGACGCATCATCGATAGTTGTCTTTTTTTTGTTTTTGTTTTTGTTTGGTTTTTTTGCAAATATACCAAAAATAGCCTCTTTGATTTAAAATGGACCAAAATGGACACACATGTATATACTGTACTGTTATACCACAATTTAATGCCTAAATGCAACAGCACTGGAAAGGATTTCTAGTGGACATACTAAGTGAATTAAAATAGATTCAAACCACCCCAGCAGCAAAAAGATGCAATTTATGTGCAAACCATTGCAATGTCTCTTGCAAAAAATATTTAGATTAGAATAATTTGAATTTTTATTTAGAAATAAAGGTTGTGACCAAAAAGTTGTGCTGAGAAAACAAAACAGAAAAACTCAGCAAGAAAATGACAGTATTGCTCATCTGCAGCTCTGACACTGTTGTGCCTTTGCCTCACTCGGTGCAAAACTAAACAAAACAAAAAAACAAAACTGGAATTCATCAAAATGAGACAAGTGGAAGTCTCTGCTGTACTTCATTATTTATCCTCATGAACACCTTAAAATTTACAATTTTCTTATTTCTTATCTTATTTCTTCTCATCCTATTAAAAAACAAAAGTGGTCGATGGAAAATTGTACAAGTCACTTCATAAACATGTTCTGGTATCTGGTATTGCAGTATTGTTTGGTATCATAAAGCTAAAATGGGTTCAGAGCGAGGCATTTGATTTACACGCCCCAGAGGTCATTCTAATACTACTTCTATTAGTATTTTTTCAAGCACTGAAACTTTTCTCAATAATCTCTCCCTTTCTGCTTTGTCTGTCATTTCTTCTTCCAGATCAAGTGCACAACAAACATTTGCCAGTTGGAGAAGCTAGTTTTATTAAACCTCCATGAGCTACAGTACTTTCTGCAATCAAGCCACACAATGGGAGGAGGGGAAGGGGAAGACTGTGTTGTGTTTGGGTTGACGGGGTAAATAAAGTAAAGTAGAAAACTTCTGTTTTGTTTTAGCGAAAATATATACAATACACCAAATATACACATTTTCAAGCAGCTTGCAGAGTGCACTTCATTTTTTATGTACATATTCATTGAGGAAGTTCATGTTGTATTACACGGTCTTAACATTTTCATAAGATACAGGTGAATCATTTATCCACAGTCATACAAACAGGACAGGTCAGTGACCTTGAAAAACAAATATTCTGTAATGCTTTTGAAAATCATACCCATACACAAAAACATCAGTTTGATCTTGTAGTTACACACATTGATGTAGTTTATAGATTCAGTCTTTATCTTTCATACTCCAGAATGATGTTGCCTTCTGTTCAGCATTTTAAAATCTTATTTTCTACACTGAGACATCACAGTGTACAAAAAAGTTTAAATCTTTACTTTTGAACATTTGACAATAGTGAAACTGTAGAGTGGTATTGTCAGCATTGGTACACATGATGCTATTCAATATCAATTTTGTCCAGCTATTCATTCAATCTTGAATAGAAATGTTCCAAATTGTACACTTGTAGAATGTACTGAAATTTAACAACCCCAACATTTTTAACTATGGTCAAAGGAGTTGTGCTTTGAATAAGAAAAAAAAAGTTATATTTTCCTTTTCAAATAATTTTTGCAGTAAATCCCCTCTTGATGTATATTTTTACACGAAAAAGTGGAAATAAACAAAATTTCTCTAACAACTTCTTTGTCCAAGCTAAATGTGGATTCTCTTACAAAACAGTCATGTTTTGTTTTTGTTTTTTTTTTTTTTTTTAACTATATGTCATCTTTCTAGCAAATATTTCATGTTTTGATTTGGTTTTCTTGCAGAGAACAGAGTACAAAGATAGGAATTTACCTACCATAATGTGAGTTATTCACCATTGCAGTGCTCATTTGCATATTTGGAGTAATTGTGAGCAGTAGTAGCTAAAGATATTATGTCAAAGCCCTTCAATATCCTTATATAACTAAGTTGTTTTACACAATTTTATTGAATTAACTCTACAGCAAAGCATCTTCACATACATTGCAATAGCATTTCACACAGTGCTCCGTATTTGCTTTTTACAATCTAGTATTAGCTGAATAAAATTAAACTGTTTAATGCGAGGGGGCATGAAGAATAGCATGGCAGCTACCCTTAGGCTATGTTTAGATGGTTCACTAATTAATGCTAAATCCCTCTTGATATGCAGCTCATTCCTCCCATCTTCAGTAAGGAATTCATTGACTCACATACAGAGCTAAATTGGGCTGTGGGAGAATGCTTATTGGGGGGGGGGTCTATGGCCTGGATCAGAGCCTTGATGTTGTGGCATGTGGCCACCATCAACAGAATTACATTCCCGGCTTATGGCTGTGGAGCATGTCACTGTCACTCTGTCCAGCCTTATCTTGCGTCTCGCGGCAAACGCATGGCAGAAGTCCTGGTCCCTCTGAAGTGGCAGGGGAATGTCAGGGTCATTACGTGACCTGTCGTAGACACCTGCTGAAATGGTCGAATCCACATTCCCCAGCAGTCTCTGATAGATAGACTGTCGGTGGACTGGAGCCACCGGCTTCTCTGTCAACATAGGAAACATTGTTGAGGATAAATCAATCATACATGTGTATTTTCGGGTATTTTTTACTCAAAATCTTTTTCATTGGATTGTTCGACTAAGAGAGCAGGAGGAAGAGAGTGTTAAATTTGGAGGTGCTGGTGATGGAGCCGAGCGTGTGGCATTTTTTTCCCTTTGAAAGAGCAACCAGAGTGCTGCATAGTTCTGTATCTTTGATGGATGAACAACAGGACCACATGTATGTGTCTCAGGTAAAGAATCACAGTAGGACACATTGGCAGATTACACAGGCACACGGGCAGTTACAGAGCCCAGAGTCTGTAATGCTTTCAGTCAAAGCGGATGAGCTTATGAGATTTTCAGCACCCACCCCACAACAACTGGCCTCTATAAAAGCATTAAAGGCAAAGTGCTTTTTAAAAAACAACAACAACAAAAAAAACTTTTATTATACCACAAATGTAACAGAAATACTTGACAGTAAAATTGAACAGTGCTGTATTGGCATAAAAGATTAAGAAAGCAACATTGCAGAAGGATCAAAAAAGTACACAATAACAGAAAACACAATGAAACAACACTAACAGACACACACATTGTGGTTATTATTGATTGTTAACAGTCCATCTTCCTGATGATGAAAAGTGCATGGAGGTCTCACACTCTGGAGGACAGCAGCTGTCTTCTTGGTATCCAGATAAAAATAGCTTAGTCCAGACCACCCCTCCCCCAACCCACCCCCCAACCCCCACACTGAGTGATGATTAGCAACTCTTGAGCACATCCTACTCTGTGCTTCGCTGACATGCTCATCATCGCCACATGTGGTGCCGCACTCCCCAGCATGTGCATCTTTTTTAGTGTTAAGACATTTCTATAACCAGTGTGCTGGGCTGAGGTGTGAGGTGAATGTTATCCACCACCGTTCATGGACACAGAGCATGTACCACAATTTCACCTAATGAGTCATTTTGTCTGTACAGATAATCCAAATCCAATAATCCACTAACGGACAGGGGAGACCTCGCTCCGTGTTTTCGCCCCTCTCTCTGGACACTGTGCTGACTTGGTGGTGCACTGCAGATCACTTCCTCCACCTCCCTCTAGTACCACACCTATGGATAGCCAGGTTGAAAGACTGAACAAGATTCCTTTCAACTCTCACTAAAGAAGAATAATAAGAAAGATGAAAAAGTCAAATCTGAAAGGAAAGAAATATTTCAACATTTCAGCATCAGCCTTGGTGTTTATATTTTTGATCACGGCAATATCATGCCATAAATCTGCAGACTAATACAGCACCCCTCTCAGTCCACACAGTGATTGATTTAATTAGTTGATTTCTGAAACCATGCAAGCATGTAATGACTTTAGCCATAGTTGTGCATTCTCATTTTCCATTCTACATTTTCCAAATGTTAAAAAACTATCAGAGATACAATGGGACAATGCAGAGCTGCACTTGCACTGAATTCCACCCCACGTCCCCAGTGATGCACTGTTTTCTTTATGTAACTACTATAGCTATAGCTAGCTGTAACTTCTCTCACACCTCTGCCATTAAAGGAACCTTTTCTCAGTTTATGCTTTTGCTACATACCTAATATTAGCATTAACAGTGGTTTACTTGCCAATCTAAAAGAAATGTTGTACTGCTCAGAGAGTTTATTATAGCGTCTTGTCTTTTAAATGCAACATGACTGACTGGTAAGTAAGTTGTTGATGCTGACGGTGGCTATGTAGCCGCAGCAAATGTACATATGCTTCCTTTAAGTTGCGGAATGTAAGCTCACCGTCAACAAGCATGCTAGTATTTGTGCTTGGATGGTAAACACAGCTTTAAGCACTGTAGCAGCGCTGACATTTACATAATGCATGATTAAAAAACAAACATCTAAAGCCACTATCCCAGTAAGTCCGTCCCAACCTCTCAAGCTTTAATTACCTACCTGCCTCAGTTCCGCCTCCTCCTCGTCCTTCACTCTCTCCCTCTCTGTCTTTAACTCACTCAAAGGGATTATGCAGTTCAGTTATCCTGATACTTCAAAGGAGCTTTATACTTAAAGTTTTAATTTCCGTCAAACTTCGTTTAGTCCTCCAAGTAAACACAAAGTGCCCCCTGTAAAAGCTGTCACTTCTCCCTTTACTGCTGTTACATGTGAGGCAACATAAACAGGTGCATGCAGCAGCAATATCAACACTTTGCATGTGAATGGATTACTGAAAATGGGCTTAAAGTCTTATCTAATAGACTTGATCATGGATGTCCGGCATTATCATAGATGTCAGGGGTAAGGCTTTGAGCATCACTGGAGTCGTGAGGTTATTGATGAAACTGGTATAAAAGGCCTCAAGTGTAAAACCTACTGAGGCAAAAACAATTCTCCGTCTTCCTATGAAAGTATTTAAGACTGTTAATCCCATTATTTGCTATGTATTTTCCCCATAGTTCAAAAGTAAACATCTAAAAAGAGACAAGAAGCATCTGGAGAGGGAAGATCCAGCCATAATAACTGAGATGTATATCTGTGACACCAGATGCATTGATGTGGATGCAAACACAGAAATCACTCCTACACTCCTAGGTTTTATTCATTTCTGAGAGTACTGAGTCAGCTGCTCCTCAGTGTCCATCACTGTGAGAGTCCTTCTATCGTCAGCAGCCCTTTTTTTTCCAGGCTGCTACTGATGTGAGAAGTCCTTATTCGTTTACACTGAAGTGCACTTGACGTTGACCCCTCATCTTGGCCACAAAGGCTGTTTTTCTTTTAAAGCTCAGAGCTGAGCCACAGCCAGCTTCCCTGCAGCATCACCTCTGAATTTCCCACTCAGGTGAGCATTTTTTGCTTCTGCTGCACTGGAATCCAGTTTAAGCTGATGCTTGGGTCTCCTCGGTTGTCACCCTGGTTTCATTTGCTCTATCAGAACTGATCCCCAGAGCAATTCTGTTGTCAGCTTATCCAGCCTCTTGAAGCATAATGTGATTGCAGGGATTTGTATGTAACTTATGGCGTCTGTTTTGTGGCATAGGACATGGTTAGCTCATTATTTCATCAATATCACTTTGAGAGTGTTTCACATTGAGCTTGAGTCTCAGTCAACATTTACTGTAGTTAATTCTCTCATTTGCTGAATCTAGGACTTTTCACTAAGCAAGCATCTTGAATTTGAATGCTTATTAAACACCGCTGCTGTCAGCAGATGTGTTGTTATATTGCACTGGCCAAATTTGGGATGCATAAATTGACTAAATCCACATCGACCTGTAAAATTATTCAGTTTTCTGATTAACATTACAATGTAGAGGCCTATTGTGAGAAATTGCCCATGATTCACCAAAAACTGTATGATCGTATTTGTCATGCAGCTCTCTGCTCTGTGATGACAACCCTGTCAACTCAGTAGCATATAATTGTTTTTATCTAATATAACTGCTTTAATTATTTATTTTATCTAGCATAATTATCAGGCACTGGCAGTGAGGAGAGGAGAGGCATACAGTAGGGATCACAGGGCACATGTTTGCTAAGCTTTTACATAAATAACATCCAAACATGTTTGATTGCAGATGCCATAATGCCAGCGCACCAACAGCTTTGGGTTCTAATCCAATCTGTCACTGTATATTAGCTTCATCTTAATAGACACCTATGGATAATATGCTGTTTCAGTTTTGTAGTATGTGTTCGTAGTCTAACCATTCCTATATTTAGAAGTGCAAGTGATTGAACATTGGCAGAAAATTAGATTTTGAGATTTAATAACTGAAAGGTTTCCATAGAAGAAAATCATTTTTAATTGCTTAATAACATTTTTATCTGCAGAAGTCACAATTCACTAAAAGTGAAGAACCCATAATAAATTAGTGAGCATCAGTGCATCACTAACTGCAATACCAGCTAATGGTACTTTTAACAACCCATTCATAGGTTCTAACTAATCTACAAATCAACCTTTATATAAGTTTATTAGTATTAATAAAACCCTTGACTAGTATTTATCATATGTTGGTTGGTATGTGTTGGTAAAAGGAGGTGCTAAACATGGCACAGTGGTGTGGAATGACAAGACATGACTGTCCACACCCATGTATTCAGTTCAAGCAAAGAATGTTTCACATCTCCTCTTCACTTCCGTCAGTGAAAACTCTTCAACAGTTGGAAAAACCACATGACCACATGAGTGTCTGGGTGCAGAGGGACAAAACTTATAAAACATAAGGCGACCCTGTAGTTTTATCAATGTGAGTAAAAAAGGCATTGATATTCACAGTAATGAATTATGCACCAGACGAGCGCTGGTCAGATGAGGAGCTCACTTTAACTTCTCATAAAGTAGTGAAGCTTATAGTTGTGTAAAGGCTCTGGATGTTTCCCCTCAGGAGCTGCTTGTGATGTCTGGGCTTATTACAAAAGCCTTTGGCAGAGTGTGGGAGGCGTGGGATCCAGCTACATCACATGCTGTAATTACACGGATGGCAATTAAAGGTTGGCCATAAGTACCCCTGTCCCAGCTTGTGGGATGTGCAGTGTTTAATGGCTGTCATTAATTTAAATGGAAAATTGCCTCATACTGAGCTGAATAGTGAGGAGTTATTGTCAAAAGCATAGAGTGACAGTCCAGATGTAGCATTGGTGTCCGTTTTGTCTAATCAATTTCTTATATAACCACAGTGGTTGCAAAGCGACTGCCTGGCTTAAGTGTAAATGATTTGCTGCTGTAATGGATTCAAATCAGTTACATAATATTGTCTGCAGCTTTGAAAAAGTGTCAAAAGTGTTATACTGAGGGCTCAAAATGGCAGTATTAAAAGTGTAATTTAAGAAAAGTCTTAAATAGTTTCTCTTGCCTGCTTTAATAGTTTAAAAATGTATGTAACTGCAGACATTACAGTCACTACTGCTTCCTACGGTAAACTCATCATCTCAGAACAGAAAAAGTGCTGATTTAAAAAATGTAAATTGTTTAGTTAAGACACCTATTTTCTGCCAGGTCCAAGTCACATTAACTTAATATATCATTAGAAATTACTGGTAATTACCCTTCTGAAAGTATGCAATGTGAAAATAAATAATTCTAGACAATATAATTTCCCCTGGGTATCTGTTGTACTTTAATACTATACTAAGTATAATTATAATATTCTAAGCTCCAATACTGTCTGGTACACCTGCTGCTGGTGCAGTTTGTGTCCAAGGTTAGGAATGACATAAACAAGTATCTAGGTTTTTTAGGACTTGTAAAGAATGATAGAGTTCTGCTGCGACTGTAATAGTGGTCTCTTGTGACTATTAATAGTAACGTCCGGTGCCAAAGATATAGTGGTGCAGTGATTATTTGGTATTACAAATAGGAACAGGTGGATGTATGCAGGGAGACACTGCAACATACTCACAGACCCCCGAGTCATGTAAATATAGCTGTGAATGTGCAGCTCAGGAATGTGACAAGGATAGCATAGACATAAGAGGCTACAGGTCTGGAAATGAATCCAACAAGTAGACACATCCAAGCTGCAGGACTCAGCCATGTTGTGTAACCAAGAATTTTGCCATTAAAACAAAGTATAGTATCACTTTAAGCCATCCTCCCTATCCCCTCTACTTCATTGTTAACACAGAGTTCTCACAGTTCTCATTAGAGCCACCGGTGGCTAAATCCCTAGCTTGTCTTAAAATTTGTGAGTCGGTGTCCTCCATTATATCTTCAGCGGTTCTCTGAGCTGGTGCGGAGAGAGAAAATATCAGCTTCCCTGCTCATGCTGTAGACCAGAGATTAATTTTAAGCCCTTACCTACGTGCCTAATGTGGTGATATTATGTACCAAGTGATGAACAGAAAATTAAGGAACCCACCAGTGCACTTTTGCAATCCTCTGAGAACTCCGCGGAGAGTTATAATGGAGGCGCAGTGCAGAAGGGGGGTGGGAAAAAAAAAGACTCCTGCTATCATCGCTGTTCAGCATACCTGTGTACCCATCTTGCATTTCAATGACTTGATTCAGATGCATGCATTCTGATTCCTTTGACCGGGTGATTGTGCACCGGTGGGAAGGAGCTAGTTTCCTAAGCCACAGAGAGTTAGTTATAGCTCCATTGTGCTTAATCTTATGTGATGTAGCCCTGATTCTCAGAAATTAATCTGTTTTATAACTTTTTATCCCCTTCGATAAGACAGTCCATATAAATTTTGACAGATCAGGGTCACACATATTAACTGCCAATTTCATATTTAAACATATGAAAGTCTCTGGATGCATTTCTCCCAATCAACAAACTGACATCAAATTGATTTGACCTTATGATGACCACAGACAGTGCAGTTTAATCATGTCAATCCCCTCCAAGCTGTAAATCCTTACTAGCACACCAAAAGTGTATTAATCCGCAGTTGAAGGTAGTTCCCATCAAACGCAGTATTCCTGTTTGAGTAAGATTTGTGAAAAAGCACAGTATTTAGCTATTTTAGTAAACTACTGAGTACTTTTATGAATGAAACTATATGTCAGTGACCTATTTTGAAAGATATATGCGTGACACGTGGGATAGGGATGACAGATACATGAACACAGTTACACACTGCTAGTTTTGGTCATTTCACTTTGGGATTTTCAACCAAAAAACATGGAACAGTGCGATCTTTATCTCTTAAAATGAAAAAATGTAAAATTGCAATTCCTGATTCATAATCTAATCATTTTAAAATTGAAACATGTTTTTATGCAGGATGGGAGGTTTATAAGAATCTCTCTACTGTCACTTTTTGTATCCTCCCTCTTGATTTCACCCAGTTCTTTCACCCTACTCATTCTTTTCCCTCATCCTTTATTCCTTTCAATCACTGCCTTCAACAAAAAGAGGCGTATACAAGGCAGTTACATCCCCTGTGATGCTATAGAAATCTCTGGACTGACTGTGACATACAGTGCATCATGTGCTCAGCAGTGGATGTGTATTGCCTCGGGGTGCATCATATGCGTGAAGGCTTTCAAGCTTTTCCAATTCAGCACTGGAGACTTGCATTTCTTTGTCCTGACTCAGAGGGTATCTGGTCCTTTTGATTTGTGCAAGTTCAATGAACACAGAGCCCAGCATGTCTGGAGAGAGGAAACCAGCCTGACTACTAGTAGATACATACATTAAGGAATGAAATGTGATGTGTATCTGCCAGACTGCAAAAAGAACTTGGTGTAGGTTTATATATGAATCAGACCAGTAAATACAGCTAATATTTTCACTTATGAATGGAAATATATTACAAGAATATTATAATATGAAGTGCAGACACATATGACTTAACCTCAGAAGAAAACCAGATGTGACAGGTAACATTTGTACATTTTATTCATTCATGAAAAAACCTTTTTTATATATTTTTCCAGGGGTTGTTTCCCCAATGTTGTGCATTTTCACAGTTTTAAATATCTGCCAGAAGTGACCCATTTTCAAGTATTGGTGTAAAAGTCAAAGCTGAACACAAGAACACATACTGCTTTAACTATTTCAGTGCGGTATTTCCTGAAAACAAACCAAACAAAATGAGAAACATACACACAAGTTGCTCATAGTATCTTACATACTGTACCACATTTGGGGTTGTATTTCAAACACTGTATTATGTTATTTAATTCATGAAATAAGGGGGAACAGCACAAAGAACTGACTTGTGGGACATTATTTTCCTCTTCTTCACAAGATGGAACTAATAGTAAAAGGCAGGAAATGAAGGCAGGTGGTCCTGTGTGTGAGGTTGGGATGTTTTATTGGTATAAATAAAGGGATGTCTCATGGGGGTTTAATAACTACATAAAGAGCTGAAGCAAAAGTAGCAGCCCTCAGAAGAACTGTAATGGTGTGGGTTTAGGAGAGGAGGCTTTTGATCACTTGGCACAGCCATACAAGCACAAAACACGACAACAAGTAACGTCCCACATGGCTACATTAGCATTTGTGATCTTTCTATATGCTATAATATAATTATCAAAAACAACTGAGACAGGCCTGTTGTTAAGTGCCAAGATGTTTTTGAATTAATATTATACTGCATAGTTTTGGCTTTGTCCAATTTTGGCACTTTTTGTCCTCTGTACACAAACACACAAAGTGCTGTTTTGTTTTTCTGTGGCTAAGGAAGCACATAAAGTATTTATGAAGTCGTTTTGCGTCGTGAATATAAAATACACATTTACACAAAGTCAACAGATTCAGACACACACAAAAGACAATTAGTGCCCCTTTCCTATCACCAAACAATGTTGATAGTCCACAGGCACCTTCTCACTGGCCTCAGCACTTCAATTTCTCTTTCATATAAAAATGCTGTTACCTTTGTTTATCAACAGTAGAGATAGATGTATCATGTAGAAAGGTGTGTGTGTGTGTATATGGCTTTTGTAGCATGTGCATGTGTTCAGACAGTCCACGTGCATGGCTGATAAATGAGTTCACACTGCCAATGTGACACTGCTGTGACAATCAGATACCACGCCAGGCCTGCTCCTTCCCCCTCAGGGTGTTTGTGTGTGCATGTGTGTTTGTGAGGCCGAGCTCTGTCCCTGTTTTATGACAAGGGCGTAACCTTTCCTGTACTCTTTGTGTGTGTGTGTGTTGTGTGTGTGTGTGTGTGTGTGTGTGTGAGTGTGTGTGAGAGAGTGAGAGAGAGAGAGTCATGACTCGACAACAGCAGAAGAGCATCAGTGAAACTCCTCATCCTCCCTAAATCCCCCCAATGGGATTTAACACAGACTCACATGACAACACACACATACACACACACCTTGCGAATGCAGGCCTCTGCGTGTCAAGGTTTAATTACATTACATGTAGGCCAGATTGAATACCGTCCATGGGTCATAGCAAGACATTACGAGGCAGTCCACACTACAAATGTGTCCCTACACTTGGTTAGGTGAAATGTCATTGAGCTGTTAACATGAGCTCTGGTTTTCTAAATGGATTCAGTTTGTTGTCACCTTTATATTTATTCCCTCACAGCCACCTGACTGTCTAAGATTCAGTCTCAGAATGTGGCAGCTCTTCCCACTCGGACACGTTGCCCCTTGACCTTTGCCATTTGCCCTCACTTGAACCTCACCCATGACTATAGCTCACCGTTGTGTCGCAGCAGCAAGACTCGGCACAGATCAGTCCATCTAGGGCATGCAAGTGTGTCACAGCAGATCTAATTATGATGGCAGTCCCCAACTAGCCTCTTACTTTTCCCTCTCCTTCACCCATCACTACAATGCCCTGGGACCCGGCCCAGAGCAGAGAGGCTATCACGGTTACGCATGAACTGAGTGGAGCAGCAGTGTCGGATGTAGCTATGTATGGGCATAGAATGTAATTATAATATCAACTGATCCTTTTGCTGGCTAATTCTCCAAAGATTAGTGTAAGGCTGTCATTCTAGTGCACTAGCACACCATTAGATTTCATCTGGGAAACAATTCAGTCAGGGTTAAATATTTCAATATTATGGACAAGCAGTTTCAATCGATACAGTCAATCTTTTCATATATTCCTCAGCATGAAGGTCAATAAGCATAATTTCCAAACTCTTGGAATAATCCTTTAAGGTTTTGGTTTAAAAAATATATCAGCCACATGAAGGTTCAGCTGAGTTTAGCCACACAAAAATTGTGTGTTGTAACAGTAAAATACACAGAATATCCTAAAAGACACAAAGAAATGTGATCTGAACCAAGTGTGAAGGGTGAATGCTTTGTTCAGTCAGTAGTAAGGGGACGCTAAGACACTGAAACAGCAGCCTACAAATCTTTGTGAAATACATGAGCAGATCAGACTTGCATGCAAATTTCTACTCTTTCTTTTTTTTTTTTTTTTTTTTTTTGGGGGGGGGATTGGAGGAAAAACACAGGGACTTGGTGAGCACAGTGAACTTGCAAAAATGTTTGTAGCCTCTGAAAGCAACAAAGCTCCGAAAGCCTCTGAAAAACTGGCCATTAACAGAACAAACTCTTTCAGAGCTCATTAGCAGATTTGAAAAAAAGAGAAAGTTCTCATTTTTGCAGCTTAAAGATTAACATTTAAATAGGCATTATTTCATTTAATGTTGGTATTTAGCTGAGCAGAGCTGTTTGTTTATCCGTGTGCCTCAGTTTCACATTTGCTGGCGGTAAAATAAAGAGAGATGAGCCCCACATTTCTACAGCAAGTGCTACAACTGGCAAAGCAGGGAAGTGGGTCATCTATATGCCAAGCGAGCAGTTGGGATCAAACTTGCATGCCTCCTGCTCTGCTTTCCAGCCTCGACAACAGATAAAAAGTGAGAAAAAGAAGAGGGGGAGGCAATGGAGAGGATGAAAGGGAGGAGAGATAGAGGACACAAAAAGGGATATTAAATAATATAGGAACAAAGGAAAGCAACAATAATAAATACAAAGTGTATGATTGTCAGAGCGGATGACAAAGCGGGCTGTGCACAGAAGGCATCCTACTGTTCTTGTACTCCAGAAAAGTACAAGAAAGGTTACTTCCTCTGTTTGTGACTGCTTATTCATTTAAAGTGTTGATTGTTTCAAATACACTGTGGCAAGACGGGATGGATGAAAAAAGAGAAGGGAAGGAAGTGAAAGAGAGGCCCTGAGACGGACTGATACAGAGAAAGTAAAACGTGTTGTCTGACATTAAATGCTACAACCGCCACTAAATACCAAATGAATGAAATGAGGTTAACTTTGCTTTTGAGTTCCTTTTGCTCAGGTTGTTATTGCACGTAGAGTTTCATGTCCGGAGTGCTATTGACAAGGGTTGGCTTCACTGGTGTCCTCTGTGTGTCTGTCTGCACAGGGCATCTCTTCTGTTGCATAATGCACTTGAAACACAACCAGTTAGCCTGGTTGTATCATTGTGTCTACACAAAATGCTGGTTGTACTTGTTAGACAATACATTTGTCAGGTAAATGCAAGTTAACATCAAAAGAAGCCTAAATTTCAGACCTGGTTCTTTTTCTTCTTCTGTGGTGTCACTCCTATCCTAAACCCACACATACCAGCACCAACAGTCTGGAAGAGACGGGACAAATGAGCAAAATACTGCATTGCACTTTGTTTAAGGCTAAAAAGTTTGCAGTGGAAAGCGATGTAAACTTAAGGCAGCATGGATTGAATGTCTTGCATGTTTAAAAAAAAAAAAAGAGAGAAGAAGAAAAAACAAAAAACTAACCTAGTATGTCACCCAATGCAATTCGCCATGTGAAGCACATGACAACAACAAAACAACAAAATTAAATGCACTCTCTCCAAACCCATAAATAAAAACACAACTATATATGTACACAACATTTGTGCATATCCATATAGTAGCATGTGTGCAAACATGGTCATGTAAATACTCCAATCAACCCACACTCACAAACCTCGTATCACTTGACCCAAAGAGCCAAAATATAAAATTAAAAAAACAACAACAAAGAAACACCTTTGTTTAATATTTTTGCAATGACTTCATTTAGCACAGTGAGGCCCGACCCAGTTTGAAGGTAGAATGGTTGCAGTTTGTTCACTCCAGTTTTAAAAGTACTGTATCTTCATCTAGCCTCCTAGCAAGAGCTGGTCTTTTTTTCAGAGCTGGTTTTATCTGTCTCTGTCTATTTTTTCTCTCTAAGTAGTTTTTAAATGTAAGAAAGAAGAGTGAGGAGGCTAAAACAGAAGAAAACCTATGTCAAAGAAGGGTTAAAGCAGTGAGAGCTGGTGAAGAGCAGGAACGAAAGAAAGAGGAGAAATAAGAGATGATACTGTGAAAGTATCCAAGGCCAGTCTGGTCAGTGAAACAGGTCAGTATTTGGGTGGGATGACCACCACGGGGTCACCATTCTTTGGCCGCCACATCAGCACCTGGGCATCATTGGCATTGGGCTTGACCATGGCGTTAGGGGGGATAGGCTCATTCTTGCCCAGGATTTGGGGCTGTTCCTGGGCCATGGGCTCGTTCAGAACGGCCCTTTGACCCAGAGGCTTTTCTGGGTCCACTTTGATGTGAAGCCGCATCCTCCAGCGGATTGTCTGCAGGACGAGGGTCTCTGAGGTGGCCTGGTTGATGGCCACCAGCCAGGTCGTAAAGCTCTGGTCACGGTGGATGCTGCTAAGCTGAGGCACGTTGCTGTCACTGACCGGCACACCCCAGGTCACACTGGGGTAGAAATTGTCGTTCATACTAACGGTGAACTTGCTGTCCTTCTTGGTGGGGCCTACAACTGTGCAGGTCTCTGTGGTGTTGCCGTACCATGGGTAGTTGACACCATCAGAGTCGCTGATGGCTTGGATCTTCCCGTCACGCAGGTCGGGTAGCTCCCAACTCGACCTGGAAGTAGACAGGAATCATCAGAAATAGAGCTAATGGCCATTACAAGGTTAATGAGATTAAAGGAAAATTAGAAGCTATCACAATTTGAATTGGTCATGTTGCAGTAGGATCATATAGAAAGCTAGTAGGTACATTGGATTTTCTCTTAATAAAGCCAAAGATGTAAAAAAAAAAAACTGCATTTACCCTGAAAGTTGAGCTCTCATACAATGAACTATACCAATGGCTTCCTTGCACCTCAGTAATCTCCACCCTGATGTCATTGTCTATCCAACAACACATGACAGACGCAAGAAGTTCATTCAAAGCCTCACAGTCGGCGCTTTCCACAAAATTTCAAACCGCAGAGGGAAAATACAATACAACAATAAAATATTGGGACACACACAACAGGTGGCTCTGAACGGCTTAAGTGACCCGGTACCTCTAGTCTGTCCACGTATTGATTTTCTGCCCACAGCAGGAAACAGATTACCTTTCTTTCCCTGAAGCTGAGGACCAGCAGAACAGAGGAGATAACAGTGTGATCACAGCCACATGACTGACTGTCTGCTTGGCCTGGACTCACATTGTGATTTATGTATTCACCCAGGGGGTGAGATTAGCATGTCAGGCATGATATCAGCTAGCCCTCGTGTGTGTGTGTGTGTGTGTGTGTGTGTGTGTGTGCGTGCGCGCGTGTGTGTGTGCGCATGCATGTGCGTGCGTGAATGGGTGTGCGCATATGTACATCCTTTTTCTGAAAAATCATTTAATCCTCTCAACTGATCTCCAAAACAATTTGAGGCAATCCAGTCAGTGACATGAACTCAAGTGACTCCAAAACCACACACACCAAAAAAAAAAACTTATCTAGATAGTTATATCCAGCTTTCAACTGTAATTATTTCCTTTCATTGGGTGGTACTTTACCTCAAAAGTTAAACAACTAAATGTCATGGTGGAAAAAAAAAAACATCAAAAGCCTGAGCATTGCAAGCGTAAATAGCTGGGTTGCGAAGAAAAAAAAAGGACGTCAAGTAGAATAGACTGCGCACACATGCAACATGGAGTCATCTACCCACTGAACAACTTTGATCACAACTGGTGAACGCAATGCAGAGACTTGGCTCACTTCCTGTTTGACAGAGACAAATGGTCTGCAGTATGTGGTGTGACAGAACCACAAAAACAGTAAACTTGAAAACATGTAAGTTTTTGTAAATGTTGCATGTGCCTAACTATAGTGATTCCCAACAAGGGGGTACTTAGGAAATGTATTCACACATGACATTAATTGAGCGTAAGAACAGAAAACTGTCGGTTGCAACTGATGGTGTATGAGGCCAATCAGCAAGGAAACAGATAAGACTTGACAGTCACCACAAGAAATTGATGAATGGCTGCAATGGAGCTTCAAATAACATATTAATAAAAATAGTTAATTGTTAGTTAAAAGATGGAACATGATGGTGCTGAAGCTGGGATAATCTGCCAAGGCCGATAAACAGGTTGTGTTGCAGTGCTGTAGTACACAGCTCAAACAATTTCACTTTCACCTATGTCTTAAAACCTCCAGTTATAATAAGCCCTGTGCTCCATGCATCAAAACTGAGAGCTCATTAGCAAATGATAAATGAACCAATATCATCTGAAGCCAAAAACAATGTGATATTTAAAACATTAAACCCTTAGGGGCTGAAAACTGCACACGTTATTAGAGGTATATGCAAACAGCTTTGTAGAGAAATGGTGTCTTACTGAGAGAGTTTGATCATGGTCAAACAGATGCAGTGGGGAAATACAGCTCATTTCCTGTTTCTGCGGCTGTGTTGCCACATTTATTTGCATGGTAAGGCCAAGCAGATTGGAGGAACACAGTTCTGTTGATAAGACATGATAAAGACTCAAGAGATTTAGTAGAGTTTGTAGAAATACAAGTGAATAAATGGAGGAGCAATGCAATCAATTATCCAATTACACCCTGCTTTATCCTCACCAACAGTGCCTCTGCGTGTGTGTGTGTGTGAGCAGAATACGGCATGACCACATTGCTCAGCCGCCCTATTATTTTTAGCAGTTTTACATTTTTAGAGCATCTCAGCACCTAATGACAACATGTGCAACTGCATGTGTGCATGTCCATTTTATAAATACACTCATACTGTCCAAAACCTACAACACAAGCTTCTCAGAAACACTTGGAGAGGCATGATGAATGTGACCAGAATCCTGAGCACATCGGCCAAAATCCAACCGAGAAATCATCCACATTACCGTCCCTCGTCTGTTCTGTCTGATTACGGCACACTTAGGTTTTATTACCATCAATTTTATTAGCATCAAAGAAACTACTTAGTATGAGAGCATCAGCGGCGAGCGCAGCCTCATCTCTTGCATCCTAAGAGCGACTTCAGAAATGAACGTTGAGAATAAATGGCCTTGAAGTTCTGTCATTATCTGCCTGTGCTGGGAAGAAGTTTAATGACTTAAAGAATAGAATATGATAACATATGAAGTACATTTTAGAGTGTGTGAGTTACAGGGACAGCCAAAATAATGTAAACACAGCACGGAGGGGGAGTTGCCTGTGCAAACACTACTGCACAGGTGGGTGGGTGCATTCCAACACCCCTATATACAGTGTAGTACTATATATAAACTGTATCTGTTACAACCATGTTGGTTACTTCCAACTCGAACTCACTCTTCTTCCTCTTTGTCACTGTGGATTGTCTGTAATGCTGACATTGATTTTAAGAATATATCCCAGTTATTGTAATTTGGGCATTTCCCATTTATGCAACTATACCAGTTTTCATTTAGCCGTAAAGCACATAATCACTTGCTCTTTAGTAGCTGACAAATCCTGCTGCGCGGCATTCAAACCGACGTGACCCGCCCTCGAAGAAGCATTTATAACTTCAGAGTTAAAGTTCATGACATGTCAGAGCCTGATTGTTAGTAGTGTGTGTGTGTGTGTGTGTGTGTGTGTGTGTGTGTGTGTGTGTGATCTTGAAAAGAGTCTCTTTCGAGCTGAAATGATCAATGAGTTCATAGATTGCTTGATCAACAGGAACTGAACTGTCTGTTTTACATCCATAATAAGGTGACTATCTCTGTGTTTTTTGTGCTGCTGATCAACAAGACATATGATTAATTGGTTAAGAATACGATCATCAGACTAATCAAAAATTGAAATAATCATTGGTTACACTTCACACAACATGATACGCTTAGGAGAAATGCATAATATGCATAACATTGGTTAATTCTTCCACTCTGAGCAGAGTCAAGAATAGCAGACTAGGAGTTAGTCTCCACTTTGGCTTCAAAATTGGGAACTATCCTGATATATCAGAAGAGCATGAAAATGTAGATTTACAAAGCTAAATGAATAAATATTCACAACACAATAGTGCAGCTTGGATGAAAGTGGATATGACTGTAAAAACAAAAGCACTGATCAGACTTTCACACACACACACAGACATGTGGGGCCGTAATGGGGTGGAGGTGTCGGGGAGGAGGGACTGGGTCTCTAATCTTCACCGTGCAGCACTCAAACATCCTCTGCTGCAGTGTCCACAGATAAAGCTTATTCTGGGTGCAGGTTGGCTTGTGGTTTTCCCACTATGGCTCTATAAGATATGCAACTTGTACCAACACACGCACGCGGGCACAGAGAGAAAGAAAGCAACAGTGAACTGTTAGCAGTCACCCAGTGATACGAGTCTATTTTACCACTGCATTTGATGGTGTTTGTCTTTTTAATAACCACTGGTGCAAAAATAACTGAATTGACAAGCGCAGGGATGAGACGGGTCACAGCAATTATTTTCCATCACAGTGTCCTACACTCCAATATCTGTCAGGTTTTTTGAAGTAGTTTGTAGCCTGCAGCCACAGGCCCACATGCTGCAAACAGCAGAGCTACTGATTGAATTAAAGAGCACTCACAGAGAACTCCATTTGTCTTCCTTCCCTGTGAACAATATCGTCCTGACAACAGAAGTTAATGTGCCATATTTTGAATACAAACCACAGGGTGATGTGAAGTAAGCCAAGCTTTACATGTTTCGTGTACAAGTTTTACTACTCGATAATATTTCCACTTTCACGGTAACACCGTATTTGATACAAAAAAACAGGAACTCCAACACTTTCACTTTCCAGCCCAGGAAGGTCCATGACAGAAAGCTTCTCTTTCGGTGGTTTAAACCTTTCTTCATTTGGAAATGAAGGCCTTGTTTACTCTAGCTTGGTTTCTTCTTATGGTGTCACAAGGACAGCCTGATATCAACAGCTGTTTGTGGTAGAACTCCTAGGCCTAAAATTCATACATGTATTCTCTATATTTTTTTAGATAAAGCCCTTTTAATGACTGCTTTAACCAACTGATTAATTATTCAACTATGTTTTTCCTCTGGAGCTTAGGTTTGGTCAGATGGAGCCACACGTGTAGCCTAAAGATGTCACTCTGGGCTCTGTGGAGTTGTGAATGGCATTTCACAGACTAATATTCATCACTCAATAGCAGAGTAATTGGCAAATTAGTCTCTTATTATAGTGATTGTTGCCTCCTCAGTGATTCCTGTTAGAAACTCAGAGGGAAACATCAAAGCATGACAAGATTTCTTTTTGGCAAACCTTGCTCTTTTTTGTGTGTAAATCTCAAAAGGCTCCACTTCCACAAACATTAAACCCATGGGGAGTCTAAACCCAATGTGCTCAACACATGCTCATCACCTACCACCTGTGCACACAGTGAACAAAAAAAAAAAAGAGCCCATGATACTCACATCCCTTTGTTTCCATACGTGTTGTAAAACTCCATGTGATTGCACGCTTGAATCCAGCCGATGGTCCATGTCTCCTGCCCGGCCACTGGCGGCACCAGGACCTGGGCATGAGCTCTGAAGTGCGGTGTCCGGTAGCGCAGGACGACGCTGTTTGACTCGTCGATGCTGGTGGGGTTGTTATCGATGCAAGTGTTCACCTCCAGGACGATGATACTGTCTCGGAAACTCTTGGGCTTACACCTGATACTCTGGATACAGCCCATTGCATTTAACAGCAACACAATCCACAACAACGTCCAGAGGTCTGGAGGAGAAGAGAGACGCATGGGAAACAGCAAGAAGGAGAAGGAAAAAAAATCACCACAGTTGGATCCTCATCATGTTTCCCCCACCCCCAGAAAAAGAAAAGCTTACCAGAATAAAAACTGTTTATGCACAGGGGACTGTCTCAAAAAAGCCATGCAACTCAGATCCAAATTAACTTTGAGGAAAGAAGAAGAAGAGGAAGAAGAAGCAGCAGAAGAAGAACAAGGCCGGCTTAGAAAGTCTTCATGTGGAGCGCATGCTTTCCGGTGCGCAAACTCAACTTCACAAGTGCAGGTGCAACAACTGTCTTTATCCGTGCATTGATGTTTTCATGCTGCCAAAGATACAAGCCGCTGCCTCTCAAATGTGCTCTATTGCAAAAAAAAAAAAAAAAAAAAAAAAAAGAAAGCACAAAATAAAAACTTGACCCTCCGGCGACATGCATCCACTGGAGCCTCGTGCGTAAAAAGGTCCAGGTTAATTACGAGCTAAATAATTAACAAAAAACTACTCGGGTTCCAATTTGGTGTCGTGTTGTCATGCTTTTATTTCATTAGTGGCTAATCCCCGGGCCATTATGTGATGGTTAAAGCTCTCTCTATATCCAGCTGGTGGCAAATGTGAAGCCGGGACAGTTTCGAATCGACAAACGGCAGCTTAGATGTGACGCTCACATGGAGTGAAGCTGAGCCTATAGTGTGCATTTAATCCGCAGCAGCCTGCAGTTCATCTCAATAAATAAAGATTCATCAGTGTTGGATTAAAGGTTCATGTGTTGCATGGCCATGAATTGTGTTTCGCGTGTAACCGACGAAACGCATGCACAAAATGAAAGAAAAGAAAAAGAAGAGGAAGAAGTCTACCTATAAAACAGTTCACTGGAAAGTGCCCAGTGTCTTCAGCAGGGCGAAGTCCTGGAGGGATTCAGAGTGAACCTCGCCTCGCCACAGTCCCTCGGTCAGAGAGGTATAATTCCTTTATCTCCTTCACGCCGGCTCCCGTTATTTCTCCCCAAGTCTACCGCTGCAAACGCGTCCACCGTCCCGCGGAGAGAGGTAGCATTTCCACACGCACTGAGGTCTAGTCGAGCGCCGTGACATCCAGAGGACACCGCCGGGTCAACTTTAGCACCCATTTCACCGGATCCATTCTAAAGAAAAATTAAAAATAAATAAATATAAAAAACAACATAGCGCCTCTGGAGGGAGAACTGCCAGCGCATAGTCACGTTAGTTGGAGCGAGCCCACGGCGGAGGTCCTCCTCTGACTGTGACCGGAGAGCAGGAGGAGGAGGGGGGGGGCAGCAGAGATGCACTTCAGCCTAAATTCCTGCACAAGCTGTCATTTCTCCGAGCTCGTCCCATCGCTGCCACGGCAGGTTCACCCCGCTACGCATTGGTCTATTTCAGCTGCCTGGGGAAGCGGCTCTATAAGTATCTTGGAAACGACACTTCCGCCCAGAGTTGAGGGCATGCTGGGAAATGAAGGCGGGGATGTTTATGTTGGGTTGGGTGCGGTAAAAGTCCTCTAGAGCAAGTTATTCAAGCTCAGGTGTAAAAGGCTGTGAAATAAATACTGTATAATCGTATACATGGAGGATTATTGGCTTCTATTCTAACTTCAGCTACTTTTAAACATACATGTTCATTTGAGGTGTGGCATTCTGCTGCTATCATTGTTTTAATTTGGTCATAATAACTTCGTATTAATAACATTTGAAATCCCACGGTTTGTTTTAATCTTGCCTATTTGATTTTACTTACTTATTACTGCATAATATTCAGCCGCAGTGCAGTTTGGGTAATAGGATATAACTTAATATGCATGCCAATAAGTTTGATTGATTTGATTTGACTTGATTGTGTGGTGCAAAGAGGTTTTGGACTAGGTCTGATCAGTGTCACCAATAGCTAATCGATATGGTCTGATAATCATATTTTATTCGGTGCAGTCATTTATTGGGGAATAGTTTAAAAGCGTTTCCATGTGTGTGCCTCCAAACAACCGCAGCATGTGAATATATTATGCACTTATGAATTCACTCGCAGTCTTGTGTGTGTGTGTGTGTGTGTGTGGTTCAGCGTGGCAGCTCTGTGATAGGACGTGTGAACATGATGAGCAGCTCCTCTGTCCCGCCGCTGTCTGTTTAAGCACCTTGGAGAACTCCGCTCCGCAGCCAACGCGGCGCGGCGCGGCGCAGCGCAGCGCGCACGCTGAATCGGGACCGTGCGTAAACTACGTCAAATCCGCACGGAAGCTCCCACCGCTTCACGCTGCTGCTTCGTCTTCACCTTCTCTTTGTTGGTGATTGTTGGCTCACTTTCAACTTCTTCAGGATTTTTCCTGCGTCGCGTTACGGCTACAGGACTAAAGTGCCCCCCTCCTCCCCCTCTTGTTCGCTGAAGCTGTTGTGGAGACTGCAGGGGAGCTTTAAAGTGATGCTGTGCGCTTCATAGCTCCTTCATCCCTTCGCCGGGTAAGATGACAACACCGTGTCTTGCGTATTTCTTGCATCTTTTCCACACTGAGCTTGTGGTTCTGTCTCTTATCCGTGCTGCGCTGTGCCGTAACGAGATGTTGTTATTTTATCTCCATGCTGTAGATCGGGTTTCTCTGGATTGGCCGAGGCAAATGCCATTCAGTGCACTCTCTCCTTGCTCACACGGTATAAACAGCATGGCCATCGCACATTCCAGAGGGTCTAAATATATCTATTAAGGCCACAGGAGGGGGAGCACTGGTTGGTGGGGGGGTTTATCCTGGGACATATCGCCGCCGTGGTGAACTCGCACCACTTGAATTATATTCAGGAGATTGACAATCGCTTATTGAGCCACAGAGGAGAACTTAGCCTCTATCCGAACATGCCCTCCACTTACAATGTGAGATCCAGGACACGGGAGAGAAACAGCGTCCTGAGCCGACCCGAGTTCATGTCCTTGAACCACCAGCCTCCCCGAGCCGGCAGCAGCGGTAGCGGCAGCAGCAGCGGCGGCGGCAGCGGTGGCGGCAGTGGCCCCTCTGTGAGCCGAGGCAGCGCCAGGAGACCGAGTCAAAACAAGAACCAAACAAGCCAGCAGAGCGAAGAGCCTGCCGACAATGGCAGCAAGGACAGGAGGGAGCCCAGCAGAATGCCAGAGGAGGACTGCATGCAGCTGAACCCTTCATTCAAGGGGATAGCCATGAATTCCCTCCTCGCCATTGACATCTGTCTGTCCAAGCGCATGGGGGTGTGCGCCTACACGTCGTCCCCGTGGGGAGGCTGTCGCTCCATGGTCGCCCTGTTGGCGCTCACAGGGCACGGCATCACGTGGATCATTGGCACGATCGTGTGTCTCACGAGGAGTAACACTCTGGCTGGACAAGAGGTCCTGGTCAACCTGCTGCTTGGTAAATGCCACATCACACTTATCATCAGCCCGTCCAAAACAAAGAGTTCATCCATAAAGTGCATGTTTGTCATGCGCTATGGCTGTATGAACAAGTCAACAACCAAACCACCAGAACCCACCTTTTCACCATTCTCACCTGGGAAACCACTGAGCTGTGCCAATCACGCACAACCATTAAACCATAGAATCACATTTCCACAAGTGTTTATTTAACTTCTGATACATCAAAGGATCTTTACACTACAACCTTAAAAAGTGTTCTGAAAAACGACTGATAACAGCTTTACTAAAATGATTTATGATCCATTAATCAAGTAAGATGCATCTAATCCCCATCATGAGATGTGAGCTTTCATTCTCACACATACACACACAAAGTGGGCCTTGTCAATCTTTACTTTGACTGATCCGTTCGAGATGTTGTTGATTGTGCCTTAAAATAGTGAAAAGTGGAAGACTCCAACTTTGCAAGATCACAGAACATTTTCTCTTGTTTTCCTCTTTTGCACAAAAGTCAAGTTACATCCTTTCTGTATATTCTTTAAATTTTCATCCCTCACAGTCTCAGGTAGTCCAGCGCAGTAGCCCTGTACCGTAATGACCTGTCAAGCATCATCATCTAGCAATAGACAAACACAGTGTTGCCTTACAATCACAGAAACTGAACAGCCTTGTGTTTAGTTTCACTTTTTTAAATGAGTTGCATCACACAAAAGTTCTTGTCTTAGATGTTCATTCAGAAGCAAATGGGTTTTCAAACATTTCAAGGCCCTGCCAAAGAAATTGAGACAAATTGAGCTTGTTAACAGCCCTTTTCATTATAGGGTTTTGTCCTGTGGGTCCATACATAAAAAGATCTTTTGTTGTTGCTGCTGATCCAGTATTGAACTGTGTTGTCTCCGCTGGAGGTAATATTAGTGTGAAGCACTGCACATTTTATTCAACATATTTCTGCAGCAAATGGCAGATGACGTGAAATTGAATTTTTCAGAATGACTGGGGGACCTGGGGGTGCGTGTGCCCAGGCAAGTGCATACACATACACACATGCACAGTCTTGACCCGCACAGATTATTGACCAAAAAGCAATACAAATCCCCCTGCCTGTGGCAACATTGAGCTCTGATTGGAAGCCAGCAAATCTCTGGATTTGGGACACAGTTGTTTTGTGTTTGGAACATTGTTCAACCCACAAGTGCTTGTTCATTATGTGTTGGTCCAGGATAATTTCTAGTCCACTGATATCTGTCAGGAGAAAATCTACAAACAGATTGAGAATAGGTGGGAAATTAATATTTATTGCTTCTGATTTCTTTTCCTTTTAGACTGGCCTGTCCAGATTGGTTAAATCCAGCCCACTGTTAATCCCATATGAACTGTGCAGTGTAGAAATATTTCCCATATAGTGTTTGAAAAACAGTGTAGCCACACAGTTACTGCGGACTATCTCCAAGACACCTGAAGATGATCCAAAAGCAGACCTTGACTGTGCAGAGGATGTTCCCACCCTTATCAGCTGCACTGGACTCCAGCTCTGGTGTTTTCTTCTTTCTTTGTCTGTGTGACTTAGTTTCCTCCTGTGACCTAATTACTCTACTTCTCAAAAAGTCCATGTTTACTTAGAAAAATACACACCACTCAAAATGTAAAGGAGATATAAACAACTGCAGTAACTGATCCAGGCATCAAAATGATATTAAAGTGTCCAGGCCCTTTTTAACACTGATTAATCAACCTATGTTTTAAGGAGGCCTTTAAAGTGACTCCACATATATCAGCAATGACAGTGCAGTTTACTTACATTAAGAGTCTTTATGCAGTAGCCTACTTGCAGTTTTAGTGTGTTTGAGTGTGACAGTGAGCTGATTGCTAATGCAGACTCTTAATGCATCAAGCACCAGAACCTTAGTCCTTAAAATCTTGGCTTTAGGGTTATTTCTTTGTCAAGAAAAAAAGGTGCAGTCCAAAATTTGTTGCTGTCTATTCATTTTAATTTCATTCATGTGTTTCATAAGGACAGCACGTATTAATTAACACCTCTATAAATGTGCCAGCTGGCAAATCTTCAGCTGCAGTCCTTTGGCAAGATGTTCTGAAACCAGGGGAAGTGATAGTTCAACATTACAGAGGACACAGGAGAGGGAGACCAGAGCCAGCACCAGCGAGCAAAATAAGCACTCTTGAAGTTATAAATCTATGCATATGTAGATGTTAACGCAGCAAAGAGGCAGACATGACTGCGGCAATATCAGTAATATTGCAATCACCAGTTGTGCAAAGATAAATGATGCAGAGTTTAAATGCCCAACTCCCTGTGCTGTAGTGGAGGCCCACATGGTGGACGGAGACAGGAACAAACAGACATGATTAGGCCGTGCTCACACAGCTGTCGGCTTTCATTAATTTTTCATTGTGCTACAGATAGTGGCTGACCAGTGTGCACCTCTTTGCTTTGTGTTGCCCATAAGATTATTCATTCATTAAAGCAGCGCTAATCGATACGTTTTAATGGGAGCTATTATCATGCATCTTTGTCTGAACCGTCCTCTAAAACCTCAGTGTTTGTTACTTTCCCAGGAAATATGGCCAACAATTTAAATTAGTGTCTAGTTTGTGAAAATTGTGACAATAAAGGGCCAGATTTTCTTGCTTAATTCACAACCTAAACACTGGTATTCTATATATGTGTGCAGTACCATAGATTCATGTATCCTGACAAGCAAAATTAGAAGGCTTCATCATCTCAGTGGGGTTTTAAAAAAAACATTACTAAAAGTAAATTAGAAGAGTTGCAAAGCTAGAAAAGGTCAGACATGGAGTGCCAAACTCTGCTCCAACCACAACCACAGCCACCTTTTAAAATGACCTTTGCTTATCACCAGTGTGCTCTGCCCAGATATGGCTGTAGCCCATGGTCATTACTTTACTCCACATATGACATGTGCGTCTGGCACAAATTGTAATGTAATTTCATCCTGTGAATTTTTATGCAAATTATTTCTGGGCCACAGTGAGTCAGTGACAGACTGAGCTCATTCATGCTGCGTTGGGAAGAAGAAAATCTGCTAAGGCAAAGCATTGGCATTGTGCTAGTGCTCCATCATAGCATGGTACTGTGAAACACAGTGGGTATTGTGGCGTTTCCTTCACAGCTCTGGTTGATCTGCAGCAGCCTGATCAGTTATCTGACCTGTTGCACATCATGGAGGCAGAGTATCCATTTGCAGTTTTAGCAGATTCCCCTTGAGTAGTCAGCCTGAGTTCAGCACCGAGGATCTGATTTAGCCATGGAGAGGGTTTGACTGCCCAAATTAACTGTTGTGATTGTCTGATCAATAGCTCCTTGCTGGCTGACCGGGGATTGACTTCAAATGTGTTTTCAGACTGTGGTGACTGCAGTTGTGCTGTCTGTCCTGAAAACAGCTGCAGAAATAAATCCCCAAACATTCTTGAAGACCTTTGCCATTTGATATGTTGATGATGCCAAACGAATTTGCAAAGACTAACTGAATCATCACAGTTTGTTGGACACCACAGTTCAACTTGCCCTTACAGCTGACAGTGTGATGTGTCATTGCTTGGCTCACCTTGTGTGCCTCCCCTCAGTCATTTTTGAGAAGCTGCCTGCCACAGGGAACCATGGGACTGCACCAGCCTCCACCACCTTCCTTTTAGTATTTGGATTCCCCCCCCCCCACTGACCGTGAAAATAACAGCTTCTCACCAGCCCCGTCTTTAAGGAGCTGTAATGGAATTTAAAATAATGGCCCCGTTAGGACGGCAAGTGGGCAAGTGGAATTGAGAAGTAGGGCAGCACAACCAATATGTCAGAGAAACTGACAGTTATCTAGTGCAGGGTTGGGGGTGTGTGTGTGAGAGAGAGAGAGAGAAGATCGAAGACTTGAACAAAAGTTAAAGTTGGCAATGGTTGGGATATTTTTGGGGAGTGCTATGGAGCTATAAAAGGCATCTGCAAATGTCTGGTATGTGCACTCACAGCACATGCTTCTCAGTATTGTATGCCTTATCAGTTATTCCTGGTCACTAAGATATCGATTGACATATAAACTGCTTGAGTCTTTTTTCTGCTCCATATAAAGACTCTCTACATTGTATTAGAAAACCTGTTCAACAGAGTCTACAGTTGTGTTCATAGCTCTGTGAAACTCATCCAAAAAGTGCTTTGAGGGAAATGCTAACCCAGATGCTAACATCATATATTATATGTTTCCATTAAACCAGTGATTTATGCCATTTAAAAAATATCAAGTAAACTGACCAACTTGGGGCGATTGTCAATCTCAAATGTTTTTTTTTGTTGTGATATTATATTACCGTATTGGTTATTCTAGTTAAGTATCATAGCTTTACTGTAAACACATATTCTTGGTCTTTATTATCCATCTGTTCTGTTTATCTGTGACAGCGCTCATCCTTGATGTGATGACCGTGGCTGGAGTCCAGAGGCTGGTGAAGCGCAAAGGACCCTGGGAAATGACACCAGGCTTCCTGGACTGCGTCGCCATGGATTTCTACTCCTTCCCCGCCGCGCACGCCAGTCGAGCCGCTATGGTTTCCAAGTTCCTGCTGTCTCACCTGGTCCTGGCTGTGCCACTTCGCATCCTGTTGGTGCTGTGGGCCTTTCTGGTGGGTGTGTCACGGGTGCTGCTGGGGAAACACCACCTAACCGATATGGTGTGTGGCTTTGCACTGGGCATGTTCCACTTCAGCTTGATGGAGACAGTGTGGCTCTCGTCGAGTACCTGTCAGACTCTTATTTCCATAAGCACACTCAGCTGGAGCCCCTTTTTCTGAGCTCCTGATGTAAGGCTATGCTAGCACACAAGGCTTACTTAACACACTAACACAGTGGGAAGGACTTAGGCAGGTAGGGATGTTATTTTTCAAAAGGTTTTAAAGTTCTTAATGAGAGAAGCATTAACATCTTGATGCAGATGCTGCCTTGCATGTAATGTCCATTTCAGACAGGTCACAAAACCTTACAAGACACTCAGTGTCTTCACAGTGCTTCACAAATCCCAGTTCATTTACCTCTACAGCTCCTTCACAATAAATTAGAAAAAAATAATAAGACAACGGTAAACTGACAACAGTTTGGTGAAATTATCCCTGCAGGATTAAAGTTTTTGATTTTCTTTTTTTATTTTTACATTTTCTCATACAATATGAGCTGGTGCCATTCATCAATCACTGAACCTTTGTTTCAATCATTTCTGACTTCAGTCTGTGTGCCCCCTTCTCTTTACCATCTGACTTCCTTTTTGCTCCACTCTGTTACCTCTTCCTGTTTTCTCTTTTGTTTTTGTACATGCATTTCTTTTACATTGGACTAGTGAAATACTTGCTGAACACTGAATAGAGTTTGGTGCAAGGCTGTAATAATGGATGTAATACTAAAATAGATGATTGTTGTTTGGATATTCCACATTGTTGCTAATTGGCATGAAGGTAACTTTTGTGTATTTCTGATCTTTTTACTGTATGTTTATCAAATATGAACTTATTTTTGTCTAAAACAAATGTCACACTAGCATAGAATTTCATATTTTTCTTACTGGTTCAAATATGATTTCCTTCAACGTGCCATTTACAGAGAGATTTTTTTTTTCTTATTGCTCCTCAGCTCAGGCTGCAGCTTAACAGATGAATATAGTTTGTCTGTGACATCAGTTACAACCTAATAAACACCTGAAGCCTGCAAAGCAAAAATATCTGTTTGAAATATCAGTTCCTCACAATTTATGTCTTGAATGTTTTTTATGGACATTTGAATGAAACCTGCATTTTTTTTTCTTTGCAGTTAAAATATTTCAGTGCATTGGTTTGATGTGTAAATACAGTTTTGTGAACATTAGTTCAGTTTGATCTGTATTTCATGTTCTTACTTTGTTTTTCTCCATCTTATTAATAAAATGAGGTGGACTAGCAGTGACGTGTGGATGCCTTGTATTTTAAATTGAAATGTGGACACCATACCTGCCAACCAGAATGAGGAAAACGCTGTTAAACATAAATTGATGAATGATGTTTACAAACCAGCCGAACCCTTTAAGAAGCTAAACTGCCCAGTTTTAAAAGCAGCTTATAAAATTAAACATAAATATAAATGTGTTCTACCTATTGCACAAAAAACAATGCACTTTATGTGGAGCATTGATCTAAATAAATGTGAACATCCACTATTATATCTTGGCAGTTCCTGTGCAACTACTCCACAAGAGAGCTCTTCACTTTGCAGAGTGCACTCAACATAACGCTTCAGTGGTTGGTTATCAACATATTTTTTCAGGCTTTTTTTTTTACCCATATGGTTGCCTAGTAACTGAATTACTATGATTTTTAGATCAAGTTGTTGACCTGACTAAGATTTGATCCCAGGCTGCAAAAACATTTATGTGTTAGTGTAACAGCATTTCTGACTACCACTGAGTCGTCACATCCTTTGACACAGCTTTCCTGTCACACTAGGGTTGCCACAGGCAATATGACAGGAAACAACACTGAGCAGTAGTGTGTGCCTCTGAAACAGTTCGAAGAAGAGGAACCGAAACTGCTTCGATAAAATACTCTCTGGCAGAGAGAGTCAGATGGTAAGACAGTAAATATCTTGAGCTGTCAGAGATAACCTTCCCTGGTTGTTGTGTGCATAGTTATCAGCAATCAGAATAAGTTGGCAAAATGTCTGAGGAACATTTGCACCATATTCCTCCTTTGTCAGTTTGAATTTGTTGCAGTGGAGCCGTGCAGAGTAGCAGAGACAGAAACAGTGAAGTGTTCTGACGATGCAGGCACATGCTTGTGAGAGGAACTTTTTTCTTTTTGCAAATAAAGACATACACTGACATACAGTATCCTGAGCATCAAACATCACTGGTGTCAGGAACTAATGAATTATGTACAGTGTGAGCATTTCAGTATTAGGCTTTTTTCTTTTGGTTTCTCCACGTAAATCAAAAATATCTTTCCTCTCTATGAGGCTCTGTGAAGATCCAACCAAGATCATTTGATTTCAAGACAAACACAAGTGACACAGTTTGTTACAAGATCCAGGTTTGTTTGAATTCTGCACCAATATAAAGGCCTCTAGAAGCTCTGCAAAACATGCACCCAAAATATCCCAGTGAGTAAGTGCTGATAATGCTCGCAGGCCTGTTTCCACATGCACTGAATCAACAGACACCACACTCCCTACTGTTGTGTCTACATGTCCTGTTTGTGTCATGCACTTGGTTGAATATAAAATAGATGAGAGATAACATTAGACATCACAAATTTCACAGGTGCCACTGATCTCAGGCTAGGCAGCAGGTGTGTAGCTCTGTGCATGCAACAACTCAAAGCAGCTACCCTGGTGATTATCACACATCTGCATTTTCCCCATCTGAAGTATATTCAGAAATGTTTCTTTCTACAGGAGAGATTTGCCCTCCAAGCTTATGATTGTATTTGCTAATATTCTACAATATAGCTGCATGAAAATGAAATTAACTTATGTTCTTTAATAAACATCCATGCTGCCTACACATTTTGTTACATGACAATTCATTGTTCCAGCCAGCATCTGCAGCCTGCGAGAGGATGGTCGATGAAGGGTTAGACAAGTGCTCCCTCTAGAGGAATCTGCTTGATTGCACTCCATTTTCCAGGAACCACTCTCATCTGATACTTATCATGACTGCTGGCAATGCTATCAAAAGTTGCCCCCCTTTTTTTATGATCACAGTTTTTAATTTTCATGTTTTCAAGACATTACAATGCCACAACAAACATAACATAAATACATAAATCTAGGACAGGTTTACCTGCAGACAGTGTACAAATTAGGTACCACATAAAATGTATATATTTTCCCCATTTCACCTGATATATATCAAGGCGGCGTATCATCCCATATGATAACTATGCTGCTACTGTACCTAAAGTGAACCAGAGGCTGGGTGGAGGGAGGTATTTTTATTGTCATTCCCTAACAAGTATCTTACGACCCAACATGATGGCTGTATGGATCATTTTGTGTGTGGTTCAGGGGTTCCCCTTAAAGGTCCAGGGTCCTCCAGGACATAGAGGCTGGGCAGGAATGGAATGTCTTGACCCATAATTTGTTTAATATTTTCCTGAATTGCTGTCCACCACATCTGAGCCTTGAGACAGGACCATAACAAATGAATAAGGGCGCTATGTCCAGCGTGTTGGATTACCTCTTAACCCCACCCTATGTAATTTAATTTTGTAAGGGTCCAATAAGACCTGTGTAATACTTTAAATTACATTATTCTAGTCCTGACCCCCACCCCCATGTGAGGCAACACTCTTGGGAAGTGAAACAAGTTGATTCAAAAGTGTACAGATGCCCATTTTTGGATTGAGAATGAAGTGCATATAAGTGACTAGATAAATAGATAAATGAACAACTGGGTTTTTTCCCCTAATAGACCAGATTTTTACTGGGTAAAATCTGGACGGGTTTCCACTGTTGTTTTAATGCAATATGAATTTAATCTACATTCATTTAACATAGTCTCTGGGTTCAGTGGCACTTTCATTTTTCCTGTTATATTTTAGTAGTAACTGGTCACAGGTCAGTGAGACAGCATTAATTGGTTACAAGACATGTTTTTGGTAGAGTCCTGCAGCTTAAGATAGAATCAGCCAAACCCGGAATAAGATCAAAACCAGGATATGAGTCAAAACCAGAAAATGCTAATGGGTGTGTGAACTCACTGACATTTAGCTGGGTTCTTTATTATCAGTGAGGAAACACATTTCAAAGCTCATTTCTCTGTTTGCTGCATATTCAACACAACTTGGGAATGTGGTGTTGTGATTTGGCCTTTTGAGACAGCTGAACCAGACATACTGCGAAAGACAATCTCACATTAAAACCAAAGCAGAGTGAAATGAAGGCAGGCCAGTTATATACCAAACAGCAGACACATTTGTTTTTTCTAATTAATTACTTTTTCCATTATTCTTCATAGAATGGGAATAATAAGGGCCTTTTGTGACAATAATTGAACTCTGTGGGAAAACAACATTTCTTTTGGAAGAAGATGGAACAAAGACCCAATGAGGTGGAGCTGTGGCCACCTCCTGATAACCAAGGAGGGTTATCAGAAAAACGTGAAGGCTCCATAATCTCTGAAAATGCCTTCTTGTATAAAATCATAGGATTATTCAAATTTAAACAAAACACTGTTCAAGAGTTACTGAGGACCTCAAGCATGCAGGATCATGTTGTGATATAGTTACCAGTCCTCAGTTTATTTATTCAGCTATTCAGACTTCTTCTCTCCAGGCTATTCACGTGTTTGAATCTTCTGGTAAATGCACAAAATGCTATTTCCTGTTAATCAGAAGTAATCCTATTGACACCAGGTGCTTACTTGTACGTCACAATGTATTGGCTTGAATCCATCCCCCTAAGAATAGGTCCCATTAAGCACACATGCTTATACATTTTGGTGTTTTAAAGCTAAAGTTTGTCTAAAGAGTTTCCCATTACATACTGTGTAGGCAGGTGCTTGGAAGAGGGGAACATCCACAGGGTGGGTATTTCCGTTACATGCAAAGCAGAAGCAATGCATGCAATGTTCTGAGAAAGACGATACTAACATGTGCTCCAGTCTATTGCAGCTACTTCAGTGTGTCCTTTGTACACACTGTGTCTGACTGCTCCTTGCATTCTGTCCATATCACTCCATCGAGCTTGGATTTAGCAAGAGACAGAATTTGGTCATGTTGAACTTTTACCAACTTGTAGCCTGTACGCAAGGCAGGCTACAGGAGATTACATTAAATAATCACACAAACACTGGCTTTACTCTGAGCTAATCGGTAACGATGGGATGATCCCTATTTGATCTACTGGCACTGTCTTAAATAAATGCAAATGTGAACTGCTATCTATCTGTCTGTCTGTCCATCTATCTATCTATTATATTGTAATGCATTTATCACATTGACCAATAGAGGCGCAGTTTCCTCGTTTACGTCGCTCGGTGACGTAAGACGCTCTGAGCCGAGCCAAGCCAGCCTACACTCTGCCCTGTTCATTCTCAGGCCGGGTAGGACCCAAGCAACAACACTGCAATCGGTTCAACCTATGAAGATTGGGCTTTTACAATCGCCATCCATCCTTTGAGTAGACAACATTTTGTGGAAATACATCACTGTCACTAATCAGAAGATACCCTAAGACGTTGAATCGGTGAGTTATGGACGTGGACGTTTGTGCCACATCTCCAGTTTTGCTTGTCTTCTCTGCTGCCCAGTTTTATTGTTGCTTTGTTCTGGGCAGCAGCCATTTTTAATCGCCTTGTCCTACATTCCCCATCGCTGTGTTCGGACCGTTCCGAAGCCAGGCTAGGTTGAAAATGTTAGCAAAGCTATGGGTGTTTTGTAGAAAATTTCTATTACAAATACAGCGTGTTTTGCCACGTCAAGCACAAATGTAAATGCACTGGAAGCGAACGGCCTGTCAGGGTTGTTTTCGAAGCACTACACTGGAAGTTTAACGGAATTGCCGTTTCGCTAGTTTCTCAGAAGCTGCCACTGCCGTTGCTAGCTCATGCTAAGTTATAGCAAGTGGTTGAGTTTTTGTTATTTCTGTTTAATAGCGTAAAAAATCAGAAAACAACGACGTGCCTGCTTAGTCATACGTTTAGATATGAAAATGACAATGATATACAATCTCTACGGGACCTTGGCCAACAGCACTTCATGTTTACATAGCCATTTTCCTTTAGCCACCAGCTAGCATCTTTTACTAGTGGTAGCCAGCAGCTACATTAAGGGTCCCTCCTGACGTTTTCATTATTGTTATAATATCAGATAATATTGGCTTACAACCCTTATAGTCACATAAAATCAGTAACACCGCTCATTTACTGTATTTTAAGTAGACATTGGGATGGATTGTGTTTTGTTTTCGAGCAGCGAACTGGCTGGTGTCAGTTTCATGTGCTGGAATTAGCACTAGCTTACGGCAGGTTACGGCACCAATAACTACTGTTAACGTTAGAGAGGTCAAATGCTGCGAGTATACTACATGTAGTATACTCGCTTTTAGTTCTTATGTTAAATTGTCAATTGTCTCGTAGAGATGGTGGTAAGCTGTAAACAAAGTCAAAAATTCGATAACATTAGCTGTCATCGCGTTAGCTTCCATAGCTAAGCTAGCGTCACCAAATTTGTGATTTGCTTATCTTTGAAGAAATTCTGGGGTATTTTCTAAGTAAACATTGGGAAATAGCAGGGTTGGATTTAAAGCATCATCAAAACACAATGGCAGACAGCTATTTAGACAAAGAAAAGCCAGTAACGCCTATGCGAAGCTTTGACGGAGCGGCCTGTGAAATGTTATTCATCGCTTGGTTTTCGACTCAAACGGTGATATTTATTCGCATAGGTTTGTGTATAAAATATTCAAAACAGCAGCTGTGGACCGCTGCGTCTTCTTCGTAATATAAACCATAACGAGGGTAATCAAACACTCTTTTCAATGCATTTTCTATCCTTTACACCTTGTCGCATACATTGTTTTGATAGTTTGATGAAGCAATCACTTGTGAAATCTGAGCGCAAAAAGCCGCCGTTTATATATTTAACGTTAAGACCACGTTTGGCTGTAAAATAACAATGATATAATAATAACAAACTAGAAAAACACATGGGGGTGTGCACTCCAAATGATTTGCTTGTCTTAGTCAAATACATTTTACTGAAGACAAAAATGAAAGCATGTGTATAACATGTGAATAGGGCTTGTGTTGTTGCTATCGTTAGAAATTGTTATTTAACTATTATGTTAGCTTTGAATGTCAGCTTAAAACATTGAGAATTTAATCATTTTGTTTGTTCACATGTAATTGTTCATTTCTGCAGTGTTAAGTTACAGTGATATTTACTGTGTTTCCCATTATTTAATTGAGTGTATGTGTATTTAATGAGGAAAATTGATTGAAATTGAGAATTTCATGCTGTACAAGTATATCCTTATATGGTTTTGTCAGATGTGAACTGTCTTAAGCACAAAGCTTACACAAGGACAACCTGCTGCGTTAAGGACAAGGTTCCCAATAACACATGAGCCACAAGTCACTTCAGCAAACATCACAGAGCATCTCAGTAAGGGAAGAATAGATGAAAGGAGAAGAGATGAAGGAAATGAGTTTCAAACAGGAATGAGAAGGGATTCTTGGCATGATGAAGCTTATTTCCTGCCAACAAGAACTTTTCCATCATGCTTAATTTTAGTGTGAATTAAGAATTTAAGATATGAGATGATAACTTATTTAGGGTATCAGAAGTGGAGGGAAAATCCACTTTGAAGAGTCTTGAAATTTGCCCAAAATAAATAATCTGCCACAGCAGCCATTAAGCCATTTTATCTTGCTCAGTCTTACTGAAGAACTTTCTCTGTGGACATACAGTAGGCAGCATTTATTTTATTCACAGCTGCTCGCAGTGACTAGGTGCAGGTTTTAAGAAACCTTGTGATACTACACAATGAACTGCACGTAGGTGTCTGAGGACAAGATGGACCTGTCTGTGGCCCCAGGACAGGATGTGTAAAAGACACACTTATGGAACAAATCAGACCTTTCAGTTTCATGTCAAATATCCATGTGATGACAGTAACTGCTTCAAAGTAATTGTGAATGTTTTCAACATGTATACCTTGACATAAAAGGTATTTTCTCCATGTGGTTGAAATACATGGTCCAAGCCAGCCAACATACCACAAATGGTTTTTAGAGCATTTGTGATGCTGCTGAGATTACACTGGAAATGCTTGTGGTCTGTGTGGCCTAGGGCCATGACATATGGAAATACTGGTGCCGACAAAGGATGAATGTGTCACGTCACATTGGCACCCTTCTTTTGTTCAAATTTGCACATGAACACACTGCGAAAAACTGCACTGCACCCATCTGATCACTAACATGCAGGTGCAGTTTACACCAGTGTAAGAACCAGTTTTTAAATCTGACTATATCTACTGTCAGTTATTTGATTTCACATTATGATTGGTTTTATTCATGAATAAAACTATGACTTTGTGCCTGTGTCTGTACTAAAGGTGGACATTCCTTCTTTTTTTTGGTTAGAATCAGAAGGCACTGGGAAGAGGCGCAAAGAAAAATTTCCATACTCGATGACATTACATCGCAATGTCCGATCGTTTGGGGCAAATAACCAAGTCCAAGGATGGGAAAAGCAAGTATTCCTCACTCAGCCTATTTGACAAGTACAAGGGGAAATCAATAGAAACTCAGAAAAACACAGGTAAGTTGGAATTGTTTTTCTCCTCTTACCTCCTCTTACCAACTTAAACAGGTTGACACCTGTGTGTCAACCTGTTTCAGTTGCTTCTCTATTCTCAGTTCCCCTGATTTATCTACTTGTGTTTTCTCTCCCAGTAGTTCCGCGACATGGCTTACAGAGTCTTGGCAAAGTGGCCACAGCCCGGCGCATGCCCCCACCTGCTCATCTGCCGAGCTTGAAGTCTGAAAACAAAGGAAACGATCCCAACGTGATTATTGTGCCCAAAGACGGTACAGGATGGGCGAACAAGCAGGAACAAACCGATCAAAAGAGGTAAGAGGAGAACATTTTAAGCATCGCAAACTACCCTCCCATCTTATCATTGTGTCAAGGTTCAGGTGAATTAACAGACCTATTAGTAATTTATGGCAGTGAAAGTTTTTGTAAATATGTAATCTACACTGGGTGCAGTGCGGAAGTAGAACTCCAGAGACCCTTTCCTTGTAACAGCAGGATAAAATAAAGCTTTGAGCTTTGTAATAGTCATCTGTAAAGCCCATAGCTTATAAGTAAAGATCGTTGTTGTGTGAACATGTGCTAAGAGGTCTAGTCTATCATGTATCAATCACGCCAATCATAGTCCTCCTGCCCGCTTTGAGTAAATTTTCCAAAACTGATTGTTTTTACTTTCCTGTCACGTTTGTAGTTCTATTGCATCAATACCACAGCTGCCGGAGTTGCAGCCGCAGCTGGCTTTACAGAAATCTGTCTCCAATCTTCAGAAGCCCTCACCGGTAGCCAACCAGGAGGTATGTATGTGCAGCTGTAGTTATGTTAGGCACATTTTACCACTGTCAAAAATGTTCTCAATTCTTTACTCTTAAAGAAGTTACCTTTAATGCCCAACAATAGGTCTAGTACAGATTTCAATAAGGATACCCAAAGAAAATACCCCTTCTGTGGCCCATCTGCAGAGGAGGAAAAATGACCATGGTTTTCTTCATTTTCACAGAGCACAAACACAGGTGGACCAAAGCAATGGGCCCAGCTAAATGGAAAGGCAGTAGAGCAAGATGGTGAGTCATCACAGATTCATCTTTAATTGAGAGTTGCATTAAAAATTAAATGACATGCTAATGGTAAAGAATATGCTTCCTAGATTGTGACCTCTTTGCTACCGAGTACCACCTTCTGTGTTTTGCCAAAGTCTGACAAACATCTTTCGTCGTGTCGCTTCTTTTAACACCAATATCAGGTTCAAGGGCCTCAAACCGACTTCAGCCCTTCTCTCACGAGGAATTTCCCACGCTGAAGGCAGCTGGAGAACAGGACAGGGTTGGCAAGGAAAGAAGCGGCTTCGATCCGTCGTATGGGCCAGGACCAAGCCTCCGCCCCCAGAGTACGTCTCAATTCTCCACAATTGGCTGACTGGCTCATAGATAAGTTAATGTCTGCTGGAAAGCAAGTTATTAAATCGGCACAGAGATTTGTGACTGTCTTAGAGCTAATGATTCTGTTGAAACATATGAACAACAATACAGTGCAGATAAAGAGAGCAGTTTACTCAGTGTCTCTATCAGCCAATGCTACCTGTCTTTTGATATCATAAACTTGTGTATTTCAAGCAAATAAAACACTACAATAGGAATACTGACAGTTTTCACTGATGTCTAAAATCTTCCTCTCTGCTCTAAGATGTGACGAGCTGGAGGGAAGGTGGTGGCAGGAACCTTCAGCCCTCGTCCCTGACCCTCGGCCTGCCTGCAGATCCTGAGGGTAAGCTCACTGCCCTGGGTGAGACTGGCACCCCTCCAGCCTCATCTCACCCCACCTCTGCCACCGGCACCACCTCTTCAAGTGTAGTGACGGCTCAGTCACCAGTCGTTGACCCTAAGGAGCCTTCCCTACGACCCGCCCAGCCAGTCCGCAGAACAACCGTCCCTACTGCCCTGCAGTACCAGCTTCACCACACTTCAACTGCTGTCTACCATGACATGTTGCCCGCATTTGTAAGTACTACGTGGCTCATATGGATTTTCAGGTGCTTGTTTTAAAAGCCTTTAAAGACAGGGTACTTGTTTTACTCGTAGCCTACATAGTCAACTTTTGGGGTTTAGGTTCATTTGGAAACAGCCCAAGTCCTTTTGTTGGTAAATTGTATTTCTGTCATGAACACTTGTGTCATCCTGCTGTTCCAGATGTGCTCTAAAGAGACACGTGAAGCCCCAGGTACAGAACATGTCCCTACCACCGTAGCAGCCCCAGCCCGATTTGACAGCAAACCTACTTTTAGACAGAGTTACGCCAAACCAGAACTTGTCAAGTAAGTACACTCACAAGGTGAGAGGAATTTGACCAATATGTTGTGACACCTTGTAATTGGTAATGTGTGTAATCTCTAATTGCAGTGGTGATGTGAGAAGAGAGAACCGCTTTGTGCGTGCTCCCCCTAGACTCTCTTCTCAGCCCATCCGCAGGCCTGGTGACAGGCCACAACGCCCAGCCATTATCAATCCAGAAGACCTGAAGGATTTGGATGAGCTTGACAATGACTGTGAGGACGGATGGGCAGGTCAGTATTTCTTAGACTTGTACTGTTTCTTCCAGCATCCTGTTATATTCAGGCCAAATAAAATGGTGACTTAAGTTGAAGTTTTTATCAGTTTTTGAATACTGAATAGACTGTGTGTTTTTGATTGCATACCAACATCATCATAACTTGTTTTTTCCACATTAGCAATAACAGAAGCATTTATCTCATATTAGTCTGATGGATAAATCTATACTTTTCCTAATGGTATGCACCTCATGCCACACTACACCTACTGATGGTTTGTTGTTTTTCTAGGACTCCATGAAGAAGTTGATTATAGTGAGAAACTCAAGTTCAGTGATGATGAAGATGAACATTCGTCCAATGATAAAAACAAGATGTGGTGAGAGCTCTTTCCTCAAGGTACTTCTCTTAACACTCCTGTTAGAGTGCCATCATTACTAAAAGGGTTCTCGGTTTCAGGACTGAATGGGAGAGAGAGAACCAGCGTGACTGCCAGTCCTCCCTAAGTTCAGGTGAGGCATCTTATCCCCCCGATGGCCTGGAGGAGAATTATTCCTACCAACATCACCATCACGAACCTCCCAGGAAGACCAACGGCAGATATCTCTCAGCGGACACCCAGGTAACCACACACAATGCAGTGTTTTCCAACTTAAGAGTACATATCTAAAATTAACTTTTCATGATGTGTTACAGATAAAATACACCTCGTCCTTTAATTCCTTTTTGACAAGGGAATTAAACAACATTGCAGGACATAAGAATATCAGTATGCTTTAATGAGACAGTAACTGAGATTTGAGAGATATAACCTTGCAGTAACCATAGTGATATGTGTCTGACTATGTTTTACTTACAAAGTAGTTTTGCTTGGCAACTGAGGATGTGATAGGCTTAATGGTCAGAAAGTGTGTCTGTGTGTTGGCCACCTTCTTGTGGAAAAAATCTGTCAGACTCTTTGACTAAACAAGGTTTTTAAGTTCACAGTGAGAATGGCTGTTCTTGAGCTTGAGTAGTTTATGGTATTCTTAAGACTCTGTGATCTAAAACACATACTACGCAATCGATATTTTCCAAGTATAAATCTGGTTTTGGACATTAGGTTCTTGTCATTTATTCCCCTTTTACCCATGTTTCCACAACCCTAGAGGAATGCAAGATCTTATAAACACTTCTCCTGAAAGGTAAACATGAATTGAACTGTCAGGATTTACTTTTGAAGAACTGGACACCTTTTTTTTTTTTTTTTAACTGTTAAACGCAGTAACTCATTGTGGTTATTCTGAGTAAAAGTAAAGGACACATTATTGATCACTTTAAATATCTGTGTGGTGGATAATTTTGAGCTTAATTACTTAAAGAGATACCTCTAGAACAAAGCAAAACCTTGTGGTTTAGTCTTGTGTGTTTTAAGATACAGAATCCATTTTATATATGTGCATTTTTACAGCTTCAATCACCTCTGTTCTATCTCCAGGCCCAGCAGAAAATCCAAGGTGAGCCACTTGCTGACCAGGAAGATCACCAGCGCCAGTCTCAGACTCAGGCTCCTGCAAGGGCAAAGTATGTGTCACCCGAGCTGTCGGAGGCCGTTGAGAGAGCCCGCAGGCGTCGGGAGGAGGAAGAGAGGCGTGCCCGCGAGGAACGCCTGGCTGCCTGTGCGGAAAAGCTCAAAAAGCTGGATGAGAAGTTTGGGAAGACTGAAAGACAGACGTCAAGGACAGAGGAGGGCCAGAAAGAGGGAGATGGCAAAGAAGTCCCACTGTCCCCAAACAGGGAACCAAGTAAAGGCCACTCTGAGAACTGGCAATATAGCACAAAAGGTGAAAAAGAAAATAAAAAATATTTAATTTATTATTTCAGCACTAATGCAGATTTAGATAGCAAATTCTGATCATTTTTGCAATCAAATGATTCTAGATGGAAGCGAGGGTCCTGCAGACAACTCCCCTGGCCACAGTTACCGTGAGGAACATGGCTTCTCTACCTACCGCAGCAGCGAGGATGATGGACAGGAGCCATCCTCCCCCTCAGGAGACTATAATGGACGTCATCCCTCCAAACCCATCCCACCCCGCTTTCAAAAGCAGCCACAGCACCACCAGCAGCAGGTGAGCACCAGCTGATGCCCCTTCTAACCCATAGAGTCCTAATCCCATACTAATGTGTCAGTGTATTAGCGGCTGCTCTGGCAGAAGAGGGCTTTCAAGAGTCAACACGGGCAGGGATTGTTTTTAAGGTTGGAGTCATCAGCATGCAAACGAGAAAGGCAGTGAGCCATGTGTAGGGCCTTAACCTATTTGACTTTGATTGGATTATCCAAAGTTGATTCTTACTAGGATCTTTTGGACTTTGGTTCTGCAAAGAGTATAAAAATACAGTATAAAAAAGATGGGGCCCAAAATTTTGCCTGTGAGTGAATCCAAATAGGTGGATTTGATGGGGTTAGATTGTCTCGTTTCACAGAGCACATGTCCCAGTAGGAAAAGCACAGGTGTAATTAGTGTAGGTTTAATTTTAGCAGTGGGTTCCATCTTGAATGTTTTTAGTAACACTTGTGCTTTTCCTGAAGCATCTGCTGTGAAAAGAGCCCACTGTTAGGTTATTAAGTAATTTTTTCCTTAACTGAGAATAGCTGCTGTGACAGGGTCTGGCAAACACAGAAGATGAAATTGGTCTCAATTTTCTAGTGATATTCTTTCATAGTCCACACTGTATGTAAATGAATGTGGCATTGTGTGTATGAATACATTCTACAGGAACAAGTGTACAAGATGCAGCATTGGCAGCAGTCAGGTCATCCTGCCTCCTCTGGCTCAAATCATGGCCAGCGGGGCTACTATCCCCCACATGTCCTTGGGTTTGACCCTCGCTGGATGATGATGCCTACTTTCATGGATCCCCGCATGACACAAGGACGATCTCCTGTGGACTTCTACCCTAATACTGTCCATTCTTCGGGTGAGAGCCTATTTAGAAATTAATAATAAAGCATTTAGGATTAACTGAAATTAGAGTTAGCCTGATGACTTGGAAAAGCTCCAAATTTTAACACTGATATTGATTCCAGCAGGAATGATGAAGCCCATGATGCATCAAGACCACTTGAACAGTCCTGGCTCTGATGAGGGATGTCATGCCAACCTGCACCAGGAGAGAAGAGCCCCTTCCACTGAGCCTTACCCAATGTGGAACCAAGATGGCTACCCGTTGCGCAGCTTCACTCCACCTTACCAGAGACAGCATGAAAGCTCAGACAGTGGCCAGGCAGATGACAGGTCAGTTTTGTGTTAAATATGAACCTAGGAACTTTTCAGTTCTTAATTCAAGACATCCCTTCATTTTGATTTAGTTCTGTGGAAATTCACAAAGAAGTGAAACCCTGCTTGGTTACATTGGCTTCTCTTTCTGTGTTCATTCTTCATATTTTTCAACATGCTCTCCTTTTCCACAGAAGTGATATGGCCTGCTCCCAACAGGACTCCTATGAAGAGAGGGCCAATGAGTGCCTGACCCACCCTCAAGATGATCTCCCCCATCATGCTTACCAGAGCAGAGGCCCAGACAGAGCACATCATGACCAAGGCTTGCTCACCACTGCTCAGAACCACCCCCAGAATCACTCTGATAATGAATACCCAAACCAAGACAAACATCTGAAAGATGGCCCTGAATCTCACGATGAGAACTTAGATGGTTCCAAGGACAATTGGAAAAGAGATGGAAGCCAGAAACAAGATGGAGGACTGAATACTCAAAGCCAGTGGTCTGAACCCAGTTCCAGCTCAAGTAGTGTGAGCCAGCCATCTGAGACCAGTGGACGTACCTTGATTCGCAGAACTGGGCCCATCAAGAAACCAGTTCTTAAGGCTCTAAAGGTTGAAGACAAGGAGAATGAGAAGCCTAAACCTGAGCCTGAGGAGAAGCCCGTCCCCTACCGCCTGGAGAAAGAAGTCCTCACTAATGTTTATGACTTGAAGAAAGACATCCAGCCTGCCAGCAACAGACGTGCAGCCTCACCTGTTGTTGTTGTTGTTGAGAAACAGCCTGAAGAGAGACAGCGTCAGTCACCAGCTCCCACCAAAACAGAGAGGCCTTTGAGCACCCACAGTGATGACTCTCCCAAGGAGAGCACCTGGGACAGCGGCAAGAGCCAGTCACCTAGAGAAAGCCAAGAAAACCGGGAGCCCCAGGCACCACGTCGTAATAACTGGATCTTTATTGATGAGGAACAGGCCTTTGGTGCGGTCAGGGGAACAGGAAGGGGCCGCAGTCGAGGCTTCAGGGAATTCGGCTCTAGAGGTGGAACCCGTGGTGGCCGAGGTGGAGACAATCTCCGAGGAGCCTATAACAACAATAACAACAGCAGTGGCATTGGTGCCCAGAGGACCGGCAGAGGCCGAGCACCACCTAGAGACCTTGTCAAGGTGGAAGAGTTCCAGAGGGGCAAGCCCCGGAGACGAAATGTCAGTGAGACCTTGAGTGAAGCCTCTGAGTATGAGGAACTGCCCAAGAGGCGTCGCCAGAAGGGATCTGAAAATGGAGAAAACTACATAGAATCTGGCGAGGTCCGCAAAGTAGACAGAGATTCTTGGAGATCCAACAAAGTGTATACAGATGACCAATCAGCCACAGATTTCAAAGAAAAGACCAAGGCCAGCAGAGGCTTTGGGGGTCGCACATTGCCTCCCAGACTGAATACCACTGGAGGTTACAATCGAAGCTTTGGAGGGTCCAGGGACATTTCCACATGGAGGGGCCGTGGACCCCAGTTTGGCAGCAATGGCGGCTCCATGCAAGAAAACGGTTATAGTACTGGAGCTGAGACAATTTATTCTCGCAGACTTCCTGTTGAACGCGACGCTCTCAAGTACACCCCTAAATTCACTGGCTCTTTAATAGAAAATGGCACAGAGGACCGTGAAGGAGAGTACTACTTTGACAATGATAACCCAGACAGACAGATGTTAAGGAGACGGCGCCCACCACGTCAAGATAAGCCGCCACGCTTCCGTCGCCTACGACAAGAGCGCGAACCTGGCTCAAACCAGTGGACAAGCGATGAGTACGTCAATGGAGACTTTGCCAACCCTTGGCCTGGCCGCTCCAAAGGCAGCGGGGAAGACAGCTGGCCTGGTGGCCATTACTCCGGCGGACGTTCTAGCCAGCACGGTCAGGTAGAGGAATGGGAAACGGGATCAGACAACAGTGACTTTGGTGACTGGAGAGAGAAGCGAAGTGGAAGTGGAGGTGCTACACAGGGACATGATATTCCCTCTGACTCTGGACACAGTGAACCAGGCTCTGGTGAGAAAAGAGAACTTTCCAAGAGAAGCTTCTCTAGTCAGAGACCATTGGTAGAACGGCAGAACAGGAAAGGGGAACCGTCGCTGCTGGAAGCAAGCAAGATGACACGTACACCTGACAATACCCCCACCTCCTCTAACAGGAGCGACAGCTGGCAGAACGGAGGGACCTCTTGTAAGAGGTGAGGCGAATCAGAGAAGAAATTCTGCTGAGGTTTAGTGTAGGTTATAAAGTCCTATCCCCATATGTATTGCTTCTGGCTGTGTAGCATGTTTTATGTAAGCTTGGGAGTTATATTAATGCTCTAGTGCCTTGTTTCAGGCCCGGGTTGTTGTAGTTGCTTAGAAACCAACAGCATAGTGTGTCCTCTCCCTTTATTATTTTGACTTGCAATGTTCTTTGACTAACTTTCTCACGATGACGTGAGACAAGTGACTGGAATGAACACGGACATTTTTTCCCACCTTAATTTAAAGAAAATTCTTCATTACAAATGTAGGACTGCAAACAGTGCAAATATTCACTACAATCACTTAGGGAGTGCCATATGCATACATATGCATTTTTGTATTAGTTGACCACCACTGAACCACTCACCTGTAGATAGTTTGTTCTCTCTGCATTGTTTCAAGAGGTAGAAAAAATATTTATGGTTTCCTGCAGTTTCCCCTGCAGTCATAGTCTGAGGTACAGAGCACTTCTCACCATGCAGTCTGTCCCAGATGAGCATGTAGTTCAGTTACATTGGTGAGATGAATGTGCGAAAGCCGCCTATGCGTAACAGGAGCATTGGCAAATTGAACAACATTGTAGATGTTTCACAGCGTTCCCCCCGAGCATGAATTTTAACTCACTCATCCTGTCCTTGTTATTCCACCTGTTATCTGCAGTCTTTGTTGAACTTAGCTACCTCAGAACAAAAAAAATGTTTTATGTCAAAGTAAAAACTGCCCAAAATTAAATAGACCATGACATTGTTAGAGGTTTTGTAATTTTGTCACTATATGTTGATGTCTTAGCAGTGCTCAGAATTCAAAATTAAAACATGTTTGTCTCCCACTTTCCTATTTTCAGTAGGAGCCCAGATGAGTCGGGCCCAGTCTACAGCCTAGAGCAGCCAGAGGAGAGGGAGCCCAGTGAGCCCTCAGGGAAGAAATTAGACAAGGAGCTGAAGCCAGGACCTGTCAAGACGGACTTAGCTGAACCTCTGTCCCAGTATGAACTCAGCAGTTACCCAAGTGAGTCCATTTATTTTAAATAAATGCCTTAATGTTTTCAGTCTTGATAGAAATGAAAAGTATGTTAGCAGTTGATTCTCTGGCATTTCTGAATGTCTAAAAAAAATAATGTTTTTGTAGTTGAGGGAGATGCAGGGGGGCCTGTTTCAAATCCAGATGGATATCAGGATGCCTTGTCCAAAAAGCAAAGACGCCCACAGGAAGATGAAAGGAGGAGGAAGGAACAGGGAGCTGCTGTAAGTTCAACATATGTTCAACATATGCTGAGGATAAGCATCTTGTATCTTCTATGTATGATAAGCCTTTTTCATTGCTGTGTCAGGTGCCAGTGAAAAACAGGACAATCACATCCAAGATACCACCACGCTTTGCCAAAAAGCAGGGAAGCATGAGCATCGAACAACCTGAAGAGGCACTTTCTTCCAACAACCTGGGAACTGAAATTTGGGAGACAAACAGCTCAGGTAGTAGACAGATCAAGATTTCTGTCAAGTCTATGGTTCTGTTGTTGTTGTTGAGCAGTAACCATAAAGACATAATGTAATACATTATAATGGCACATTGCATTATTTATATTTGCAATACTATAGCTGAAGGATCAGTTCAATATTAATCAAACAAAGTTTTTGAAGTTTCCTTTCCTATTTGTTATCTCTGGGGAAACAGCAGTTTGGTTTATGTACTTTTATTTTTTGTTTTGGTACATTTTGTATCTAATGCAGAAATAATGTTAATTGAAACATGTTTTATAGTAAATTGGAATTGACAAAGACAAAATTGATTGTATTTTGCACTGATGACATGCATTTCTTTTTCAGCTCTTTCAGTTCAGTCTTCAGGAGGAGACTCGTGGACTAAACAGGTGTCTTACACTGGGAGTGAACCCAACTCTGAGGTAGTTCAGTGCCTTTACTTCTGAACCTTTATTTGAAATATTCTATATCTGCATAATATGTCTTAAGTTCAAAAATGACTGACACTGATAACTAACAAATGTGTTGCAACTGAATTAGATAACTCAAGAAACATAAACAAACTAATGCCTTTTCTTCTTCTTCTTGGCCAGGACTCTGATGCTGGCCCAGAGCAGAGTAAAGAGCAGCACAAGCCAGGGCCCATTGGAAATGAACGTTCCCTGAAGCACCGCAAGGGCTCGGAGGGTGTTGATCGGCTAGAAGGTGGCCCCATCACACCAGTCAATGGTGTGGACCTCCATGTGGACACTGTGCTGCCTGTGCCTCCTATTGAGTTTGGTGTCAGTGCCAAAGACTCTGATTTCAGCCTCCCACCAGGCTCGACCCCAGTGCCCGTCTCAAATCCTGTCAACAAGCTCCAGGATGCACTTACCACCAATGTGAGTGATTTTAATGTGTACTTGTGCCACCTTGACAATGAAACAACCAAATGCATAATGGATAAATTTGCAGTTGAAATCAATTATAGAATACTTCAAGGACATTTTAATGATGGGAGAGATGCATTTTGTGCTTAATAACAAGTAATATTGACTTGCAACTGAAAGATCCTGAACTTTTGTTTGTTTTTAACAGACTGCTCTCAATCAGAGTATCCCCATGCTGCGCTCCAACCACCTGCAGCCTGGCATTAACCTCAATCCCATCTCCTTCCCCAGTGCTGACCTCACTCTCAAGGTAATTAAATTACAATCCCAAGTACAGAGCGATTTCTTTAAACACATGTAACAAATGAGTAATCAGTGTCTGGAAGATAAAAGCAAAAACCATCTGTGATGTCCAAACATGCGTATAAATTAGAAGTGTTTGTTTTCCTCAGATGGAATCAGCACGTAAGGCATGGGAGAACTCACAGTCCCTCCCTGAGCAGGGCTCTCCTGGCGGAGGTGCTTCAGGTGCTCAGCCTCCCTGCAGCGTTGGCTCGTCCAGTGGTGTCAGCTACAGTTCTTTTGGAGGAGTGTCTATGCCCCCGATGCCTGTGGCATCAGTAGCACCCTCCATGTCCATGCAAGGTAAACTGCATTTCTTTTTTCTTCGTTTGATGAGGGTTCAATCTTTGAGCAGAACTAAACTTAAAAATGGTTTCCTCTCCTGTCTGTAGGTAGTCATATTCCCCCATTGTATTTGGATGGCCATGTCTTTCCAAGCCAGCCACGCCTCGTGCCTCCTACCATGACCCAGCAACAGACATACCAACAGGTAGAGAGATAAAAGTATAATCATACAGGCTTGTTTGTGAATCAGCAGAATTGTCATTATGTTACATTTGTTCGTCCATTCAGGCGGCTGCAGCTCAGCAGATTCCCATCTCTTTGCACACGTCTCTTCAGGCTCAGGCTCAGTTGGGGCTTCGAGGCGGTCTGCCTGTCTCTCAGTCTCAAGAGATGTTCAACTCTATTCCCCCCTTCAGGTAATATGTGAAATTCACACTGGTCCTGTCAAATTGCTTCACTGGTGTCATATTATCTATTCTGCTCATGTGGCTCAAATGAAACCTATTTGAATGGAGTTTGACGGTTTCTTTGCCCAACTCTGTCTTCCTTGTTTCAGGTCCCAGGTTTACATGCACCCCAACCTGTCACAGCCCAGCCCTATGGTGCTGTCGGGTGGAGCCCCTCTCAAAGGGCCGTACTCGGCTTTCCCTGGCATGCAGCCATCAGACATGGTCAAGCCACAGTCCGGCTCACACTACCAGCCAATGAATGGCAGCCAGCAACTTGTCTATGATAGCCAGATGAACCAGGGGCCTGGTATGGGTTCTTCCCAGTTAATGGACTCTCAACTCATCCAGGTGAGTGGGTTTCACAACAGCTCACAGTGCTGTTCCCCTTGATGTTTGTCAGATTTTCAGATGATTAAAATCTTTCTTTTGACCAGGTGACTATGCCGCTACCTGGCTCTCAGCTGCGCTATGGCTCAGCCCAGCAGCATCTCATCCTCCCCCAGTCCATCCAGCTGCAGCAGGGACAGAACCTGTCAGTTGGAGCCCCTCGTCGAATGCTGCCACCTGGCTCCCAGCCTGCTGTCATGACTGGCAGTCGAGAGGTATGACTTGTGGATCTAATGTTTCTAAACACAAAACTGCTTAGAGTAGTACAGACAAATATGTGTGATACAGCATATTTGTTCAAATCCATACCACACTGCTTCGGAGAGGTTCATATTTATTGATTGTTCCTTATTTCGCAGGGCTCACAGATGGAAATGAAAGGCTTCCAGTTCTCTGAGAAGCCCAACCACTCCCCAGGCATATCTGGAGGGTCCTACAGGTCAGTGGACAATACAACAGAAATCTGTATATAAAATTACTCATGCAGCTTCATTAACTTAATTTTCTCCTCCCACTCTTGTCATCAGGCCTGGTTCCGCCAGCCCCAGTGGCAAGCCCTCTGGTCCTGGGGGCCCTGTAGGCCCCCTGCCAACACATTTTACTCAACAGGTATTTATTTTTCACACACTTATTATCAGATATATTTACTCTGAAGGTTTATCAGGGCATTTTTAAACTTGGACCAATGACAGAAATATTCCACCACCTACTGCAGGAGTGTTTGGTGTGTTTTGGTTGCTAAAAGCTGCTCTCATCTCCATCTCAGTGTGATGGTCCATGGTTCACCTTAAAAACAGACACTGAATAGCCTGATGACAAAGCTGTGAGGGATCCCGAGTATTTGGACCAAGTCTGAAAATGCCCTATGAAATTGAATACTCGCATGCTAATTATTCATGTTTTCATTCATTTCCCACTTCCTTATCTACTCCCCCCTCCTCTCCCATGGCAAACAGGTCCCACCCGCTCAGGGCAGCATGGTGATGCACATGCGCCCCCCCACCACAGGCCCTTTCCCTAACCCCATCCAGAGACCAGTCATGCAGGTCAACAAGCCTGTTATCATCCGCTCCCCCCCTTACCCTAATCCTGGCCGTGACCCCTCCCACTCCACCCCTCCCTCGGCCCCCGAGCCCCCTGTCAAAGGGCCAGAGGATGGCATGAAGGTGAGCCACCCACTGTAAATATAGGTAATTTAATTTAATCCATTTTCTTTTTCTCTATTTCTATTACTTGTTTTAGATTTGTTTTAGTGTGTGCTTTGACTTGAAGTGTACAGTTCTAGTTACCTTGGTACAATGCATTTTGTTACTGTAAAAATATATATTATATTGACAGAATAAATATAAATTTGTAGTTATATTAGTAACAGTTTGTTTATATACTAATCTGTACTTTTATTCTGACAACGTTTCTCGTGTAATTTTCATCAGAACTTTTCTCCCTTGTAACAGTAATTACTTTTTTCATACAAAGATATAATTGCAGATGACTGAAGAGTTTTCATTTTGGATAATCTGACGTTGAAGCTATTTGATTTAAATGACTTCAGTGTCTTAGTAAAGTAGTTGACTGTTAATCAGCAGCACGATTGGATGGAGACATATAAAGCATGTTGTTAAAGAAAGCTATGAATCTCTTGCCTCATAAGACCGTGGAGTGATCCAGTTTTGTGAACAATAGATAATGCTAATAGGGTGTTTAATTAAACAAAAATATAAACTGATTTTCAGGAAAATAACCTGTCAGAAATTATCCAAAATATCTACTGTTTTAATCAGATGACTGAGCACCAGCCTAGGACTATTGACTGCAGAAATATAAAGCTCAGCAGACATTTGCTGTAGATCTTAGTAACCCTACCATTTCTTTGTGCAGAATAAAACCATCAGAGAAGTGCGCAAGGCAGTGGGTGAGGGCAAGACACCATCTGGGGGCATGACCAGCAAACTCCAGGAGCCCCTACCTTCTACAGGGCAAGCCAAACCAGCACGCACTGGAGCCATCAAACCCCAGACGGTCAAAGTAGAGGAGGGCAAGGCATAACAATGGACCTGAAAATCCTCATCACCACCCAGCCTGCCAACACAAAGCCCCTTGACCAATGTCTGAGCCTTCTGAGACCCACCTTATCCCAAGGCACTGAGGCAAGGGCAAACATGCAGACATCACGATGAATAACCCCCTCTTGAACTGTCAGAACTGGACACTATTATTTCACACCACGTATAGAGATATATAAATATATTATAAATATATACATAGACACAAACAGTCTTTTAAGCAGATCTCTTCAAGGTCCTCTTTAATTTATTATTAGTCACTTTTAAGGGGAGATTGGTAAAGATAAAAGATATTTCTGTTTTCCTTTGAGTTTCTCCTCAAGGTGGGGGAAAAGGAAAATGGCCAACTCAGACAGATGGTTCATTTTTCATACCATTTTGCCAAACTATTTACTCCCTGTTGATGGACTGTAGCCCTTAAGACCAGGCAGATACTTGATAAAACTAGCTATGAGAAGCAAAGTCTGTTATAAATTTTTTAACAAATTTGAAATGCAGTGGGGCACTTGTTTGACATTTTTCATTGGCATTTTTGCTGGTAAATAAAGTTTCAACTCATCACCCGTTAATTCTATTGGTAAAGGACTTCTTTTATTAACGAGGGAAAACTCCTAACTCCAATTTGTGGACATCATTGCATGTCAACATGGCAAACGTCAAGTGCATCAGCCTAGAATCGCATCTTCTGGGATTCCACACCCAGCCCATGAACTGTGGCAAAACTGCTTAGACTGGTAGAAATGATTTCTTTTTCTTAAACTCTGTTCTTTGCTTTTACATTCTGTTGCTTGCTCTCTTCTGTCTGTAAATTGAAACAAAAAGGTGGACATTGTACCAAAATCATGTTGCTTCCATGGGAACTTCACTGGCATTGATACAGCGTGTGCATGTGATGTGCTGAATGTGTGTAAACCTGCAGGACTCCTGCCTAGAAGCTAGCAACATTTCACAAAAAAAAGACTGTACCTGAACTCAGCATTCATTATGCTGCTGTCGACTGTATGGATTTTGATAAATCAAGCTGGCAACAATTTTGGCCTCATTGTGAAGTTTTGTGTGTGGGGATGGGGAAGGTGCTGCATTCTCAATTGCTGTAAAGGACCCCCCCCCTGAAATAGCTGATTGAAATGTTTGCTTTTCTTATTGCTTTGTTTGGGTTGTAATGAATCAAAATGTCTGTTTATGAAGATGTGATATAAGTGATAATTTTTACATCCCTCACCATGGGGCAGTTTGCTTTTTTTCTTCTTTTAATGCTCCTGAAAGACTTTGCTCTCTAATTCCGTTCTAACCCCCCTGTCAACACTGTGGGGAGTTGTTGTGAAGAAACAGACTCATCACTGTTTGATTATTCAGCATCTGGTCTCTGAGGTGGCACGAGCAATAAATGCAGCCTAACTATAATCACAATCAGGGTCCAAAAAAACTTTTTTTTTTCTTTTAGAAGCTAATGATCACAAACAAGGGGCGTTTAGCATTGCTTGCTGAATTAAAATGCGATCTTTGCTTATGTTTTTTTTCTTTATCTTTTTGTGCGCACTGCAGTTCCAGTGGACTACGAAGGACTTTTAAAAGTGTTCTATATGAAAATGTGAAGCTGTTGGAATCATCGTTGGATTTTTTTTTTTTTTTTTTTTTTTTTTTTTTTTTGTAACGGACATTCATTTTGAAACTCACAATGCCAATGTCATAACTGGTTCAATGTTACTGCTTACTATAACGCTCCATGACACTACAAAATGTTGCGATTTATCTTTATGACAATGTTTCACTGGTATATATGTATATGCATACTTAACTGTACAGTCAAGCCTTGTCAGCGAGGGGAGGCTTAAACCCACATTTCATTTTAGATATTGTGGCACTATAAAGGATTTAACTTTGAAAAGGTCACTGTGTTCTCAGAATGGACTGCTTTCACTTGTTGATAGGTTTATCGGGCTTGGAGTGTTTTTGCCTCTTATCCCTTACTGCAAAAGATCTTGATGCTTCTCATCATTGTACCTGCACCAAAATGTTGCCCTGACTTTTTTTTTTGTACTTTTAAGATGCATATTTCATTTTGTCAGAGGACCAGCGCTTTCTACAGCTGATCCAGCATAATTCTATTTATCCTATCTGATCTTTATCCTTTCAGATATTTGGTCATTACTCTCCCTTGTTAAAAAAAGAGCTTATTGAAAGAAAAGAAATAAAGCAGTTGTGATTTCTTAAATGTACTGTTGATTCTGTATTCTCACTTTGTCATATTAAAAATCATGCATCAAATTCTTGTGGAAGAAATCGTGGGGAAATGATTTCAGTTTTGGGACTGTTGGCTGAGGTTTGTGGGATATGTAGAAATTGTTTTCACAAAGTATTTAATTACCAAGAAAGCCTCACCAGGGTTAGTTTAAAGCTTTGACCCACTACGATCGCCAAATACATTGTTCATTGATGCTCAGTCTAAAATAACTGGGAAATCAAGGTTGACTATGTAGAGCTGGATGTTTTCTCACCTATAAATCACCATTTCTACCTGGATAAGGTCTGGTTTATATGGACGTAGTATTTACACTTGGATGAAGTTACATGCACAAACATGGCACCGGTTTCTCTCCTGGTTGGTGTGAATTTTGTGCAACATCATCTCACTGTCAGTTATCAAAATTACCGTAATATCAGGAAAGTAACGCACCGGTGAACCCCGCATACGTGACGTCAGAAGCGTCAAATTCCAGAGATACTTTTCCGGACAAAGACGAGACTTGTCTGGACGAAGAAAGTTTTTCCTTCGTGTCGTGCCTGCAGAGGGAGGAAGTCGTGAGCGCAGGATTTATTTGCTTGACCGATTCACCTCGGCCTTTGCACGGTAACTTCATCCTTTGTTTTGCAGCTTTATTAGCTACCGACGTCGGATAGAGAAGTTCCCGCGTGGGATGTTTACACTGATGTGTTGCACGCGCGACGGAAACTAACTTCAGGATTAGCTTCCTTATCAAACGAGGACATGTTTTTTTTCTTTAGTTTCTTCGAAAGACAGGGCGCAACAGACTCGGAGCGGCCTATAATAATGTGCATGACTAGCACGATGTGTTTTTGTGTTGAAAACATGGAGGCCCCCGTCTTGATAGCTGTACACCTCCATGGAAAACTGTGCAATTCACAGTTTCATATAGGAAAATTCAATACAGCCCAGAGCAGCCATGTCAACGTGCTACAAAGGAAAAATTGACAACCATCTGACCTAGTTTGAGATTACTCAAGATTTATGTTAATTTGTTGATGTTAATGAGTGTGTTTTGTTAGTCGATTAATACAATAGAAAATAATCGTCGACTATTTCAGTAATCCCTTTGGTCTAGACAATTATATCTATTATTTTATTTTTTATCAATCGGAAAAAAAAAAATCACTACATTGCCTAATGATAACAGTGTCTAAATGCATTTTCTGAGGGCATATATTTATGTTGATGTTACTAAAGGAGATTGTGAGAATCTATAGGACAGCTCTTGTTAAAAGCCTGGATCACATGCATTGGGGCCTTCAAATTATGTTCATGTAGCTATGTGATGCTGATCAAGTCCAGGATTAATCATGTTGCACAATATATTCTATTTTATAATGTTTTGGGATTCAGGTAAAACACAAACACCAAACTCCCCAAGAGTGCGAGTTAAAGTTAAATATTTTATTCAGATTTGTTGATGTGCCTTTTTCCATTGTATTCCCTTATCCTAATTATACCTATTAAACATTGGTTAATTATTTATTGAGCAATGTGAAATTATGGTCAATGATTACATTTTTGTAGGTCTGTATATTCTTATAGGTCTAGTATTGCAAAATGGTATGTTTCAATTCTTTTTTGTAAAATACCAGGTGAGTCAGGATGGCTACCAAACACTCTGTGAGGTCAGACGAAAGCCTGATGATGATGCAGGAGCTCGATGACCGGTTGAAGGAGCAGATTGACAAACTGGAACATGTTCGCCTTGGTGCAGTTGAGCTGAAGGACAACTTGTCTCAGGTACATCAGGCATGATACCTGTGGTGAAAAGTTCACTGTCGCTGAGCTCTTGAATATGTAAAATGTTGTTTTCTTCAACAGTGCAACGATGACCTGAGCCGGTCAATTGCCGAGCATCTGGAATGGTTGAATCACTTGTCAGAGCGAGTGGAGACTCTTCACATGAGCACAACTGTTTTTGTTCAGGTAAGAAAGAAACATTCTACTTCCAGTCCAGGTCCACAGGGACTTATGATATTTCACCAAGGTAAAACACAACAGATTAATTACTATCAGAATGTTTTTGTTTCTTTGAGAAAATAATGTTTACAGTTTATGAACTGACCAAATTCACCCCTTTCAGACATAGTCTAAATTTGGGAGAATTTGCTGGTCAAGAACTCTCTTCCACGTAGACGAACTGTTCTCACATTTTCCTAGAAAAGTCTTTATAACAGTTGTGGGTGCCAGTTTCAAGGCTTCCTTCCTTTTTGTGGGAGCAGAACCACAGTGTAATCACCGGTTTGAGGAAAACCTAAGAGGGTTTTATGCATGTATCATTCACCATGGCCCTAATTTCTTTTCCAACATTGTCAGTAAGAGCGTGACTTTGAAAAATGGAACTGTCCTTCCTTTCTGAGCATATCAGCAGGGTAGCTGCCTCTTCATTTGATGAAATTCAAACTTATTTATAAAGCATATCATCAGCTGAAATATGAATGGTAGTAAAACTAAACTTTGACACAGACCCTCTATAAGATTGGCTTTTATGGTGTATATTGCCAAACAGTTTGTATTGTAATTTATCAAATTCCCACCAGTAATTACTATACAGACAGCCGAGGGCCTCCCTAGCCCTATCACACTTGTCTGCTTTATCTGGTTGGATAATCCAGCCTTGTTTATTGCTCATAACAAAGGAAAACACATGTAATGTGGTTAGGATTAAGTCCCCGTGTCCTCCATGGTGTCACCAGAGTTAGGTGAACAAAAAACAAACAAAACAAGATTACTGAAAACTGGAACTTGGAAACATAGTGGACAGTTTACATTGCATTTCTAATTTCTCCTTCATCTTTTTCCAGATGAATCCCAAGCCTCGTGCATGGGCAGGAAAACAAGGTTCCAAACACAACTACCGCTGGGCACGTCTGCACCAGGCTGAGGACGCCCAGTCTGAGTTTGGCTGGTCTCCCATCCGCACACGACGGAACAGCGATGCTGCCTCTGAGATGTCTTGTAACTGGTGACCTTGCAGACTGTGGCTAATGGAGCGTGCAGTGTAATTTTGTACAGCTGGGCTCATTCATACCAAATTCAGGATTGAGTAGTTAAGTCTTTGTACATTTCATTTTTTCATTGGTACATTTTCACTTATTAACATAGGTTTTACATGTAAATTAGAACTCCATAGTTTTCTATGCCCTGTTTTGTTATCTTGTTGAACATACTATATTTTCTTATAAACGTATGGCTTACGTTTGTAATTTGTGTCAGAGACTCTAAACAGTTGTTTTTTTTTTGTTTTGTTTTGTTTTTTAAGTAAGAAAACACATTTCTAATAAATTCATATGAGGATATGTAAGTATGGTCTTTGTAACATTATAAACTTAGCTCTGAAGGCAACTAGACAAGTTGTTCTCAAGCTTCCCTGCCTGATGTAATGTGTGTTTTAACCGTGTAATCAGGCGTCCTGTGCGTGTGCGGTCATATGGATGAAAACAAGTCGATGTGGATGTAGGTCAGTATGCTTTCCCAGCAGGGGGCGCTGCTACAACTCCTCCATTATATCACCCTGTTCACCACACAGTTGTCAATAAAGCTTTGGCAGAGCGCGTGGGTGATAATTCTGGAAGGAGCGTCTGGTGTTGCTAAAGAAGCACTACAGTATTTTGAAGAGTCGCTTTCAACTCACCGAGCTAAACTTATTTTCTTATCTAAACTAACCGTTACGGGTATCGAGTGAACCCCCGACAACATGGCAGAAAGCGACTGGGACACCGTTACTGTCTTGAGGAAGAAGGGGCCGACTGCTGCCCAGGCCAAATCCAAGCAGGTTAGCATTAATGTCTCACTTCGTCTGTATTTTTTGTTCATATTAAAACCTATTTTGAACTCTCTGTCTTTAAATGCGTACAAAATAGGTGTTTAGATCGTAATAAACGCTAGTGTGTTATGTATCAGTAAAAATGCCATTTATTATATGGTTAAGAGTTGAATTTAGCAGTAAATATCGCCCATGCTTCGTGGGTTGACTTAGTTTAGTCAGTAACAACAGTGAACTCCGGGCAAAGCTGAAGTTCAGTTCGCTAGATAGCCACGCTAACCTACGCAATTTGTTGTAAACGTTAACAGCTCCTCGGTCAACCAGACCTCACCTTAATTATGTTAAATTGAATCCGGGTGGGTGGGGGTAGATATCGTTAACTGGTGAAGTATTTGACGGAGACCAAAAATAGCAGCTAGCTAGCATTGGCCAGCTAATCCAAACGGGGTTACTTGGCTACGGCTAGCTACTCATACCTAGCGCTACTTTTAGTTGTAGTTTCAGTATGTGTGTGGTAAGGATAGGGTGTCATGTGCAACCCGCATGTGGATGTCTGGTAATATTTGTCGGAAGACATGTTGCTAAACATCACTAAGCATGCTCCAATGCCCTTCTGTAAGAGTTCTGGGATGCGGCAAAACACACACCTACTTCAGTAACTGCTGTCATACAACGTTAAAATAGAGATTATACGCCAGGTGTCGAAAGCAACCGAAAGATAAATGCCAACCATTTGTGTCGCTGGCCTTGACGTGCTCAAACCGGATGGTATCTTTTGTTTAACCTGTGCGTCACTTCGATAAGCAGATCCATTACTCATTAACCACAGTTTTGTAATCCTAAAGTAAAAACTACATGAACATGGTCATAATGCAGTCTGCTGTCAATTAAAGTGGATTATGCTTTGAAATTTAAGGTGTGCACATGTCCATGTTTTCTCTAGGCTATCACGGCTGCTCAGAGACGTGGGGAGGAACTTGAGACATCCAAGAAATGTAAATTCTGCTTTCTGTAAAAAGATTTTGGTAAAGACCACAGATCATTTGCTGAGTGACCTTATTGTGATGCGTTTTAGATGTTCCTCTCTTCACCCAAATTTTTATAATAGAAAACATGCAAGCACTGATTTTGTTGTTTTGCCTTAAAAATAGTCTACCTCCTTGAGTGATGCCTCACCATTATGTCAATCCACCACAGGGTCTGCAGGGCAAAACAAACAGCATCTTGTGACCAAGAACACAGCCAAACTGGATCGGGAGACGGAGGAGCTGCACCATGACAGGGTTACCCTGGAGGTGGGAAAGGTCATCCAACAAGGCAGGGCACAGAAGGGCTTGACCCAGAAAGACCTGGCCACTGTGAGTATTCTCATATATTCATTCATGCGCACAACACACACACATTTATTGACGCATACAACATATAACAGTTGGTATTGATCCAGCCCGATAACGTATGGGGTGGGTGAATGTTTTCAGTGTCTGGTGGTGTTTGTACATTGTGTGTTTAGGTTTGACGGACTGTGAGATGTTTTTTCTCCAATAGGGCAATAAAGCCCATCTATTTGTCTGTCTGCCGATCTAACTGTCCTTCTGGAAAAGACGCCTTTATTATTTCTTAATCGATACACTGTTATACAAATTTGTCACTGGATAATCCAGCATTAAGGATGATAAATAGAAACCTATCACTAACAATCATAATATGGTCTTGTTAGTCCTACAAAACCTATTTCCACTTCGCATTACTTTTCAAGATGTCTTAATACAGTGACTCACTAACATCCTCTCCTCTTTGTTCCTTTAATAAATGTTCCAAAGCCATTTCCTGGTCAAGCCTTACCGTCATTGTGTTTATCATGCAGCTAATAAAAGACTGTTCACATGATCCCTCACTGGTTATTAACTTGAACATTCAGGTAACCAGTAATTTGAAATCCTGTTATCTTTCGAAAACAACAAAAGAAAAAACGAAAACATCGCAGCCCTAAGGAAAATATATTCCCATCTACGAGAGCTGTTTTTGCATGCTGGAGTAATTTTGCTGGCTTTAGGCTTTGTGGTTCAATAGAATTATAAATTATGTATCATAAATCTTTTCTTCAGAAAATTAATGAGAAGCCTCAAGTCATTGCAGACTATGAGTGTGGGAGAGCGATTCCCAACAACCAGATCATGGGCAAGATAGAGAGAGCCATCGGTAAGAAAACGCTTTGCTATTACTTTACATAATGGAATCATTTTCATTATATCTCAGTCGTCTGTTTTGTTATGTAACCCATGTGTTGATCAGTATGTCTTTTTAATCTGCCATGGATAGGGCTGAAACTTCGTGGGAAGGATATTGGCCTGCCCCTGGAAGCAAAACCCAAGAAGAAATGAAGACAAAGCCTCGAAATCAGCCCTCCCAGCCCCATGTTTCCCTGTTACTGAAACCTGAACTCCTTCCCCACACCAACTCCTAGAACCCACAGAAACTGTCCTCATCTCTTCCCTGTCCTCTCCTCTAACCCGGGCTGATCTCACCTGTGTCCTGCCTGAGGACCTGGTGTTCACCGCTTCACAGGCTGCATACTTAACAAGTCATAATCAAAGGAATGATCGAATACATTTTTCTCAACATCACAAATGTGGGAAGTTCCATGAATTTCTGTTCACCTATGTCTGCTTAGGCTTTGGCATGATAAATTCAACTTTTGATAGTGATGCAAAATCAGTTAAAAGGTGAAGTCTTTTTCATGACCAAACATTTTAGTCTGACTTCAGTTCTGAGCATGATGTTAAGCCAAAAGTGCTTGATTGCATCTTTTTTCACACACTTAAGACAGTGGGTGGATGTCATTACAGTGTTGAAATATTTTAATGCTGTGCTTTGTTTTGATCTATAAAATAAAGTTTGGCAAATCATGACTTTTCTGGGTGTGAATTTTAACCTCTGTAGCACTGGAGTTCACTGTCACTGAAATTGAGACATTTTCTGTAACTGTTCCTCCGAAGTCTTTCTGGCAGTTAACCTCAAGCTAGTCACAGAATGCTTAATAATAAGACCTAGTGATGCCGCACTGATACAGAAAACATATCGTATCAGTTTACCAGAATGAGCTTACAAAGAGATGTGTTTCTACAACTGTATCCACAAAACTGATCTTGCAGATGGAGGAAGTATACGTGTCAACTTAAAGTGTGAGTGTAGTACTAGTATTAGGCCACTAGATGTCAGAATATTACAAGAAATAGATTGCATAGTGTTGCACTGTCAGACAATGTGTCAAAACGTGGTGCAGTTCGTGTCAAGTTGAAACAACTTGATATAAGATGGTTAAAATGCTTGTGGATATTTTATTTGTGTCATTACTTCAAACTGTTTAAGTAAATAAAAGTTATTGGAGGACTGGTTACCATTTATGTCTCTACAGTGCCCCACTTCATTACCATAGGTTATTGATTCATGCATTACTAACTTGGCAGTGGTAAGACTGCCTTCTGTTTTTATTAAAGATTCATGGATCTAATTGTTGCAAAATAATAAAAGCAGCATGGCATAGAGAAATGCAAGCAAGGCAGGGCACATTCAAGGACTTGCACCCGATTCCAACAAAAATTGCAGGAGCGTTTGTATTGACCAGTGCTTAAAGGCTGCTGGAGTGTGAAGGATTAGGATGAAAGCTGAGGAGGTCTAGTTAATCAGATCCTCTGTTTAGTTGTGGTACCTCTCCACACCAGGGCTGTAGAGGAAGCCTCTTGACTTATCTTGATATCGCCATCTCTTGCTCCAGGGATTTGTCCAAGATATTGTCCCATAAGCTTTGGTAATGAAGGTATTAGTTGCTTGATATTGGTGCAGCAGCAACGTACCAAAAGCCTCTTTAGATGAAACCGCAATAGAGACAAAAGAAGTGACTATCTTGAGGTTTTCTGTCCTACATGACCTCTGTCAAGCCCTTCAATCCAGGCTCTGGTGTGTCAAGTGAGGACCTTGTGATGCCCCTGGCACATCTACCACCAGTAAATCAATGTGGTCATTATCAGAAGGCAAAAAAAAAAAAAAAAAAAAAAAACAGCCTGAAAAAATCTGCAGCTGTGACTACGTTGCAGGATCTTCATGCTCATGGTACACACTCCCAGGGGATGCTGGGTAACATTAACTGTCACCTTTATCTTTGTAATTAATTCAAGAGTAGTGCTGCCATGTCAGTGATGGTTACTCTTGGGTTTCTTAATAGGGCCGACCCATGGCTTCAAGCTTTGAGCTGTGTTTCTGGGAAAAGTAATTAACCCATGGGCTAATTGTAGAGTCCATGAAGCATGCTGTTGCAGCTCCTACAGCAACAGAATGTACTTAACTAGGGTTGGCAAATAATTGCAAACAGCAGTTAGGTAGAACCTACAGGCTATGTGGTCAAAACATGGAACCAGAAGAGCAAGGACACATTAACTGTCAAAGCAGCCACAGGCTTTAACAATGTGAATGTCCACACGTGAACAGTCTACAGAACCAAGTCCCAGTGAGGACCAAGAAGGTCTGAGGCCAAGCCAAAAAGCTCAAATGCTGGTGGATCAGGGCTCAGAACAGTTCAAGATTAAGGTTTACACTTCTCCATCATAATAGATTCAAGAGTCCCCAAGTCTTAATAGTCTTAGGGTGGGCATTGGACAGAGTATATCAAATGTCTTCAAGGTATAAACAGAAAACTGTGTCATTTAATTTTTTATAGCAAGCAGGAGAAACTGATTTTCACTCTCTCAGGATAACCTTTTTTTCCAATGACCATGTCAAGCCTGAGGGCTTGTTGTAATGCAGGGAGGGGAGATTGAAAGAGTAGTTTGAGCAACCCAATATAACCAGCCGACCGTCAGGGATTAACTGTCTGCAGTATATGTCTCTGTACAAATGAAAAATGTCATCCCATAAACTCCTGAGCCTGGGACATCACCACAAAAGATGACTTGCGGTCCTGTCTCTTCACTTAACCTTATAACAGGTCACAGAGACAGGAAGAAAAACTCTTCTTGTTCTTGGAAAAGTGCAGCCAATGAATGACTCAAAGTAGAATAAGCTGTAGTCAAGCTGCGATAGCATAGAGGATAGGATGATCCCATGATTCCCATCTTACCCCTTTGCCTATAACTCATAAACAAAGTCTTCATCAGTATCCTTAATCCTTTAATGAAAACACAAGGGGTTGCCAGAGAGCAACAAACTGATACTGGTTATAAGGTCATAGAAGCTGTTTTCTTTGGGCATCATATCAAAATGAGAAAAACATGCAAAACAATTACTGTTAATGCAGAGATCTTGAATTACAGACAAACCCTTATGTTAGTGTATGCCATGTACTTTAAGTAGACGTACTTGACTTGCACGTAGAAAGACATTTTGTCTGAATCAGGTTCTACAGGTGCTAAAATTATGTAATGTGTGTGATGCATGTGCAAAAACTGGCATTTTCACATAATGTTGTCAGGTGGTGTAACAGACATAACAACAGTGCAACTGCAAAGTAATTAAGGATGCACAGAATCCACCATAAAATCATAGCAATTTAAATTGTAATTTCAGGTTTAAGACCCGTTATCTAATTTAAAGAAATGCAAGTAAACAAATATGAAACCCAGCCAATGAATGTGAATGTATTTTTTGTCTCATTGTAGGTGTTCAGACGTTCATCTCTACATGTGAAAAAACACCAACAAAGAAGCTAATGGACCTGGATACAGGCTGGTAAGTTTTCTTGTCCTTAGTGATGTTTCTCACTACACCACTTTCATACCTGAGCTACTGGAGGTTTGAGCGCACTGTCTCTGTGTGTGTTCTTAGGTCCTGTACTGAAGATGGTATGCTGGGATGCATATTTGTTCTAATAAAGTATGCAACCTCCTGACCGGTGTTCACTCGACAAACAAAGACAGGAGCCTTGCTGCTGTTACCAGGGGGGTTATTTGGATTCTTGCTCAACAGGCTGCTTCATTCGGTGAGTGTGTGTACTTGTGTGTGTGTGTGTGTAGGGGAGAGAGGGAGACAGAGACTGACTGCGTTCCTGGAAATGCCATTCCATTGGTCAAAACACCATGGCAACATAGTTCCACCTATGACAAGGGAGCAGCCAGTGGTTTTGAAGGAGTGATGTGGAGCAGAAAGCTACATGGGGGGGGGGGGGGGGCGTATTCGGGAGGGGCAGTGCTGGGGGAAGGGTTGAGGTGGGGGTGAAAGTCTGTGGTCTGTTTTGGCCTGAGGCTCCAAACTCAAATTGAGATTCCACAACACGTCCAACCTGTTGTGCTGATCGGTGCAGTGCACTTTCTGTCTCTCCCACGACAGCAGACGTTCCTCCCGCAGTCGGCTTGACTGAAGTTTTGCAGCTCTCTCTGGCCATTGACTCATGCCTGTTAATATTTCCTCTCTCACATCTTATGGATAAACCATGTCAAAAAAATTCTACCTCACATGAAAAGTCACCTGAATTACTGCCATGAATTGTGTTTCATGCTTCACCTAACAGCAGGAACACTAGACAAAGGAATGTCTGGTGTTGCCTGATGCTAGAGGCATTCACAAATTTCACTAGTTGTTACGGGGGTTAAAGTTTTTTATTCTGCTGTTACAATAGATGCCACAGTCTTGCATAATGTACTTTAGAGGAATAGAAATTCTAAGCCAGAAAATAAAGACAAGAAGCACAACAAAGAACTGGTTATTTTGTATGCAGCTGTACGCTTTCTCTGTCACAAAACATGGGCACTGTTCTGTGGCCAGGCCCCAGCTTCCTCTTATCTCTCTACACCTGAGTGTCTAGGAACAACATAAGATGAAAATGAATTTTACCATATAGAACGTGTAGTTCTGTAGAGGTTCATTAGCACTGGAAGCTGTTAATACCACCATAACATTAATAGCTCAGTCAATATAATATTAATAGCTCAATCAATCAAATAGAAGCGTGTGAAGAAAGAATCAAAAACACTGGGTAATACTGTGAGAAAATATATGCACAGTTTATTGATAGATGCACATAAGTGAGGCACACACAAAATAATTCAAATCAATAATGTATTAGCTGTGAGATCAGACTTTTTTTTCCCCCCTTCAACGTTATAAACATCTGTCATGGACTAAAACCTGCATGCAGGTGGTTTAATTCTTGCATCTCTGGGCTTTATTAGGAAAAATTCTGTATTGGAGATCCTAAAAGATCATAAGTTGAAGCTTCGTCTGCAGCCTACGCAGAATGTAAGAGAAGAAAAAACAAAACAGGCAAAGCCACTGCTGTGACGAGAAAAACAAAACAAAACAAAGAAACATCATTCGATAATCCACATCTGAAAATAAACACAGGAATTCCAGTGACTACTACAGGATAACAAATTATATCATAAATATTTTTCAACTGCTGCTCATATTCATGGCTTTTTAAGACCTGCTTGGGCTCATTTCTTTTTCTATAGCATCTACAAATAACTGTACAAAGTTGTTTCTAGAACATTCTGTGAAAGGCCAGTTTCACTGAGGACAAATGATCAGAAATATTTACATTTGGCTTCCGAGTCACTGTAACATACAAAGAACAAAAGGCACTGTGACAAATGTTAAAACATTTAAATACATACTAAAAAAAAGTAAGCACGAAGGAAGAACTGGGCCTCGTCCATTCAGTGGGAGAAATCGCTAATGTTAAAAATCGTTTTTGTCAATCCAATCCACGTTGAGTTGTGTTAGACAGTATGGATTATTATTAATTTATACTGAGCCTATTCATTATGCAGTGCTGTCTAACAAGGCCTGTGATAACATGGATTCAGGGGAGGCTGCCTCCATCAGTCCAGCACAGAGAGGACCGGGCGTCATTCTGTGGAGTTTGTGATCACTGTTTCCACAGTGCAGCACTACAGTATGAGCCCATGAATAAACATAAGATGGAGAAGGTGCAAAACGTTTAGTCTGCTACTGACCTCATATTGTATTGTTTTTTAATTAAAATATCAGGCAAATTAAAAGTTAGCTGCACATTAAGACTAATCACAGCATTACTTTGCAAAGCTGGCTGACACTATTATTAGCCTGTTTTCAGTGGTAAAATGTCTCAATAAATACACAAAATACAGTGTCAAACATGAAACTTTGGTAAGTGGATTACAGAATTATGAATACTGTCCATATTTGTCCTTTTTTTTTTTACTGATGGATTTATCAGCACGAAGCGATTCTAGTCTGTAGTTGAAGGTTTTAGTGATTTTGTCCGTATGTCTATGAGTGTGTGTGGCTGAGTTTTCAAGTCATTTCTTCGTTAGGCTCACAAGTCTGTGGTGGGACGCTGTTGGTGTGAAAGGTTCAGAGTGGACGGCTAGGTTGATGCATGGCTCTCATGCACGTAGCAGTAGCGCAAACAGGTGGGCAGGTTTCACAGTATCTCCAAAGGATCACACTGTCCGGACCCATCCATAGTGTCGAGACATTTAGCATTATTGGTCTTTCTCATACACACATTCACAAATTCACACATAACTTTGGCTCCACTTACACACACTTTCAACCCTAAAGTGAGCCATTACTTTAGTGAGTACAGCAGTTCCGCAGTATGGCAGAGAGACAGAGGGTGAGCTGAGGAAAAGTACTGACAGCACAACCAGTCCTCCAGCTCTGCGTTCCTCTCGGGCTCCAGCGAGCGCTCGGCGAACTTCATCATTAGCAGGGCTCGTTTCACATCTAGCCAGTTGAGAAGACCCTCGTGTCGGGATCCGTCGACAAAGCTTCCTCCCTGTCCGTGTCTCTCCAACTGCTGCTCCATCAGGTCCTTCCTGGGACCCCAGAGCAGGCTCTGAAGTATACGCTTGGCCTCCTGGATGTGGATTCGTTTGATGGGGTCGGGCTGGAGCAGGAGCTGCGCCAACCTCTGGAGGCCGGTTGAGTAAAGGGAGACTGAGGGGATAGGGGGCAGTTCCTCACAGCGGTAGTCTTGTTCCTTAAGTGCTGGACTCACCTCGAATGGGTTGGGTTGGTGGAGGAGCTCATAGATCAAGATGCCTGTCTGGAACTCATCAAATTTGCGGTACTGGGCTGCTGAGACGATTTCAGGTGCCAGCCTCGCGTGGTCACGTTTGGTGCGAGGGTCCACATTGGTCGAGGCTGCATCCTCGGAGGAGCGACGTTTGGCCTTGGCAAAGTTGCTGATGAGGAGCCGGGGGAGGTGGCGCTGATTGTCTGCACCACTCGAACCATTACTGGTGCTGTTGTCACTGTTGGTCTGCTGGGGGAACTGGGAGGGCCTGCGGTGATGAGGCACCAACAACAAGTTCTCTAGGCAGAGGTCGCGGTGCGTGACTCCGTGCTCCTTCAAGTGCTCAAGGCCGTTGCAGAGCTGCAGGAGGAGGAAGCAGATGCGGCGCTCGTACACCTCTGGCTGAGTTTTATGGAACGCCTCCCACTCCCGAACAAAATCAGCCGCTGTCTGCTGAGGGATCTCGGGAGTTATGACCACAACTCGCTCTCGGTCAACCTGTTGGCTCGGTGCAGAGGTGGTGGGCTGAGGCACCGATTTAGCAGCCGTGCTGCGCAGAGAGACCTCATCAGAGGGCAACATGCTCTGGGGGACACAGGCGAGAAAGTGTCCACAGTCCTGCTGCAGGTTGAAGTGGGGAGGCATGCTCTGCTGCACCGACAGACCATAGAGATGGCCCTGTTTGGCTTCCAAGGATGGGCTCTTGCAGATCTGGTGAGGTATGAACACAAAGGGCAGTGGGAGGAAGGGATGAGGGAAAGAGAAGAAAGGGACAGAGAGGGGGGAGAGAGGAATTCCACACAGAGACGGAAAGGGAGGGGAGCCAAGGGACATAAGAAAGGAATGCTTGTTAGTGAAGTTCTAAGGTCAATGCCAAATCAGTTCCTGCTCTAATTCAAGTGAAACCAGTGTCCTTGGTGCAGATTTAAACCTAATTCCAGACTGAAAAGCTTTTTAAAAAGCAGCATTTTAAACCCACTAAGTGATTCCAGGACTGGACTCAGTGTTAGAACTACTTCAGCCTCTAGGTGCTCCAGTCTCCACATAATCTACAAAAACTAGTGAATAACACTGACTAAAACTAACCTGAATCAGGAGTCTGAAACAAAATCGCAAATGTCTTGGAGGTCAAATGAAGAAATAGAGTATACTCTCTTCTTTGTGATTAACTGGAATAAATTCTTGTTTCATGAGGTTCAGGTTTCAGTCTATAACTCTAATCAATGCTGGCTTCAGATTATATAACAGAGTATTACACCACATTGTGTGTACTAGTTTGTGTGTGTTGGCCTTGACAACAGGGGTTTGTCTTACTGTAAATCCTGCCTGGAATCTAAAGATTAATTGGGCCTTAAGCAAGAGTGTGGGCACCCAGGCTGTGGCACAACAGATACTGTACAAATGGAAGCAGTTTTTTTATACCACTAATGACTTTGGGACAAAGGTCAGCCAGGCTGAATCCACACCCGTCTTTTCTCAGTGGCTGTTTACACTACATGGCTTGAATCGTTGTGTTGTAGTGGAGACCAACCCATCTGTAGCCCAAGAACAAACAAACCACCAAAGACCACCACCCAGTTTTTTAATCTCCTCGCTCTATCCTCAAACTGTCAAATCCCTGCTTAAAAGAACAGTTGAAAACACCCACTGTGCAAATTATTCCTTAAAACAGCAGTTAAGATGATCCTGAGCTGCTCTGACTGCAGAGACTCAACACTCGTCACCGCCACCAACCACAGACCCACGCTTGTTTACAGTTTAATAATGTTGTACTTCGTGTTCCGTACACAACGTTCAAAGTCAGGAGCATCCTGAGTAGAGTTAAAATACCAGCAACTCATTATTCAGTGAGTTCCAATAAATCTATCAAATGGTGATGATACATAGATATTAACCTATATTTTTTTTCACAAAGGGTCAAACCCTGTTTTTTTAAATAGCCATTTGAGATTTTTACATTATCACTTCTCTGTTAAGTAGATTTCATAGAGGGATTGAATGTAAAGTCATTGTGTATTTTCAGGAAATAACGCCTGAGTGTAATCCAGTGTTGCTGTTTTTAATTTCGTCTCCTTTAAACAGCTTTATTGTTCACTCTCTTTGTACCAGAGCTGTGTTCAGTTAATCAATGCCAACCAAGCATTTCCTACCGCCGCTGCTCCACATTAAAAGTGTTCCAGTAGCTTCCATTGTGAAGCAGTCACAGCCAACACAATGTATTTGTCACCAGGGTTAGCAATGAAAAAAACAGTTCCACAAAAATGCTTTTACAAAACAATTCATGCTCATTGTCAGGATTTTTTTTCTTTTTACAGCAGATAAGTTTGAAGTTTTGCAGAATTTTATGGGAGGAAAAAGGAACAACAAATCAGAGCCATTATTTTAGAGATTACCTTGACAGCATAGGAGTTGCTGGGGTCAGATGCACAGGCAGCAGAGTAGTACACAGCATCTCCTGCGTTGCAGCTTGGTTTGTTGGATGTGAGCCTGAACAGAGACCAGTTGCTTTCCTCGAACCTCAGTGGGTTCTTCTGGGAACGGGTGAAATGATCTTCACATTTTAGAGCCAAGCGTCGAAGGGACTCAGCATACAGGCCTCCCAGTTTGGAGTACACCCCCTCTCTGCTGTCAATGTTACTCAGGAGGGTCTGGAGCTGCAGACTGGAACCCAGATTTGGTGCCGCGCCTGGTTCTGAGGCAGAGAAGGGCGCGCTGAGCTGAGGAGAAGAGGAGCAGGTGATGCTGCTTCGACAGTGCACACCCAGACGCCCATGAGTCTTCAATGGCTCATCCAGGGTCCGGGACCTCAAGGGTCGGCCTAGCGGGGCGTGACAACGCTCCAGAGAATCGTTGGAGGAGAAGATGGGCCGAGGGTCTACTGGGCTGGATGGTAAACTGGACCGGGAGCCAGCGTCAGCAGGTCGACACACATTACTCTCGGACCCGGTGAACGGGAGGCGGGGGTAGGCTCGGACAAAGGGTTTCCCATTGGTGCTATCGGGAGCGGACACGGTGCGGTTGACCATTTTCTTCTCAGGGAGTGGTGGTGGCTGGTTACCTAAACTGTTGAGGGAGGGCGGGTGAGGAGACCCTGGAGCTGAGACCACTGGACTTCTGGAGAATGGAGAGGAACATGACATTCGCGTAGCATCTCGAGAATCTATGAAGAGAGGGAAGGAAAATAATTCAATCAGCAGGTGTACAAACCGATTACTGAAATAGAAGTAGCAAGCAACAACATTTCTGTGTCCTTCGAGTATCCTGAGATGCAGTAAAAAGGAGGAAAAGACTGCAGTTGACAAGACCACACAAAAAAGAGACTCAAGTGAAACAGCAAAAACATTTTATATTGTTAGAAAAAAACAACAGAAACACAGCAATCTGGAAAACAGAAACCCAACGGCCTTTGTGGATTCACACAATATACCCCATGTTTGTCAAACCTGAACAGCACAGCACAGACCACATTCCATATTCCTGGCTGACAGCTGTGAATTTGATTTATTTACTACTCCCCTTCTGTCATTACCTACTGCTCAGCCTCAGTACGTACACCCATACCTCGTTTCCTCAAAAGAGCTGGAAATTTCCACAGTCCAGGATTCAAGCTGACACTCAAAACATCTTCCATCCAATTATAATCCATTTGTCAATTAAAGACTTAAAGTTGGAACACGACATTACACTAGAGGAGACAGATACTGAGATAATTGTGCGGTGCAGTCTTCAATAACCGCCTTTCGCAGATGGGGGGGGGTAGAAGACTGCAGTGAAGAAAAAAAGTACACTGTAGGATGTAGCCAAGCCCTTTTTCCCTCGTTATCATCCTCCATAATTATCTCTTCAAACGACGTTGCCCAGGAAGTTACAGCAATTACAAGTGCCTGAGCGTCACAGAGGTTTAAAGCTGATACGTTAAGAACGACAATTTCTAAACCAAGGACAGATGCCATTCATTCTGAGCCATGTCTACGAAGGAAATCAGCAACAGGTCAACACTATTTGCGCTGTATATGGGCAGTTGAGGGGAAAATAAAGAAGAGATAAGCTGTCAGTGGTGCAATAAAAACGTGCAGCATGTCCTCTTTTTAGTGTTGTTGCTCAATTTCAGCCTGGACAAAGTACATCTTCATCGTAAAACAGTATCTAAACAGCAACACTGTCTCTGTCCATGGACTTCCCCTAGTGACTTGTATAAATTGGTCTTTAGATTAAATCAACACCCTGGTATCACTATTGACAAGACAAAATTTTTATCATGTCTACCGCAGATACTTAAATAAACCTGGCTAAAATGTGAAGTAGCACTTACCAGTGTCAGCAGTCAGGTTGTCAGTTGAGGCGGTGGGTAGGCTGGCACTGCTCAGGCCCCATGGAGATGAAGTGGTGCTCTCTGCTGAACCCTGTTGGCTGCAGCGGTCCAGCTCCATGTTGCTGCCACTCATCTTACTCGATACTCTGTGAAAGAAAACCACAGACACAGTGTAAGTGTCGAGGCGTACTTTGTGTACATTGTTTCTGCGTCTGCATTGCTGTCTGCCTGTGTACCGCAGTGTCCCGCGGTAGTTTGTCTGCAGCTGTAGAATATTTCTTTGTGCATCTGTTTATAAATGTGGAACTGCTTCACTTCCCCTCGAGGTTTTCTTATCTGCGCTATGTAACACTAATAAGTTCACTAGATCAAGTGTGTTGTTTCATTTTAAATGACGAACAAAGCACTGTTAGGGAGTAGTTTCACTTCCTTGTTAAAGACACGCACTTCTCAACTGCAACAAACAGGCCACACTAAATCCCCTTATGACATAAGTAACAGATGTGGCAGTTTTACTTAGTTGTGATACTGTCCAAAAGTTGCAAACACAGAATACCCTTTAGGTTCTTCTTCATTTCCCAATATTCCCTGGAAGTAAGTTGCTTTAAAGATGCATCAGAAACAGAGTGAGTGCAAAGCATTGAGTGGCAGTAGAGAGCAAACAAAAATAACTTGTGCTGTCATACAACAGTTTGTGAATATTTGGTACCATTAGCCACACACAGCTGTGAGAACTAGTAGAGCTGTAGCAGCAAAACCCCTGTGAATACTGAACTCAGAGAGAGTGCATTTTATTTTTCATTAATTCTGCTTTTCATTTCTTCTTTTGTGTTACATCATCTCACTTTAACCAAAAACTGTTCACTTCTTGTCTTTCACTAGAGAGGAGCTTTGCGTTCTCCTTCGCAGTTTGCCTGTCGATCCATGGCAGCCACTTACAATACCAGTGAAAACTATGCATGAGGAGACTATCTAATCAAGGTGACCAATTAGTCTGAGTGACAGCCTTTCACTTGTCTCATTATACCCACTAATGGCTCAGGGAAACACAGTCCCATCCCATCCCTTCATCTCTCCTTCCTCTCCTCCATCACAAAATGACTCCTCTATCCATTTATCTGCTGGCCCCCTGACTTCAATTCCACCATAAATCAGCAGAACAAACAGACGAGAAGGAGAAAGGAGAAAGGGGAGGAGCAAAGGCAGGAGACAAAGGGTTAGGTATTCTCTCTGGGCAGTTAGCTAAAGGATCTGCTATCGTTTTACAGACAAAAGAGCTGTGATGAAAGGCAGTGGAAATGCTGAGGCAGAGAAGAAATGGTAATGGGTGCGGGGATTATAGCTCTGGGTACATGTGTGCACCTGTGCATGTCTCGGTACAGATCTGAGATTTGTGGCCAAAACATGAGATTTTCTGTGGTGAAAGAATCCCATTGCTTAATGTTCTGTGAAGAGGGGTGGGGGTTGTACGTGACTGCATGAGCCCTCTGATTAAGTGTATGCACAGGAACCTTTTTCTCTGATTAGGACGTGTGTGAGAATGTAAATGATTGCACTTTATAATGCATTGAAAGTAATGCATACTTTCCCTATCAATTAATCCTGAACCTTTTTTTTTTTAGATGATTGATTAATCATTTGATCTATAAAACATCAGAGCCCAAGGTCAAGTCAGACACCTAAGATTATTCAGTTGTTTTACTGTCACATACAGAAAAACTGTATTGACAAGACTGAAAGCTGAATTGATTACCAAACATTTGTGTTTAAATCTGTTAATCAGCTAATTGATTACTTGCCTAATGGCTTGGTTATCTGCAACCTGGCAGAAAGACAAACGATTTTCAGCTCAGTATAAAACGCATGTTATCATGACACAAAAATGCACCATGCATCAGGTTTTTCATCACAGTGCCTGGAATGCCTAGTTCTAGCCTAAACATCTATTAATAAATGCCTTGATTGCCTATTTCCGCAGAATAGATTAAATGATGTCTACATGATACATCATGATCACCACAGTGACCCTGTCAGATGAGGTCTGTGTTCTGCAATCAGCCCGGCAACGACAGTAACCCAGATTTAGAATGTAAACAATCGCGCTTCGGTAAATAACACACAGTATCTGTTGACACATATGCTATCATGTATGTGTGTGTGGTATTAATAAAGCTGTGTGAGAGGAGCCGGGGGAGTTTTTAAAAAGGGATCAGACTGGGGTTACAGCTAACTAGCTACAGATAGCAGCGTGACAGTGTAAAATGAGACACAAACTATACTGAAGTGTTGTTGTTGTTGTGGACCAGGCTCACACAACTGGTTTCACTTCCTGACTCTTATTCTGTGGCGTCTCTGTGGTAAATGATGACATCTTAGAGACATGGTGCTGCGTGTCCACTGATTGCATCCGTTGTATGTGCAAAATGCTTACAAACACACTTTTGCTTTCCGGGGCTATTTTACACAGGGAGAAGTCAGAAACAGAGCTGCTTATGCAGCATTAAAATGATGAAATAAAACCATGTAACCTGATTACACCCAACACATTCACATTTAGAGTTTTGTTACACTGAGGTGGGGTTAGGTAGGAAGTCATTTTACTGATGGATAAGGTGGAGGTGGCATGATGAACACCTGTACTACGTAATGCAATCTCCAACAACCATTCAACAGACAGAACAGTCACATTTAAAATGTCATATTTTCAATGACTTGGAGAGAAACTGATTTAACTGCACTCTTGTTCTATTGGACAAAGAATTATGTTCCTTTTATATTACCTAAAGACTTACAAAGGTCATTATCTATTACATAGCTATTGCACTGGATTGCCTTCTATTGTGCATGCTGACTGACACTATATCTTACATTATAGCACAGAGAAGAAAGACACCCATTGTTTCTTTCCTAGACTGGTAGGATAGTCACCATGGCTATATAGTCATATAAACCAAAGATCCATTAATGTTTGACACCAATTCTATTTTATCTCTCCCAACTTGCTCCAGCTTTGCCTTGTTATCTTCCTCTGACTGCCAGCTCCTTCCCTTATTCATTGCAACCCACATTCTTTTTTTTTTCACTATTTTAAACCATGGTTTTAATCTGGGGTCAGGATGGGCCCAGAATGAAAGAATAAGATAATCACAGTAGAAAAAGATTATAAGAGACCAGTAGAAGAGCAGAAGCAGGGCGGAAATACAGAATTAGCAGAAAGTTGACCACATGTCATTGTTGCTGCACCACTCTGAGGCACTTCTTGGTTTTGGCTGACAGGGGTGTGAAAATAAGCCTCCATTACAGAAAAAGCCACTGTGTGTGTTTTTTTTTACCATCATTCTCAAACACACTTAAACTCTGGCACCACTTTCCTGTGTGAACAAGAGCATCACCATTTCCCTTCACGTCCCTAATGATAGATTTCTCATCAATCTTGGTGTCTGGCTGAGGACACATAAGAAAAGAAGAAGTTGCCATCAGGTGCCTACCTCATGCTGGAGAGGCAGAGGTCCTTGTCGGTCTGACGGGCACAAAATGCCCTTGGATCAGACTGGCAGATCTCTAAAGCCCCGTCATGTGTAGTAACACAACCCTGGTTCCACACAAGTCATATGTGTATTTAAAGTCTGTCTCAGCAGGAAAAGCCACAGCACCCATTAGATGCGCGAAATTAAAGCACCCATATCCCATATGTAGCTTTCACTCATTGACCTAGTAGTTCACTTTAGAGCAGCTTCAGGTCTGTCAGATGGCAACAAGATGCTATCTGTTCTGTTGCAGAGAGGGGATCAGGATGGCTCTGTGGAGGGAGGGGCGGCGTGGTCTTGGAACAGTAGTTTAGAGAGCAAAAGGAAATTCACACCCAAGAAAAACTCAATGGGGATGAATCCACGTGGCTGATCTATAAATTCTGCTTCTATTGGTGGCTACAGACTGCCAGGCTGGGACAGTTTGGGAGTTGCCAGGGGCAACAATCTGTTCACTAAAGCCCCTCCCTTTGACAACCTTCACTGACCAGTTTGCACGCCTTCCCTGTTAAAGAGTACTTACTCACACACTCATGCATGACACAGACACATGCACAGAACACGCACGCCTCTGCGGCTGACCCATCACATGATATGTAGGTTGACCTGATACAAAGAACACAAAAGGCAGCTTTTGGTGTTTCCACTATGATCAAAGACTCTGGGAGGCAGATTTTTCAAACCATCTGTGGCTTTTAAATGATTCAGCACATTAAAACGCTGCTTCCCAGGGTGCATGTACACAGGCTTTTTTTTCTTTTCCACACAAAAGACACAAAAATAAATCTTCTTGTGAAGTTTCGTTTGCTTTGCCAAGCATATTTACATTCTTTTTTTTCCTGCAACACTTTGCCATTGAGTTTCCAGGACATGCCTGGTGCCTGGGGACACTTGTTGATTAAACACACTAAACCCGCTGATAAACTTGGAACACCAGAAAGCCACAACTGTCGCTGGCTGGCTTTGAGGCGTGTTCCCACATGTGTCCCAACAAGGTGTATTTTTATCAGTGCAGAATGTCGGCAATGTCATAACAGGAGAGATGGGCCCTTACTAGAATTACCACAAACATAAGGGCCCTTGAAATGTGATCGGCAATCTGTGTTTTTGATAGTAAAACAGTTAGACTTAGATTTTGCTTACTCAAGTGTCACAAGATGGTACAACATCTGCTCGTCTTGAGGAAGTCACAGCCGTGTCTTACACCTCATCATGCCAACCCAGACAAAGCAAAGTTTATTCTGAGGAGATCATTTGATGTTCTAATAACTGCAACACAAGGCCCCTTCTCTGTGGCCACTTTCGGTAGCTGACTCAGACACAGTGTGTATTCTTAGCTTCCTGCAGACTCAGGTTAAAGCACGTGTGCAAATGTTACCGATAATAAATGGCTATATAGGCTAGAAGCCGTGTGTAGAATAGGTCACAATAATGGTGCAAGCCTCCTCAGAAATGCTATGAAATTTATCACTGAGCAAATCCTGGTAGTGATGTAATATCTACTAAACATTAAATGCAGTATGCAGCAGCTATGTGGACGACAAGAATTTAAAGACAATCATGCCAACAGTGCAAACATGAATCTTATCTCTCTCCAAGATGCTTCTGAAAGCCTGCTGTATGACGATATCACTGGGACAAGGCCTGTTTTTTTTTTATTACAGTTCTGTCTATTGAGCTGCAGCCAAAACAAATTTACAGTAACGTGACACAGAAGGGAACTATTTAACAGACCCATTTTGCGTGTTAATTAGAATTGAAAAAGTCACGTTACTTGCATGAATAGAACAAGGCGTGCATTGAGGGATATGCCTGAACAGTTTGAATGATCACAAGGCGCAAGAATGGAGGCTGATTCAAGGCTGAATAATGATGCTATGAAAGGAGAAGGCACAATAAGATTCACACAAATCCCTGCAGTTAAGATGCATGTATGTGCAGTCACAGGGAACGCACTGTAGCTTGCATTCCTTCAGCAGGACCAGCATTATACCTATACTGTCCCAACAGAGAGCATAAATGCATTTCTGCTTTTAGACTAAGTGCATCTTGTAAGTGCTAAATTATGTAACATAATGAAACCACAGTGTCATGACTGAATTACAGTCCCATTAATTCTAGTGCAGGTCATTAGGTAGGAAACCTGAGGACAGGCACGCAAATATGTGCTATAATGGTTAGTTCAAGTTTGATAAATGCATAACATCCATCTCACGGCAAGTGCGTATAGTATGCTAGTGAGTCATTAAACCTCTATTAGACTTCCTTTTACATCATTGTAAACAACATTCAAGACCAGTTCTTCCTCAAGATTCTTCCTTATTTCGCATTAACAGTACAATATAAACAGGTAGGAAACCACAGAGAAGATTCGTACAGCAAAATGCATTCACCTGTACTTTACTAAATAAAACATTTAACATTAAACATCTACTTTAAAATACTTAACTGGGGGAATTCAAATAATGATGGCGTGTGTGATTAATAATTTCTTGATTATGTAAATCCCAATTGTAAAGACATTTTTTACTGCTTGACTTTTAAACCGTACAAATTTCAATATATTGATATACCTTGTTGGTCCAATTGTCAAGCAAGACACCGCAGCCACTGCTAATCCATTACTTCTGACATTTAATTGACAACACAATTAACTGAAAAAGATAAATCAATAATTAAAATATGTATCTTTCATGTAGTTCTACCTTAGATACACTGCTCGTGTTGCACCCTGACCGAAGAGTAACAAATTGCGAAACAAAAAGTTCTTTGTCGTTCTTACCTGTGTAGTTTCTTAGGTGGGGGAGGTGGTGGATTGGGCTCATTGTTGGCAGTTCCCTTCCCTGGTGCCAGCAGCTCTGATGAGCCGCCATGCAACGTTTGCTTGGCCGGCATGCTCCCGTTATGCTTGCCCTCCTCCTCTGCACCGGTGCCCTCAGTCTCCCCCTGACAGGCACCATTGTTGGGAGCAGCCGGGGGGGCCGTGCCTGGCTCTGTCATCGGAGGGGGGTTGTTGTGGGCCTTCCAGTCCCTGGCCTCCTTCCAGACAGCGGCACCATTGACCAGGCATGTCACCCGAGAGGTTGTCCCCGGTTTGGCGGCAACCTTCTTCTTCTCTCCCTCTTTCCGCTCTCTTTCCTCGTCCTCCTCTTCTTCTTCAATACAGCAGTTCCAGCCAGAACTGTGGTGGTGGGGCTTGTGCCAGCGTTCAGATGCTGCACTGTGTTGCTCTGTATGGACCTTGAAGTGGCCCTCTCTAGCAGAGACGAGGAAAAGCATGGGGAGTTCAGGGAGAGGGACAGGAGATGAGACGGACGGTGAGAGACTAGAGGTGCCCAGTCTGGGGAGTTCAGGAAGAGGGACTGGAGAAGACATGGATGGTGAGAGGCTAGAGGTGCCTAGTTTGGGGGAGCGGGTGCTCCTCTTTGGGGGAATAGGTGGGCTAGACTGAGGCTTGGGATTGAGAGTAGGGGTGAGGCAGGTCTCCGGTGTCAGAGAGGGTGCACTGTGGCTGGGGCTGGGCCAGCGGAAGGCTGGGCTGCTGGGGTCTTTGCGTGCCGTGGGGCTGAAATGGCACTGGGTGCTCACAGCTGAATCTGGGCTGCTCAGGTAGAAAGTCCTGTTGTTCTCCTCTGTGTGAGCTGCCATTACAGTGATGGTGGCTCGCTGACTGTCTCCTGAGAGCTCAAGTTCAGAGCAGGATGAGCTCTTACTCTGGTTTGGGGAGTTGGGATGGGATTGCACTCCATTTCCTTGCGGCTTGCGCTTTTTCTTGGTGCTCTCTGCATAAATGGGTTCTGAGCCACTGGGAGATTGGGGGGCTGACTGAGGGCTACCAATAGCTGGTGGACTTTGGGGGCTCCCTGGCCTTACTTGTCTTCCTCCTGATCCTTCTGCCCCAGGAAGTGAATCTGTACTGCTACGATAAGAACAAGAGGAGTCTGATGTGCTGGTCTGTTTTGACAGGACAGGAACAGAGTGGAGGGCTGGTGGAGGACTGTGTCTAGTGGTTTCCACACTTAAGGCTGTGCTGGGGAAAGTGGTAGAAGTGCTGGGGGTCTTAGTTGCAACAGTAGCAGTATTCCCACTGTTTGTACCATTGCTATGAACTGTGGCAGGACTGGAAGGGACCGTATCCATTGATGAAGGCGTCTCCACTGATGCCTGACGGGCTTCCTGATAATTTGCCTTGGTAGGTAGACCACCTGCGTTATAAGTGCTCTTGGTTGTAATAGTGGCGGTACTAATCTGCTGCTTCCGGGTGTCTCCATTGGCATTCTTTTTTAAACTCTGAGAACCTCGACCCTCTTCCTGGGTGACAAAGATATTGCCAATGATCATGGAATCTTTAGGCAGGATATTTGGGGACAAAGGAGAAAATGAAAATGAGTTGTTGTAGTCTTTCTTGGATTCAGGGCTCTGAAGAATCGCATCTCTGTGGGCCTTGTTGCAGCCATTACTATCAATATAAAGAGACGACAGGTCCAAGAGCTTCTTCAGGTCCAAACGCTGTACCGGGCTCTTTGTGTTCTCCTGCCAAGCAAAGACATGAATATGCGTTAAAAGTAGATACATACCTATGGGAGGAAAGGACTGATTACCTGAGTCATTTAAAAAGTGTACCTGCTCTATGTTCATGTTGACATCAGTTGACTCGTTGGTGTCAAGGCTCATCATAGTAGGTTTGACAGCGATGGTTGGCTTGCTGTAGGGTGAAGGTGTTGTTACTGCAGCTTCTTCATCGCCTCCCAGGCTGCTCTTCAAACAAGCGGCTGGCACGGTGCCATCCAGTCTGACGACAGTCTTGTGTGCACTAAGTGGGTGGAAGCAGTTCTTACAAGAGCCGGGTTTCCACACGTGTTCTGCAAAGTCGCTGCACGCTGACATCTTCGGTTTACTAAATCAGGTTTGGTCAGAAGTGGTTGTGGGAGGATCTTGGAGATATGGGATGAACTCTCATGGCTGGCACACAGACGGTTGCAACATCACAAGATGTTGATCACAAGGCAGTATGCAAAGGAGAGAAAAAGAAGAGGTACACTGTTAGGAGAGTGAAGTCATAAAGTGCAAATAATTGCTTTTTGCCCATATATGTTTTAGTGATTGTCTTTATATAACACTGTTACTTTTATGTAAAGGCCTTATCTATCCCATCATTTCCTCTTCTCTGTAACATAGCATTGCACATAGCGACATAGCATTCTGATTTCCAAACCATAATTTTGTCTGGAACTTGACACTGAACTTGGTCAAATAAAGTGAGTTTCAACCTTGATATTAGTAATTTAGTAAAAAAAAATTTAATTGTGGAAAAAGAGAGTTTAGGTATTGGATTTGTACTAGATAGATACTCTCTGATTAAAGGTATTGGAATCAGTGAAAACATTATTTTGTCTGGCCTGTACAGTAACTTTCCTTTTTTAAAAAAAATTGAAAATAGAAATAAACATGATAATAATATGACTAAAAACGTTTTAACATCTACATGAAATTGTAACTAGGCAGTGATGAGGGACTTTGAGCTGTCAAGTGTCTTAAACCTCATAGAGGACCTCCGTTAGGATTTAAGTGTCATCTGCGGATGTAACCTAAGAACAGCCGCTGTGTGCTCTGCTACTTGTTCCCATGGCCTCCTAAATTAGAGGGTATGTGGTTTCTGTTCAACCAAAGGGCCTGCCGGTGTGAGCCTAGTGACATAAAAGCCCTCCAGAGTCCTCTGCAGCCCCCGACACGCTAGAAGAAGACGGAGGAGCCTCAAGCATCCCGGAGGTCGGAATGTCAGGAATGTCTTAAGTCTCACCAGGGTGAATCTCACACCCACGAAAACCCCCCTTCCCCCTTCCCCCTTCCACACACACACACACACACACTCCACATGTGTGTCCTCCTTCTCTCACAAACAAACTGACCCACACAGACTCACACCTCCTTCCCTCTGCCTTTCTTGTGTCCTGTTTAACTGGGCTGACAGCGAAAAGATCAACAACATTTCAGGGGGATCATTTGTTTCCTTGCATCTGGGTGTCCCTCTTTATGTTCTTTACACAGCTTTAATTGCCTCTCAACAAGGTGCTACAATGACACACAGCAGCATTAGCTCACTACCTTGACTCATTATCTGGAAAAGAAAAGGGAAGCAGGAGAAAGATTAATTTCTCCCCTAAGACAATGAAAAAGGGTCTATATGTGCACTCAGGCAGCCTTACTATTACTTTCATATTAAACAGTCATTTAGCTGCAGTTATTCTGGGTTTCTAAATCTTACATTCTCTTATTGAGTTAAAATACCAGGACATGAGATAAGGAGTTTTGAGCCTTGACTTGCGACTGCTGGTAATTCATGACTCCAGTATAATATAACGCCAGGTAACTATAGGAATGAGGAGTTTTCCTGTTGGCAAAGATAATGCATGTTTACATTCGTCTTTGTTCTGTCTGAGTCAGTTTGGGCAGGAAAGCACCCACTAGCCCACTGTTTGTTTAACTGTTCCTGCGACAACAGAGGAAACTGAGCCTTGCCTAACATCTTATGGCCTTGTGGATGAGTCATATGAAGTGATGACTGATGTGAGACACATTGGTCTTTAGGCTACTAGTCCTGTTGCTTAAGAGAACAGGCTGACTGCCTGTCAAAAGCATGTCTAGGGGGTATTCTGGGACGACTGGACAATAACAAAGCATAGACAGACGGACCACTGGTGTGGGAAGTTTATTAAGTTACCAAACTGACAGGGTAGTCCCTGAACTGGGACAGTTTAGTCTCTGTTGTTGCATTTTCCCGACAGTGAACCAAAGACCAAAACAAAAAGAGAGGAAGACATGACATGAGATTCACCCGAAAACATCCAACATTTTTCTGCTCTGTGCTCTCCCCTCTCAAAACTGAACATTGGGTTTAGGTTATCCTAGCTTTTGTTGACAGGTTCAGCCCTGCTTGTTTGAACAGAGATAGACCCTGCTGTCTACATTCCCCACACCTTCTCAAGCTCAAGGTCCAATATTTCTCACTTCCTCTTGTAAAAACACACACAAACACACATACACGGAGAACCACCAGAAATTCAGCCATATGACAAAATTCATGCCCTGCCTTCAATATAAAACCCAGACTATGTAAAATATCTCATGACCATGTGATGAGTCAGGGAGAGCCAGAAAAACAGGATAAGCACAAGGTAAAGTGTGTTGATGGTGAATGTTTTAGCTTTTGGGTCACCTAATAAAGGCATTACAAATGTTGAAGTCACAAGCCTGGTGTCCCTATGACCTTTGCACATAAACACAGTTGTTTGGCCACTAGATGTCTCAAAAACACATCCAATTTTACTGAGGAATTAAAATCCACCATGCTTATGCTTATCTGAGTGAATCTGCCTGGACGACGAAATTGCAGGGCTGCTACTAGAACACAAACCAGGGACTTGCTTTGAGCAAACAGACATCGAAGAATGCAGTCAGGACTCACCGGTAGACCGGATGGCAACAGTTTAAATAGCCCTGGCTGGGAAGTAAATAGCCCACAGATATGGTGACCAAGTAATTATGTTTAAGGTTGGGGGGGTTATCAACACTCAACAGCTGCTAAAACTGCACTAGTCTGAATCCTCCTGCAGGAGCAGGCCTGATACATGTGACCCCCACCCCTCCTGCCCTAAACACATCAGCACACATGCTACAAGTGGGGCAGCTTTATGAAGCACAGGTCATCTGATGGTTATTATGTTAATATGCTAGCCTCACTGTAACACTCAGATGCTTTTTACTAAATTAATGTGCAAAAAACAAAAAACAAACAAACAAAAAAAAAAAAAAAAAAACAGAGCCCACAGAGATTTAATTGAATGAAATCCCCATGGAAATAATTATTAGACAACCTATGCTCCACATTACGCTCTGATAAGCAGGTCAGGTCACTGTGTAGTCATCCACTTTGAATACAAATTCTTTGACCAGCAACATTTGTCACGCCTGCCTCACTCTCACAGCCCATTCATTCATTCAGTCAGTCAGTCAGGGGAGAGGAGGGGGGGGCAGCACAGCACACAACCTGCTTCCCCGATACTCGGTAGGACTTTCCGCCAAAACTCGTGCCCTTCTAACTAATATCTCAAAACTTTCATCTTAACACGCTCTATGTATACGTTTTACTATACACCTACACAAGACCACACCTTCGGCAGAAACCAAACACCCCCACGTGTTTCGGTTTGAGCCTCTGTTTTTTTTCTTCTTCTTTGGTTTTATAACTGAGTAATTACTCAGTTGTCTGAACATTTGCTGTCCAATGAAGGTCTGTAGTATAGCAGAGAAAACATACTAGTATTGTGTAGAAACTGGCAAAATGGCAGTGTTCTGTGTTTTATCACCTGCAGTCATACAACACAGTGACAGAGATTTCAGCTGTTACAACTTGGCCCAACCTGTATCACTAACCCAGTAATACAGGTGTAGGCTAGGTATAGGGAAAAGGGAAAGGGAAAACATAGAAAGACAGCAACATACAGTGTAACCACGCTAAAGTAGCCAAGGTTACCTACTGGCTGCTGGCTGACTGACCGCTTACCTGCACGGACTTTCTCTTCCCTGGCAACACAAAAGGTCTCCAAAAAAAAAAAAAAAAAAAAAAAAGACACAAAAATATAAACAACACAACTGTATCGTAGCTGCTCCTCTGTTTCCCCACAGGAGCCGATATCCAGCTTCTGTCTTCACGTATCCCGCGCGCGACAGGTTAATGGACCCGGGAGACTGTGTGCGCGTGCCGCTGCTGCAGGCTGCTGATTTTGGGCTCCAGCCGGGCACGTTACCGCTGCCTCCGTGCCTCTGCTGCTGCTGCTGCTGCTGCTGTGGTTGTTGTGCTGTGCAGAGGTGGAGTGCTGTGAGGCGGAGCAGGAGTCCTCTGCAGCAAGCATGGGGAGAGAGCACAAGGAGGTGGGAGGAGCTCCTCACCAACCATGCAGTCTGGCCGGTAGCCACACTCACAGATTTTCATTAAGGCTTTTGTCCTACTAGCTGTCATAAGGATGTTTACACAGCCCTGCTTTCAACATGGCTGTTTTTGTTAATAGGGAACTGTCAGTTCCCCAGTTTTTGTTTAAAGTTACAGCTTAAAGCTACAAAGGATGCATGGTCTTCCAACAAAGAAAGAACCCACTTGGTTAAAAACACACTGGGCTGTGCAGGTTTATTCTGCAAACAGTCAGTCTTGATCAGAGTTCCTTAGTTGTGGAGAAGGTGGATGTACTCCGACTTGCCTGTTTTTTTTCTTTTTTTTTTTACTGCTACTTCCCTCCCTGCTACCCCCTGGTCTGCTCCTGCCTCTGTTCATCATGGCTGGAGCAACAGAGTGATAGAAAAACACTGCCACTGCTGCTGAGCCAGGCCGGACCCCTGCTGGTTTCCATTACAGGCAGCAAAAGGAGAAGCAAAGCTCACAGAGTGACAAACACAGCCGCTGTGCTGGATGAAGGCAGCCATCCGTAGAGATTAACCTTTTAACTGAGCATGTCCTCTGATGTCTTAGTGAGAAATAACACTCAAACAAGGTTTCATCTGTTGGCCTTTTGACTTATTTAAACTGAGCCACTGTATCACCCTCAGCTCCTGCTCTATTTTGTCTTGTGCTGCTCTTAAGTTCTCTTAAGTTTTATTTATAGTTTGGAACAAGGATGCAAAAAAGACATTCCTCAAAGGGATGGAGCAAAGTGGCAGAGAAAATACAGCGCTAGATCTCAGGTAACCCTTCTCCACTGTGAGCATCCCTTTCGTCCAAGTCTATACCTCCTGTGAAGGAGACATCCTTCCGTGTGAATTATTTGGACACAGAACCTGCCAGTTTCCTGAGCCTCATGGGAGGATTTATAGCGGAGCTGAGGCAATCAGCAGAAGTGGCACAGCAGAGACTGGATCCTGGAAAAGTGATATCTTTTACAAGACCACCTGTTGAATTTGGAGAGCGTCACAGTCCTCTCAAGAGGATTAAGAGTTTGTTGCATTGCATCTATTTTTGGCATAGCAGAGCACAACAATAATCCTGCTAATGGGGGTAAATCAAATAGCTTGTGCTTCGCATAAAAAAACATGGAAGGGAAGCTTCTAGACACATTCTGCTGTTTAGTCTGCTCAAGCGTGGATTAAATTCTTGCAGTGAGTCACATACCGTCCTTTTCTTGCACTGATGTGTGTCTGTGCTAAGAACCCACTTGTTAACTTTGGAAAGGCTGTCATATAAAACTGTTTCCAAGTAAGATGCATTAAAATTTCTGTCACGAGAGGTGAGATTTTAGTGCTGAGAAGATGTTATGGGAACCTCCAAATTAGAGGAGCACAGCAGGAGATGTGGAATGGCTTACGAAGAGTGCAGTATGGGAGGACTTTTTCCCACATCATTTCTGCAGTTGAAATTACATAGTGAGGGAAATCACTGGGGTGACTCGGAGACAAAGAGTGAAAAGTGTGGGAAAATCTCATTTCATTTGGCCCCCCCCCCCCCCCCCCCATCCACATATCTATAAATTATTCTTGATAAATTAAAGATGCCATTACTCTGCACACATTATACACACTTGTACAGTTCTTGAGTTGTCTGTGCACAATGCATATGATACCACATTTGGAGTCGCTCATCTTTTATAATGTTCCCTTAAATTATGAAAGCGACCAGAGCCACTTAATGTTACAACCAGGGCCTGTGCCACAGTGTGTGTGCAATGATGAATTAGCAGTTTGTTGACATGCTGCAGGCTGTGTGAGAGAGAGAGAGGGAGCGAGGTAGGCAGGATAGAAGCAACCTTCTTTTTTGCACACTGCAACATGAGGATGCTGTTGGAGAGGAGCCAATCACAAACTGGCCAGGTCCCGGGCCGCACATACAGCATCAGGATGCTGAAATATGAGCAGTGGCATGACAGCCCCACATGATGTGTGTTGTTTGCATCTCTCCTCATCCTCCTGTATCTCCATCCTCCTTAAAAATGCCCGGTAATAGGGGCTGCTTTGCATAGAAAGATGGATTTACATTCTTGCATCCACCTCTCTGCTGCTTTGCCTGTATTCAGACTGCTCTACCTGCTCGCTTTTATCTCCAGCTTGAATGAATTATTAAAGGGACAATCATCTCAAATTAAATTCAGTGAGGGGAGAAGTGGGTTTTAATGCAAAGTAGCAAGAAACAGACTTCGTTTGATGACTGAAGGCACTACCCAAATCAGATAGGACCAATGCTATCTCTCCCTCAGAGTCTACTGTCACTCATGATAAGCGGAGTAATACAAGATTGCTGGGAATAGCCCTCAGTAAAAGCTCAGCAGATTGAATATCTTCTGTCTGAAGCTACATCGACACTAATACAATTTACTCTTTACTTTTTCTACATTTACATCTGGCATCCACACTGCGCTGGAGTATTTTGCAGCCTTAAAGCTGAGAGTTTTGGAAATGCTAATGGTCCTGTCAAGAGCTGTAGTCTGGATGGCTACAAATTAAGAAACAGTGACACATTTGCTTTCTGACTGGGCCTTATCAGCCACTGCTGCCGGTGGTTAACATGTGGATAACGAATTACAAGCACTCCTGACCTTGCTGTCTTTGCCAGTGGCTGTTGTGCATTTTACAATTCTACAACTGCTTTGCCGCTCCTCGTATGCATGTGGTATGCTCTGCAGCTAACTGCCTGCAGAACAGACTCCTTACATAGGCATGTGCATGCCTGTACAAGGATGGTCATGTGAAATAGATTTTCAAAAATTTGATGGCGATTATTTCTCATATTATTTTCATTTTAAAGTTAAAATGTTTTGATGTGGGCGGAGACTGAGAGAAAGAGTGCTCTTCACTGACAATGGTTAAAAACTGCAGTCTTTTAAAACTCATGCTGCTGTTTCATTTGCATTCTTGCACTTCACACTTTCCCTTGACATCTTTATTTACATTTGCAAATGTCTGTATGGGTTTGTTTGGTGTACCTTTTGGTTTCTAACTACTGACTCTAGCACCTCTAGCTCTCCTCATAATTAGAGTCTGGTCATTTTCATTTGTCCAACAAGCTGTCTCCATTGTAAGTATTGATTCTCCTGGTCGATACAGATGCTGTAGTAAAACGGTGGTTACTGCTCTGTTTATTCTTGTCATCTTCGCTGTGCTCAATCGGTCACGATCCACATCACCGCCGGCAACCTCAAAGTTCCTGGAAGTTTCTCTGAGTATCACCTCTCCTCAGTGGTACCAACATTTAGCTCTACGACTCTTAGACCCCGAAGTGGGTGGAGAACAGTGTAAACAAAAGAAGAAGCCTCTTCATATTACACGAGCTTACCCAAAAGGAGAAGTTCAGAGTTTTTTGCCCTTGCACACAGTTTGTTTGAGCTAATTGACAAACCAGGTACTGAGCTGCTCAGGTTTCTGTCTGTCACTTCCCATTACCACAGGAGGCCCCATAAAAGATATCCTGTCACGACACCAAAAGGTCTTTGTTTGCATTTGGCCTGCATGTGAAGAATACTCTTTAGTCAGTCACTGGAGACATTAGACTTGCCATTTGAAACTCAATGCTTCACTCTGATTCTGATTCCTCTACTGATTTGAAAAAAACAAGGCACAACCTACGGTTCAAGTGAAATTTGAACATTTTCAACAGGTGCTTGAAATGAAAGATGAAAGAACGGAGGAAAATTCTGTTTTGGAGGCGGTCTGTTTACTGCTTGTCGGAAACACTACAAAGAGCAAGAGGGCCACAATGTTCACCAGCTCCCTCAGGACTCACTTTCTTCTCCACATGTCGTCCCTCTTAAAACCTGCACATTCAAAGGTAACCCCCTCGTGTAACTGTATGCCTCTGAGAGCCAGGCACCAGCAATTTGTGTGTGTGTGTGTGTGTGTGTGTGGAAAAAGGGAGAGGTGGGTGTCAGATTTTAGTGCCTTTTCCCTCCTGGGTTGCCATGGCAGTCGTGTAGAGGAGTTAGTGTAGTATGCAAAGATAACGCAAGGCAGAGCCACACCTCACACACAAACACACACACGAGTCAAACAATACACACAATCCCACCCTGTATGCTCTCTATCACCTACACAGTCTACGATGACGATATTCCTCCGCTGTCTCCATCATTGCATTCCTCTACCTGTTTCCACAGGCCTCTGATTATGAAACACACAAAACACTGAGACATTTCATTTCACCCTCAATAGCACACATCATTTCTTTTATAGAGTCTTATTACGTCATCTCATTTTACAGCCTCGTAATATTACATTATACTTTATATCTCAAAGTTTTATCATGAGTCTGGTGCTTTTAAAAGCAGTGATGCTGGACAAGTTGTCTGAATATGAAATCACAAACAGCAGATAAGGCAGAGGCAATTCAGTGTTTCCTGTGTGTGCAGATATCATATCACTTGCCAAAGGAAAAAAGCAGTGGCTGTAGATAAGTCATCTTCCATTTCACAGGACTTAACAGTCACATAGAGTGATGAAAAGGAAACGATGCAATAGCAACCATACTAGATCTTGGAACAGCAGTTTTCAAGTTAAAAGTGCTGTTTGTTTTCTTCAACAGTCACTTAATATGTGCTGCTTTATGGAGAAAGTAAAAGTTAAAGCTCAGAAAACATGGAACTTATAAAAGATCGGCAGTTCATTATAGGATAGAACAAAGTCTCAAGCCTGTGCACATTGGCTTATTAAAAGAAAAGTTATGAACCACACAGAGCGTTTAGCATTTTGTTTTCCTACACAGTTGAAACAAGGAATTAGAGCCAGGAGGCGATTAGCTCAGCTTAGCGAACAGCTGCCAAACTCTGTGGCTCCATTTGTCTAGAACCGTTAGCTACAGCAGGTAACTTCCACTACAACTAGATACAACTTGTATTTTTTTTCTGTGTGTCAGAAAAACCTGGGATATGATACAGTATGTATATGTAAGTTTAAGTGATGGGATACTTTTGGCAGAACCAGGCTAGTTGTTTCACCCAGCTAGGCTACTACTCCTCATGCTAACCTGCAGTGTAGGCTAATTGCCTTTAAACAAATAACTCTACAAAACTGAGAGACTTATGAATATTGTATTTATTGTCATTCTCTTGTTCGGGCTTTTCTACATTGAAGAGCACCAAGCATCTCAATTTCATTTTATTTAAATAAAGATTAATAACGACCTCATTCACAGTAAATGTAATGAGCCGGAATGACCCTGTTCATTTTTAATTTAAAGGAGTACTTAGGCCATGGATGAGATACCACAGAAATATATTTTATGTTGTGCCAAAAAATTATTTTAATAGGTACGGTATTGTGTAAGATTAATGGAAGTGTCCTGGCAAAATCTTATTACAGTCCATAGAGTCAAAGCTGTCAGGCAGTGATACAGAGACGTACCAGCTGGTGGGTTTGTGTTTGGCTGTTCATCTGGCTAACACACACACACACAGGCCGCACTAATACCTATTGCACACCGCTGACCTGTTTGTCCTAGGATTGGGTGGCTGCCCTGCTCAAATGCTTAACACACATAAACACGAATGTGAATGTTAGCGCAGTTTTCACAGCCACACAAACCAATACACACACATTAGAGCCATCTGCCAGATGCATTTGCCATCCACAGATGCCCAGGTCAGATCAGGCCTCAGCTCATGGTAGGACACCGGGAGTGAGTGAGTTCATGGGTTCATTGGTTTCTTAGAGGGGGTTTCTCTCCTTCTCTCAGTCTTACACACACACCCACACACACACACACACACACACACACATAACTAGCTTTAGTAAAACAAAAAACCCCATATACCTTTACAGTTAAACACCCATCAAAAACATTTAGCTGTGCTTTGTCACTATGTTTTTGTTCTGAATTGAATGTAACACAAACCTTTCAAAACTAAAAGCACAAACAACAACACATGCAGAACAGTTTACTTTTGTTTTATTATGTTTATTTTTTGCATTCATTATATTTTATGATTACTGTGCCCGTACATGCCAAAGGGGCATATTAAATGACAAGAAAGAACAATAACATTGACAAGACCTGTCTGCTTTGTTTTGATGTTTAGAGGTCAAAATACTTTTAGCACTGAAATGGAGCAGACAACCATAAAAGTCACAAACTGCAAAACATGAAAGTTCTCAACAGCACAAAGAGAGATGCAAATACAAACATTAAGTCATTAATTTCTATGAAGGGAACACGAGGCTACACATATCTGATAATGTAATATCATCCATGGACTTAAAATTCACATATTCTAAGATACAATATATTCCAAATAACAGAGGCTCCAATGGCCTCAGATGAGATATTTCATTGATTGTGATTTCATGATCATTCTTGTGACTGGAGCCCTTCCCAGCATGCATCAGCAGAGGACAAAGCCAAACCGAACAGCAGTGAAATGAAGGCAAAGCAGTGAATGAAAATCATTCAGACTGCAGCCAGTTGTCAGATTTTAGCTAAAGTAATAAGTTGTGTACATTTAGTATGTAATGATAATACATCACTACAACATATGATAAAACATACAAGATGGAGTGTCTGGTACCTGTGCAGGTAAACTGACTGCAGATCATTGTTTTTTTTTTTTTTTTTGTTTTTTTTTCACCTACATGTGGCTGAAACACCTGCTTTAGATATCATGAGTCAGATATCATGGATAATCTTGTTGCCACTCCTTTTCATCTCCCTCAGTGGAGGCCAAGTTGTCACCAGCTCCATCCCGTGAAATCCTTTAAAAGTCAACTCTTGTTATTTCAGCTGCAAAATCACATCTACAAGGACTTTTATTTTTTATTACAAGGGTGCAGACCTTAAGAACAAATGATCTGAAAATAAACTGATGTAATAAACTGCAAAGAGAGGAAAACAGAGGGAAACAAAGAGAAAACCACAAGTCACAAGGTTAATGAGGGCTGTTACCAGCACTGTCTCTCGGGCGCTCAGAGTGTGTCACAGCTCCACTGTGCAGCAAGTGATGGGATAAAGCACCGAAATGGGAAATAACAGGACCAATACAGATCATCAAAAGAAAAATAATAAGCTGGCGCTTCAGGGTTATGTCTTTATTTTATTTAGTTATCCCACAATTCTACAAGCTGTGTGCAACCCAGCATTTTCTTTAAGGGGAGAAATGCCTGTCCCATTTCCATATGTTTTTCTGCAACACTACAGCACTGTCTTATATTTTGCTGATTTTAGCTGTTTCACCCTGCAGTCGCCTCATGTCTGTCCGTCTCTCTCACAGATTTCCCAGAAGGCCGATCATCCTCAGTGTTGTGATTACAGTGAGACACTGTCAGTCCTCACAGTCAGTGTGACTGACATTGACTGACTGGATTTGGGGTCTCTTGGCCATTCACATTTTCTCTGAAACAGCATGTTATTACTACGACTACATCTCTGTTTCGATCTTGTTATTTAGAGGTTTCGTCTTACTTTTAGGATTCAGGCTTGCCTGGAACAAGACTTTAAGACGTGTGAACGATGTACTTGGCATGGAGTTGTGAACTTTGTGACCATTGTGTGACCACTTTCAGATCCTCAACAAACAAGCACATGGACCAGTTCCTTAATTGGCTCTTTTGGTGGATAATAACATCCCTCCTCAAGCTGTTTCCCACTTACTGCCACGTGTTGTGAAACATCACAAGTGAACAACTTTCCAACAGTGCTTTGCCTCTGCAACTGAACTTCTGCTGAACAAAAGACTTTCCCAAAACAAAAGCTGATCAATTCCTTTGACCGTCATTCTTTGACTTGTCCATTTATACGCTGAGTCTGAAAAACAAAAGGAACAAATGCATGAATGATGGACCCTTGATTAGTCAGAAGGAAACAGTGGAGTTGTACCGTTGTTGATTCACGGGAGGTCTTTTTTAACTCATAAACACTCGGAGGGCTACAAACAAAGCCCCCCTCTCAGTGAAGTGCCCGAGGCTCTGTATAGAACAGAGCTGTATGGGGATGAGTAGCGTGTGAATCACACTTGGTTCCCAGACGCACGTTCGCTCTAGACTTCACCTCCCCCCTCCCACTTCCCTCGTCTCTCTACCCTCTGATGACCTCGCGGAGGTCAGTGCGTCTTTATATCAAGTCAAATACCAAAGAGAGAGAAAGAGAGAGAGACCTCTGTTCATGAAAACACTGCTGGTTTACCAGCCCTTGTGTGAGCAATTCATGCAGTGGATTCTTTGAGTGCTGACCATGCATCTGCACATTTGATGTATATGCATTTTTTAAATGTGTTTATTTATATTTTACATAAGCTTGTTTCAGCCGAGTCATATCTCTTGACTGCAGGGGCATCTCCTCTCTTTGCACTACATGGAAACTAACAACTGCACTACATGGAAACTGAAGGATAAGATGCATTGTTGCACTAATCCCTAATGTAACTGCCTGACACCCCTTTGTAAACATCTTTTTTTTATCATTATTATTATTTGCAGATAAAGTAATTCATTCCTGCCAGGACTGTATTCAGTAGGAACACCCCCCACACAGCACACACACACACACACACAGTGAGCAAAGCTCCACGTGGAGGTTGTAAGGAGGTGGTTGGGTGCGGGTGGCTGAATGTTGGGTGTGTTTAAGGCTGGACTTTGACAGCAGCTCCTGTCCTGAGTCCCTCATGTGGTTAAGGTTTCGTCAGCTTAAGCATCTAGGGTTAAGGTTAAGGTGCAGAAAAGCTTGCGGTTTCTTTTACATGCTAATAAACACGTTCTGCCCTGTGCCTCCATTCACTGTGGATCTATTCTGTAGTAAACTAAGACCATGACCTCTCCCTGTCTTTAACCAAGTGCAACCGGTGCCTAAACATAAACATAGAAAAGTTAATAATTCTTGAATAAAATTAAATGTCAGTAAATATTTTGCAGATGTCTAGTTTGGTTAATGAAATCATTAAAGATAATAAAGTCACAGTTGTTGTGGCATTACAAATGTCTCAAACATATTTACCCTGGCAAATTAGTAGTATACAGAGTTGCTCTTAATTAGAGATTTTATGAGGGTATGAGTGTAGTAAACATTTGAACACTTGTAATTTATGGTTAGAAAACATTCACATGTAATAATGCAATTTGCATTTTTAATGAAATTGTTAGTCCACAAAGAAATTTATTGCCTTTCAAGTACTGTGGGCAGAGGATCTGTAATATAAATTATACCCTTAATGATTCTTGGGAAGATGAATTAACTTCCACCATATGTTCTCTTTTGTCCATTTGTTCAATTAGAGGGATATTAACAGAATTACTTCATTAAAATATGCAGGAATAGGAGGACGTGGGCCAAGGATTCATCTGCCCATTTATCAAGCACTTTAAACCATGAAATAATTCGAAGAGCAAATCATTCTTTTAGATGTGAATGAATTTAATAGAACTTTATCGTTTATTAGTGCACCGGGGCTCCACTCCGAGGCACTATTTCATCCTGTGTGTCTCTTCTTCTTCTTCTTCTTCTTCTTCCCTTTCATATTATTCATCTTCTTTACCAAATTTGGATTTGCTTATCCTCCTACAGTTTTGAGAGAACCCAGGCAAATTATATCTCAAAGCGCGCAGCTAAATCAGAATTGGGATGCTCATGACTTTTTTCTGCTTAGGCATACTTTCTTGATTTTATTTATACATTTAACACTGAAACATGTCTCATGACAGACAGCCATAATGTCCTCCTCTCTCTATTGGATGACACGATCAGATGATGTATTGAAGACCTCTATACTGTCCTGTTTGTGAGTGCAGGTATGCAGGGTATGTGGCCTATGACTAAGTGAAATGTGGAACAGACCTGCTCCATTGCCCTGAGCAGATCTCTTCCATAGGTCACATACACATAGATATCCTTACACACGTCATCTGCTCTGTCTATAATAGCCTATTTATGTGTTTAGTTATTTTTGTATTTCCCCCTTTCTGCCTCTGGATGTGGAAATAAACATGTGTCTTGCATCTCTGATGCATTAAAATCTGAAAGGACGCAGTAAATTCACTCTCATTGTGTCCCAGGGATGCACGTCATTTTCAGATTTCATCCTCCTTAGGTGGTGCCAGATGGAATTTTCTATTGGGTCACTCCTGCCCCACACAGTGCATTCAGAAAGTGTTCAGACCCACATTTTATGTATTTTTGTTATGTTGCAGCCTCATGCTAAAAGACCTGTCTCCCATTTCTCTGGTCATATATCCAAGTTTCTCCTATCTCCACACAGGATCTCTGGATCTCTTCCAGAGTCACCACCATCTCTCTTACCAAGTCCCATCCCTTCTGACTGCCCAGTTTGGCCAGTTTTAGAGAGTCCTGATTGTTCCATACTTCTTCCATTTAAGGAATATAGAAGCTGCTGTGCTCTGAGGAACCTCCAGTGCTGCAGAGCAATTTTTCGTATCCCTCCTCAGATATGTGCCTCCACGTCCTCTCTCTGATCCTGCAGGCAGTGCCTTCCTCCTCATGGCTCTGGATTTGTTCTGCATTGCCAGCTGTAAGACATCATTAAGACAGGTGTGTGTGCCTTTCGAAATCACATCCAATATCTTTAAATTGCCACAGGAAGACTCCAACCGAGGTGTAGAAACATCTCAAAGAGGATCAAGAGAGATAGGGCAGCCATAATAGTAACACTAGGACTGTAGAACATGGGATTTTATGCGTTTAGTAGATCAGTAAACTGCCAAGTTTAGCAGATGTTCAACTTCACCAGATCTTGGTTGATATTTCTTGCTTGAGATCAGTTTGGAATATTAACCTGATTAAAAATCAGCTTTTTAACGTAGCACTTTGGTGCAGCTCCCTAAGATCATTAAGGCTCAGCACATTGAGAGGATACTAAGAACAGAACTGGGAATATAAAAATAAGGTGTGGGGAGAAAAAGTAGTTTTGTCACTAACACAAAGAAGTCAGATTAAAATTGAGGGCAAAGAGGAAAGTGTTTGAGGGTAGAACTAGATGCCATGTAATTATAACAGCAGATGTGGAAAAGACATGTCTTATAAAGGCAGAAACTGGGTGTGATTCGCCTCTGTCTTAATCTTTGCTTGTTAAATCTGTGGGTTAAAGTAGACAGACTGAGTGGGATAAAGAAGTAGAACAAGAGAGGAGGGTGTGTGGCGAAGTGGGACAGAATCAGTAAACAAGACAGTGACATTTTCAGCATGTAAAAATAGACAGTCATGTTTTCAGAAATAACTTTGGACTGTCTGGGGAACAGAGATGAGAACGGCAGATTTGGGCAGCTTCTCGTTTTATTCAGGGGTTGTGGTGTAGTGCTCTAGTGTTTATATCGCTACTTTATATATATGCATATGAGAGTGTGTCAACTTTAGTGGTGGTTGTTCTAGTTTAGCACAGTTGTTTTTTTTTTCATTACTACAATGACCTCTTTTCTCATCAGCCACGCTAATGTGACTTGTACATCAGCATGAATGTGGTCAACTGTGCTGCATGAGAGAGGAAACCAAGGTGCTGCAGCACTGGGTTACCATATCTGCACCCAGTCACAGATAAGTTTTTATCTTTGAGTCACAGAGCTCTGAATAGCACTATCACACACACACCTGGAATGATACTCACAGTGTAAAATATAACATTCAAATTGGGATAGAAATATTATGTAACAGTGTCTCAGTTGATCCCTCTCTACTCTTACTTAAGATCAGTATGAAGGGTGTGCAACATTTCATATCTTGACTTGCTTCTCTTATGCAGCTCTGTCGCAGAGTGATTATAGCCTGTGTTGAAACTACTGCATTTTTGTGAAGTGTTCCTGGTCAAATCGGCAGTGAACAGCCGATTGTGACTGGAAAGCTCACTGATGTTATTATTTGTCTCAACAGGAGAAGAGACCTGTAGACAGGGCCTGAACGATGGGCCTGCACTGAGTAGAGTGTTGGGAGCAGCTGGGGTGGTTGGCCAATTGAGGGGCGGGGCCTCTACAGCCTATATAGGAAGGCCCAGTTCAGAAGGGTTAGTTGGGGGTTTTCGGCCTGTGAGGAGCAAGACCAGACAGCTCTCTCCCTTTTGGTTGTTGGCATTGTTGTTTTCGGCCATTTTTCCTTAGTTTGTGTTTTTTGTTTGCCCAGACCTGGAACAATTAACAGACTGCTTAGTTCTACCCGACTGTCTCCTGCCCATATTTGACATCTGAAAGAGGGTTTTTTCCCTGACGTTCGCTTGAGCTACACTCCCGCATGGTGACAAGCTCAGTCACCAAACCTTTAAATTCCTCACTTGTTTGAGGTGCAGGGAACCTGTCAGTCCACTGAGCCCCCACTCATTCGCTCACATTTTTGTGTTGATCCAGAACCAAAGACAAAACACCAGTATTCAGTCAAGCATGCATATAACTGTGTTTACATGTCTGCTCTCAAGAATAATGCAGTGTCGAAACCAGGAAACAACATTAGCTGAAAGGAAATGGTCTGTAGCATCTAAATGCTAAAAGTGTCCTCAGTGCAAAAAACACACTGCTGCTGCCTACTGTAAAATGCTGCCTGTGCCAGAGACGCACACCCTCAGTGACATTAATATTAACTAAATTCAAAGGAAATCAATATGGGAGGGTTGTTGCAGTGCAGGATTGAAGCGCAGGCACGAATCAAAACAGACTTGTTCGCAGCGTAAACCAGAATAGATTGTTAATGAGGCATCAGAGGAGAAAGAAATCTGTTGTGTCTCCCTCTTGCAATCTGGTCACGAATTGTAAACCTGCTTTACATTTCCAAGTCTCCCTCTCTCTCTCTGTCTCTCTTTCTATCTCTGTCTCTCTCTCACACACACACACACACAGAAAGAAAGAGAGACGTGTCTACAAGCTCTCTCTCTCTCTCTCTTTCTCTGTGGGCCATCTCATCTGCATTCAAATCAGCCGTTGTCTACTCTTACTCCTCGTTGCTTATCAGCAGCTGTGGTAGTAATATCATGATTGCTCTAATGATCATCATTATAACCATAATTGTCATGATTATTGTAATCACCAACATCAGTTTCATGCATGCACCCTTTTGAAAAGTATCTTTAAAACCAACTACGCAGACATGTGTGTGTCTCTATTTTCAAACAATGAGTGTGAGATATCAAATATAACCAGTGTTTTGTTTTTCATTCGGTAACTTGAGGCAGTTGTGGGGAGCGTTTTACCACACAAACAATTTACCTCGCTTACAAGTGACAGACGGCATCAAGGTAATGATCATCCTGTCTCCCAAAGGTGCAGCTTGGCTCTAGTTTGGATGTGTTTAAGATAAACTACACACAAGACCAGCATAATGTGGATGTTAGTGTTATGACTTACATTACCCAGAGTGATTCTCTAAATAAAATATAACTCACATAATTATAATGTGAGTCTAGATATTTAAACCTTATTGTGCAGGAACATACTCCTGTTTTGCTTTAATTAAATGGACATGATACAGTATAACTGCTGGTGTGCATGTGCATGTGTGTATGTGTGTGTGTGTGTGTGTGTGTGTGTGTGTGTGTGTGTGTGTGTGTGTGCAATAATCAAAATGACTTTTTAATGGCATCAAACAGGGCGGTGTACACAGGTCTCAGAGGAGATGGAAGAATGATGCATTAACCTCGGCTGCACCCAAACACCTGCCCACCAATTTAAGAGGAGAGAGGGGAGATGAGAGGGGAGGAGCCTTTTGATTCAGTCAGTCAGCGAGACACACACATAACAATTCTGTAACACATAAACACATGTAAGAAAACAATGATACACGCATACATACATATGTTGGTTTGCAAGGCTGGTCAGTGGAAACAGACATGATATGTGTCTATTAACCCCCACCTGACCCCCCTCTAAAAAAAGTGTCTTCCAGAAAGTCAGACAGAAACTACAGTGCATCAATAAATAAACATATAACACACATTAAAGCAGAGAACAACACCAAGCAGACCAAAGAGACCAGACAAAGAGGGGACACTGATGTGGAGACCCCATGCAGACCGTATGTTTGCCACTATCATCTATAATGTAACAGGGGCACATCTGGCACTCAGAGCTATTATATCACCGATGGTTGACCACACACACACACGTCACACACACACACAGATAATCTTAGACACATGAACACTTAAGTTTCTTTGTCCCCCAACAGACGAGAAACATTCACGTCACTTTTAGCTGTGTTTTGTCCCCTCAGCAGTGAGAGAAGCAGAAATCAACACTGGCAGTGGTTTGTGGTTTTGTGCAGCATGTTAGTCATGTTTGGCATGAGCACAATGAATTCTGGGGAAAAGAATCTGCATATAGACGAAAGAAAACTGCAGTGTTACAAACAGGTAATGTAAGGTAACAAAAAAATCCCCTTGATGGTGAATCATTCAGACTTGTGACCATTTTAATAATTCACATGAGCATTTTTTTTTCTGGCTCATGGGATTTGAAGGGATGACAGGGGAAAACCACTCGCTTACAACCTGTCTACCCAGAAGATCGCATTACCGACCAGTGCATTAGGATGATGAGAGCACCTGCTCCGTCTCTCATAGTTATTATCAGACGCTGAATAGAGGTCAGAGTCTGTGGTGTTAAATTAAAATGTGGTGATTAATAATTATGTGTGTTGAGGGAGGAAGAGATGAGGAGTGAGATTAGGCTTTAATAGGAGGAAACTCTTACTGGAATGCAGCATCGAAATAATTACAGTTTCATGGACTGTCAGTAATGACAGAAACCATTTCCACCACCACTACCACCAGTAGCAAAAGTCCTATTAACAGTGATAAAAGTAATAACTGGGCATGAAATATAATAGATGTCATGCCATGAAAATAATGGCTCATAATATTTTATATTTCTGGATTTATTTCATTCTTAGAAAGTAAGGAACATAGAAATAGTTCAACATTTAGGGAAATATACAAATTCTTGCATGAAGTAAGAACTGTTTCTGTTTTACCTGCATGTGTCATTTGTCATGTCGTTTGTCGTGCTAAGCTAAGCTAACTGGCTGGTTTATAATTAGTATAAAAGTGGTATCGATCTTCTGATGTAAATGGGTGTTATTTCCCAAAATCTGGAGCTGTTCCTTTCATCTACCTTCTGTTCACTGCTTATCTGCCCAGTAAACCTAATCCCTCCATGGCTGCTAGACTGGTTTTCTGGGTCCATACACATGCAACAGACCATACCAAACTGGGATTTAATGAGTTACAGTAACCATCAAACCAGGCTTAATGAGTGTATTGACATAAGGTCCTAATGACACACAATCTTGACTTTGAGGCATGAGTTGTCAAGAAGTGCTCACACACACACGCACACGCATACGCACGCACACACACACACACACACACACACACACAGTATGGTTTAATGTAACACATACAGTATATACGTTAAATGGCAGTTGCCATGTCAGATCTGTCAGTGTACAAACTCATATTGCACTTAGAAAATAAAAACCCACAGAAAGTATGATGGCCACAGTCATCCCACCTACCCACAGAGGAAGTGCCATTCCTTCTCCCACACAATCTCACTGATCCTTGATTCATAAAGCACATACCATCTCTCCATCAATACCCACCACAAAACCACCCCAGAGTGCTTTGGCATTACATATCAAACAACTTCCAGATTAACAGCGGGGCGGGAAAAGCCACAACAATAGCAGGAATATTAAAAGCAGACTTTGCTTCACTCAGCAGACCGGAGGATTGTCCAATGTTATTATCACTGCGGATGGGAGACAAATCAGGTCATGGAATATAATAGTGAGAAACAAAGTTAAAAGAGGATTTTAATGTAAAATACAGCTACATCATCCAAAAAGGGGATATAAGAGAAACGTTTTTATATCCTCTGAGCTGGTTTCAAAGGATTTATGAATTATACAGATTTCCATTCATCTGTTTGGGAATTTCAAAACAGCTTCCCAGGAAACTTTAAACTCAACGAAATCCCCTGGTTTCAGCTTGTAAATAGAAACCTACGCTCATTGCTTATTTATCCCCAGCTGTAGAGAGTTTGCAGAACAAACAGTCAGTGATCAGCTTCACTTTTCTGATTTCTGACACCAGAGGAAGAAAAGAGGATGAAATCACAGGGTGGTGGTGGTGGTGGTGGGTGGTCTGGAAGAAACCTTCATCTCCTTCTCTCTTTCACTCTCATTCTCTGTAAATCTTGCTTTTTCTCTCAGCCAGTCTGATGACCTCCACCAGGTCAGGCACAAAAAGAAAAGAGGGAAGGCTTTGCTGTCTTAATAAGCACCTGTCTTGGGTGGGTGGGTGGTTGTAGGGATAGAGGAGGGGGGGGACCAGAAATTCCAGTCTGGTTTCTGAGTGTGTGTGTGTTTTTTAGACCCCATATCACAACGGAGAACACTGATCGCTTGTCATTTGTTGACAGAGCAGCCACAGGTGCAGGTTTTTCTTGCTCTATTACTCTTTTTCGGAGTGTGCTCAGTTTCAGACGTGGTCCTTTCACAGGCAAATGTTTGGGTACAGTCAAGCCTTTGTGTTCCCTCTCAACATCTTCAGTCTTACGCCATCGCCTCGCCTCTCGGACTCAGTTGGGAAGTTATTCAAGAATTAGACACGGGAACAAATGGCAGTTTAAGATGGAGGCGGTTTAATTTGGCTTGGCTGTAGGGAGGCATTAATCTGCTTGTTTGCTGCTTTAAAATGAGTGTGGAGGATGCCAAAAAACATGATGAAGGCATTAGTGAGACAGAAACTCACAGACATAGTGAGAAGTCGCAAATCTATCATGGTTTAATTGTTAAAAGGTCCGATATCACAGGAGAAATGAAACATGTTGAGGGTAATAGACTGGCAACCTGTCAAGGGTGTACCCTGGCCTCACCCCAGTGTTAGCTGGGATCAGCTCCAGCCTCCTGTCACCCTAAATAGAGGAGCAGTACGGCTAATATATGGATGGATGGATGAGTGTTATTTGGATTTTATAGTAAAAGTAGCAAAGTACAGATTTTCTTGAATGACATATGGCATGAAGTCATAAATATCTACAGCACATGAAGCCTTATATACCATATAATAAAAAATGACTTATTTGTCCTACTCCACAACATTCAGGAATCAGCAACATATCCACTCATGCTAATGATGCTATATTGAGTGATTGTATCCACAGAGGTGGATTAAGTTGGATTCAGTTAGTTACAACTTTGGTCAACTTTGACATCGGAGTTGGGATGAAAGAAAGATGCTTAATCTTGGCAGTGCAGACCTCTGGGAGAAGAGCCACAGAGACCAAAATGGAGGAAGCTGATGGTGGTGCTGCAGCTTGAACTTTAATTCATCCTCCTCTGTTGGACCTCAAACTGCTCAAAAGACTACAGCTGGGATGGAAGTCAATAGAACAATAGATATTTATTGAATGAACGGAGCAGCCTGAAGAAATATGGTAGAAACTACAGTAACTAGCATGTTGGCAGTTAGTCCACCAACCAGCTCTGTATGTAGTTGGATGTAACCACCTCCTGGTGTGAGTGGGCCTTCATACTGACCTGCCTGCAGGCCTTATGTAGATGTATGTCAGGATTGTATTAATGGAAGGTCTTGTGATCAATCTGTTTGCTTTGGTTTTAAGTTAAACTAGATAAATGGGTCGGTGTTGTAGCTGCATTTCTGTAGCTCAATTCACTCTAATCCTCCAGACATAATCAATAAAGAGAGTCTACTGTGTAGCAGGCATACTCAATAAATCCCAAAAAGTGATAGAATACATTTGTAATAGCTATTTAATGAAGGCAATATTGATATTTTCACACTGTAACATATTAGTTCTTATTTGTATCTGACCTGCTATGTGTAAACAAGTTGATAATAAAGAAATTAATGGGAGAGAAGAGGAAGATAATAAGGCCAACAGAGAGAAGATAAAGGAAGAGGGGGAGGAAAGAGTCGGTGGGAGGAAGAAAAAAAAATAAAAAAGAGAAAATCCTGAGTGATGAGACAATAGACACGATCTTCCTGTTGTGCAGACCTCAGCAGCAAGGATGTCCCCTGCAGATGAGACCTCAGACACACACAGGATACACAAACACAGTAATTCGACAAGATGGAGAGAAACTTTCCCCAGGTTTGGCCTCAGAGAATAACCCAACGCTGTCCTGCGTTTCACTTCACATCATCCGAAATAAGACGGAGCGAGTGGAGCAATAAACCACATCGCTGTGGGACAATTGTGATTGCTTTTCTAACACTGCACTGGAAGTGCTGAATCAGAAAATGGGCTCTGTGCAATTACACTGGCCTCCAGTAATAATAGACTGTCCGAAGACAAAGAGACTGACTCTACTGTTTGGAAGACAGGGGAAGAAAAAAAACTCTCTTAATTGTTTTAACGGCTCATGGATGAGGAAACACACTGACATTTTCATTGTTTATTTCTTAGCGTGGTTGTACCTCACCAGTCCGTGACACTGTAAATGCCTGGACACATGTGCCTTTGTTTCCCAGCTTGAACAGGGAAACAATACAACCGTCTAATTGTGTCAATTCAACTTCTGAACTGCTGAAATCTATCTTCCTGTTCTTTGGAGAGCCAACGCTGGACAATAACCCTGTGTTCTTCAATAATTAACCACTGTAAGCTCCGAGCTGCATCTGAGACACTTTGATTTTTTCTGAAATCAAACGAGAACATTCAGACCTTGTGTGTCAATCCTGTTTTGTTTCCTTAGAGTCCTAAATCTGACACCCTCTTCGTCCTTTGATGAAGTGTGGCTTCTCTCCTTTTGCAGACATAAGTAGAACTTACAGTGCAGCCAAATATAGTATCTAATGCACACGCGGCTGAGTGTTTTTATTGCTCAGACTTTCAGTCCAAGAGCTGCTTCATGAGCTGCCTTGACTTTGCATCATAAACATGTTGCTGTGTTACAAAGTAATAAAGCTGATTAATGCTCAGCTCAGAAAACCTTGGCTGTGAGCGATGCTAGAGGCAGCACTGGATGACAATAGTTGAACAAAGCAACAGTCAGAGAGCAGATGTGCGTGTGTGTGTGTGTGTGTGTGAGAGTGTGTGTCCTGGTATTTTATTATATTATTACAAATAAAATACTTTTCAGCGCTTAACCTTCACTTGCTACTTGCTCCACTAGCTTTACCCAATAAAAAAACTGACTTGAAGATCATACATCCAAAAACTTTTCAGTACACTGAGAATAGTGACAATCTTCTGTATTCTGTTGCTTTGATTGTAAGTATTTATGCATATCTCCTGTGTAATTGAGAACACAAATAGCCAATTGAACTGTTTCCCTTATTTCTGTCCAATGTTTATGCTCAGCTAACTTTTTATTGGCTGTTCAGATTCAGAGTTGTGTGGTGTTGATCCCCTTCGTCTAAATCTCAAGAAAACAAACAATGACTAATTCCAAAATGTCTGACTATTATTTTATGTAACAGAGGGATATAATCATGTAACTTGTTGAGCTGGTCAGTCACTGAGTTCATATTCAGTGTTTTTCTTTGAAAGATAATATTCCTTCTGTCTTGAAAGGTCAACAAGACTTTGAACCATCTCGCAGCTTCTCTATGGTTTAGTGTTTTGATTTGAAATCTCTTGAAGTCTTCATCAAATAGATATGTTTGCCCTTGAAAACTGCGAGAAAGCACATTGACTGTATACTGTAAGACTATGTGTGTGTGTGTGTGTGTGTGTGTGTGTGTGTGAGAAAAGACAGACAAAGGCAGCTCTCCTTGCTGCTGAATTATTCAATTTCATACAGCCCATGTGCAGATTGGAGCGATGATATTAGCATTGGGGGGTATGAAAGCTTCAGAACAACTGTCTTCATTTGTATGCATGCCAGCATCTTTTGTGTTTGCATGCACGCTCGTCAACATGTATGTATTTTCAGAGCTGGGAGGTACGCCATGCTGAAAGATACAATAGCTTTATTGAAAACAGTTTGGATACTGAATAAAATATGACAAAAAGCAGAACTAATGTGATGACATCATAAGTATATACAGTCATTTCAAAGTTTTATGTCAAGAGTTCCTGCAGGTTTAAAGCAAAAAAGAAAAGAAAAAGATCCTTGTTTTTGTTTCACATTAGTCTTGTCTGCCCCCCCCCCCCCCCCCCAGTACCAACAATGACACAATATGTTGAATTATAATTATTATTGGGTTGGACACTGTATCATTCAACTATTATCTGTCTGGATGAGTCAAGACATGCCCACTCCTCTCTTCTTTCTCTCTGTTTTCCTTTTCTTTTCCTCTTCTTTGTCTCGTTTGATAATGATTCTTTTCTGCATGAACAATGGATTTCTTTTCTTTTCTTTTTTGGCCATTTGAGGGGTCAGTCTTTGTCTAACCCCCCTCCCTCTATTTCTCCCCCTGCACCACTTAATCTCTCCACCTTCCACTGTCTGTCGTCTCCTCTTCTCACTGCAGCAGCTGCTCTGTCTTCTCCGCCAAAGTGGCAGAATTTTCCTTCTTTCTTTCTTTCTTTCTTTTTTTTTTTTAAGATCCAAGGTCTCATCTGATGTTTTGTTTTTTTCTGCACTCTGTAAATGAAGGACAGAAACATTTGAAAGTTCATCATCAGCCATTTGAATATGCACAGCAGCCTCTTTTCACATGCTCCAGCGCTCAGAATAATTGGTCTCTAACTGTAATTCATTGCAAAAGGTATAGAAAGGAGCTGCAACCGTGAATCACACTGGTCCATAGTGGTTGCTGGCCACATAGTAATGTATGCATGGTTAATCTTTTCCCATAGATTCAACCAGTGAGTGTCAGTTTGGAGCAGCTCTACAAAAGCCTTTTGTGTGGTTCCAGTAACCCCAAGCTTTGCTGCTCATCTTATTTAATTGGCTATGCTCTGTTTGTGGTATTGAGGGAAATCTCTCTCTCTGGCTCTTTCTCTCTCTCCCTCTCTTTCTGTGTGTGAGACAGAGAGAGGGAGTTTGGGAAGCAGGATGACCACTGGATTCATCATTAAACTTGCCACCAATGCAGAACACTAGCACAAGAGCCCTTTGGATAACTCCCCTGAACCTGAGGTGCACTTTATTTAGGTATCAGTAATATGCATGCACATATTAAATCACACACAGGTTCTTGAGCCTGGTGTTTCAGGGAAACTGATGATGGCAGATTTATCACTTGAGATTCTTAGTCATTTTCCAAACAATTGCTGCTTGATTTGAGTCAAAGGTAGGCTCATCATTTATAAGAAGAGGATAGTTAAAGGGTTCCTGGTCGATATCCTGGAGAGAATTTATAATGAGGAATGAGATTTTTGGGAAGAACATAATGTCATGTCATGTAATGCTGGTTTGGCTTGTTAACTGGTTACACGAAAAAGATCCACCTGAATCCATGAGGTACACTTCATTTCAGAGAGGCAAAAAAAAAGAAAAAAGTTTGAGGTGGATAAAGATGATGAAAATAAAATGCAATAAAAAGCACAGAGAGGGGGTCTGGAGTGAAATACACACTGATGATGTGAAGAACTGTGAAGATCATTAAACAAGCTGTGATCAAGCCCGCACAAGTTGAGTAAATTAGCCAATTAGAGGAGCTGTGGTGTTGGTGAGGACGGGTGGTGGAGGATAAAATGTACTACACTGAAGTCCAGAGATGTTTTTTGAAAATGATGATCCCTTCATACTGCTAGAATATATTTAGATTGGTAAATAAGAATCAGAGATACTTTATTGATCTCTGGAGGGAAATTGTTTTTGTTACAAGCTCCTGAGATATGAAAAGCAATGAAAATGACAAATAACAAGTAAATAGTAAGTTATTAATAATTCAACTGAAGTACTTCTGACTTAAGTTGTTATAAAGTAGAGACAAATGGTGCACTAGAAGCACATTGGTGCCTGGTTATGGTTACAACACTGTGTTAGCAGTCAAAGTGGCACCCAGAATGCACACAAACACACACACACACACACACACACACACACACATTGACACTGACTGACTTCCCATCTCTGGTCAAAAATACCATCACGTGCCGACCTTTCATCTCCTTCCTTTGAGGAAGACCCGCTGCCAGCAGGACATCCTTAACTGTGTGTCGTCCAGCTCCACAGGGACGTGGACCCACAGGGGTGGAATGCAGCAGAGAGACAGCACCAGCCACCCATTGTGTTGAATTACCAAACTACCAGTCTGCTGAATGAAAACAGTGCAGGTTAATCTCCTTTTGTATCTAAGTCACACACGGGTTTATAGAACCCAAATTAGGCCACAAAGTTTTCCAGTGCGGCAGTTTTCCTGGAGCTTCTGATTAATCCTGGAATCATCCTGGAAAGTGTGTCACTATGTGTTATTATTTCCAAACAGTGTTGTTGCGGTTCGGCTGTGCATAATATGGGCCTTTGTCTCTATCGAGCCTTTTCTGATGAGAAAACATTTTGTGGGAAATGTGATAAATTTCTGTCACTGTGGAGAATTTGTCGAGTGTGGTCTTTTTGTGTCTGCAGATAGTGAGACAATAAGCTCATTTACTGTACCAGGCACACACACACACACAAAAAAAACAGTGCAAGCATTTCTTTGGTCATGAATCACGGTTCATATTCATGCTCATACACAGTCCCGAGACAATTGTGCAGTGTGTGCATGAGTGTTTCAGCGTGTGGTCCTCTTTACTGACATATATAACAGTCGTTCATTGCCCGTGGTCACTCTTGCTTATCAGTCTGACTTCCTGCTTCCTGAAATGAGATCCACCAGTGAGCTACTTCCTGTCTGTGTGTGTGGGATGCCAGCAAGTGACAGTTACTTCTCTTCCAGGTCCGGGCACATCATGCCCACAGGAACCTGCAGTCAGAACCTATTGTTTGCTCCACTCGCGCACACTTCCCTTATTGTTCAAGTATTTGGTCGTGATCTCATCTTTACCAGAATGTGATGATGGTGATGATGACAAAAAATGCTAATGAACACATGTGACTAAGTCCAAGCAAGGCCGGTAAGACATGAGACTCACAGACACCTCCTGGTTTTATCAGCTGGTGTCTAAAGTGACTCAGGGCTTTTCAGATTGCTCATAGGTTTCACACATGACTAATCAATGTTATACGACTATAAGTTTACATTATAGAGGCATAATAAATTATTCGTGCTGCCATTTGTTTCCTGAGACATTTAACCCAACAGGAATACCTCTGTACATTAACATGAGTTATGACCTCCTGTGCCCGCATGCGATTATATTGTCAATATGGAATATTTCATTGTAAATAATCAGGAATTAAAAAGGTGTATGTGTATGTGCTGCCTCAGTGGGAGCTGATCCAGAGTCAGTTGGGGGTGAAGAAGACAACAAGCTGAAGTATGTAAAAATAACTGGAGGTGTTGAGTAAGAAGAAAGTCTGTGTCTCATCTCTGCTTGAGGTTTTGATGTTTGAAGCTACATTAACCGCTACTACTGTGACACACTTGAATCTGTACAGACAAGTGAATGGAATCAAGTAGTGATGTGGGAAATGTAGTTTTTGACAGGTTTTAGGTCATAAATCTGCAGCCTGAGACTAAAGACTGTGTTTCTGTCAGAAAATAAAGCTCCACTGTCTTTGCCATGTGTCGTGGAGGGGATGGGATGGATTGGCCATGACAACCAATGATGGCAACAGCAAGGTGAATAAGAAGTATTTTCTGAATATAAAGCATAGTACACAAACAATATGAAGTATTTATGAGTATAAAGTATGTATTTCTTCATGCATTATTGATGTAACTCTTTTTTACTTTGTGGTTGCCTCACAAATTTGGGCTCAGTGGGACCTCCTGGATACATACACAGTAAGTAACAGATATCTTTCCTTTGTTTAATTTTGAGCTTGGCTGCTCTTTGGTATGAGAAGAATGCACACGTGAGAGCTGCTTCAGCTTCAAGAAAATTCTCTTTGTCTCTCTCTTCGCCAACTGCTTTGAGGCACAGCATGAGATTTACTCGCTTTGACGAAGGCATGACAGGACACGTACACTTGTGCACTGGCACCGAAACCTGAGTGTAGAAAAAACACACACTCATAAAAGTGTTGGTTTGCCCTCAGACAGTTGCACATCTCGACAAGCACACACACACACACAGAGGAGAAAGAGAGAAAAATGTGATGCCCACTATGGCTCCCTCAGTGAAGCCCAGGAGGCAACACCTGGGAAGGTCTACGTCAAGCAACTATGACAGCCACAGCTGTCTTATCCATACACACACATCCTGCCATCTGTCTCCTTGTATCAGCGGTGTGATTAATAAATATGGTGGTTTTGTTAGCTGTCTCTTTACGTCCTGTGCCACAGGCTGTTATATATGTGTCGGCTTGTATCTGTCTCTGCTTCTTGACGCTACAGGAGATTCAGTTGGCTCATGTACTGTAATTGTACAACTCACTGGGAATGCTGGGAAATCTGGAGACATTATGCTTCTGATTGCACTGGCCAATATGTGGATAAATGGAGCTAAGGAGCACGTGGGCACCTTTAGAATAAAGTGCTTGTTTTTTATGTTTTACAATCCAGAGAGTGATATGGCCTAACAGTTTCTTCCATTCTCCATTATCTAATATTTTCCAATTTTATTTTTCATCTTCATCGCCTCAATTCTATTTCTGTAAAACTCATTCAGAGCTGAAACACACAGACATGAGATGGACAGGAGAAAGAACCAGAGCATGTTATATATCTAAAATGAACATATCAAACCTGTATTAAATCATTTATGGGCTCTATAGGGCCTCTATCATTTATGGCTTCTCTCTCCACTATGTCTCTCTCTACGGTCAAGGGGACCTTGTGAGAAAAACCTACACTTGTTTTTTCCATATAAGGATGAGGAGCAACACTGAGGCAGAAAGGTGAAGTGCAGCCACACGCAGTGAGAGGCAGAGACAGGGAAAGCAGATTGAATAGGTGATAGGAGGGAAAAGCATAATGAGATAACGGGAGAGACGTGTGAGAGGCAGAAAACTGAGATGGAGTGCTGATTGTGAAATGTGTTGTGGAGACAGACTGGACACAGACTTAAAAAATGTGTTTTTTTGACAAATGGATGATGAATATGGCCTGAAGAAGAATAAATGTTTCCCATATATTTTTATATATTAAGGTGTTCGTCTTTGGTTTGTATATAAATCCCAGTGCTTGTAAAACACCACACTTCTCTATTTCTACAACATTTATGTGAAATGACTGTACTGTATATAAGTGCACTGGCAAAATTTGATTTCTGGATTTTTGCATTACTATGATGATTGAATTACTTCTACTGAATTTCCATAAAGCTATATATCAGTATTTCCCTATAAAATGATTACATTTTCCCATCTTTCCCACCCTCATGTCTGATAAGAATAGACTATGACAGAATAGAATAGAATAGTTAATTGATGGACTGATACTCAGATACACTTCAGCGTATCATGGCTCCACACATTATCTGGGGTGACCTCTCCAAAGGGCAGGGCACACTTTGCAGTCATGAGCAGATAAAGGTCCCTTAGTGATTAAACTTAATCAGGGTTGCCAGGCAACAGCAGCCTGACTTGAGCAGACTCAGGAAATTTTTTTCATGTTTCACGTCGTGAGGAACCAAGGCCACTGCAGGAGTTGGGTCTTTTCAATGGACCTCACTTCCTGGTATTCATCCACTTCCTTCCTCTGAGCCAATTAGGAGCGTTGGTCTGAGTCATATAAATATCAGTTTCTGGGTGGTTTTGTCTGCTCAGCTGGCTTTTAAGTCATATCCATGACAGCCTTGACCTACTGCGGATTTCTTTCTGTTGTTTTAAAGATGAGATGTAGCCAACTCTGTGGCCTGAAGTGAAGTGGCAACATGAGGAAGATGAAGCTGAAGTCATGCTGTGCTGTTTTGACAAAGACATCATATTTTAAAGTATTTGACATCAAAGACGTAGACAACAGTCCTCCTGGGGACAGATGGAAATAACTGCATGGTGACACAGCTAAAAACAACATCCTAGCAACTTGACAACCACCTCGCAGACACTCACATGGAAGCTCCAGAGCTATCACAGGGCCGTCAAGGATGTTCAGATCTTTAGATTTGAAATCACACTTTTCTTAAGCTTTGACTTATTGTTACATACATTCACAGTTGGGTGGAGCCTCTGTAACGTGTATCTTAGTAATATGATCCCTGTCACTGCGTGCTTTCTGTCCAGTGAATCTTCCCGTTATATAGAGCGCGGGGCCTTCTGAACATAACTGCTCCCTGGGGAAACTCTGGAATAGACCGTTGATGGGTGTTAGGAAGCACTGACTCAGCACACTGCTCTGACCTGACTCCTCCCCCCTCCACCAAACTCCCAACACCCCCACTGCCTTTCTGTCTCATCACCTCATACTTTTTTTCTTTTCTTCCCCTCAGTTTTTTTTTTTATAGGATAGCCTCTCTCACGACTATCAGTCTGGGAACCTGAAAGAGGAAACGGACTCTGAGGTGGTGTTTTGAGGGAGGGGTGGGGGGGGGACTAGTTCAGGCAGGAATCAAGACAGAATGAGACATGCAGAGAACTGCAGAAAGAAACAGGGCATTGCTGAAGAATAAAGACAATACAGTCAATTAACTCCTTCCTGAATTCACTGAAGAAAGAACAAATTCCTTTGTTGCCATCTGCTCTCTTTCAGTCTATCAGTGATAATCTTGTCAACACACACACAGACACACACTGTTTACGTTTTATGTGGATTTATCTGTGTGAGCTTGACCCGCAGCGCCTGTGCTTCCTGTGAACGTGACGCACACACACACACACACACACACACACAAGCAGGTACTTACAGCATCTATCACAGCATTTTTCAGCAGTCAGAAACTCTCCATATGCAGCAGTTCAGTTTTGAGTGGGCTCATATCCTTTTACAGTGGGTGTAGTTTATATCATAAATCAACACAAGAGACAGAAAAATCTCAAGTCCAGCAGAATTAAATGGCTCAAATAAAGTAACATCAGTGAGAGATATACAAGGTATGTCCCCTTAATATAAAAGCATATTACTGGACATAAAAGAATCTGAAAACATACATTTGCATTGCAGAACGGTTGCTTTTGATCTAAGGATGCATGGACAACACAGTTGGCCTTTTGGAGTAGATAACATAAACAACAAAAACTCTGCAGCTGCACTGTGGCTTATTGTGGCTTATTTATAGCTTTTAATGTGAAAATATTATAAAGCACTTACTTCTGATAAATAGCAATTGATGTTCACTTGGTGTGTGGCCTCTGAAGATATTTATAATGTGCTTTGCAGAGTGGCTAGAGGTGCACCCTAAATCTGAACAGGGAGAAGCAACATTTTTACAGTGCAGAATTAATGAAGCAGGCTCAAAGTGTCAAGCACTGATCACAGTATTTCACTTTCCAGCTTTTACTAAATGGTAAAATACATTGGGAGGGGGGGGGGGGGTTTGCTCTGACACTGCACGTGCACGGTCCTATGTATGTATGCACATGTACATGCCAGACACCTGCAGGGTATAAATCAGGGGTCTCTCAGGGCACAGAGCTGCCCCTCCCTGGCAGCTGGGGGTATGAGAGAGAAAGGGGGGGGGGGGGGGGTACATCCTCTCTCTTCTGCTTCTTTGGCCTTCTGAGGTCTGGGGGGTTTCGTGTCACTACAACCTGCTGATATATGTTGACAATGGGAACTTATCGGATGCTGCACTGAGCTGGAGAGTGAACAGTGTGTGTGTGTTTGCAGTTCTGTGCATAAATAGACAGTAGACCGTTGTCTTTCGTCAGTCCTCTTGTCTAGCCTTGGTTGATAAGATCTATTTTGGAGCCACACAGTTCAGGGCAGCTCCACACTTGTGTTTTTCTTTTCTGCTTTTACCACGTTTCTAATGATAGCCGGATTATCCCCCCCCCCTCCATGTGTGTGTGTTTTTTTTTTAAAGCTTGATGTTGCTGCCCTCTTTTCAAACCTGGCAAAGCTGCATCCAGCATCTGTGTTTAGATGCAGTTTGTTGATTACAGAAACAACAGCGGATATCGACAGTAATCCTGCACAGCATTAAAATTCCACCCTGTCCTCATGAACTCATGTACTTGCACGTATAAACCCCCCCATTCCCTTTTCAAAACACCCCCAGATCTGTGAGAAAGTGTGTGTGTGTCCTTGCTTGGTCTTTTCTAACATGTCTGGACATGTTTCCAGAGGAATGTGTGTTATGTATTGTGATGGACGCAGGGAAGGCATGTTTGGCCGTTCATGCGCCCGAGAGGCCGTCACCCCCCAAGCCTGCTCACCACTACCTCCACGACCACCCTCACCAGCTACCAGTCCTACCCTCAGCGTGGGAAAAAAACACTGGAATGTCTTTAAGAGACACAGCAGCTCAAATAAACAGGCGTCCTCCCCTACAGGTATGTACTGGAGCAGATAATGAGGGAAACTTGTGTGTGAGCTTTTTTATTTTTTCTTCTTTTTTTTGTCTTGCACCTTGAGTTTCTGCTGAAGACAACAAAGTGTGTCTGTGTGTTTGTCAGCATCTGTGTGTTTGACTCATTCCTCATCAGTGAGCACTGAGTACACACAGTAAGAGGCGGTAATCAGTACCAATTATCCTCAAACACGAAGAGAGTCAAGAGGAGCATTCCTCCTCAGCACGACAACCGCTCAAGTCAGGCTTGATTAATCTAAATGTCTGTCTGAAGCAGCATGGGAAATTACTGACACCTGAAATGCAAAGAGAGAGAGAATTAAACGAGTCTTAAAAGGCATAACTTTAAATGATGGTGATCTTTAATTTAGCTTCGATAAAATAACGGAACAAGTTGTTTATTGCAGTGGTACAGTATAGTGCGATCATATACATGTTTATGTCACTGAGGCTTAAGCAGACATAATTAATTCAGAGTGCCCTTGACGGCAAGCTTTGCAAAGCTTCAGTCAGGACTTGGCCTCGGTTTTAACACCGAGAGCCCATATCTTTTCACCAAGTGCAAAACATTGCCAGCTTTCCCACCATGGACTGTTGTGCACACCGACACACACAAAACACTGCACTTCTTTCTTCCTCAGTGAACTACAAGCAAACAGAAAGCAAGCAGAGGCTTTGGCAGGCTCTCAGTGGTTTTCGCTGTTTCAGTTGACCTGCAGTCTGACACCCTGTTAATGGTGATTTTTTTAGAAGAGAAAGAGAGGAGAGACTGATCACTACAGTCCAAGTGAATAGACCAGATAGTATAGACTGGACAGAAACAATGAGGGCAGACTGAAACAACCAAGCTAGTGTTCATCGTGGAGTTTTGGTTCACTCTTAACACAACTGTCTTTCCCAATTCTTTCTTTCTTCAGAACATGCATAGGTATTTTACATCAAACTAAAAGCCATGAAGTGAGAATTGTCTGAGAATTTTGTTGTCATACTAGGGGCTTTTACTGTGAAGTAGCTACAGGAAGAGCTACAGTAACCACAACAATCAGCTACAAAGTGCTAAAACGCCCTTGGCACACACAACACAAGGTCATCTCAACTACACTTACATTGAGTGATCAATTTCTTTAAATGTGCAAAATCCACTTGTTTCCACTCTATTGGCTTCCAGTTATTAGTGATCACAGTTAAGTGATGGAAACAGGGTTAACTGTGCTGTACTTAACTATACACCAGTCAGCCCCAATAGTGACAAACAGGTCGTTATTATTCTGTTGTGACTGATCAGTGCAGTGACCTGGTTCAAGAGTTCATGGTGAAGCACTAGTGTTTTGATAACTTTTTTCCACAGCTTCATGTCCGACATGTGTGACACAGTCAATCAATCACAACATTATGATCTGATCTGTTTGATAACGTAACCTGCAGATTCACATCAATAACACAAAATACAGCCGGCGATTGAATTATCATGTGTTAATACAGATTAAGATAAGACTTTATGGATCCCCAGGGGGAATCCACTGTAGCATATAAAATCAGTCAAATTAGCTTCATCTTTATAAGCTGCAACATTCAAGAGGTGATTACACATTAATGAGTTCAATAATTATCATCCTGTGATATCTCTGCAGTTGCGTTTACTAACTAAATTTAGCCATGTTCATTCAAATGTTTTATGCTTCTTTTGTCAGATACATAATATGAAATATTGATTTAATTGTGCCTCGTACATGCAGTCATTTTCCAAGCTGCTGCACTGCAGAGATAAGTTCATTTATTTTATTATTGCAACATCCTCTGATGTCCTCTTGACTTTACTGCCACTCAGCTCCCCGCCCTCAGCAGGTCAGTGTCATCACATTGTGGAGATTTATGCTAATGCTGCTCCATCTAACCTTTAATAGTGAGTGAAAGTAGCGTTAGGTAACTTTTTCATCTTCGAACTAGTAAATATGAAATATTAAGTGTTGTTTTGGATCACTCCAGCAGGTCTTTTGTTATGGCAACAACATACCCTACATACTCAGGGTGCAAAGTTGTGGATCGTCTTCTCTTAATAGTTTTCAATGGGTTAAAGGTTGTGGTGAAAGGTCAAGACAGATTTGACCTCTTTGGGTTATATGTCTGCTGTATCTCTCACTCTTACACGTGTCACCTTGTTAAACCTCCATTTTTTTTTTTTTTTACTGTCTGATCCACAAATCCTTCATTTCCAAATAGTCGAGGTTCACACACACACACAGACAAACACAAACTGGAGGGTATAAATCATGCCCTATTTTGGTGATACCATATTTGGGTGAAGTGTCTTTTTTCTCTCTAGTCACCACTTCTTTTTCCATTTAACCCTCTCTGACTAACACAGGCAGTCATAGTCTGTAGAAGGTATTGCCACAGCAGCCGTTGCTCGAACCAGCCTGGTGCCGTGGTTTCACCAGAAACAGACAACACCCAGATCTGGTCCTCCAGAAATGATATACTAGTTCAACCTGGAAGCAAAGGGAAAATGCAGATGGGTGCGTGTGTTTATGAGAGAGTGATAGGGGGTTGGTGAGGTTTGTAAAGAGGGTGTAGTTCACCCTCCACCCTTTTCCCTCTGCGTCTGAGCGTGTGATGCATACAGAGGTGTTTGCGTTTGTTTTAATAGCTGGAGGGGGTCCAACAGAAAAACTGAACCGCTCCGTGTGTAATCCTTAGCATTAGCTTGGTGTGGCACACAGGAGCATTTAACACTCCTCGTTTCCTGCTTCTATGTGGAGGCAGCAGCTGCATCCTGCACAAAGATGGAGAAGGAAATGGAAATCTTGAGAAAATCTAATGTGGGAGTCAGAAATGCATTAATTACCACTTAAAACATTACCCATAACTAGAAACCACAACAATTGCCCTGAAGTCTAAAACTAAATTTCCAGTGATAAACTTTTGATAATATCTTAATCCTGTTTGGTAATCGTCCTGCGCAACTTTCTTTAGTGTAATAATTATCGTCTGTGTAATCAAAGAGAGGGCGCTGGGGGAGAGTCACTGGTGTTTAGGCTAAGCCATCATTTGGTATGTACGTAATCAGAGACTAAAATAATCTGTTTATAACGTGGCTACTAATTTACCACAGAATGACGCCAGCCACACGACTCCCTGCATCGCTGTGTGGTCACACTGACACACAGGCACACACACCAGCACACACACATGGTTGAGCAGATGCCGTAGATAGAATACAGGCCACTGATGTGTCTAGGTTGTTTGTCTCCGTCTCTATGTGTGTGTGTGTGTATGTGTGTATGTGCAGTTGGGAGCTGAGAGCACTGTGGAGAGAGGTCTGGAGGGTGAGAGGTTTTTCCAGCCAGACCCAGAGGCAGCCAATGTCCCACATACATCCAGTTTCCTGAGGCGGAAAACAACAAGCTGACTCACTCACTGACCTTCTATGTACATCTAATGTGCTGCATGCCGAGTCGTCCCATGTGCAACAGACCTGAGGTGTTTGAGTAAGCCAAAGCACTTTACAGTAAAAGAAGAAAAAAAGGACAGCAATGACCCAGCACATGGCACACTTGAGGCTTTTCTCAGTCTTCTGACACTGAGATGATGATATCTGCCACTGTGGCTGTTGAATATCATGTTGAAAGAGCTGATAGCAAATCAATGGGGATTTCTAACACATCCAAGTAAAAAATGACCCAGCCTTTCTATTGTTGCAAGAGACTCACTATGTTTTATTAAATGGGATTTTCAATACCATTTAAAAATCCCAGCATATGAAACACATTGACTCCACAAATCATGAGCACTCTGGCTTTTAATGAACAAAAACTTTGGCAAACTGAATAATTGAAAAGATGCTCGGTCACTGGGCAACACTAACACATTATGATTTATGACCAATATTCACACTCCTCCTTGCCCAGTTTTGATCTCCATCTTCTTCTGATGGAAATATCTGACTTTTTACCTGTTTAAAATACTCACAAACTAGTTGATAACTTTCTCTATATCAGGGTGCTATATACTGTATAGGCTGAACAGTTGGTTTATTTGTTGAAAGCAAATGTTTCCTGCATCTAAAACCAATAAAATGACATGAGACCAAACTAACATGATGTTTTGACGGAAGCTATTTGGAGGAAGCTAAAAGGAGAACTGGTGAGAACTGTGAAGTATCTCTGGGTTTGTCATTACAAGTGACCCCTGTGCCTTAAACAGACATTTGATGTATGCAAAGCTATTGATTAGTGCAGCTTAAATCAGATGGACCAAAACAAAGAGATCTGGTGGCTGTCATTGTTCCACAGCAATGAGGACCATGGATGACTGGATGATTAGACACTAGGTGGCCCAACGTGTCAAACAACAGTTGATGGTGTTGTTGTTTGCTGTTTTTATTAAAATGTGCTTATGATCATGGTTTTGGTTTAAATCAGAGACTATAATTCTCATTCTGGGATAAAGCACATTTATAATATTTGAAAAGAGGTTCAATGCTTGTGTCTCATTATTGTAAGTGAAAGAAATAGATGGCTCAGATCTGAATGTTCAATCGGCCCAGGACTAATGTTTGCTCATTCTGAACCCAGACTTGAGCAATTTGAAATCAATGTCAATGCAACTGCAATCAATAATCTTTCTGAAACTACAGTGTTTCTTTCAGCTGGGTGCGTCAGAGAAAAAGAGAGGGATGGGGGAGGGTTGGGATTGCTAGAAACTGATCCTGAACCCCTTTTTGACCTTTTCGGTCATCATGAAGTCAGAACTTCTGTTTTCATATAAACACAGTGTTAAGAAAATACAAGTGAGTCTTTGTGTAGCTGACCTCTTTGTGTGTGCTGAGGAAGCTCCATCATGAGGCTCATGGGAGTGAGGTGAACCTCAGGAGTTTGTCACACGCGTCATCATGCTCGCTGTTCTTCTTGGAAGCTGAATCGTTTGTGTGTTTGCATGGTGGAAATAAACACAACCAGGTAAAGGCCCAATATAACCGCTCCACTCGTGTTCTTCACACCACTGTAACTCTATATGAGGCGTTCAAAGTCCCTTGACATATTTAGCCGACCACAAATATGCTACCGGTTGTTCCAGAGCATTTTGGGGTTGGTTTCTGTTTTAAGCTGTGTTGCTGGGGATTTATGTGTGAAGGTGTCGCGTCACTCAGACAGCCTGAGTCACCAGGTCTTGAAAATACAGTGTGTTGATGTAAACAAACCACTTTACCTCTCAGGCACTGATGATTGTTAAACAATGCTTTATCATGTGTTCATCAGTGAAACCCTGAACTTCCAGGTCAAGTTCACTACATTCAAAACCCACACTGTTAAAAGTTGTAATAAAAGTACAGCCTTGCAACTTCCTCAACAGTGGTATCCTTTACAGTGGCCACAAAGGAACACCATTTCATTTCCCATGAGCCCCACACCTTCATCGTCTAAACATCATATAAGGACACAGGAGGTTATGACGATGAACATTTTACCCACGAGTTGAAAATGCAACACAATAACAGTGTTTTTATTAGAAGAGGTAAACCATGCCTGTTATATTATTTTGTACCTATTCATTTTTTGTGGTTCTTGCATTTTGCATGTTGCATCGACGTCAAATAGAAAAATTATGATTATATATTTTCTCTGGAGCTAAAGATTTAGTAAAAACAGTTTTAGCTACTGATGTTAGTAGAACAGATGTGGCCTCATGTCATTTTATGATGCAGCTGCACTAAATAACAGTTTATTTGATGTTAAGTGAAAGGGGGGAAAAAAAGTGAATTTGTCCAGAGCAGGAAACTAAACTGTCTGAGCTCCCATGTTTTCATGTGTTGTAAATGTATTTACTGTAAGTCTTGTTCTTGTCAGAAGCCCATCCATCTCTGACAACAGGGTCCTGCTTTGAAGAATAATTGTTTGCAGAAACATCAGCAGACAGTTTTGGAAGATTAGAGTTTCATGCTATAATTAAAAGCTGTTTGAATGAATGATTCACAAGAGTTCAAAAATGCAGAGAGAAGAAACCAACCACAGCTGTGAGGCAAACTCAGAACCAGGAATTAGACCGGTGCTCGGTTTTGCAGAAACATACATTATAAAAGGCAAAATGAAAACCTGACTTTTGTTCCTTTGGTGGGAGTTTGACATATTGAGTATTCATATGCTTCTTAAACGTGCTTTCATTAACACAATAATAATTACTGAAGTTTGAGCTTAACTTGAATTTACTGCAGAGCACACACAGACACATAATGGATCCTCTCAGTGGTTCACTCTGATTAATGGGCTTGAACGCTGCATCTCACTCCCCATGCTGAGGAATTTTCTTTGTCACCACACATTTATACAACAGCATGCCGACCAGTCAAGTTGTTTACAGCACAGAGCTTCACATGACAGTGTCATGGTGAAAAATATCTAGGTGTACATCACATATACAATTGCAGAAGTATTTTGTATCTTGTTTGGCACACGAACACCTGAACAGCGGTGAATCAGAACAGCTGTATGGCACGCTCATGATTACTCATTCTCTCCGTATGTCATCTTTTGTGAGGTGTGGCATATGCTCTGCTTCCACCTACTTCTCACAGCATTTTCTTTTTCAAAATAAAACGCGACCTATTTGATTTATCAGATTACCTAAACACAGCTTACTTTCACTGAATTCTACTGTCTTCTTCTGTGCATATATAAAAGGTATCTTATAATAAATGTTTTTCTGTTATCAATGGAATAAATGACTGTGAGCAATGAAAACGCCATCGCTTGCAGTTACAAACCCTCAGGTCATCATCATCACCTGATTCAGTTCCTTTCAGCTCTGCAGAGCATTTCAGCCTCTTTCAGCTCATTACTGCTTTTCTGACCTGCAATGTTTTGGTTTCTCCCTCACCACTTTGTTGGTGGAAATGTTGTTTCCAGATGCAGACAACATCTGCTCTCCATTAAAAAAAAAAGCTCTAAAAGCCCCCTGCGTGGTACTTTTTGCTTACACCAAAATGATAAACAGACGTTAGTGACTAGCTGGTAAACAGCTAAACAGCCTGATTAAGGTTCTCAAAAGATGGTGGTGACCTAACCCAGAGCTAAAAAGAGACACCAAGTGGACATGAACACAACTTGTTCTGCTGTTTGTATAAGAAGGCAACTGTTTGCTAACTTTAACAACTTATAGAGTGACTGCATGTCAGTATAGCTTGTTGTATTGCTTTATATTGTCCACAAAAGTGTATGAATCTAAGATTAATATAGAATAACAAACAAGCTGAAAATGAGCCACAGTCATGTATAAACTACCAAAAATGTTATGTCTAAAAAAGAGAAACAGAATGAAACCTGGGGATCCTGCTGACCTTATGTCTGTTATGTTTGTTCATATAGTCACTGAAATGAAATGGGTAGTAGGCTGGGAAACTCTTCAGGAAGTCCGTGATGTCAGTGATGATGAAGCCAGACAAACAACCAGACCTGACATTCAAAGGGAAAAGTTCAAGAAATTCGATCGTCCTTTGTGTCTTTGGACTTTGGGAGGAAACATGACCACATGCGGAAAACACGCCACCAAGTAAACGCCACACCAATCAAAACATCAAACAAACCAATAAAGAAATAAATGAATAATGAACATTTTGGTGGACACAGTGTGAGAGAGTCATGCCAAAAATTAATTAACAATTCAATTGCATCCAACAAACCATGAGTAGTTTAGGAAACAGTGAAAAACAAAAGCCATGTCAACAAATGAAGATGAAACTGAGTTATACAGCACTAATATTGACCTGAAAAACACATTTCCACACACAGATGCCAAAAACTATGTATATATTTTAAGTTGTCAACACCTCCTCACATGTGCAAAGGCTGTCATTTGAACTCATTGAATTTTTGCCCCTGACCTTCGATTGTTTCACATAAAAGCAACAGAAGCTGCTCCAAAACCAGCACATTCCCCATGTCGATAGTCTGTGGAAATACCAGCACAACCTCATCTGGCTTCACCCCTGCCTGACTTCCACAGTGAAGACAGCACTGAGGGTTTGAACTGTGGAGGATGTGTGTGTGTGTGTGTGGCACATTCATGGGGTAACACACTGGTGACAGGCTCAGGAACCACAGACATAATTGAATCAAGATTGCAGTTGTTCTGAAATCCCCAGTTTGAGCCACTTGTGATGTGGGCCCCAGAAATGTGAGGAATGAGAGGACGTCCCTGTGCTGGCAGTACTGTGGACACCATTTAATCCTTCACTACTGGGAGAATACTGATGAGATGTGCCACACTCCACCCCATCTGCGGACTGCAGATGGGGTGGAGTGTGTGTATATGTATTGTATATATGTGCGTTGAAAGCTTCGACAAGCGTTGAGCCTTGAACCTGAAAGACCCACGCTGCTATAATATATTTATGGGAGGTGTCACATAATAGAGCTGGGTCATATCTAAAACGCCGGGCCTGGAAATAACGTACAGCCTCCGATGACGATACACTGCACAATTCAGAGGTTTCAACAAGCTGATACACATCTCGCCGCTGTGAGCTACCAACACAAACACAGGATTGGTCTTGGGTGGAGTTGTTTCACCACGTATGTTGGTTTTAAATACGCAGTTACGTCATCAGGTAGGTCCTCAAGATATTTATCAGTTTTCTCTTCATCACAGCTTTGAAAGCACATCACCTCCAGTGGGGCTTTTCACCACAGTTGTAACAAATAATACAAAGGTCACTCAAAGGTTAATAATAATACCTCAACTAGGTCCAAAGTTTGACAACTAAACCTGCTCAGCTGAGGACTATGCTTCATGTTGATGAACTGTGTTTGGGGACTGGATATGGTCCAACCACACAGCTGCTGATTTATCTTTTTTAATAACATAACATGAAAATGAATATGACATTGCAATTAGGAAGTTGCTGTTGATAGATGGTCACGCTTCAGCTGTAGAGCAAACAGGATGAGATATGTAACGAATGGTCAACTGCTGCCATCTAGGGGCTATTAATCAAAATTACAGCTTCTTAAAAGGCCTTTTACCTTAGTAAAATACTCTTCCACACTGCACAGCTTCAAATTACAGATAGTTCATTGTTACATTAACATTTTTAATATGTAAGATTTGTAGATTTAAAAACAAAAGCATGTGCTGTGTGCTGTGTGATGTCTATTACCTCTGCCGAAGAGGTTATGATTTACCCATGTCTTCTTTTTGGTTTGTTTGGTTTTCAGCAGGATTATGCAAAAATAAGACCAATCTGAACCAGAATTGGTGGGACCATGGATAGGGAAGAACCCATTTCATTTTAGAGGTGGATCTGGATCATTTTGTGTGAAGTGAACCCTAAACCCTGATATTACTGCCACCTCACATCTAAGAAAAAGTTTCATATGAAGAGGACTGCAACATTTTGCTGCAGGTGCTCGATACAGTAATCACTCATAAATACAATCTTCATGAGAGCTAATGAAGATCTATTCACTTGTTGTTAAAAGGTATTTTTTGAAAGTCAAAGCATGTAGTCGTGAAAAGGCTTGTTGGATTGTATGGAGTCACCACCAGGTGTCATCATGCTCATGCCAGACACAAAACAGCTGTATAAACTTGTATGGCACAATAATCACACTGTAAGTCCATGGTCTACAGCACCATGACATCAAAGACAGGAAGGTTACAGGTGCAAACTCAGGTATATCTTTAAACCACCAAACTGGCCTTCCATGTCTGTCCTGTGTTTCTATGACATTATTTCTGTCACCTAAACATTTTTCAAGGAAATCTGTACTTTGACCACGGATAATGTAGGACATAGCAACCATATGCAAACATGTGACTTCTTGTGTGAAACCACCGATGCTGCTGCGAATTAACCAGCCTCACCCACCACTAGCCTACTCATTTCTGTCTGTTGAATTTCACATGTTGATACAAAGGCATGGAGAGTGCTCTGGCTGAGCTGATGAACTGGGACTCACAACAACACGACACTGGGGTCACTCTGGGTCAGCTACATGTTGTGTCAACAGATTTGTGTGCTGTCAAACAAGGTAGAAAGTGTAATCCAATGTGAAACAAGAAAGCGAAAGCAGTATGTTTGGTTTTTCATTATTTTTTTGAGCTGATAGAGAGATGGGGTGTAGTTACGGCCTAATTAATCCAACTGTGAGAAACTATAAAATGTGGAAGACTCTGGAAAAGTTCAAAGTTCCTTACTTGTATTTGTTTTTACTTGAAGCCACCAACTATCACACATGGAAAACAATACAAGAGGATAACAAACTACTACTAGCTACTGCTGCTGACCTAATCCCGTACATTTGTGTGTGATGTTTTGGGTTGTAACAGCGGCTTTATCCGCTTTTACAAACCGTGAGCGGCATCACTTCTGAAAGCCACACTCCGACACAGGATTGGCTGACCACGCTCCCGTTCGTCCAATCACAAGGCCGCTCTGGCTCCGCCCGCCACATCACTAGTATGGCGGAACACGGAGCAGGAATTCCGCCTATGTGGTGGTGACAGCCTCGTAGATGGGGTAACGCCGACGATGACCATCCTCTGTTCGATACAGATCTGTGGTCCCTGAAGGCAACTAACCAGCTGCGAGCGACTCGGGCCGCAGTGCATCCGCAGACACAGCTGTATTAACGGCTTGTGTCAGACTTGACAGACGGTGGATGAAACCAAGTGTTCGCCCTGATGCTCTGAGTTGGACGGTTCCTCCTCCAGACTTGAACTCCTCAGTGGAACAGTTTACTCTTCGTGAAGAGTTTCAGGCAGAAGATAATGGATTTGTTGGGGGTGCTGCATTTGGACGAGCTGTCCCACGGACTGGCAAACTTGTCCATGTTTCCGTACTTTGACATGGCGCACTATATCGTGTCAATCATGGCTCTGAGGGAGCAGCCAGGTAAGAGAGAGAGGTCCGTGGTCACTGCCTGTCCAGGCACCATGGTTACAGTCACTTAGTAACAGTAACAAGGTGTGACAAAAAACAACTGTTTCTCTTTTTTGCATCAATTTGAACTGTTCAAACTTTAACCTCAGCTGTCCTACTGCTAAAAGTGCTGCACCTGAACGCCTCACAGCCACAAAGTTGTCTACTGTCCTAGTCTGCTGCATCTAGACGAAAACATTTCTCTGTAGATTCTGCTGTGATTTGGTCTATATAATGTAGACGTGTATTCCAGGACATTATAGACAAGAGCAAAAAATATTCTCTAACATAAGTTTTTTTTTGTCATATGGTCATGTTAAATGAATGTCTCTGGTTCTTTGACCTTTGGTTGAAAAAAGACAGTGAATATAATCAGAAAATGAATCAATATTGAGAATGTTAGGCGGACTACTTTATTTACAGTAAGGAGGGGCATGTGATGGGAAACCCTGGTAATCTGCCATGATGAATAATCAATTAATCCAATGGAATGCTTTTCCAGCTCTCCTGACTGACTCGGGTGTGTGAACCGTGTCCTGTCAGCGTGTTGAGTCTCGTTCTTTACCTCAGTGCCTTCTGCATCAGTTTGATTTGGTTTAATATGAAACCGTTGGACAGTTTTTCCTGGAGTCATGTTCAACAATAAAAAACAAACTAATTAGTAACAGGTTGCTTTTAGGCAGGTTTAGTCTTGTCTGGTGGTGGCAGTAATCAGGTGCTTGTCTTAGCAAAAGTTAGTAAAATTTACAAAATATGTAAATGCACCTAAGTAAATCAAATTAACCATTTTGCACTACATGTAAGTGATACATGAATGCAATTGATTGCAAACATTTGCTATATTGATATTTGGAAAAATCTTCTTACTAATATTTTGATATTGATTTGAGCCATATCACTTGTCCCTCTGCTGTTTGCTGTGTCTCTTTGAAGAGGCCTTTGAATAATTAATACATTAAAGACAACATGTCTGCTTCTATCTCGGGGGAGCATCTCCCTGGTTCAGATTACTCAACTATAAATTTAATTATCTGAATTGTATTGATGCCAGTACAGAGACCAATTGTCACCCACAGTATGAAGCTTTCAGTCTTTACTTGAAGTCATTATGAAGTTAGTTGGATACAGTCAGACAGCCATGTTTGTCCATCTTTGTTTGATTGACAAACAAGAACACACATGCAGCAGCGTGTGACTGGAAACACTTTGAAACACACACACACACTCACACTGAAGCACTCAGCTGTACTCTATTGTATGAGACCAAAGGCAGGCACTGAGCCAACTATGTTATGTCACTGAGATGGTGACTACAGGGACAGGTGGACTTTAACTGGGCAGTGAACTTTAACTTTCCACACACACATAACACAAATATACAAGGACACACACCCAGTCCATTGTAGTTGCACTGCTGTAAATCTAGTCTATTTTCGAACTTGCCTTGCAAAGCATCTGAGCTGCTGTGACCTTTAACCCTTTGTCTTCTACTCCCACTCTCTATCTGCATGCAGCCTAAAGAAGGACATACACAATAAAACTGTGGACAAACATTGTGCAAGAGGTCAGCAAACCCAACCCAGAATCCACAACTTCTCCCTGTGTGTGTGAATGTGTGTTTTCTGTGCATATGGAGACACAGGGATGTCAGACATGGCTGAGATATTTGGGGAACTAATCACGTGATGTGGGACGGAAACAGTAATGGCTGCATCTGTGTGTTTGTGCTCATTCTAATTGCCTGTTTGCCTGCGACAGACGATGACAGCTTTACAAGTGGTTGCCAAGAGAACAGCAGAAAACAGGTTTAAATCTCAGGGTCAGTTGAAAAGGCCGTTCGATAAAACCAGAATAAAGGTCCAGATACAAAGCGCTCGTGGAGCCTGCTCTACTTCCTCTTTCCCCCAAAAAGGAAAGGAATGCCTTTAACCATCCAGCCCTCACTTGCTTTTCTCCTTCCTGTGTTAATCTTCCCTCCTTGCTCGACAGTGCGTCCTCTCTGGGTGGTAAGTGCTGGAGCTGCTCAGCACAAGTGAATCATATTTTTCTGAAAACATCATTTCACAAGCTGTTGTTCCAAAGCTTCAAACAGGAAGAAGATGCACAACTGTCACCACAGTTTAATGTGTATTATTTATAGCGCATAGAAACCTTTCTGTGAGTGGAGTGCATCAGAAGCAGGAGGACAAGGACATGGAAGCAGTGGTTGTATGTCAGTCAGTGGTCTTCCCTTCAAGCCAAAAATAACCAGAGATAAGCCACGTTTTTTCTCATCTGGCTCCCTCTGTAATGTGTCCACAGGGAGAAGAAGAGGACAGGACCAAGACCATCTTGAGACCGAAGGGCCACAAAAGTAAAACAGTGAGCAAAGGAAAATAAGGCAGTGACTCAGGAGGGGTTGAGTGTGAGATTAAGTGAGAACAAGAGAGCTAGAAAGAGCAATGGACTCAGAGAAAAGGGGAGAGTTGTAGAATATTATAGAGTTTCAGGTGAGAGGGGGATGTCTTATGTACAGACTTGGATAATGCTGTGTTGGGTGTTTATAGTAGGTGAGCTGTTGTCCTCCTTAAGACTTTAATGACTGTTTCTGATGAGGCTGAGTTAGCAACTGGACTGTTTTTCAGCCCTAACACTTATCTCAGTACCTCCTTTCTTTGTGTTTGTTGCTTTCAGACCTTGGTTTGAGTAAATACACTAATCTAAGATCATTTGCAAGTGGCCTTCTTCTCTTGTTGACTGTGAAATGGCTCAAAAAGAAAAACTGATCTGAGACACCAACAGTTACTGTGGCTGGTCTTTAAGAGAACTGTGGCGAAAAACAAACAGTCTGACGTTTGTTTAAATCTCTGGGAAAATTGATGGGGAGAGAGACGAAACACAGAGAGAGAGAAAGAAAGATAGAAAGAAAGAACAAATATAACCAATACAGGATGACATGTCACAGCTGTTCTGACTGTAGCTCCTCAGATTTGACTTGTAAATGTGTTTCCTTCACATGTAAAACCAGCAGACAGGATCTGGTCTGGTGTATTTGTGTGTTCGTCTGAGCAGTCCAAGAAGTGAATTTTACTTCAGCACAAGATGTAAGCAACTGGTCTGTTTGGCCTGGGGTGTAGGTTTGTGTTCAACACTGGTAGGGACATAGTAACCCATCTCAATCAAAGAGGAGTTTTTAAATGCTGTCAGCAGAATGATGTAATGTTATGTTTACCTGTATTTAACAAATAAAGGATTAGAAGAAAGTAAACTTAAGAAAATTTGAGATAAAAAAAAACTTTAGATTTTCTTATATTCAGGCTCCTGTGATGCATTACTATTAATAATAATCATTTAAAGACCGGTGATGTTGCTCCGGGTGGTGAAAAAACTGCCTTGATATCTGCAGAGTACAAAACTCAAAGGCGTGGATGAAATGTTACCAACAGGGCAGAGGGAGTCAAAATATTTGTCAGTGCTTGAGGTCTGCACTGACACTGATAACTGACCGTTGTCAGCACATTGATCTGCTCCTGTCTGACATTTGCGCGTCATGTGAGCCTTTAGATAGTTGCCTCGGTTGTCCTGGAGATGTGGCCTCTGTGAGGGCGCATGCAAATGATCTAGTATGACTTTGCTGCAAATGTGTTGCAAAGAAATTTACTCAAATATGGTGAAAAGATTTTATCCATCATGTTTCGCGATTCCTGAAAAGGTTCCGTATTTATTTCTAAAGACCTGCATGCAAGCTGAACTTTAACATTGAAGCTCCACCGCTGCCCCCTCCCCACTTTAAAACATGAAGCTCGTCCCAGTCCGTGTTGATGCCGCAGCACTGACTGCAGCAGTTTGTTTTGTTCTTCAACTAAAGGTGATGACAGATCAGCTCTGTGTACTATGTAAGCAATGTGCTGCACATGCTGAACTGTGGGCTACAACTGCTGTAGGACTAAAAGCAATAACACAGAGGTTTGATATCAGGGCTCATATAGACTTTGTCAGGAGAACAGGATGTGTATGATAGTCATGGCTGCAGCCCATCGCTGTATTTCCAACCGCACTTCCCTATCTGATGTTTGGGTGTGCTTTCTTCCTGCCAGGTTTTTTTTTTTTTAACTTCCTCCTCCTCTAACTGTGGCACTACAGGTTCATTATGTCAGTAGCATGCACACACGGAAGAAAAACTGCCGGAATGTGTTACCAGTTTTCACTCTGGAGAGAAAAACAGTTGAAATGTGTAACTCTGATGCTTCGCTGTGCTCTCAGTGCTGTAGATTAAGATATAATATACAACCTAAACTATATCATTCCAGTTACCTGCAGTAAGGTATTGTGTGTGTACAGAGTACCAGAAATATGTACAATTGTGACTTCATTTGTGTTACAATATACGACGATGGCTCTGCTCCAGTGATTGGTGTGATGCATTGCAGCAGTTGATGATGGTGACAAGTTACACCTGTGTTTGACAAGTCCCAGTGTCTCCCCTCTTGTTTGTGGAAAATCCTTTTGTGCGAAGCGGAATGGTTTTAAAGAAATGAATGAGCTCATGGAAGAAGCATCCTGCCACATGCTGAAAGTAAAGCAGTTACAACTCTAGGGGAAGAGCACATTCTTCACTATACAGCACATTTTCTCATGCTGTTAGTCACTATAGCCTGTGTACTTGGATTTTACGTTCAAGGTCTAAATGCAGCACATTTTTAGAAAAACCCAGTTTCCAAAATGTCCTCTTGAAATGCCTCACATGGCTTCATTTGAATAACTTCACTCTACATGATGATAAATGAGTCATTGTTTCACAAAGGTAGAAAAGTTTACAAGTATCTCAGGTAGATATTTGTATTAAATCAGTATGAAAATGAAATTGCCACTTTATCATATTCAGACTCCTTTAAGTATAAACTTAAATGTGAGCCATGCAGACAGATTCCAGGAGTCTGCAGAAGGGTCAGACAGAGCTATAAATCCTCCAGGTTTACCGATCTCTCTCCAGGAGGCTATAATCTGCCTGTAATCCTCAGATTACCAGTATGGTCCTGTGAGCGGCCACAGTCACTCTGGGCAGGTGGCTCAAGGTGAGCTGAGTCCTACCTGTGTGAACCCAAGTGAAATGTGTATACCTCTGTGTATATCAGCAGCATTAATCTTGGGAGAGATAAAACAAGCAGCCTTAGATGTAATTAGCATGTAGATGGTCTCATTGGTAAAAACTAGAATGCAGTGCGCTTGTAAAACAGGGTGGAAACGCCGAGGGAGCACTGTGCATCTGATTACTATCCTCAGTGAACTGATACGGTCTGTTTGCGACTGTAAATGGTGTGCCTCTGCTCTGCACTTTGAACCATAGGCCCAGAAGCAAACAGTACAGCTGTTCTTGACAAACATTTCTCTCTTCTTGTTCCCCTTTTCTGTTAATTCTAAACCAGCATATACTAGATAAACAGTGCCAGAAACTGGCTGAGGTATGCATCACACAGGGCAATCAACTCCACTGCTCCAAATGTATTCTGCAGCAATGCTTTGACTGTGGACCACCACCACTAATCATGCTTTTCACACACTCACATGAGAGCACAGAATGTTGAGAGCCTGCAGGAATGCTAATGCCTTATGTATGGATTTATCTGTAATATATAGGGGACTCATGGAAGCCATGCTCATAAATATACTGTTCCTGTGCAGGAGCTCTCGACGTGTCCAGAGTCAGCCCCTTAGCCTGCTGGTTCAGCTCCATGCTCTTCTGCTTTGGAGGAGCTGTGCTATCTGGGATCATGCTGGCCGAGCCACCTGTAGCACCTCTGACCAACAGCACCAGCGTTCTGCTTGCCTCGGTCATCTGGTAAATATCTGGAATATGGAAACAAAATTGTATATAGAGAAAAGAGCAAGCGAGGAAAAGAAGCAGAAAGTGAGAGGCCCTCTCCATCTCTGAGGCAATGTCTATGTCCTGTTCTCTGTGCCCCCCTGAAGCAAAACACCAAATAATGAAGCTCTTTTGGAAGAAATGTGCAACTACTTAATTTTCTGTGAAGGGAGCATGAAATGTGGACGACATTGAAGGAAACAGAGAGGTTATTGTAGAGGTCCCATCTCTTAATAAGAAGCCTTTGGTTCCCTCTGCTGGTGGCACATATAATCACACTCTTCTCACAAGAAATTTACACCGCCCTCTGCTGGTGAGGTCAGGTATCTGTCAGACACTGTAGAGATATTTACTGACAACATAAAGCAGTTTCTACACTACAGGTATCTGAGATGTTGACATGTGTCTGTGCACGAATTAACTGTGTCTCTGCAGGTACCTGGTGTTTTACTGCCCCATGGACCTGGTGTACTGTTGTGCTGCACTGCTGCCTCTCAGGTTGGTGCTGTCAGGAATGAAGGAGGTGACCAGGACGTGGAAGGTGCTCGGGGGTGTCACCCAGGCCCACAGCAAATACAAGGACAGCCTGCTGGTCATGATTGCTATAGGCTGGGCTAGAGGTTAGTGACTCGTAGTGTGCATAGGTCACTCTCCAGGGTTTTTTAATTTCAATTTTTTTTTTCATTGCAACAACATTTTCCAAGTCAGTTTAAATAACTAGAAATAGTTGAGTGTTTTTCATTAATATCTGGTGTGAGCTTTATATTAATCTACATGAACTGTGTGTGTCTTTTCCACCCACACTAGGTGCAGGAGGTGGCCTGATAAGTAATTTTGAGCAGCTCGTTCGAGGTGTGTGGAAACCAGAGACTAATGAGCTCCTCAGAATGTCTTAGTAAGTCTTCTAAAGGGCCCCGCTGATATTACATCAGTGCATTACACGTTTGTGCTTATGAAACTACATTTTTAATACCCTGTGAGTGTATTGTAATGTATTAAGCATTACGTGAAATTGGATAAAAGGAATAGTTTGACATTTTTGGGAAATTCACTTTTTTTTGCTCTCAAAATCCGAGGCATATGAGAGGATTGACAAGTTGTGGTTTTAAGATGCGGGGGGTGAAGTTCCAGTCTTCATGCTAAGAAGAGCTAACTGGAGGCTCGTTCATATTTCTCTTGAGAGATATGAGACACTGACAACACTTTGTCATATATCTTGAAATGTCAAACAATTCATTTATAAACAAAGATGGAGCCACTCAACAAAACTTATAGTTGACACCTCTTTGTGATTACAAATCTCATCAGAAAGCATGTTCTGTTTTTTTTGTTGCCTCAAGGCAGCATTAAAAATGATATGAGTTCTTTTCTCAGGAGGGTTTCATGTACAATCACAGCGATGATGTGTGTTGTGTTATTTGCGCATAGAAGATGTGACATTGCTAGTGTAGAGGAAAATATTGTCCTCACCTTTTTACACATTTTAATTATTTTGTAAATCATAAGACGTACATTATAACAGATCATTTCTCATTTCATGTTTGTTTAGCCCCACCAAGATCACCCTGATAGGGGCGGTGCTGTTTGCTCTGCAGCAGACCCACTACCTGCCTGTGCAGAGGCACCACCTGATGCTCATCTACACCATCTTCACCGTCGTCAACAAGGTCAGTTTAGGCCCTCAAGCTCGTCCTGCTCATGGACTACTTCTGTTGGTGGCCAAATAAAACCATCTTAGAGCACTTTTTATTTTAATCATAACCATTGAACATTCAGGATTGAATCAGACTGAGATAGGAAACAACATACAATGTAGCATTGCTGATGTTTTTAAATATATTTGATTTTTAAAAAAATCAAAAAAATTTTGTATATTTAATTTTTCAATGAAAATGATTATGTTTTGAAAATGGTTCATTGACCCACTTGCAATATCTCTGAGGGCTCTGGCCCAAAGGCGGGGAACCACTTATTCAGTGTATCTACCTGTGCTGTTGTGAACAAGGTGGTATTGATTCTGATACAGAACAGGAAGCTGTGTTTTCGTTCGGCTAATTTCTCACCAAAGACAAGGGCAACGATTACATACCATCTTGGGCTTATTAATTAGATCTTAACTCAGGTAGAACAAATGTTTTGGTGCCGTAGTTCCCTCCAAATCTGTGATGGCCTGTCTTCTAAATGACCTTTCTCCCTCTGCTTTTTTGAAGTTTTAGCTGTGGTGACTCACATTAGCTTGGTATTACCCGCAGGGCTGAGGCTTTTGCATCATTTTCATCAGCTTGCATCAGCCTCCCTTCTCTTCTCTGGGAAACTTGTGCTCTTGACTGAGACACAGATAAATCTACCATGTCTTCTTTCAACTCTCGTTCTGTTGGCTCCCTCTGACTCTGATCTGTTAAATTAACACAGAGCCATTTCATCAGATTTAGGAGTTGTGTTCAACCTGCTGTTTATTATTTTGGGTTCCTGATGATGCAGGTGTTATACACTTCCTCCCTAATGGGAAGTAAATAGGTGCTTTAATATGTAAAGTAGGTCATCGTTGCATGCTGTAATTGCTCAGGTTACATTAAAAAATGACAAATTACTTATCATTATTATTATGTAGCCTAAGATGTTTTGCTGACTTGACCTTATAATGTGATGTTATATTAGTTAACTTCTTATGGCTGATTGTCTGACAGCAGAGCTCATTTAAACCTGCTATCATTTTTGAACTCTTTGTCCACAAGCAAACCCAACTTATTGTTGTATTTTGAGTTGATGTGAGTTTTTTAAGAGTAAGTATATATCATAATATAAAAATAATATAAAAAAAAAATAATTTGGTCATTGAACACATCTGATTGCTGTCGCCACTCATTTATTTTTTCTTTCTTTTTCAGTCAAGGATGATGCTGACGGGCTCCTCAGCCTCACCGTTTGCAACCATTGAGTCGGCCATCTACAAGACCCTCTTCACCGGCTACTCCCCATATGCCGCCCTCACTGGTGAGGTGAGTAATCCGTGTATCGATAATGGAACAACAAGCAGGACATCGTCCACCACCACAGCCAAAGAGTCTGGTGAGAATGGAGCCGCAGGAAGGAAGCGCACGGCGGCTTCTCCAGTCAGGGGACAAAGTGAATCGCTCAAAGCCAAAGAGGAGTCAGAGAACGCAGAGAAAACGAGCAGCAAAAAGAGCAACTAGTCAGCCTCTGCCCCATAGCGCCTTTTCACCTCTAAGCTGGGTTGTGGAGTCATTTCTGATTCAGATTTGTCACGTCAGGACTTAAACTTTCTGTTCTTCTTTGCCTTTATCAAGAAACATGTTTTTGTCCTGCTGGCTGTACATGTTTTCATTCCATTATTTCCATTTATTTCATTTCTTGTGCATTTTCAATTTAAATGATAATTTGAAGAGAATTTCAATAAGAGCTGACTCCAAATAACCCTGCACCTTATTCTGGGGATAATCACCCCATCCTTAAACGTACTGTAATATTTATGCTGTAGGATGTGGACATCATACTATCCTTTGGCTGATTGCATATTTGCAGTACAACATGTAGCTTAATTTTTAATATATATTTATAATAAGAACAAACTGTTGACAATTTTATCTCTGGGTTTTGGGAACAGTGATGTGCACCTGCTGATCTATGAATGTCTCTATCTCTGTCTTTCTCTCTGTATATACTCTGCTTCATGTAAATGCTATATTTCCTACTTTGAAATGGTTAGAGACATTTTTTAAAGAGATTATATTCTATGACACGCAGATATTTTATTCTATTTATACTAAATGATTGCACTCTTGAATGTATAACATTACAGAACGAAAGACAACTCAATGTGTTGTTTCCTTTGTGAATGCTTTGAATTACAGTTGAAAGCATGAGAATAAACAGGTTTAAATGCACTATACAGTGTGTTTCTGTGGTATCTAGCACCCAGCTCTATCAAACAGACACGTAACGCTTTAAACATAGGCGTGTGTATGTTATTTATGCATTTATTCTCAGTAAAGGAAATACAGAAGCGAAACATCATGTAGCTGTCTTAGCACATTTGTTCACAATATCATATGTCAAAGAATAATTGATAACTACATTAGCAGCTTCTAAGCTGATATAAAGCAGCACAGCGTCCAGGAGTAACCTCCTAGGCTGAGAGATTGCATCAGTGTAACATCAGCACCTGATTGATACCTCACCCTCTTCAAAAAGCTGCTGGAGAGAGATCCTCCAAATCCCCCCCAATTCTCATCCATGTAACCTCAGAGAGAGAAGAACCCCCCTTGTGAATACAAATTAAAAATAAGGGAAGGAGGTGGGGTCGAGGAGAAAAGATAAGGCATTCAAAGATGATCAGAAATGATGCTGGTTGAGATGATGTACCTGCCTTTAATGCACCAAGTCCACAGATTTCAGACGTATGTATGACACTTACAGGCTTGTATGCTCAAAGTTGTTTTTGATGTGTTGATATCTCAAAGACACTGTCACAGAGTGATTGTGAGGTGATTTTGTGAAGTGTTCCTGGTCAAATAGGTGGTGCACAGCCGATTGTGACTGGAAAGCCCACTAATGTTATTGTTTGTCTCAACAGAAGAGACCTGTAGACAGGGCCTGAACAATGGGCCTGCACTGAGTAGAGTATTGGGAGCACCTGGGGTGGTTGGTTAATTGAGGGGCGGGGCTTCTACAGCCTATATAGGAAGGCCCAGTTAAGAAGGGTTTTTTTTGGGGGGGGGGCCTGAGGGGAGGAAGACCAGCCAGCTCTCCACCTTTAAGTTGTTGGCATTATTCTTTTCAGCCATTTTCAGCTACACTCCCACATGGTAACAGACACATTAACGAGACACTGGTTTTCCTCACACTTTCTTCTCTGACAAGAAGGCCAGTGACATGATGGCAACTCAGAGCCTGAAAGTTCCCAGACTGTTCTCTTAATGAGGTCCAGACCCGCATGACCCCCACTACAATTACTTGCTGAACTGAGCAGACCCCCCACTGTCGAGCCCCTGCTCCTTTCGCCCTGGCCCCTCAAGCCCCCTGCACCTCACCTGCCCTGTGGCCCATCTCCTCTGCCTCTTTTTATCCTCAGACTCCTGCCTGTTTTCCAGTTGTCAGGTGCAGAAAATTAATCCTTAAATGTGTGCACACAGACTGACCTTCACACACACACACACACACAGATTATACGCACAATGCATGCACACATTTCTATATACATGACTTTGATCCCACAGTGGCATCTGTGTAGAGGTCGTGGATATAGCAAGGATTTAGCAAACTGTCTCGGAGATATCCGATTTTCCTCTTGTCAAGGCCACGACACACACATATAATGGCAAAGACACACACGTACACCTCATGCACATAGACAGAATGCAAAGATTCAGGATGCACACACAGTCCTGTACACATGACTTTGAACCCAGAGTTGAGGTCAGAAGCACAAAGATGATGCTTTACTACCAATGAACCAGCTCACAACAAGCACAAAGAGGCATCTTAAGGGAAAGCGATCAGGGTGTGAATCTGTGACCTGTAACACACACACACACACACACACACACACACACACTGGTTTTCAAACTCCACCAATGAAGCTATAAACACTGTTGGTAGCATCTTTACCCTCCACTGCTGCCTGGAGTATAGCACCCCTGCTGATAAGAGGTGCAGGGCAGGTGATTACCACTTGGTGGCGTGAGGAGGCGTCATCTATGATGGCTTGATGCCTGGGAACTGACAGGCTGGCCAGCAGCTGCAGGCAAGAAGGGATGGGGACAGGAGGGGACCCTCTTTGCCGAGCCAATGGTAGCTGCCTGCATGTGTCTGAGTGTGTGTGGTCTGGTTTAGGTGCGCTTGTGAGGACAGATTGCACACACTTCACCAGTCTTGTGAGAACATTTTAGGTCGTAGGGGCATTTTGCCAGTTTTTGACTTTGAAATGACTTTCAAGATGTAGAGAAAATATTCTCATCTAAGAATTTTAACACTTTAAAATCTTGGTGTATTTTTTTTTTTTAAGTTTGAGGTGGGGTTAGTTTTAAGAACAAAGGTAATATCCCCAAGAGAAAATGTCACATACAGTATGATATTGTAAAACAGCCAGCTTGTGTGTGGATATGTGTGTTTTAGATTGTCCATGTTGGTGCATGTGCATGTGACACAGTGGCAACAAAGGCTGAGTCCATCAAAAAGGCACAAAGAGCTCCGAGGCACACACAAACACACACACACACACCTACAAATACACATGCTCCCACACACACACACACTCTCTCACCAAATCCCTCCAACCACCACAGAGATCAGGGCACTTTGTCTTCTTCTCTTTCTCCACAGGAACAAATGTGACCTATTCACATGCACATCCACACCTCTGATATTATTTCTTATGAATCTTGTTCACATTTGGACAACATTGCTGTTTAATTGGTTCTTATTTTAGTGATCAAACAAAAAACAATTCCAGTCAGTCAGTGACGTTTTGTCCAACCGTCACTCCACAGAAAATGTCGGTGAATGCGTTAAAGTAGCTCCAGTCATCTGGCTTGTGGCGTCGCACCTGCTCCAACTCTGTGGTGTCTTTACGTGATGTCACATGCTGGACGGTGTTTGGCCTCTCACCACTGTCATCACTGACATAATCTCTAATGTGCACCATGTGCACCAATTCTCCTCTGAGCTAATGTCTGCCATAGATGATGTATCAATAAAAAGAAATAAGAAAATAATAATAGTAATGAAAAAGAATTAATGTAATCAAAAAGAAGTTATCATAGGTGCTTAATAGAGGCAAGGCGTTCATTATTTTTCACTGAAAACTTCTTCCTTTTGGGATGTTTTTGAAACGATCAAAGTGAATGTTTTTTAATCCAAAGTTTTGTCGAATGACTCTGCGGGTGATGCAATCAAACTCATTATCTCCTCAAGTGAGATGAAAGTGAGGAGAGAGCTGCTTGGGACCACACAGGAAAAGACTCAGTGAGAAAAGTTGCACAGAAGGAAGGAGAAAGGCAGATAGAAGGCAAGGAAGAAAAAAAAGAAAAAAGAAATACTAACCAGAGGAGAATATAAAAAATACGAGAAGCACATGAATGAGGAGTCACGTCAGGGCATCATGACAACGTTGGGGTGCTATGAATAACATCTCTCATTGTCTCTCTCTCTCTCTCATGCACACTCAGACACACATGCACTAACACAGCAGTCTCTTCAGAGAGCTCTAACCGAACACCAAACTGCCAACGTCTACCACCATTCAAGATCTGACTTGTAAAGAACAGCTGCGAGGAGAATGCCAAAAAATGAAGCCGCTGTAATCTGACTATAGCAAACTGGTTGTGTGCGTGCGCGGCGTGTGTGTGTGTTTGTGTGTGAAAGAGTCAAGGAGTGAAACACAGAAACTCTGGAGAATGAAAGAGGTTTCTCCACATAAAGCCTATTCAGTTATTGTGTTGAATTTCTAATTGGAAACCTACCAAACGTGAAATTAAATAGTTGGGTTCACTATGGTTCAACATATCAACTTATAGGATGTTAATGTTGTGCTACAGTAACACCTTGGTTCCTCTGTCCCCAAATGTCCAAAACAATGTCCAAAAAACAAGGTTTAACCAATGACATACTATTCTAGCATGCAGTTTGTTAGCCTTGTTAGCCACTTGTGATTGTTTTCAATTGAAGGATCCAGTTTTTCTTTTCCTTCTGATAAGAGCTTATGGATCTTTGTGCTTCATTAACTTGAATACATACATGGTGCTGTGGAGAGTTGCTGTGCCAAATACCAAGATTAAGGCTCATGATAACACATGGGTATCACCCATGTGTTATCAAGACTCAAAGAGATCCTACAGTAGCTTTTGTTTGGCCCATATATCTCCTGGATAAGGATACTGGAGTTTTGAATAGAGCTGTAATGATCCATCCATATAGCAGCTACAAATGTGTTAATGTCCTAAACCAGTTCCTTGCAAACATCCCAGCATTTAGATGACTCGATGAGGTAAACATGGAGATATGTCTTGATGTTTGTTGGTTGGATGTTCGGTAGGTGCCTCTCGCTCTCCCACTGGTTCCTGTTCCACCTTGGAGATGAGGTAGGCTCTGGGTGTACACTGTTCTTTTGTTCTCCGCATTTCTGTTCACAGAAGCATGGCCAGTAGTTGGTACATGGTGTGCTTCTGTCACTCCCCCTCCTCTTCCTTTCCTCCTCCTCTTCTTTTCTTCTTTCACCGAGGAAGCAGATGGCGTTTAGTGTTGGTCCCTTTCCCTTTCATAAAGGACCCTACCAGATATTCTCAGCCGTGGCTCTGTGTAGGGCAAATGTGACCTTGCTAAAGGTTTGGAATTGGCGTTAGCACCCCACAATGACTATACCCTACAGTGGGTTATTTACTACAGAATGAGTGTCTGTCAATGGATGTGCCACGAGGGAAAGGTTGATGTTGTGTGGTCCTGTTGCTGGGGACATGTTCATATTTCCCATTGTTCCTGTCTCCATTTTTCCCCCTCTGGTTCCTCCTTTCACTCCATCAGTCTGCTTTATTTTCTTCTGCTAATCTGCTGTATCTCTTCCTCCCTCCCTCTCCTCTCCTTCCCTTGTTCCCTCTGTGTCCCTCTCTCACATCCTGGGGGACCCTCATTTCACCACCGTCGCCCCTCCCCTCCTCTCTGCTTGGCCCCTCCTGTATGCAAAGCAGGTGTCAGCCAGGACAAGGAGGACAGCGACTACCTCACAAAGGAGGCGACAGGGTCTTGGGGGCAAAACACACACACACACACATGCACAGTCACACACACACACACACATGCACACTTGACACATGCAGTCTCTCCCTCTCTGTGTCCTCTGCTGTGTGCTCTCTTTATCTACATGCACTTGCACTTCACACATATGTGCTCCCTTTCTTTCACTCACATACAACCATGCTCACACAGCTCCCGTGGGCTGGGCTGGGGCTGGGGACAGGGAGAGCTGGAACTGTCTGTCTGTCTGTCATTAGTATTCCAGCAGGAGGCTCCTGGCCCGGCCAGACATCTGAGCAGAGCAGCCGCAGCAGATAAAGAAGAAGCCATTAATCCACGGAAGATTACCAGCACTGATACTTTATCCCACCGTAATACAGCAATGCAACCAGACTCATTCCATTTACAATGCCGTCAGAGGAAGAAAGAGGGAAAGCGCAGGTAGAGAGAGGTAGTCGAGCTCACCTTGTGAAGATGGCAAGACACACAGGAAGGCAGCTTCCCCTTCTCAACTCGTGATTTGAATTCCGTCTTTGATGGAGTAGCGATTGGTCAAATCTGTTGCGAGTGTGTGTGTGTGTGTGTGTGTGTGTGTGTGTGTGTGTGTGTGTGTGGTCTTGCATCTGATTTGTAGATGTTTTGAATTCAGAATGGGTCACCCCCCCAATTGCCGTGCCACAGATGGCCACTGTTTTAGAAATCAAAGTTGGTCCAAAGAACAGCTGGCTGTCTTTCCTACACCATGCTGTGCCTGTTTAAATCTAATATCCTTAATAAGTTTGTTTGTATGGGTCTGTGCATGTGTGTGTCCCTGATGAACTTCCCCCAAAAACAGAAAGAAAGAAAGACAAAGAGAAAGAAAGAGGAAAGACAAGAAAAGCACTGGCCAAGGCACATTGCAAGAACCTTACACCAAAATGGGCACCAGTCTTATAAGGTGAGAGATCATATCCAGAGCTGCAGCCATCAGTCATATGATAAGGCTATCAGCACAGCCTGGAGAACATGATACAGTGGAGGCAGGCTGTTTGAAGATACACTGAAACAAAGGCAAGGGGGACAATAGCACAGCAGATGAAGGAGATTAGATTGGAGTTAGATTTATACACACTAACTGATAAAGCCCAGTCATGGTTGGGATTTTTGGATGATGAAACAAAACCAGGAGGAGGAAGAGAAGGAACCGTTGACTCAACAAGCAGCGATGACAGACGAGCTGAGGAGAGGAGGAGCCAGATAAAGGAGACAAAGGGATCCTGGGAGGAAGAAATGAAACATTCAGTAGAGACAGAAAGAAAGATGAAGGTGCTGGAGAGAAGAGAGGGAGAGAGAGAGAGAGACAGCGAGAGCAGCAGAGTCTCCACCGCTGGTACAGTGCTGAGCTCATGTGTCCTGTAAAAATCCAATCCTTCAGACTTGGCAGATAGTGTTACCATGAGAACAGCAGTGGGGTTATTGTGAGGAGAGAGAGAGCGAGGAAGCAAAAGAGAGAAGGGGAGAAGCCAGACTTGCTCCAGCAACCATCTGTTACTCCAGCTGACCCTGGCACTGACACTAACCTGCCTCTGGTAAGGAATGTACATGTCCAACCATGAGAAGAAACTGAACAACAAGTCAAAGCACTGATCTTGCACATGATGACATTCTCAAGGTTGTTGTTGTTGCTGGTTGTGTCGCACCCTGATCTCCACACTGTGATAGTACTACCACCACAGAACCTGTTTTCACAACCTGTTTTCAGCAACTGGTACAGTCATGCCACAGGGCTTCAACTGGTTTCACCTTTTTCACTTTCAGGCTCAACTAGGCGTAGGGTTATGGTTTCCCTAGACCTATGACCCTAACCCTAACCTCCAACTCCCAGACCTAAACCTTTACTCTTGGAAATTTCTGATGATGACAGAGATTTATGAAGGTCACAACAGTTTGAAGACCTGTTTTTCATCTAGAAAAAGCATTTTCACTGACCTTCCAGACTTTCTGCTCAACATGACCTTGTATGACTGCATAGAAAATAACATAATCAGCTACTTTCCTATCACAGAATCACAAATTAGATGAAAAAATGTAACTATGACTACTGTGAAGAGTTGAAATCGAATGCTCATTTATAAATGAGCATTGGATTTCAACTGTTCACAGAACAACCTACTCGATTATGTGTAGCTTCAGTTGAACTTGACCTAGGCCAATGGTTGAGCTTCCATCCACCTGCTTTTATATGCATTTTCAATATGTGCAAAAAACACACCTGCATTGAAACATGAGAAACACAACCTGGACAGCTCAGACCAACAGCGATGAAGCTCCCTGACACCAAACACCCAGCTCCTTCGTCTACCCTACCAATCACAGCCTAAGTGGACAGAGTACAGTAGTAGTAACCTGAGATCTTCGGGTAAATCCTAACCTGGTCAAGGGGAGAAAACAAATGTCTACTCTATTAATCCTGGGCAATCAATAGGACGAACTGGTGGTTAAGACCAGTGTTGTGAAGTTGATATACAGCTACTCCTTCACATGTCCATAAAGAAACAGAGGTCAGCCATTCATATTAAGCCTCACAGCCCTCAATAAATATCTGATGTGCTTTGAATTAAAAATCACCACTTGGACAAATGTCAGGTGCTGTAACCTTTAAAATTCACCTCCAGAATGACACACATTGATAGTCTTAAAGCAGTGTGGAAAAAAAATGCTCTCTCTCCTTTTCACTGCATAGACCATGAGTGGAAAGGGTAGAGCAAAGAAACTCTTATTGATGTGCAGGACTCCAACCTGATCCCAGCTCTCTAAAGCAGTATTTATAGTTGTTATTTCTCAGTTTCGCCCACTTGTTTTCAGTCATTAATCTCGGGTACCTTGGGAACAGTTTTGTGCTCATATGTCTGGAGGAACTCTCCCTGGCATCAATATTGAGGCAGATATGCAAACAAAACCTGGATTAAACCCAGTCAAACTGAGTACCTATGATCAAATATCAAGAGGAAAATGACATGCAATGAAGCATTGTATCAGGAAGAGTGATTTTGCAGAGGCATTTGCATATTGTAAGTGATTTTTATCTTATTTCAAAAGGCAACTTTAGTCATCATAAAATGACTTGTGCTCTTTATATATTCTAAAGTGGAGCGTACTTGGTTTAATATTATAGATCATATTAAAGTATTTCTGTACATTTCTACAGCAATTGATATTCATGACCAAATGAGCAATAGTCAAAGTCATCATGTGTGGGTGTGGTTCAATTCATGTAACAATGTATTCTCACTCATAATTATCCAATCCAATCAGTTCAATCAAGAGCAACTTTACATGGTCACAGTTTCACAGTTGCCCTTGTTTCAACTTTTCTTAGATAACAACCTTATGTTTGTTTTGTTTGTTTTTTTTTCTTTAGAAAGAATCTGTTCGGTTTGGTTAAACGGGTAGAAATTTTCACTCAGATCCCATCATTTCTTTATTACTTACCCATGTCACACTGACACTGACAGACAATACATGAACCACTGTATGCTCTTCTACAAAGGACAAAAGATGGCCACAATCTGTCTTTATTATTCCAGCAGTAGTTTACTTTTAATAATGCCATCTCCTTCTGAGTGATCTAGTTTTTGTGGTCTCCAAGGAAGAAGTTCAATTCCCCATCCATTGTGACCTCCACAATTAACTCAGCGACCAATCATATCAGAGAGAGATGGAAGTGGATGTGAGCCACTCAGAACTCTGGAGACTCCCGGTCCTCAATACCTCATCATCACTGTCATTATCAGACATAGACCACCAGACTTGGTGTTACTGGGGAGAACTGATGGTGTAAGTATCAGAGGGGAGCAGGGAAATGGTTGAAAAAATACGGATCTTAGAATCCATAAAATCTCTGTACTTTGTCAGTTGATGAGAAATGTATTTTTCCGAACACTCACTCCACTTTAACTACAATGTATCACTTCTGTCATCGGTAATGATTTTTAACCTGTGTTTAAGCTTCAAGCTTGGAAGTTAAACATGATTTTTGAAATACAAATGTAAAAATCTCACAAGATTTTCTTTACTTTATTGCCTTGATGGAGACGGTGTCATCTGTCTGTCCACTGCTTTAATCCAGACTGAAATGCCTCAACAAATATTGGATGGATGCAATAAAATTTTGTACAGACATTCATGATGCCCAGGGGAGTCATTGCAATGACTGTTGCAACCCTCAACTTTTCTTCTATACTGCCAGACTCAAGTCATGGTTCCTGCTCAGTCAGTGAAATATTTCATCATTTACCGAATGGATTGACAAATTTTTGTACTCACATTTACATTTTCCAGATGACATATTTGGTGATTCCCTGACCTATTCTCGAGGTTGACATTTAGATGAATGACATGTAATTTGGTGCACAAATTCCTTGTCTGCTCTGGGTGACTTGCAATACATTTGGTGATACCTTAAGTTTTCATCTGACACCATCGTCAGGTCAATATTTCATTTCGTCCAACACTGGTTTGGTTTATGACTTAAAACCTTAAAACCCCTCTTAGCAGCTTCAACTTCACTTTGTGTCATAGCTTATCGGGAAATAGAGCCTTTACATGCAAAACTAAGGTGATTAACAAGGTAATACCTGCTCAACATCAACATGCTAGCTCTATCATTGTGAGCATGTTAGCATGCCAGTATTAACATTTAGCCCACAGCACCACTGTGCCTAAGTATAGCCTCACAGAGCTGCTAGCTTGGCTGTAGACTCCCAGTCTTGTTATTCTTGGCAAAAACAAAAATGGGCCACAGAGGTATTTGCAGGATTCGGATGTGTTCATGGTTTATGATTTAGGATAAATCCAGCAGTCAGAAACCAAGAGTAAGAGAGTGACTGGCATATTGAGCATAGGTGACATAAAAGTATCGATGATCACTATCAATGAATGGAGGATATATTTTCAGCTAAACTAATTGCTTTTTCTTGATATTTGAAGTCTTTTCACTAAACATTTTAGAAAAAGTCATGGCATATATAAATTCTACCTAGTCGCCATATTTTATTTATTTAGCCTACCAACTTTGTCCTGTAGTTGAAGGACACTCCTGACTGTTTGGTTCTTCACCTCCTGCCTTTGATTCACTTCCTGCATTCTCACGGGACCAGGTCGACAGAGCAACGCTGTGACCAAATGTTTTATCTCCTCCCATCCTCATTTAACATCATCTACCAGTGGCTGCTTATTTAGTGGGCTGTGGAGTCAATTGTGGCACATCTCCACCTCCCACAGAAGGTCATCGATTTCTTCTTGGGAGACACTTTTGTGGGTGGGGTGGGGTGGGGTGGGCGCGGGGTTGAGTTGGGTGTGTGTGTGTGCGTGCTTTGGACTTTTATCTTTCATCAGGAAATTGCTGGAGCTCAGCAGCACGGTGCACTGTTTTCTTTTTAAAGATGTGTCTCCAAATAACATTGCTGTCTTGAGTGAGTTGTCTATATGTGCAGAATTCCCTCTATGGCTGTGAAGAACAGCTTCTTCAGCTAAAGGGGATGTGGTTTCAGTGGGTACTGACAGGATGTGGTTCTGGTGGTTTTGTCTTAGGGGTTAAGATCTCTTCAGGTTGTTTTGCAGGTCATTTTCTCTCTGTATGAACAGGAGCATGCAGCTCTATCCAGGTTCCCAAAAGAAAAATGCAACTGACATTTTGTCCTCAGATAATTTGTTTCCTTATTAATTCATCTTATCAGCAAGAATCGGTAACAGTTTTTCAAGAGGATGTGGTGTTAATTAAACATTTGAGCCTCATGGCGTTGTGCTATCTCTCTCATTCGTCATGTCATTCAGTGATTCTGGTCTTCTTATGTTCATCTCCACTTTTGCACAAAAAGAGTGGAGAGTGGAGCTTTAAAACTGCATCATCATTAAAACTCCTCCGAATCGAGGAAAATGTCTGCGAGAGCAACGTTCTCCCACATGCACACTTTAATAACACCATCTGCGGTCAGCACATCTTTTGAATCTCGACCTGATCTTCTCTCCCCACCCCATAATCCAATCTTTGTCCCACAATGCACTTCCTGCATCCTCACCTCATCCTGTTTCCTCTAAGCCGAGAACATCTCATCCTTGCTTTGAAATCAGGAAATGAAAGAAAGTCTCAGCATTTGGCAGCGTGAGGAACCATTCTTCCATAAACACTGTATGATAAAGGTTACAGAGTCACAGTAAGAGATAGAGCACCACTGTTTTCAAGAAAGGGCTTATTCCCATTGGTGGATGGCTTTTTCCCATTGAGTAAAGCTCCCGGTGAATGATATGGCCTGTCTGTGTTGACAGGCTGGAGATAAGGAAGTGCCCTCAGGTATTAGTTGTCATTCCTTTTCACCAGGAAAAAGCAGCTGAGAGTAGCTACCTTATTTTTTTTCTCCTTCCTCCTCAGTCTTGCACCTTTCCTCCTCTTTTGGATGAATAGAGAAATTCACAACAACAAAGCCTTCCACTCTCATTAAGTCAGCCGCAAAGCCAAGCACCACCAAGGAGCACAATATCTGAGGCAGATGAGTAATCCCCCTGCTCAATCTAGAAGCTGGCACAGAATTTCAAATGTCCATAATAACTGCCGGAGAAGGAAGTGAAGGACACACAAATGTGTGCCCTATCACAGCCCATACACACACACACACACACACACACACACACACGTACACGGACTGTCGTACTGTACGGTGATGAGAATAAATCTGTTATTGACCATTAGCCCACTGCAGCAGAGCAGAACTAAAATGTCCTTCATCTCAGAGTGTCACACTGTGAGTGTGAGTATTTGAATATTTGTGTGCACCAAATCCTCAAAACCAATATCTTCAAAGAGGCAGACTCTGAGCCCAAGTCAGATTTTTCACTATTTATTGACCTTAGCGTTTAGCATGACATTTAAACATATGATCAGGTAGCCTCATCTGAGTTAATAAATAACCTGATGAGGAAACAAATTACATAACAAGTTTTTAAATATATATATATATATATACATCACACTGTAATAATTAGCTGCAGCCTAGAGAGATGAATAGACTTTTATGGCTTTAACTCCAATGTGGCAATACATTTTAATACTGTATTTCCTTATTTTGCATTATTCAGCAGCAGAACGAGAAGGTAGCTCTAGCTGGTGAGGAGGCAAAGCTATTGGTAAAGCCATTTAGCTCCTGCCCACTTTGGAAATATGGAGCTGAAATGCAGTGATGAGTCAGCTCTTTTTTTTTTTTTCTAGGAGGATGAATCATTCATCATGGCCGCCAGCAGGGTCCAGGACCGGGATGGAGCAATGGAGGGGTGGAGGGGCGGAGGGGGATGAGGGGAGGTCGATCAGGACCTGATGGCAAGTTCCTCTGCTGACTCCACAGACAGCGAATGAGGCTGTAGGAGCAGCAGCTGCTGTTGCCATGATGCTGCTCTGGATGGTGCAAGGATAAAAAGATGTGGAGGGAAGCAGCACAAATTCTGAATGGGTTGAATGACAAATTGAGGACAGTTAGCATGCTATTGGTAAACATCTGTCATGGTTTTGTTTTGGTTAAAACATACAGTGATATTTTAGACTGCATCCAAACTGCTGCTGTCCTTCCTTGTGGCACCAGTTTGGGGAAAACCCTTTCTTGGTTATAGATTGGTGCCTCCTCAACAAATTGAGGTTTGTAATTGTTTTGGTTTTGGAGAAAAAAATGTTGATGTTGGACGATTCTTCAAAATTGTGACTCACACTGAGGTTTTAAAATGATTTTTTTTCTATAATATCTGTGTGCAGCAGCTACAGTTTGGTTTAAGGTTAGGGGAAGTTCATGTGGTTAATTTGGTTAGAACGCAGCCTCCAGCCTGATGAGAGATGGACGTGTTATGTGCCAGTCTCCACTCAGACCTTCACTGCAGCACAACTGCTTATCAGATGCTCAAACACTCATTTTCCGTAGACTTTTCCCATCTTGTTATATTTGCTGTATAACTAATACTGTCATTTTTTGTTTGTATATAAACAGGTGCAACACAATAATACCTTTGAGGAGGGACTGTTTGATATGCACACTTGTATCCTCACATTGAAATGATATGAATCCCTCATCCCTCTTTATGGAGGCCAGCTTTTAAAGCCACCTTTGAGTGCAGTTCTTCAGAACCAGCTATAAACAATGAGGCATTCTGATCTGGAAACCAAATCATACAAATAAATTGTTTTCTACCACAGCCTTGACTTTCCACCTTGTGGAGGGCAAACTGCCTCCTGCACTTTACTAAATGCTAGAGCTGCAAAATAAGTGATTATGAACATAGTTCCAAGGAGGAACCATGACTTCAAGCCCATCTTCCAAGATGAGCTTTGGCCTCATCAACAAACTCACTTATACTTTTGTGACTAAATGGAGGTGGGCTCCAAAATTGTGGAAACCCCTCTCAGAAGAATGGACCAATACTTATGATTTTGGAATGAGATGATCAACAGTCACATGTGGGTGGATATCTGGATATCATAGTTCTTGCTATGTAGTGTGGCGTATCATTTTCTTTAGCACTACATATGCCTGTAGGTCTATTGTAACATCTGCCTTCAATGCACAGCACATTCCTGACATCTTTGTGTAAAAGCACATCATCCACTGAGGACCTTGCCTTCTGCAATGTGCCTTGTATCAGCTATTTCTTTTCTCTTGAGAGAGACAGAGAGAGAGAGAGAGAGAGAGAGAGAGAGAGAGGGAGACAGTGAGAGAGAGAGCTTAGTTACATCCTGGTAGGACAACCTCACCCAGAGGGCTGGGGAGAAGACGAAAGGAGGAGGAGGAGGGGGGGAGTAGACAAAAAAAGAGGAGAGGAAAGCAGAAGAAAGGAGAGATGGGAACACAGCATATTAGGGAATATGAGGAGAGCAAAAGAGAGCAGAGTCAAGCTTAGGAGAGGCATCAAGTGACCTCCTCCCTCTCCATTGTTAAAGAACAGAAGAGCGAGGCTGGCTAGAGGCCACCAAAGGGGTAGAATACATTAGAAACCAGCCAGAGAGAGAGAGGAGAAAAGAGTGAGATAGAGGTAGAGAGAGCTTGTGCTTTTCATGTTGAAGTAATGGCAAACATCAGTGCAGGCTGAACTAATAATGCTTTTTACTCAGGCACTCAGACTGAGCTCTAAGACTGTTGCACAGGTCAAGGTCATCGTAAACTGGGGCAGGTCTGTGGTTTTGAAAATGACACACTTGAAGTCTTCAAAGGTTTGCAGATGGAGGAAATGTTGAGGAGAAGAATCTGGACATGGATGGATGAGAACAGGAAGAGGAAGTGCATCATGACACAAAGGAAATGTCTGGAGAGGACAGGGAAACAGGTGGTGGTGCAACGTAAGGATAGATCGAACTCTGAGGAGATGACGCATCTTGTAACTACTGCTACCAACAGAGACTGAGCAGTTGTTGTCCTCAAAATCAACCAATTGATCCTTGATCATCAGTGGTCAAACCCAGAGTAAGGACAGAAATTCTGCCAGAAGAGGGTGATTACTTTTACAAAATGAATTACAAAAGGAATCGTTAGAATACACCTAATGCCAACTATCAATGCCTACAAAGGAGGAAGTGTGACCTAACAAGTCAGAAGGTGTAGAGGATTGGGTGTATCACATCAAACTTTCATGTAGGAAGCTCAGTTTGTGTCCCATTAACAAAATTGCAATCAACCATTATGGTAACCTTAATCAAGCTTCCCCCAAACTAATTAATGTGTTTTAGTGGTGAAACCCCAAATATAACCTGCACTGTTAATTAATTGCCAACAACAACCTGTGTATAATCTCACTCATACTGTAGGTGCCAGGCCACATATTGCAGAACAAGACTTTTAACAACACCGGTGTTGAACATAATCCTGGATTTTGCACTTGTCCAATATCAACATCATTGTCTGTTGATGGGGTTGCTGCAGCACAACTGAAATCTCTAGAGATTAAAAGAAAAATCCTCATACATAGAATTCAGGAAAGCCCAGCATTTCCCCTTAGCAATTGTACTTGTGCTTAAAAAAATGAATGATTGAAAACATCCTTGAATCCTCCACTGCAATCTGCTTCTAATCTGCCTCCTCCTCCTATTGCAAGGACAAGCACCAACATGGTGTCAGTGCTGATGAGTGGGTGAATGCCTGTCAGCTGCCCTCCACGAAGGAGCTGCATGATGCCAGGGTGACAAAAAAAGGGTGGGGGTGGGGGTGGGGGGCAGGATTGCCACCGAGCTTGCACACCCAGGCAACCATCTGCTCTGAAACCCTTCCTCTGGGAGACAGTGGCTCCCTTTTGCAGCCCCCTATGGAACTGTCTGCAAACCTACCACGGTTACCATTAACATGCCACTTACTGAAGCCTGTTCACATGGTCTCACTGTGACTGTGAAAAGCCTCTGCAGTATGTTCATAATTTGCAATGTTTTCTGTCCACACTCCAGTTCATCCTCAACAGCTGTAACATGGTGACACTGGCTGTGCTGCAACATTGATGTTTGTGGAGCGGCAGCCTGTGTAATTGATCATGAGGCCATGAGTCAAAGTCACCATAACCTACGCCCTCTCCACCAAAAGGAAAGTCTCTAATCTCTATAAATTACTTGTTGTACATACATATTATATGTTGACTTAGCTGATAGAGTATATTCTCTGTGGATTTTTATTTAAAGCAGTTCTTCCCTAGGAAAATCAAACAACAGCTTATAATCACAACTAGCTAAACTCTTTCTAAACTGACTGCCTCACAACTTCTCCCCTCTAATCAGTATGTAATTCTCTCCAGGAAACTGCCTCAGATATCACAGATCCCTAAAATAACATCTTTGTTTTATTACCAATCAGAAAAGTTTAATTGCTGTTTGGGAGCATGCACTCTGCTACAAATAAAGTCAGGCAGAGAGACTCTAAATGCTTTGAGTATCAGGCTAAACTTTGTCAAATTAAAACATTGCTACATTTATGGAGTCTGCAATTACAGGAATTAGCTTTTGACTTCATCTCACCCAACAACTTTCACAAAGCCTCAAATGACTGTTATTCTTTGCCAATCTCCTTTTGAAGCGCCACATACAGCACATAATATCTTGAACCACTCCAAAATTAAACTCCCAGTATTTTCTTTTTAATGCACCATGGGAACCCCTGCCACTGCTCTGCTATGTGTTGTCCCTCTGCAGCTTCTAATGTCTCATCCCTTATGATAAATTAATGCTGGATGATGATGATGGATATCACTGTGCCAAGGTAACTGCCATTATGGAGCAGTGATTGAGGAGTGGTGAACCGGAGCTGTAGTTTATACTGTCTCCCTGGTGTAAAATGCTGGTGTGGAGCCTGTGTGATGACAAGGGTCATTAGCCAGAGGAAGGTCAGTGGAGTTAAGCTTATGCACTTAAACTTGATGAAGATCGATACCTAACGAAAAGAGGTGACTCGTCCGAGCTCCACCGCGATAAAAGACACAAAGGTAGCACTTTGCATCACCCCATCCAATGTAGCATTGATGTATGTAAACACTTCTGACTGAGAGCTAATGAGGAGATCAACAGGGAAATGTTTTTTTTAATGCCTGAATCTATATCTATGAGTAGAAAATGCCCTTTTTCACAGTATGGAAATTTTCCCTGTTAGCTCAGAAATAGCCATGAGCTCCAGTGGTCTGACTGGTGATGGGGAATCTGTGGCTGTAAATGCCACCATTAAGAAATCACACACTGTTGGTGTGTATTTAGGGCTGTTTAATGATTATTGTGAGCATTTAACCAGGTTGTGCAACTAGCATATTTTGTTTTTTTAGGGAGTTTGAGTTGAATCTGTGACAGCTGGTAGAGGACCTGACTGATGTTGTTATGCTTATAATTTGCAGAGACATTATTTCATGATTCTGCATGGCTGATCAATAATAGGATTAAATCGTATATTGACACAGTTTGTCAGAGGTGAAGCTCTCTTAACACTGCAGTCATTATTAATGTGTTTTTTTATATTAAAGTGTCTCACCTGGCAGGTGTTCATGATCTACTACTGTACTTTTTAAGGAAAGAGCAGGATTTTTCATACATGCTAGTGTTATGAATGCAATTTCTTTACTCTACTCAGTGTCTTTATGAATGGGCCAGGAAACAACATGGCATATTAGTCAGGGGGCCTCTGTGTTTGAGGTTATTTCTCCCTACCTGTGGAGCTAACTCTGTGTACTGCCCGTTCAGTATTATCATCACTGCGATTGTAGCTGCCATTTCTCCCTGGATGGATGTAGCCTATTATATAAGCTGCCAAAGCTGACAGATGTCTGTCAACAGTGGTGCGTGGTTAAAATGTATGCAATGCAAGGGCGTGTGTCATACACAATGTCACCTCCAAACAGTCACCTCACACGTTTCCAACATGTGGCTCTAGTGAAAACATCACGTTTATTAAGAGCTTTCACAGAACATTAACAATAGCCTAACTCTGAAATCATGAGCTTGGAAGTTCATTCTTAAAGTAATCTTGGAAACAGTGAAGACAGTCAGAAATCTGGCACAGATTATACCTTTAACTCAAGGTCCACATAGGTTTTCTCTCAAGCTTTCAGTCACATCTTGTGGTCTGTGTCTTTGTCACTGTGCTCAGTTGGTATGAGAGTGAAGTAGTATTCATGAAAAAAACAAAAAAACGTTATTAGCTTAGAATTAATAGATAAGTAGGACTATAACAAGCTATAGAATATGATCTACAAACATAATCAGTATAATGTTTACAATTACACCGGTTTGTCATGACTGACTGAAGTTCTTGCGTTAAACTCTGGTGACCTTGCAACCTAACCAGGAAATACAACTGCTACTTACTGATTCATATCTGAAGAGTAGCCACAAAGGAAATGCTGCTGATGGGTGTAGGTGGCCAATGTGTGAAATGTGTGAAAAAAAAAAAATCGACCAAAAAGAAGAGTGAGTGTGAATCTGTCTCAGCTCAACTTTCATGTTCGTGGTTGGGCAACAGAAAGTATCTGGTACTGAAAGTGTGTGTGTGTGTGTGTGTGTGTGTGTGTGTGTGTACGTTCTTAGTGAACCTTGTAGGGCAAATGTTGTACTTTGTAAAACTACTACAACAAGACTCAGTGCAAGTTATTACTCTGCCAGCAACATTAAGACAAGAGCTGAGGTTTCATTTTACCATCAGCCAAGTGAGTATGTGTGAACTCCTTGAACCTGAGGCTGTTTCTCACTCCCCTTATTGATTGTAGGCTTGTGGCATCGTCACTACATGTTTCAACCACGCTGCCATGTGTTGTTATTCTCAGAACTGGTTAGGCTGCTCATAGGCATCATGCAGCATGGAAATGGTACTGTACTTTACAGGGTCAAGTTGGTTTGACTTGGTGCAGGAGGTGGAGGAGCTGGCAGTTTACCTCTAGCAGAGCAGAAATGTGAGCTGAATGCAGCCTTGATAACATGTGTCACCCTAGCTAGTTGCTAACTTAGAAGATGAAAGTTTTAACCAACCAGATATATTAGATCACAAAAAGCTAAGCGAATGTTAGCTGTTGTTATTCAGTGAATAGCTCTAAAGTGTCAGTTGGCTGCATCTTGAACCATAATTGCACATTTTCTATTTCTACATGTGTTAAATACAGAGTCTGGGCCATGTGGTTCGTTAGGTCGTGAACATGTTGAAGGCACATTAGCTGTTCTGTGGAAGCACATTCATGGACCATTCATGCAGCGTACTTTAAATAGAAATCTTAATAAGAAACTTACCCAACACTGTTTACAGTAGTAATTATAACATGGCATTTTGATGCAATTTTCCAATTAAGGATGAAACAATGAAAAAGTAGAGGAAGAAAGATGAGGAAACAGTGACAGTGACATTGTTGAAAAAAAATGTAAGGTCATGTTCTGCAACCGGAAACAACTGTTGCATGATTTCATTTTCTTTCTTTGCTTTTTCGATCATTAAGCTCAATATTCAGCTCACAACTCTTGACGCCTCCGTCTCTCCATCTCCGTACAGTATTTCTCCCGTCTGTCATTTTCTCTGTTTTGCCTTTGCACCATGTCGCTCAATTATATTTATTCGTGCATGTCTTGGCTGATATACAGTATGAATATTCTTATTAGATGCCGTTGTTGAGACTCATTTCTTTATGGAGCGTTGAATTTATATTCATGACCATGGATGCACATCTGAAGGTGTGTAATGATGGAGGAGTCATGTCCTACCACACTAGGCTACAGAGGGAATAATATTTGTTATGTTTGCATCAGCTGGAATGAGCCTGTATTGCACACACAGGATGACACCTTGACTCAGATAAAAAAAAAAAAGAAGAAGAAATATATTGGATCTGTGTGTGACTCACGGCGGGTTTTGATCATCTAGCCTTACGTGTGACGCAAGTCTAACGTTGGAGAGTTTTTTGTTGTTCACTGATGAATATTGGATGGAGGAGGTGAAATTGACTGACTGAGGAGCAAAACTTCTTGCAACATTATAAAGATCACCTTGAAATGATCAGTATATGTATGTATTTATTATAGGTCTTCATAATGTCATGTATATATTCAGTTTGAGCCACTTGTTGGTAGAGACGTATTATTACAATTCAGTGGAATAAAAGAGACACAAGTGGAGACGAGAAGAGAGGAAATAAACACAGGACTTCAAGTGTGACATTGTGATAGTCTTGTTTATGACATTCAGGTAATAAATCAAGGAAAAGAAGTGATTCTTAGCTCCACTGACTCTGAGGTTACATCTGGAATATTACATTTTCCCACAACTGCTAATACACACCAACATGGGTTGTTGGAAGAGAACATGAGGAGCTTTACATTAGCGGATCTTGTCTTTTGTCATTCAATAGCCAAAAATTATTCATTACAACGCAACATTAAGTCTTCACCCTGAAAGCTTTACTGTGCAATCACCAGTGCGAATGTGGAGGAAAACAGCTTTTATTTGTTGTTTTTTTTTCGAGCAATGAATAGATACATGCCACCAACAGAGAGAGTACAAATGAGGCAATAACACAGCAGTCGTTCTAATTTTGTACAAATGAGGGACAGCCAAGTTAAGCGGTGGAAAAACAAGTCTACAGCATGAACTACAATGATATTATATAACTGATAATGAAATTGTGTGATAAACTCAAGGAAGTAATATTGATTAATATAATAAACTCAACTTAACATACCACACAAATTGTTATCCAAGCTTAAAGTGGATACAGTAAGGTTACAGCCACATGAAATGAATGATATTCCCATCAGCCTCAGCTGTAGGCTACATGTTTTCTGCTAATATGCAAATATTATCATGCTACACACTAAACTGAATTACATGGAGATCATTATTGATAAACATCATCCTGTTTACATTGTAAATTTACATCATCATTAGCATATTAGCATGCGGCTTTTAGCATTTTCTCCAAAGCACTTCCTGTACCAGCAGTGGTCTCGTTGTCCCCTGCACCTCGTTTCTTTAATCCTTATTTGTGATGCTAGATTTCCAACATAAATGTGTGTATGTGAAAAACAAACTTTAGAGGCCTTGAGTTTCCCATAACAAGTAAGTCATCACTGACATTTAAAATTACCAAAGTGCCCCTTTAAGTAAAGTAAGACTATCACAGAATCATCTGTTGTATGGCAGCATGATGGCCCACTTACCCTGATCTGCTCTGCAGTTCTCTACAATGGTGTTACGTGCTGTAATCTATGTTTTCCGAGCAGTAGAGAATGCACTGCATCATTGTGGACGTCCTTGGCTGCAGCAGAGGTAGTGTCACTCTTTGTCAGCTATCATGACATTCATCACGGGACAGCCAAGCCAAAATGGGCCTACGTACTGTAATGCTAAACATCTGCTTGCATTCCTCACATGTCTCCTGGTGCTTTGCTCCGTGAAGCAGAGGGAGGTGATGCTGGCCAGAGCAGCCTTGCTAAAACATCTGGAACAATGTCAGTTTCCACTGGTCCAGATCTGCTGCTCCACTGAAATCCTGACATTCCCCAGTGTGTCTCTTCAAGCCTAATCCCAGTTCTTTAACACCGTGATGCAGGTTTCATTCAGGGAGCGGAAGGTGTTGGACCAAAGTTCCTGTGAAAAGCAGAATCCCTTCTCCACGCTGTGGCGGCGGATTTTGCGGACACAAAGCTTTGGTCTCATGCCAGGGTATTTCTGCTGCTGTCTGGCCAGGGCCAACTCTCTCTGTGAGGTACACTCCAAACTCTGGTGTGACCTATCCCAGAGGTGGAAAGCAAGGGAAGACTAAATGACCTTTAAAGAAAAATAAAAAAATTAACAAATTCTCTTCGGCATTCTCAGTTTGGGAAAAAATGTGTCATGCATGAAAAATAACCTGTCTACATTTCCAAACTTATATAACAAGACAGATAGAAGCACAGATGTACACACATGCAACAAGTCAAGGTAGTTACAAACTGTATATATGAGAGAGAGCTATGAGGGAGGAAAGACACGACGTTCCTCCTTTGGTTGGGAAAATTGAGGGAAAAACAGCCCTTCGCTTCCTGAAGAATAGATTGTCATTATGACTACCAGCTGCTGCACAGCGACACCATGGTGACAGGTCGGAGATTGGAAATATGATTAGCTAATCCTGCAGGATGAGACGAAATACTGCGCCTTTCTGAAGACCAAGGTAAACTTTGTTGGGGACAGGGAGTTAATTGAAGTGTCACTCTACTCCCAATTTGAATGACATCTCGGACAAATGAGAATCACTGTTCCCTTCTCCCTCACTCGCCTGCTCTGCATAAATCACTGTTTGGAGGTCACCGGCTGAAAAAAGCATCTGGTCAGTTAGTTCACACCAATATCTTAGTCACTCTCTGGCACAAAATGGTTGCTGGGTTTTATCTGCTGCCAGTAGGCTTGACTGACATGCATATTAGCTCCTTTCTCCCAAGGCTCTGAAAACACATCATATTTTCCACAACTTTCATTTTCCCTATTCAGATTGTGGCCACATTGAGGTGTCTTTGTTGCATACTAATTGCGGCATGCTCACCTCTGAGAGTGAGCGAGACACCTATGCAAGGTACCAACTATTTTTCACTGTCTCTGTCGCAATAAAAAGTGTCATCCAAGACAGGTTGCCGAATACCTCAGATCCAACGTCATCCGTGGAGAACTGGTGTAGATCAAAACACGGACGAAATGTGATTGTTTGGGGACAAAAAGTCTACGTGGTAATATAAACACGGTCTTTCCTCATCTGCAAATCCTGAAAAACCACCTTTTGTTCCTCTCAGCCTCTGGTGATGTCCCACATCCCAACTGTTGTTTCTTCCCCTCTCCCAGTTCTAATTCCACAGCAATCACTTTTGCTTTTGTTTCTCAATTACATGCCAAAAGCAGACCTCTTGTTTTCCCCCCGAAGGATATCAGACGATTCCTCTGATGCATCTCTCAACCTTCACGCTCCCATTGTTGTGCTGTAAGATATGTTATTTCCTGCCCGGGAGAAAAGATGATCGCAAATAATGAAATGCTGGCGTGACATGTAAAAATCATTACAGTTCTGAGGAGAGAGAGTCGCCCAGGTAACAGAGGTCTCGCTAACACATATACAAATTTACCACTTAAATAAAAGGTCAGAAACAAAGGGACAGATACAAATGAATTGAAAGCACGAAGAACATTTTATGTAATCAACAAGTCTTTGGCATAGTGGGACTTGGAAGGCTGGAGATGCAGCTTATTCACCATATCTCATGTCTCTATTATATCTACAGGCCTTTTCATTATATGCATGGAGAAATTTCTCAAGGAGAATGGGCTGCTCACAGAAAAGGAAATATGAAAAAAGCAATGAGGAGCTTCGGTAGCCCTGTTTTGTTGCCCATTTTACAGATAGCGTGTGTGTGTGTGTGTGTGATGAAATGTGCTCTGAGCAGGCCTTGTGTTTGGGATGAAATGAGTAAGTTGGTGTGTGTGTGTGTGTGTGTGTGTGTGTGTGTGTGTGTGTGTGTGTGTGTGTGTGTGGTTTAGGATGGTATGAGTAACATGGTGTGTGTTGAAGCCAGAGGATGCATGAGTCGCTCTGGAGGACAGAGGAAACAGCAGCTGCTATGGCACAAAGACAGGCCTGCATACTCAGAAACCTCAGCAAGTAAAAACCCCAGCAACGAAACACACTTCTCTCCATGAGGGGCTTTCCCTCATATCAATATGCTTTTTAATGTCAGTTTTAGGTTTTCATTAAAAACTGGACAGTTCTCCTGCTCAGAAGTCTGTGGTTGTAACTTTTTCCACCAGGTCACTGAACATAGGATGAGTCAGTGAAACACAAAATGAAACAAATGCCTATTATATGCCAGTTTAGGCCATTATTTTCTAGTTTTTTTTAGTTTAAGGAAATACAGGATTTAATGATTGTAACTCACTGCAATTGGTCTAAAAAGAGCTAAAAATCCATTATGAGGTTTGTCATCTAGATTCGTCAACAAGCCTCAAAAACATGCATTACAACTGTGGTGAAGAGAGTGGCATCTCAGAATGAGCAACTGTCCAGGCTGATGCCGTTGAGGTACAACAGGAGAAGACCATGTCAGGTTCCACTCCTGTCAGCTAAGAACATTAATCTGAAGCTGCAGTGGACACAGGCTCACCAACACTGGAAAAAAAAAAAAAAAAACTGTTGCCTGGTCTGATGACTCTTGGTTTCTGCTGAGGCAGCAGATGGTAAGGTCAGGCTCTGGCAACAACATCGTGAATCCATGTACTCAGTCTGCCTTGTGTCAACAGTCCAGGCTACTGCTGGTGGTGTAATGGTGTGAGGTTTGTTTTAATGGCATGAACTGGGGCCCTTCAATGCCTATCAGTCACTGCCACAGCCTGTCTGAGTATTGCTGCGGACCATTACCATTTACCTTTTAATAGCTGCCTAAATATACCGCACTGTGCCACAGATCAAGAGTCATCTCAGAGAATGGTTGCATGGACATGACAGTGACCTCAGTGTATTGTAGTGGCCTCCACAGTCATCAGCTGTGAATCCAGGGGAACATTTTTGAGATGTTTCAGAACAGAAGATTGGCAGCATCGATGATGTGATGCAACATGGAGCAGAGCCCCAAAGGACTTATGACTTTTAGCAGTTTCCAACTCCTTTGAGAGCAAATGGAAGTTCTACTGAGAATTAGTATGCTCCTAATGAAATACTCAGTGTTTTATTTTAGTTATCAACTTCAAAATGAACATTCCTATAACAGAGAGCAACCATGAACTGTGTATTCATGTTGCTGGTAAATGCACAGGTAAAAGAAATAAAAAGGATGTGAATGTGGAAAGACACACTTTGTCACAGATGTCTGGCAGAATGCAATGAAAGCCAAGTTGTCAGAGCAGCAGAAGAGTCTGTAAATATGAATATTAATGTACAGTAGGGAAGCTGCATTATTATGCAAAAACCACTCTGTCCTTCTGTCTGCGGTAGATTTAAAACCAATATGCACTGATGTAACGCTTCATCGTCAATTTAGTCCATCAGCTTTCATTTTTAGAAATACTTTTAGAGGACGAGCAGAAACAGAAAGCACCACAGAAGACAAAAGTAAAGTAAATAGTGGATTATGTTACAGAATGTTTTAAAAAGACATTATCATTTTTTAAGGTCTGGCCTGTTGCACAAAGTCTCCAGACACTGCTGGTGTCATCTGACACATGGTGTGTGTGTGTGTGTGTTTGTGTGTGCGTGTTGCAAGGGAAAGAGAGGGTGAGGGGTCTGACAAAGGAATGTCTGAGTGAAATGAAGGCTAAATCTGCCCATCAATAAGCAGCTTGGGCCTGTGCCACGAGGGCTGCATGCCTCCCTGCAGATGCAGCTCCACTTAAAAAAAAAGAAAAGAAAAAAGATACATCTGGATCTCAAATTGTGAGTGTGAGTACATGTGTGTGTGCGTTTGTGTTTGTGTACGTGCGTGCATGCCACATGGAACTTGGTGCTCCTTCCAACAAGGATTAAACTCTCAGACATAGACTCATCTAATCACTGGTGGCCCAAATGGAGAGAGAAAATCCAATCCCCTCCCAACAAAGTGTGATCACAAACACACACAGAAGCAAATGTGCACCATAGAGCATGGCTGGATGAAGAGCTTCCCCTCTGTCAGGCCACCAACTTGTGTAATTTAAAATGCTGGTTCACCCAGATGAATTTCTCTCTTACCAATGCAAAAATGTAAAAATAATCCATTATAACAAAAAGTCCTGCAGACAAAATCATATATAAGTAAAAACACATTCATAATCACTACAGAGTTTGCTGATATTTGGTGGAATCCATTTGTCCCTTGTGTCTTTTCAACGTTTACTGTCCCACTACACAGCCACAGGGGAGAATATCTGAAACACTACAAAAGAGTGACCAGCATTTCATCCAGATCTCCAAAGACACTTTTGGCCCAAAAGATTTAACTTCATTTACCCACAGCATTGTTTCCAAAAATGACTCTTACTTTTCCAGATGTTGCTTTACCCCAGACTTTGACTTTTGTGATGAGGTCACAGGGGTTGTTTTCTACTGATGTGTCAGATCAACCTTCTCTCTGGTCTTGTGGAGATTTTGCTTTGCCTCTCCGTCCAACAGATGCATAATTTCACCTGAAAGTTTTCTTGGCCTTTCACATCTTGTCCTGATTTCCACAGTTCCCATTTACTCTAATCTCTTGAAAATTCAAGCTGGAGGCCAACTGACAGTTTTTTTCTTTTCTTTTCTTTTTTTTCATTCATTTACATTTTTAAATTCTTGGTTCTTTTCTTTTAAACACAAAATATTTAGTAACTACAGCTGTCAGAGCAATGTTGTGAAGTAAAAGTACTAGATTTTCCTCTGAAATGTGATGTAAAATTGTATCAAAGTAAAATAAACCTAGGAAACCGTCCACCAGGAATGAAAGAAATTCAACTCTCGAGGACACAACTGATGTGGATCTTTCACAGGCTGGTTGTAAGTCTTCTCTCCCACCAAATGTTTTCTCTTTTTTTTGCCAGGCAGTGGTGTTGGTGATGATTGTCGCTTGGAAGAAGTTATGATACATCTTCTGAACAGTTACGTCTTCATGGCAGAATGGAGGCTACAGTGAGTTGCTATCGGAAAGGGATGAGACAGGCGAGCTGGTTAACATGCTAACTTCAGTAACACACTTGAGGCAACACTTTGTTAGTAAAGTTTGAAGTTTACTGCTGAACTCGCCATGCTTCTTCTAGAACTGATGCTGAATATTGTACCCCAAAAGCAACACAAATACCTTAGAGTGATGTATTTTATGATACAAAATTTAAACTGTCATTCCAAGGACAGAGGGCAGAATGGACACTTTTTGTATTAGAGAGTCGATACCAATACAAATATCTTAAATAAACCCCAAACTATCCATATTAAAGTTAAAGCAAGGGCAGAGTGTACAGTCTTATGATAAAAGTCAAATTAATTTTTAATCAACCTGGTTGAAATTCATGAACTGAATTATGATAACGATAAAGATGGAAATGGGAGATAGAGATGCAACAAAGGGGCCTGGCAGTTGAATACACTGAATATGTGTAGTACACACAGAAACAAATGGCCAAAAAAAAAGACAAATGTTTATTGTTAGATGCCGAGGTGATGCTGCTCATCTGTCATTCATGCCAATGGAGCACAGTGGGTTGAAGTGAAATTAAGAGAAATAGCAAGGGAGGAAAGGAAGAGGGAGTTGGAGCAGATATGACTTGGCTTTGATTGAATTCTGCACAGGCAGTGCCCAGATACACCTGGGTTCCTCTGTTCATCTGAATCCAGATATTACCCCTGAATATAAAACATCAGAGGGCTGACAAGCTGCCGTCGGTGAGATAAGGTGGAGCTCCTTCAGATGCAGTTCAGTTTCTTTTCTTTTTTTTTTTCTTAACAAAGATGCTGCCTTTGTGAGCTGTAGTGCCCTCCCACATGATTATAATGCAGAAGGGAGACGAGTATGGAACAGCAAAATATGCATAGAAACAAGCCAAAATTCAGAAAGAAACATGATTTTGGTTATGACAGTTATCACAGAAAACGAGTGTGTGTGTGTGTGTGTGTGTGTGTGTGTGTGTGTGTGTGTGTGTGTGTGTGTTTCCACTGGTGCTTGTGAAGCTGACACTTACACTCAGTCAAAATACGAGCCCATCCACGGCAAGTAAATGAAGGTTGAGAAATGCATACACATTTACTTCCCACTGAGACCTACCCTCCCACACTGAGAGGGGTTTTGCTTATTTAAAGCAGATATGATTACCTTGCTGCTCAAAAGCCAAGCTGTTCTCCAGAGCTACTCGGAGCTGTCATTGTTGATGTATACCAATTAGTTCACATACTGGCTGAATCATTAACAATTTACTGCACTGTTGTTGACATCACTGTCATTCAAATTGCACTGCAGTCATCAACATGCAAATTATGGGACGAAACAAAGTTTATTGTTTTCAATATGTTTCTTAAGATATAAAGCCAAGGGGGAAAAGATACAGTGGTGGGAGAATATTGACTTTCAGGTGTTTAGAGGGTCGATTTGTACTGTAAGTTTTCTGGGTGGTGGTGATTGTTGCTTCACAAGAGCTTCAGGCATTGTTGTGTTTACACGAAAGAGGTTATAATACTTCTTCAGGGCAGATTGGAAGCTGCAGTGAGTTGCCATTGGAAGCTGCTTACTGTGCTAACATCAGTAGAAGTAAAAAAAAAAATTAAAAAAAATGATAGAGACAAAAGTCAACATTAGCGCTGGAGAATGAAGTTTGGTGCTGAACATTTTCTCCAGACTGGTAGATAAACAGCTGTTAATGTCAACACTGCCTATGTAGCTGAGGCAAAGCTTCTTTAAATATAAGTTATTTCTACAAAATGAGTTACCTATCAGCACCGAAACACACACAAAAATACTGCCTCTTCAGTTTGCAGGAAGTGAAAATCATGTTCACTGTGGGAAAGCAACAGGTTCCCCTAAGAATAGCTGTGAAAACTCACATGTGCAGGATCACAGTGACATCCGTACATGTTTTTATTTAAAGTGAACGAATCACTAGAACATATTTTGATCATATGCTGTTGATACAGAGCAGGATGTTGGTTAAACCTTTCTGATTGATTTGTTGATAGGCTTCACCAACTAAGTGAGATTCCTGTGGAGTTATTTTCTTCTGTGAAATTAAATAGAAATGAATGAGGCTGAGTGGTTTGACTATACCGTGACACCTTGGTGTCAGCCAAAAAATATTGAGGAAAACAACAGTGTTGTTCCACACCTGCTCAATTTGGATGAGGTCGATTTTGTAACATACGAAACATAAAGTACATCTGTCATGCAAAAAGTGAGGCTTTAATTTCTATGGACTTTTCAATAATCATGGAGGTAAAACCTTGGACCAACTCAACAAGCTCAGAATTCAGATTTTTCTTTTTTCTTTTTTTTCATAACCCCACTGTCCTGTGAAAACGCTGCAATAATAAACGCTGATTGCTGCTTGTGAATTGCTCACCCTCACTTTGACTTCCTCTCCCGTTACATGTCAGATCCCACATAATGTCACTTCCCACAATTAAACCTCATTATACTTTCTGTATGTTTTTTTTTCTCTGCCGCCCTACAGTACATGCAATTTTGATACCTTCAAAATATCAAGAAAATTGTCTCTATCTTTGCGGTGACATTCAGCACAGCCGGTTGTCGGATCAATAACTTCATAACGATGCCCTCTGAGGATTTTGATAGAACTTGGGGGAGGGATTAGACTTTTGCAGACTTCTGCTTCAGCTCCATCTCACCGATTCAGAAACTGCAGAAAAGGAGTGCAGCCGTAATCCAGATTCAGGCACTGCAACATTACAGCCATTCCCACAGTTTTCTCAGATAAAATCTCAACCTATATACCTGCTGCAACTCCCCTTCCTGTCATTTCCACCCTGTTACATCAGCAGCTCTGCGTGTAAAACCTGACAGAGCGGCTCCTGCCATTTGGCCATGCAAAATTAATGAATGTAAACTTCTTTTTTTTTTTAATGGATTGGAGCTGGCTGTTTGTTTCTGTCTGTGTACTGTATGTAGGGCTACAGCGTGTTTGTGTGTGTGTATATATGCTCTGAGGGAGGATGTGGATTACAGCTCTGCTACCTCTGTCTAATGAGCAGAAACCTTAATCCACACCTACCAGCTTCTAATTCCTAACCTGACTCACCTCACACTCACTTGCAGACTAACACTGAGTTAAGAGTGTGTTGATGCCAGCTTGACACCAGTTCATGGCAAATGTTACTGGCCTATATTTAGGCTGAATTGAAATTAAAATTCATCTACGCTTTTGTCTTTTACTTGTTTAGTTTAAATTGCAATAGACAACAAGAAGAAATTTAAATCATGTTAATGATTTTGCTGTGACAGTGCCCCCAACATTAGTGATGTCATTTGTTTTAGTTAAGGGCTCCTTGATGTGAAAAGGTTTGAGAAGCACTGCTCTAGGGCACATGGCTTTGTGTGAACGACTCACAATTTCAGTAGAGAGAATTTGATTTGTGCAGACAGGCACTAAAAATGCTGCGTAATATCACTTAAAGAGGAACTGCACAAGATTTTTACCTTAACTATGCCACATTTTTACCTTAATTAAGCAGCTTCAGAGTATTGGGACAGTTAAAAAAATGACTTGTAATGTGTTACAAGGGAGGATGGAGGCTCTCTGTCTTGCACCTTGCAAGACCAGCGCATCCGACCCAGTGTCCTAGCTCTCATCTTAGCAGCAGCACCGCAGCACAAATGCAACACAAATGCAACACAAACCCGTAATCTCTTGTTTATGGCAGATAAAACCACACAAATATACATATCGTAATGCGCATGTGATAAATGACGTTACCCACTGCTACATGGATTGCTTTCTTGCCGGCTTCTTTGAAAACAAATGCACATGTCCGGGAGCAGGGTTAGCAAGACAGTGGAAAAGCAACCAGACTTGCATAGCTCCCCTTTAAATTCCAGTGGCCACACTGAAACTGTTATACAAACAACTTCCTCTAACCTGTAGGAAAGCTCACAGTATATATCTTTATGTGAAATGTGAGACAAATTGTATCCACATTGACTTCCACCTTTTAATTACAGACTTCTCCTTTATTCACACACACACACACACACACACACACACACACACATACACATACACATGTACACACTAACAGTGGAGCTGCAGGATCTGTCAGCCCATGTGAGACTCCCATACCAGATATCATGTTGTTCAGCTGAGAGGACATGCTCTTTGAGAAGCCCCACTCACAGACACACACAGTTTCATTTGTCCTTATAATTTCGGTTTACCCCAGCTGACGAGTGTGATGTCCTTTTACACGCCGGCTGAAGGGGGAGAAACTGCTGACATGGACACTTGTCCCATGAATTTCGTGCCAGTGGCAGGAATCTGCTGACGCTGCCAACTGTCTCAGGAAGAAATCTCAACAAAGAAGTGAAATTAAATGCCGACAACTTCTTCTGTGCTTCCTGGAGTTATACCCCGGCTTTAATATTTCATACCTGCTTCCAGATCCTCTGTATCTTTTTATTGATGACTCTGATGTTAGCAGAACTGGGTTCAAGGAATCAAGGAGAAACAGTGTGATAACGTGTCCTTTCATGGACTGTGATTTTACCACTGGTCACTGTATTTAGCCCTTTTGTTTAGACTGGAGATATAGAGTATAAACTATATTATTCAAATATCCATACAGGATGTTAAGTTTCAGGGGGAAATTTAACTTCTAATTCTGGCTGAGTCACTTAACTCAGGTTAATTACATTGAATGATATGATAAGGTATATTACATACAATCATATAGAGACATTTTTATTCCACCCTAATTTGCCTTTCTCATTTACTCATAGATATTAAAGTGGATTGTGACAGAGAAGAGGCTTCTCACTGTCATTGTGACATCAGGGGAAAATGGCTGCCATGTGAATATGGTCTATTGTATATCTGTTATGATCAAAGACAGCATTAGGGATCAGAAAGGAACTGGGTGAAGTCATGTGAGAGGACTGGCTACACAAACAATTTGGGTCATTATGCTGCCTGCAGACTTGGATTTGGTTCCTGAGATTTAGCCTAAAAGAAAAATTCACCCCAAGATGAACTTCACAAACACTGGGTCTATCATCCTGAACAGTTGTGCACATTTCCAAACATGCCCAGGAGTTCTCCGGCCCTAAAATTGAAATACAACCAATACAGAATGATTTATGAAACCTCATGGACAGTTTTCAAAATGTCCATTTTTCAGGTTTCCAGTTTCCAGACCACAGCCCACTGTTTGTTGTGGTCTGCCCCACCTCACCCATCACCCCCCACCCCCCTAGGACGCTGCATGCTTTTCATTTATTTCTCGTGATTGCATGACAGCCTTGGTGGAGAGATGAAGTGTGACCTTGGAGAGAGTGTGGCACCTTGTAGCGCTGTGGGTGCATCAGAGATATCCTCTTTATGCACTGTATCCCCTCAGATGATGGCACAACGTTACAAATTCATGATTTTAAAGGGAATGTTATTCCCGTAGTTCTTTCCCTTGTGTTTACTGTGAGATTACAAGTCTGTGATCAAATAGAACTGGAAGGGAGAACTCATCTCAGATCTCACCAAGACAAAGCCCCCAGAGGCTTGTCGAGATCCAGTATCAAGGACAGAAAATCAGTCTGTCATCCTGCTCAATATGACGAATACATATATATATATATATATATATATATATACACACATATATGTAAATGGCAGTGGTCTATTGGTCAGCACAACGCTCATTTGTGGTTTGGGATGAATTACAACAATATTTCCTTTTGGCTTTTTCTCCATCATCAAATCAAAAAATGTTAATGTCTCTAATACTTTGTCTTCTGGTAAAATACCTAGAAAACTAATAAATTTCCCTTTACACTCAGCTGTACAAACCCTAACCCTAGTAAAGCACCACCAAAGTGCATTCATATAAAACTTATACTGTCTGATGTTGTTTAAAAATTCAACTATCAATGTAAAAAAATATGAAACTCACATCAAAAAAAAGAGTTAGACCTCTTTTATGCCTGATGTTCTGCATAATCCAATCAGACAAACTTAATGTGTAGCTTGTGGCTGCATTGGTAAAGGTGAAAACAGGTTCCTGCAAAATCCTCATGAAAGACAGCGCAAAATGTTAAGAATAGCAGAGCTAGGATCCTGTGGGACTTCCAGATCTGGCAAGATAAATGAGTGGTGACCACACAAGCAGTCAGCGTAGTGATGGACAAAGGAGAAAATACAGCAGCGGAAATACATGTAGTGGTCCCATGTGGCAGCAACGTTAAAAAGAAGGAATATCAGAAGCTGAAGGACTAACAGCGGCTGATGGTCTCATCATCAATGGGGAAGGTCCCACTGGGGGGTCCAGGGTCTCAGACCTCAGTGTTGGTTTAATGGCTTCAGGAGATTTTGAGATGCAACTGTCGAGTCAAAAAGATGTAGAGGCAGATACTGTAGCGCATATTCTTAGTGAAAGTTTGACTCTGTGTCATTAATACTGATGCTAGGATGCATTCAGAGAAGTGAGCCCTTTATGTACAAGCTTGAATCTCTCAGAGACAGAATCACCAAGAGGCGAGCAATTGGAAGCCAAATGGTCAGAGGAAGCAAGTGAAAAGCATAAAGATGAACATTTCAAATGTTTCACAGTGATTGGGGTGTGATTGTAAGCTATGCATGTTGGTGTCTTGTTTGTCTCCCTCCTGCACTTTATACTCTCCCTGTATCAGTGGAGATGCGTTCAAGGGGGGCTGACAGCAAAATGGATTAAATGGGGTTTGCTGACGGAATACATATCAAATCTGCGGGCATGCAATTGTGGGCTGCGGCATTTGCAAGGCTTATGACTTCTGCTGAGGCTGTGGATCCATCAAGGCTTGCCTGCTCCCTTCTTCTCCTGCTATTCAGATGTGGAGGAAGAGAGAGGGAGGAAAGCGAGAGGGAAAAGGAAAGAGCTCTTGATCACCTGCTTTGTCTGAAGTGAGTCACCTTGCAAATATATGAATAGCAAATGCAGGAAAAGTAATCTGGTGGCGCACTGGTACATCCTCCTATTTGCATACCTGCCAGCCCCTGTAGTTAGCTCCTGCATTTCAGGACTTGGCACCTCAAATACGCAACGGTATGCATATATTATTTCTTTCTTTTTTCTACAACTGTGTCTTTATTTTTTCTATCTCGCCTCCTTCCTTTGTCTCCTTCTCAATCCTGTCCATCTCTACCCTCCTCTATCCCCCTCCTCACCTCCCCTTCACCTCACCCATCCTTTCCCTCAGTCTCCCTCAGACATCAGGGTGTATTTCCCCCCCGGCAGGATGCATGACAGGGGAGCAGGTGGAACGGAGAGCAAATGACAAATCTCTCTCTCTCTCTGTCCCTCCCTGCATCTCTCTCTCTCCATCTCTCCCACTGTCCTGCCAGAGGCCCTCCTCAGCCTTCCTTCCTCCCTCCTTCCAGCACCTTCCCATCCTATCTGACCACATTGATATTCAAATCTGCCCAGGCTGCATTCCACCTTCTCTCGCTGTGAAGGTCTCGCCAAACCACCGAGGGAGAAAGAAGGTGGGCTAATGTCCCCACCCTGATTCTTAATCCATGGCTAGACATATAAAAATGACACTGCATGTGCTGTAGGTGGTGCTCTGCAGAGCTCGCATCCAGCTCACTGGCTTGAAATTAGTGTTGAAATAAACCAAAGGTGGTTTGTAAGGAAATGGTCCAATTATTTTATGTTTTCTGTCCCAAACTTGTCTGCACATAATGTGTCTGTCTGTATTTAGATGCTTCTGCAAGACACGATCCCCACAGAGCGACGGCAGGAGAAAGTGAGAGGAGACTGTTTGCCTGACTGTTGTTGTTATTGACATGGTCCCACATGACATGCGAGTGGAGCCAGCGTCTCACATCTGGCCATGAGCTATCATTATCTTTGCCTTCTTCTCTCTGATGAATCTGCCCCAGCTCCTTGCTGAGGAGCTGGGCTTTATTTAATGGGCTCTTTCAGCTGTGGTTTGCTAGGCGGAAGCCTCTTACAAACCCATTTAAAGAAGGGTCTATGGATTTCATGGCTCCCCGGGCACTCTCTCCTTCTTTCAATAAGGTGAAGTCCAAGGCTTTATCCATCCGTCAGTGGGCCAGGGGAACAGTGGATGCAGCAGTTTTTAATCCCAGAGATGCCACTGTCCACTGTATGCTTGGCTGTTCCCTGATAGCAGGGCCTCCTTGCACAGCTCTCACCTGGGGACTTTTTAGTTCCTGTGGCAGAGCAGATTTATTGTTACATAGATGAGGATAAAGACTAGGCACCTTGGACACTGCCTGCAGACAGAAATGTAGATAGAAAGGACAGAGGGAGAGATGGAGAAAGAGGATGGGAGCAGACGCAGATGGTAGAATCTATGAGATGCAAATTCAAATGCATAGGTTTGACATGCATGTATACATTCATGAGCTGCTGAGCACATCAACTTCTTGCCAGTGGTCATACATACGAATTTACTTGACTGTTAAATAATGCAACAATAACAGGAATGTAATGTATTGGCATAACACCTGTCATACATAACCTGCAGCTCAAAGTGCTCCACATAACACTAACTTTAACATGACGTAATTACCAGGAGCTTTCAGCTACACGCTAACATGAGCATCCTAAGGAGCTAACATGCTCTGCTGTTGCAGATGTAACTCTGCCATAAAACAAAAAGCTGAAGCTGATGGAAAGGTCAGTGATTTCACGTGGACTTCCTCATTAATCAAAGGACTGAACAAATTAAAAAATTTGGCCTGATGTGTACCAAATTTCATGGCACTCATCCAACGGCTGCTGAGATACTTAAATCTGGACAAAAGTGATTGACCGATCAAATGGGATATTGACACTTTACTGTATAACGGCCAAATACAAACTAAGTGAAATTAAACCGCATTTATGTCATTTTTCTTTGTAATAAAACACTCCGGCCATTATCACACCTTGTCCCATTGCTGTTTGCCACAGCCAACATGCCTTTTAACATTAGAGCGCCATTTGTTACTGCCAATTCATTTCACCATCCTTCTCTGTCTCAGCCACCAGCATACAAATGAAAGGCTTAGTAGGTGAGGGCCGATCAATGTATGATTCAGTTAGTTAGAAGCAAATAAAATGTGGTCAATTTTTGGCCTTTGATAAATCAGGAGTGAGAAACATCCGCACCTCTCTTGGAAATAAAAGTATTTTCTATTCTCAGTCTCTTCACTGCGCCCCAGAGAATTGCAGGGCAGTGGTTAATGGCATTATCAGAAGCAATCACTTCACTGAGGTCAGAGAATGAGGACTTTAAAGCAATAAAATTCCCCACGATGAGAAATTATCCGCCAACGGACACTCAGGAACACACACATGCATGCACACACTATTTCCAGCGTGATTTTCTAGCAACATATGGAAAAACAACTGTACAAAGCTTATTAGGCCGAGACATACAGCAAGAACAGTTGGTTTTTATCATTTTCAACCATGCTTCCACCAAGGCTCTAGAGATGGAAGTGACAGTCTGTCTGTTGGTTGGTCCACCTCATTGATCCCTGAAATATATCAGCAACTAATAAATGAAAGATAAAATTTTGTACCGACATTCATGATGTTTGGAGGCTGCATACTCTTCTGACCTCTTACTGTATGTAAGCACCGTGGATTGGTGCAAAAGCTTCATGGTTCCCCGGAGATGTATCTATCTTCATGTTTCTGGTGGCAGCAGGTCAAGACAACTGTTGGCTCCTTTGGGATGAATTGTACAAAATACCCAACAGCCTCAGCTGGATTTTGAATTTAGCATAAATTTTATTGGCTAATAGCATGCTAAGCTAACATGGTACTATGATACTGTATTAGGTAAAGCACATATTGTCATTAGGGTTAGCATTTAGCACAAACTGCTGGTGAACTTTAGCACAGCTTCTCAGAGCTACCAGAATGGTTATGGACTTATGGTCTTGTAATGTAATGCAGCAGCATGATGTGTGAGTTTGCCCTCAAGTGCTTTACATATAATATTCATATAGTCAGTAGTATGATAGATCCAACGAAAAACATTTTTATTTCAGTTATTCATTCAACCTTAAATTAATGACATTCAAAGATTATTTGTTTATGATTTGAGAAAATGTAGATTGCAGCACTCCAACACTAAGAAGTAACAGTAACACGGCATCCAGACATACCCCATTTGTTTGCATCCAGTCCATGTACACACATCAGCCTCTTCTCGCCATCAGCACCATCAGCACCGGAGAAGCAGTCACAGCTAGTCAGCCATGAGAGAGACGAGGGATAAGCAGGAGTGGCAGAGCAATCCGTCAGTTCTTTAGAAAGGTGATACAGCCAGCGACAACATTTACAGATTATCATAGCCAAATGAGCTGTAGGGGGGTTATGCAAATCACTGGGCAGCTGGCAATATAAAGCCATGCTGGTTCTGTCATGTTTGGCCCAGTTTCTTACAAACCATATCTACTAAGACTGTATCAAAGGTTTAGATTAGCATCTACCTGTATGTGCATGGGAATGAATGGCTTAACATTTGTTAGGCACTGACAGAAGAGGGAAAATGCAGATTTTTGTCTAGTTCATTTTAATCATTTGATTTCTTTCCTTTTTTTTATCTGAAGGCCAGTTGAAAAGACACGTGCTGTCATAAAATGTTTTTACTGTCTTCTGATGTTTCTTTCCAAATTGCTCTTAATAACTAAAGATGTTCTGTAAATGTGATTAGGAACATTTTTAGTTTGCAGGAAACAGCAGCAGCGTTTTTTTTAAATTGTGACAGAAGAAATGAAATACTCACTCTCTGCCTCTTGTTTTGTCAGACATCACAAATTGTTGTGTTCCGCAAAATACATAAAGTGGTCTCATTCAAAAGTGCATTTTAAGTTTCGACTGTTGAAAACTCCATTCCGATTGCACCGCAGGTATGTCTATTGTTAACACTGCTATTTTGATATGTACTGTAAGTGCAGCATAATCACTGCACCGCCTGCTCTCTTTTGATTTGGAGGAAAATGTGACTTGAAACTACACACGGTGCAAAAAATCCAACTAAATAAAGCCTCAGAGACACCCCGAATAACTGAGTGAGTTCTTTTTTTTCTTTTCTACACCTCGGATACTGCTCATAAAGCTTGCTGTTACTTTTTGTACAACATCTTTACAGATTCTCGTTCTTTTCATTACCTTTATTTGCATATTGTCATTCAGAGTCATGGGGAGCTTTACTTGGCATGAAGTGAAAGATGGTCACACACTTCACAGGTCACTACTCTGCAGGGTAAAACACAGACAATCACAACTCCTCCAAGTCCTCACATTCTCCTGATTTGCATCTTTAAACATGTTGGAAGGCACACACACACGCGCATACACATGCACACACTCATACACTGTTTTACACTACAGACACCTGAGCAGCATTTCTGCTGATACTGAAAACATGAAGTCATTTCAGAAACATTTGTGACAAGTTAAAGGGCTTATCTAAATGAAATAGTAATTGAAGCATTAATAATTCATGATCATTCCTCCATTTAGGCACATGCCATGACAATGTGCCGGATGTAGCATCCCTGTCTGAAAGTCCTTGCAGCCAAAGCCACTGGTTTTCTTTTCTATTTTACGCATATTGTTGTGTTTCAAAATTTAAGTGATCTCTCAAAGCTGCAGTGTTACGTCTGGGGAAAGAAAACTATCCTGGAGAGATGGCGTAGATACTGACAAAAGAAACAATATGTATTGCCATTTCTTTCATCATGATCTCATAGAAAAATCCATTTCATTTAAGAAGACGTGTCAAAATCTGTCTTTCTTTTGGAAGAATCCTTTCATTCTACTGTCTGTCGTACTCAATGATATAAAACTACATCAGACTTGAACCGGTGCAAACAGTTCAGAATTATAAGTACGTGTTCCCCATGTATGTGTGAGGTTGTCTGTGTTTTGCGAGCGAGAGGGGTAAAGGAAAGAGGAAAAAGAAGAAAAAACAAAAGCAGACTTGTAGTTGGAGGTAGTCGTCCATGAAAACTCACACTATCAGGGCAGCAATCATTTTATCTCCTTGTATCTCCTCTGTCCTCTCTCCACTAGCACACACAGAGTTGGCCTCTCGTAATGTTCACTGACCCACACAAGACTCCGCTGTGTCTCAGTTCCAGTCTTGGGAACTTTTCAAGAGGCCATTTGAATTTTCACCAGCACAGAAAGTCAAAATTTGAATTCACCTCTCAAATGTCAAACATCATTAAATCCTGCTCATTTGCAAAATTAAATGTAGATGAGTTTTTCATTATTATTATTAGCAATTAGATTTTCCCAGGGAAATGATACGTTAATATTAATGTATCCAAAAAGTCATTGGTCACCTTCTAAATCCGTACTGCGCCCCTCCTCCTCCTCCCACCCCCCCACTGCTCAGACCATCTGAATCCTTGACGACTGGTCTGTTTTTAGCCGTGCTGGATGGAGGCCTGGCACGGTGTGCGGGGGAGGCCGGACCAGTGGGGATGTCCTGGTGCAGTCTGTCCTACACTGTACGCTGGACTCCGCGGCCATCCCATATTAATCAGATTTGCCGCAGCAGCCATATGTCCAAGCAGCATGATAAACCCCGGCTGCTACCTGGCACCCACAGGACGCACTGTCAACACAGTGTGTGTGTGTGTATGTGTGTGTGTGTGTCTGCAAGGCTGTGTATATTTCACACGTCTTTCCTCCAGAGACATTCCTTCAATGATCTGTTGAGACATCAAAATGATACTGGAATAGATAAGACAGATTTTCGTATTTCTTTCTCTTTTTTTTTTTTTGAATCCTCAAGTGACTCTGGGAAATAAAAAAAACATGAATGAACAACAGGGCACCAGAGAGTAACCCTGAAGGAGGAGGAAGTCAGTTTTGGAGCAAGTGCTCATTTGCCACAGTGTATGGGAAATACATGGGGCTATGTACGTCACTGCAACAGGAGAACTGGCATGGAAGTGCTTTAAAAAAAGGCTCATTCCTGTTTCCATCTGTCGCCTTATGCTTAACAGCACTTTATATATTTCATATTCCCACATGATTCAGCTCCAAGGGTGTCACACACTTTAGACGCTGTGAGTATCACTACTGTGTAAAAAAGCTTTGTAGAGAGACCCAAGCCCTGGATTAGCACTGGTGACACAGATAGCAAGTCGGTGACCACATATCATTCTTCTAATAAATTCCGCAAAAAAATAAATGCAATCCACAATCTATCAATCATAACTGAACCTCGCAAGAGGCAACACCAACACATGTCAAACATGATTAACTGCGTCTGTATCTTACACAAATTTAATTCCTCACAGTGTCTCAGCCTGTAAATCAGACAACAATCACTGGAGAGCCTGCTTCTGAGATTTGTGGCTGAGGTTTTTCAGGTATTTCAATGTCACAGTCAGGATCTTTAGGAAAAAAGAAAACTTTTTCTGCATGAGTAAAAAAAAAGAAAAAAAAAGTTGCTATTTAACCAGGAAGAAAAACTCAGCACAGAGAACAAGTGCTTTCATTTGAATTATCACAGTAGATGTTGTTATTGCCATCTACTGACTGCAAAAGGCAGGGAAAAAAAACAATGCATCTCACTCAAACAACTATGTAGATCATGCAGAGGAAGGTAATTACTATGATGAAGTAAACACTGGCATCAGATGCAAATAATCTAACATGGAGTATTAGTGTGCTTGATTTATAAGCAGTTAAAATAATTCTGTGAGACAAGGATTGCCATATGTCCGCCTTTATATAATGTGTGATTCATATGAACTACTGTGCTGTGATGTTTAGGTTCTTCGCCATCACACAGTATCATCCTTGAGGCATCTGATTGGTCGAAAAACATACAGCTGAACTGTCTTCAGCAACAAGAAGAAGAACAAGGAGTCCTGCAACAGATGGCGTGGCCCCCACCAGAGCCCTGATCTCCACATCATGGAGTCTGTCTGGGATTACATGGAGAGACAGAAGACAGTGAGATGGCCTAAATCCTCAGAAGAACTGTGGCAGGTTCTCCAGCAACCCCCACTCCTCTCCTGCCCCCCCCCCCCCCAACAACCTAAAACCTACAAATGTGCACAAGTGTATCAAGGAGAACTGGTGCAAACACTAAATTAATTTGAGTTTTGTGTGTTTACTGAACCTCGTATGAAGTTAACTGATGATTAAAAATGATTCATTACATTTTGCACCTGCCTAAAACTTTCCATGGCAACGTAGCTGCAAAACGTATTTATATGATAAACTGAAGTGAGTTACTGAAAAAAGTGAGTTTTACATGGTACATTGAAATGTCACGTCTTTATCAGTGTTTGAGTTAACAGGTGTATATGATTGAAGACAAATCATCACTATCATGACAAAGAGTCCTATTAATCTAAATATATGTCAGTGCAACATTCATGGCAATAATCCAAACTAACATGTTCTTCAGATAAACACTGTCAAATGCTATTATTGTCACTCAATCATACAAAGTAGACTCTTCTCCACACTGTCCACCCTCATCTGCGTGCCGCTCAAACCTCCCCCCATCCACACACACACACACACACACACACACACACTAACCCACCCGTCACCCACCCATCCCTTCCACTGACACACATCTGAGCAAGACCCTGCACCTTTTGTCTTGGGCTCCCTCTTTGTTAGCAGCTGGTGGACAGAGCAGCAGCCTGCAGCAGCAGCAGCAGCAGCAGCATGTCTACTGTGCAATGACAACGTGCTGCAACACATCACACAAACACACACTCACACGCCTCTTCCTCTTTTTTTTCCTTATTTATTTATTTATTCATTTGGTTTTGTTTTTTTTTTCCAATGAGGGGCAGAATGAATTAACACACTCATATGAGTTTATTGTTTTGTCTTTATTTGAGTAAAGGTGATAAAAAAAAACATTGTGGGAGTGTGATCAGTGAATGGAGGTGGTTTTATATGTAAAGATATAAAAAGTGTTGAGTGTTACTGTAATTTTTTATTTACTTCTTAAATTTGGGATATATTTTACATATTAATTTTTTAATGCATATCTATCTATCTATCTATCTATCTATCTATGTTTGTGTGGTTGAAGTGCTGAAGAAGCAGCATCATCACCACCAAAGTGAACTGCAGATAACCCCATGACGTGGCAGACACAGTATGGAAAGCCTATATAAAATTGACGGTGGCCGCATGTATCTGGTGGTGGTCTGAGCCGCTGATAAGGCTTTGCAGGCGATCTGACTTCAGTCTAGATGAAGGATGAGCTTCTCAGACATAGACGCTGTCCATCCTGCTGATGCTCCCTCGTCTCGTCGTAAACTCTTGTGCACCCTCTGGTGCTTGCTAGTCTCCCAAACTTCTTTGTGTAGCCTGCTTTGCAGATTGTCTTCCTTGTCTGTGTGGTTGCTCATTATTCAGAGACAGACGGATCTCAGGTCATCTGCAGCTGCAGCAAAGGAGAAGCAGGAAAGATGGCGATCATCCATTAGAACGACCGGGCGCACGCATGAAATACGAGGACAACTTTTGGGAGGATCGCTTGAGGAGAAGATTGTACTAGTGAGTTTTTTCCTCTTGCACTATATTTCCAGTTTCGCCAAGATTTCGGCTGGGCTTTCAAGGTCTGCGAGAACGTCGGTATGGTAGATCATGGGATATAATTTGGAGAGCGCCTCGTGAATGACCTGGAAAGAGCTGATCACCCCCCGTTTTTCCTCTTATAGTCCAGGTCCTGCCGACTTGGGAGTGGAGGAGAGAGGAGATTTTAGTCGGGTGGGCGCTCCGGCTGGCACCCATGCAGCCCAAAGTCAAGTGGGTCTTCTCGCTTCCCACTTAATATCCTACCAACCTAGCGCTTCCTCGCTATGTCGCCTTTCGGTTTGTTGTCAAAGTGACACACGGAAATGGACGCGGCTGTGTAGAGAGAGGCTCGCCTGCGTGTTTCAGCAGCACCGGAGCGGAGTGTTTTGTTATTCTGACATGTCTGGTCAGGGGAATTACTGGCCCCGGCTGTGCGTCCCCTCTCCGGCCGTGCGTGTTGTTGCGCGTTAGCTTCATGGAGAAGCCATTGCACGGATTGCTCTCCTCTCCCAACCAGCCTCCATTAGCGACACAGAGGAGCTGGCATAGCCGCTGGTCCAGTCACACTCACACACACACACACACACTCACAGTCACACACACACACTCACCATGAAAGCCATGTCCAGTGTGAGGAGGCTATCTTATATAAAAAAGAAAGCAATCTGGTGGCGGATTTCTCTCGGTTCTCCACAGGGTTGGAGCTTGATGTGTCCTGGTGCTGGTGAATTGAATGTAAACGCAGTGTGTCTCTGTATCTTTAGTCTGATTAGTGTTTTTTTTTTTTTTTTTTTTCTTTGGGTTGCTGGTGCTTATTGCTACATTGTTAGCCGCTTGTGCTTCTCCCCCCCTGCACTGTTTTGGATGCCTATTTGCTTGTCACTGGTCTCAAGTCAGGTATGTGTCATAGTAGTAGGGCTTCACCATAAAATGGAGGAAAGCAGATGAGTCTCCAAGGAGAGCCCTGGAGTCAGACAGGCAGGATCCCTCACGCCAGAACAAAGGTTGTGTTCAAAAAAAAAAAAAAAAAAAAAAAAAAAAGGGACAGAAAGAGATCGACCACAGTCTCTTCTCCTTCTTCTTCCTCTTCCTCTGCTTCTTTTTCTGCTTTTTTCAGCTCTGAAGTTTTAGTCAGTGAAGAGGAAGCAGAAGAACTCTGAAAAAGTCAGACCAGATCCTTTTTACTGGGTCTTTCAAGGTTAACTCCATGAACTTTAATTTACATAATTAAAACACAACTTTGACTTGCGAGGTTTATATCTTTATTTAAAGACCTGCAGCTGACACTTTTGGACCATACAGGTCTGTGACTGTGATGGCTTGAGGGACACATGGATGAGATAGGAATTTTAATGCTGAATAATGCAGTGTTCTGGCCATGCAGGCAGTTAATGTTCAACAAAGTGGTCTCAAAAACACACACACACACACACTCTCGGTCTCTCTCCTGTGTGTGTGTGCATGTGTGTGTGTGTGTGAATGAAGGACAGGCTGTTGCAGATTGTTTCCGAAAGGAAGTTCTCAAGATGATTCTTGATTCTTTGAGTCTTTGGTCAAATTACAGCTCTGGTGCTTTGTTAATGTGAAAGTCAAGTGTGTGTTGGTTTCACAGGAATCCTCTTGTGTTTACTGGGCTGCACATGTGCATGTTATTGTACAATTACGGTGATTTATTTGGTGTTTAAAGCGTGTTTAAAAGTTATTTGGACTAATGCATTTAAGCTGTGGGTCATTTATTAACGGGCTGTGTGTTGTAATGTCCACTGTACAACCTCAGGTGACGTTTCACACATTATATCCTAAAGGTATCTGTTGACCAGCCTGTCAGGAGACCGGAGGTGTGTTTGCAAGCCGTGGTCTCTGTGTGTGTGTATACGTGTGTGTGTGTGTGTGTGTGGCAGTTGCTCTGTGTGTGTGTGTGTGTATTGAGAGAGTGTGACTGTGCTACACTCTGCAGTTCCCCTGGCCACTGTGTGAAATCTTGCTGACAAGGAGACTGTGAGCTTGACACACTGTGCTGCGACAATGCTGGGGCTGAGAAGAGCAATCAAAATGGTGGCGATGCTCCTTCTCCCTGGCGTGGCAGGGCAAACAGGTTCTCAAGGAGGAGCCGATAGAGGACGGCCGGGCAGGAATCTGCTGCGGTCAACACATTTGTCTCACAGACGGGTGCAATGGAAATAGTCTGGTGGATAGTAGATGTTCTTCAAATGAGCTCAGTGATGTAAACCTGGATGCGATTGTGATGATTTTTTTTTTTTTTTTTTTCTTTTCGAAGACAGCTTGTCTCTGACACAGCGTGCTGTGTCTTTGCACTTAGAGTTCCTGCTGTAACTTTCACAAGTCTTCAACACATTCTTGACTCCTTCTCAATTGTAAAGCGTATTCTTGCCTCAGTGGTAGCTGATCTGATCTGTCCGCTCAGGTTTTCTGCTCAGCTCCCTGGTTAAGGTCATGTGAGTCAGGGCTGTTTGCCCGTGCTCTGGCATAGATGGCATTTCCACTAGTTGTCTTGTAGTAAAGCAAGGGCTGGATTACTAACAAGGCAACAGCTGAGGGGCCGCAGACTCTTCGTGGCCCCCTAAAAGTCCCCGGGTCCTCTGTGTTATTTAAATAATTACACATTTGTCTGGTCATATACAGTGTAAATGTGAATTAAAAAGGGTCCAAAGGTGGCTCCTGCATTTTTACTCAATCTTGACACCGTGTGTTTAGAGACTGTGTCTAAATTATAAAGCTTAGTTAACTAATTTATTATTGGATTGACAGATAATGAATCAGTCTCAGTTAATCTGCTAGTTCCAGCTTCCCCAGCATGAGATCTGTTTTCAGCCCAAACTGATAAATTCTTGCTTTGCTTTGTCAAACACTGTGTTAGTACATTAACAGATATTTGAATATGTCCTTAACGTATTCGTTTTGCAGACAAAGATATGAATCGATTAATCAAGAGAATAAACACCAGATTTAATCTGCGATGGAAATGATTATTAGTTGTATTCCTCCTAAGTTGAATGTAGCATCTCGAGTATTTTAATTAATTTTCTCCTTACATGGTGCATATCTTTAAATAAATTTGTGTGTAATCAATTTATCATGAGCTAAATGACACAGAGCACCCTGGGGCCTGATAGTACTCCAGCACCCAACTTAGAAATACTGTTTGGTTTCTGGCGCTTGAGGCAAAATGCATTGAGGGAATATGTATGTGTGTGTGTGTGTGTGTGTGTTTTACATGTGTCTACACAGCAGTGAATTATTCAATGTACCTTACAACATGCTGTAAGATACTTACAAACATTTAACACTGTCATCAATTTTTCAGTTTTTTCTTTTATTATATATCGGCTCTTAATCGTAGTTTCGTGGTGCAAAGTAAATATTTGTGTTATGTCTGGAACGCAACAATGGCTGTCGAAGTCAAAAGAGCAGAAATGTAACTCTGCATAAAATATTTAACGCACATTGTTACTGCAGTTCAGCTTTAAGGTGACAGGGCAGAAGTGAACTATGGTAGATACTTTTAGAAAAAAAAATTACATAACTGGATTTTTGCAAGGTATTTCAGGATTACGCTAGAAAAGCCCAACAGAGAGGACAGAGGATTAAACAGGAGAGACTTCTGTGATGGTTTGAACACTGGAAGGATGCAGTGGTGAAGCTCATCACTCACACGGACACTCTTTCTGGGTCTCTTGCACTCATACACACAACCTCTCTCTCTCTCTCTCTCCCTGTCTCCCTCTCTCCCTCTTTCTTTCTCTCTCTCTCTCTCACTTTTCATTCACTCACTCACGTTGGGTGATGCACTCCTCCATTCTTCTCTACCTGGGGCAGTGAAGAAGGCTAGGGAGGCGCACAAAAGCAAATTGAAATGCTCCAGTGAGTGCTTTCTTGACATGATGCATGGCTCATGAGATGCAGCCTGGCCCTGCTGCTACACTTGTAAGTGTGCTGACACACACAGGCCCCACATCCACAACACTGAAGTCATTGCAGCACAGCAGAAAAAAAAACAAACCAAAAAAAAAAAGCACCCTCACTACTTGCTCTTGCATTTTTCTGACCTTCTACGCTCCATAAACATGTTTCTTTGTCTCTTGAACCACAATGTTTGATTGTCGGGTTGTGTGTGTTTAAAGCTGCGATAATCAGATGAATAATTTAAGGCTGTGTAACTCGGTATTGGCCTGTTTGAAAGACCATGAGACAACATCATGTTGGGGGTTAGAACAAGGAAGTGGCTTGCTAGAGGTGTCATTCCAGTTTCTGTTGTCAGTTGCCACGTTACACTGCTGCAAAACTGGTTCCTCCTCTCTGCTTTCTATCAGAACATCAGCAGTTCAACGTTGTCTTTCCCCTTCTGTTAAAAAAGGCTTGCAGCTGAAACACTTGTGTCTGTTACCAGTGTTTTTGACACGTGCATTTTAGGGCACACAGGGGACAAAGTTTTATAGAAAATGGAGGCGTCAGGTACGATGTGGCCATACTGATGAAACAGTTTGTCCGACCAGATAAATTAAGTCGTCTATACGGCGTCCTCAGGTTTCCAGCCGAGGCTCAGGATTTATGCCCTTCTCTAATAAGACACAGTGAACCAACTCTGTCAGCCTCGAGCTGCCTGTGGTGGAAAAAATCCTGAATTCTTTGGAGACGCCCGTTCCTTGGGCAGTGTGGTGCCACCGGACAAGGCCTTCATTGAGGAGGAACAGGAGTGGTCTTGTAGAAGGGATCCACACTGGCTCGGCCTACGAAGCAACAGAGCTGTCCAAGGACGATTAAATATTTAGAAGCTTGGAAAGGAGGTCTCAGTGGTAAGTTAATATTGATGGGTCTCTCATCTTTCCCTTCTCAAACCTGTAGAGTTGCCTCGAGAGGTCAGTTTGGTGAACCTGGAGAGGAACTAAACTTCTTCTCTCAGATAAACTCACCAGTGGATTTGAAAAGGTTGCCATCACTGCACAGCGGTTCATCCAATGTTTCTGCAAGGAAACCAGGCTGACTTTGACTTTTCTGCTCTTTTTTTTTCTGGCTTCCTGTGTCCTCTTTTGGTCACTCTGAAATACTCCATCCTGACTAGCTTGTAACCTCACCCACTCCCTGTAACTGTAGTAACTGCCATGTCAGGCTTACAAGGAAGTCAGCATTGCAGTGTTTTCTGGCAGTTGTCCACTGAGCACCACTTATAAGAAACCCTTGAGTGCATCTCTCAGCCTTTTCTTCAGCTCTTTTTTTTGTTGTTGTTGTTTAAAGCATATTGTTTGAAGTAATTTTAATAGAGAAATTGAAAACCAAGGTTGTAGACATTTGACTGCGGTGAGTTAATCAATGGAAGATGGTTTGAGAAGGACACTGGATCACCAGGTTACTTTGTTTGAGAACTGACTTGCTCCAGCCACAGTTTTTCAGATACTGTCTGAGATGGTCCAGGATTTATTTGAGACAGAAGCAGATTGATTTCTTTCAGGAAATGGTTTCTTAGGATAGATGGTCTTCAAGGCTGTGTGGAATGTTAGGTTTCCTGGAGTAATTGTCCTTGTGGAAATGCACTTCCTGGTTTCTCTCCAAGATCTGTCCTTGGGCATCCTTCAGTCACCCGTCTATTCCAGCGGTGTTTATTTAGCCCTTGAACCCATGTGTTGCAGTTGCAGGAGATCTGGATGAATCATATTTTCTTCCAGCCTTGCATATCTTGACCGTGAATGTGCACGGCTTAGATGTATGAATGTGATGTGTGGAGCTGTAGCCTACTTGTGTACTGTACTTGATAGAATCCTTTTTCTCTGAATTTTCCCGTTCAAGCTCAAGGGAAGAAACCTCTTGAGAAAACCAAATATATCTACCTATTCCTTCCCATATAAAATTGTAAAAATAATCACGCCTGAGGCTATTAATTAAATTGTGCACTTAATCATTTTTGGATGGAATATTTAATAATGTTGCAGAGGGTTGCCCCAAGTTTTATCTCTTTATGCTTTTCAGTTTAGAAAATCTGCATTCTAGCTCTCCCACAGAAGCACTAAAACATGTTTCCAACATGTAAGGTCACTTGTATTGTTATCTACAGAGGCATACGCACATCTTCTTAAAGTTTGGTGTGACAGGGTGGTTCAAAGCTCCATATTTAGAGGCACAGTTCTCAGATCTCTGCAGCTTATGATGAAGAACATCAGAGCTGCACTCTAGGTGGCCATCTTTGCAGTGAACACACAAACCACACATCTCACTTCTGCTTTTGCTGACGGTCATGACAGTCTGCAGAGGAACCGACAGGAGGGGAAGCTGCTCACTCAGGTCTGTGCTCTTAAAGTTAAACACTTCCATCTGTGTAACAAGATAGCAGAGCGAGCAGAGGCAGCTCCACTTCAGCCGAGCAGGACAGTCAAAGACCTTGAGGAGCACAAAATGGTGGATGGCCATGCCACTGATACTCCAGTGTGATTGGCTGTGTCTCCTTGGCCACAGTGGGGCTGGCTGTGTGAAATGGAGTCCTCTGTGTGGAGCGTTGGCCCAGCCTCAGCTCTGATGCAGAAGATAATTCTGTCAGCCCTGAGAGAGAGAGAGAGAGAGAGAGAGAGACAGACAGAGAGAGAGAGGAGAGAGAGCAGCCAAGTGAGGTGACTATACTAAAAGAAGGTTGAGCAGTAGACTTCCAGTGAACTCCAGCCATGCATGTCTGCCTGCTTCCACCTCTTCTCCTCACACAGCTGCTTGATTTCCTGGGTTTTGACTTCACGTTATTAACTGAATTTTTCATTTGGTGCTTTTTTTGCGTCGAGCAGTCATCGGCGGTGGCGCGAGAAAAGATCAGCTAAGATGAAAAGGTTCATTTTTTTTTTTTTTTTTGGTACTGTTAACAGGAATGGAGTGACTATGTATGGGTATTCATTATCTAACCTTCACACCCAGCAGGCTTTAGCCGAGGGATTTACCAGCCCCCTGTTTTGTTGCTTTGTGAAAATTTCAGCTTGCAAGGTCACGCAACTATCTTTGAAGGCTCATGATTAAAACGTAAATGCAGGAGATGTAAAAGAGTGGAAGCGCTACAGTTTGAATGGAGAAGTTTTTTTTTTTTATGTTGAGTTTTCACCATGACAACCTGAAGACAGTAGCCTCGCGAAAGATGGCTATTAATGCTTGTCTCCTCTTAATCTGCTTGGTCATTATCTTCAGTGCAAAAGAGGCCAAATGTTGCTACTGAGTGCTCTCTGTTGCAGCCGTCCCCCTTTTCAGGAGGAACAATCTGAGCCCTTTGCTAAGCACAAAGGCTACCCTTGGAGCAAGGTTACTTGTACCATGATGGCCAGCTTCTATTTTTTTATTTTTTTATTTTTTTATTATTCTGCAGCTTTAGAAAGAAACATGGAATTAGCAAGTTGGATGTCTTGGATTGCGAGAGGGAATGTCTTGGTTTGAAAAGAAGGAATATAAAGAGGAGAGTGAGTGCAGTGATATTAAGTATTAAAGCCTGTCTGACTGGGTGGGTGATGTCAGGTAACCATCTGTCAGAGAGAGACGGGCTGACACAGGCGCTGTCTGACCTTGCAGTATGGACGACCCAGACAAAAAGTAGAAAATTATCATCTCTTTCTGGGATTAGTCTTGCAACTGAAAGTCATGCTAATGACATCCCTCTCTGCCTCTTTCAGCTCCTCTGTCTTTCTTTTTGATGTGAGAACTTGCTTGAAGGCCCTCAGTCAGCAGAATACTTTGAGGTCCAAAGATCAAAATGTTTCAATCCTCCAGGCTGAGCTCGTTGTCCTTTATTACGGCAGTGCTACATGTTCATATTGTGTAATGCATTTGCTTTGATTTTTGAATCAGATGAGATCTCAAGCACAATATTGTTAAGTAAACCAGTTTTAAGGGCTGTAATAGTGTGTGACTCAGTTCTGCATCACCTTGCCTCATTTGTTCCATTAAACCTGTGTTCAGTCAACTTAATAGGATGGTGCTGAGCTTACACAAACTTTTCCTTTACCCAGAATCCTTAGGGGTCACCTGGGCCTGCTGCGGTGAGGAGTTTCTTTTTTATGCCCTCTGAATGTGACACTGTAGTGAAGGTCAGGCTGCAGACAGAGCAGCAAAGCCAGCTGGATTGCAGCGTCTGAAGGGCTCTGCACCTGTATTTACCAGTCCTATAAAACAATCTGGGATTACTGAGCTGGTTTCACAAAGAAAGAAATACACCTCACCTTTTCTTTTCTTATTCATTCAGTTAAAGTAACCAATGTAACCAAGACGAACACAAAAGCCTACTCTTTGTGTTTCCAACGGGGTAAGAGTGGGTAAACATTTCAGTTGCGTAGTGCACATACCTCATTAATCCAGGGTTGTAATAGTTTTGAGATTCAATTAGTTACATTAAAAATCATGATGTGAGCTAATTTTGCACAAATTAACTGCACTGATTCTAATTAGATCAAGTAAAACTAGATTTCATGGGAATGTCAAAGGAGCCGTAGCAACATTTTTTTTTTTTTTTACTGCTGAAAGTCTCAGCTTAGGAAAAAAGACATAAAATCAGATTTACGACCCTTTACATTTTCTTTTCTGAAAACAAACTTCAAGACTTGGAGGAATAATGGCACCATCAGGACCTTATCTGGATCAGGTCATCTTTCTATGATGGATGCTCATGTAAAGAGGAAGCTCTAAAGGAAAAACTACCAAGAGGCCAAGAGCAGGCTAAAAATATCTGAGGGACTGTATAGCAGAGTCAATTCACAACATGCACATAGCAGGAGTTTTGTGTTCTACATATTTATAAACTGAGTGGTAGGACAAAACAAAGACAAGTACAATTTTGCAATAATGTGGCTGTTTCTAATGACAATAAATGGAACTTGTGGTCTGATGAATTCCAGGTAGAAAGTAAAAACTAGCTGTTGTGGCTGGATAAGTTCTAACAGCAAACACCAGCAACTCCAAATCAATATGAAATATTAAATTAAAATCTAATTCAATAAACCTACTTTTAATGGGAAAATACCTCAAATACTTGGAGGGCAAATGACTTCCTGTGTCCAAAAGGGAAGCAGTGCAGTCAAGTAGTGCAATCTTACATCATGTGCAGACTCTCCTCTTAATGTTTTTTCCTCAGTTTGATGTAACTTTGGCCGAACAGTGGTAACTGGGCCATCACAGAGCAATTATGTGGTAACTAGAAATGCTATAATGGTCAGACCTCTTCAATTTTTACACACTATATTATGTTGTAGATTAAAATTTAGATGTGATTTTATAAAAACATTCAATCAAATGTATATATTTATTAATCTGGAAGTCTAAATTGAGTTAACTGGACATTGTATAGAAAGGAACCTGTGTGTATATGGTCCCATAATTGAGGGTCAAGACACCATAGACCTCTGTCAAATGATCATGGGTGTAGTGGCCTCAATGATTGAGAAATTAAAAACACTAAGACTCAACTAAAGTAATTATCTCTGTCAGAGAGTTTACCGAGAACCCATTGGTCAGTCCAACAGAACTTATGGGTTCTGGGAGAACCTGCTAGAAGGATGACCACTTTGTCTCTCTGAGTAAAAGTCATATGTTGGCCCACATGGAATTTGTCAAATGGCATTTAAGAGCGTGAGAAAGAAGATTTTTTGGCCTGATGAGAAAAATAAACCTAAGCCTTTGTGCATCACCTGGCTAATAGCATCTATATGGTCAAGCCTGGTGATAGTAACTGACTAACTGCTAAGAGAAGCCAAGTATAGGAAACCTACTCCAGAGAGCATGTGATCTGAGACCGGGGTGACCCGACCTTTCTGCAGAACAGTAACCGGAAGCAGCCGCATGCAGTCAAGACCAGGCTGGACAGCTGCAGGACAAGTGTGTGGCTGTCAGTGAGTGGTCAGACCAAAGCCCAGGCTTAAACCCTGCAGAACAATCTGTGGAGAGACCTGAAGATGGCAGTTTGGGCGCCTCCCACCCAATCTGATGGCCCTTGAGAGGATCTGCCAGGAAGAATAGGAAATGGCAAATCCAGGTGTGCAAAGCTAGTAAAGCCTGAACTAGGAGGACTTGAAGCTGTAACTGCTTCTGAAGAGACCTATACAGAGAAGTGTAGTAAGGGTCTGAATAGTTTCTGTAAATCACACATTTTAGTTTTTCTTTTTTAAAAAAAGTCTAAAAAACATGTTATCACTTTGTCTTTATAGGTCATTAAGCATGGACTGAGGGGCAGAAATGTCAATTTCATCCTTTTAAAATGAAATCTACTACACAGTTAAGTGATAGTCTGAATGCTTTCTGTAGCTGCTATAGTTCAACAGAAGAAGAAAGGTCAGAAATGGTGAAGGTGTGTTTTAATGCAGAAGAAATCACCTTACGAAAAACTGTCAAATGAAAAATGTCTTATTTTTCATTTCAATATGGATGTCACCTTGCTTTAATGAGAGTATTTTGATTTTACATCAGATATTTGGGGTGGACTTGGGGCTTATGATGAAGGAGTGCAAGAAGAATATTCTGTGGTGAAGGCTGTTAGCTGGTTAATGGTTGACCTACTTTTCTGAATGCCATATGCTTCCTGAAACAGATTTGTTGTCAGATTAACGCCAGCGTTTTCAGTCAGGTGGCAGATAATATCTCATGACAATGTTGATGATTTTATCCACTCTCAGAGACAGTTTTGGACTTTTGGCCTGTCTGCAGTTGCTTGCTTCATCATTAACGTGATGTGGCCTCAGCATTACCATGATGAGGACCCAGATGTGTGGCTGCGTGGCTGGTGATTTAGCTTAAGAGATGATTAATAATGCCTCTCAATCTGCCTTTTTTTTTTTTTTTTTTTTTTGTTCACCACGTTGACCTCAGAGACCAAAAAACCAAAACAGAATCTATAAAAATGATCATCAGGGTAGGAAAGTATGCTAAAGTCTGGGTTTAATCTAAACTTAAACTAAAGTATAATCAAAACATTGTAAGTTGAAATGTTTTCCAGCGATCTACGGAGAGATGTGTGATGGCATTGCTGTTGCTCTATTTTGGTCTTTTCTGTTGTACTTAATGCCATTCCCATCCCTTTCATTCCATTTCAGCAGATGTCTGAAGAATGTTATGACAAAACGTTCATACTGAACATTATTGATTCCTCACATCTCCCCTGAAAAGGCCTAGTCCATTGATCGTCCAGGTGGGATCGATGTCTCATCTCTGTGTATTCAGTCCTCCTCAAATGAGCAGCACCATGTGATCATTTAAGGAAGCTCTCTGCTCTGGCAGAGGAGGGGGAGGTGAGAGGTGGAGGGAGGGAGAGGTGGGGGGGTACTGGCCACCTCACTGTTCATGTTATCACACGAGAGACGCATCACAGTCGCAACGAAACAGATATGCTCATCAACACCACAGGATATCAGTGTGTCGGACTCAGGTGTAGAGATTGCAGTTTTGTAAATGAATCCACGTGTTAAAGGCTTTAAGATCAAAGTGGGTTTTAAACACATTATGATATGCATGTAGTGTAATGAAGGTGCTACAGGTCAAAGTAGCAGCCCCCCATCACTGGCCAAAACAGCATGTAGTCATTCATATACTGTATAATCATCCTGATAGAGACACGAATGTGTAAAATGTTATGTTACGTCTAACAGTTGTTGAGACATTTCCCTTAAAGCACAAAAACAAAGATTAGTCATTTAGAAGTACCACCGTGGTCTGTTGGAAACTGTGACTGGTGTTTGTTGATTTTTTGCAGAATAAATGGGAAGTGAGAGAATTAAGAAAATTAGCAGCTCATTTACTCTCCTCCTCACTGTTCATCAGCGTCCTCGTTGCATGAAGGTCCTGTTTACTGTAAACATCGGTGCCTTCTCTGTAGCAGGGAACCTAACGCTTCATTTGTCGAGGGGGCGTAACACTGGTGTGTGAATAAGTTCTAATTGATTTGAGTTTCGGGAAAATCTGTTGGAAAAAAATACAAAGATAGCGCCAACATATCTCCACTTAACATGCATGTTGTGGTTGTATCTGTCAATATGTGCTCCAGTGAGAGGATGAGGCAGCAGCGAGGCAGTATTGGACTATGAAGGTCAGTCAGGTCGGACCAGCTTTTCTCTTTTGAACCAGTGTTGTTATCTGCTACAGTGCCGACAGATAAAAGCCCAACTGTGAGCCAACAAGGGTGTAAGCTGCACACAGTCCAAAGAATTGCCACGAACCAGATGCAGTTATTTTGGCTGGCTTGCATTTGAGGGCACCATTCCTAATCTGAACCAAAATAACTTCCAAAGTGTGTGTATTAAGAAGAAATTCTTGGGAGATCCTTTTTAGGGAATAATGCTGTGTGACATATTCACACCCCGTGGCTTCAGTGTGTGTTCTGAGACCTTTCAGGTGAAGCTAAGCTGTGAAAAATCCAAGACAAGTTGTTGGTGTAGTTCTGCACTCTCTGTGTATTTGAGGTGGTGACGGTGCACGGTGACTGTGTGTGTGTGTGTGTATAATCTGTCTCAACTGAATGTTGTTTGTGCATGGCAGTGAAGTGAGGAACAAGCACAAATGGCTGCATGTTTACTGACAGTACAGATGTTAATTACACTTACTGGTTAGTCTTTGATTGTCGTTTTGGGGCCTCTAACAGCATCTTCTATGGGTCTTCACCATCAAACATACAGCAGGAATTATATCAAAAGGGGTCTGCCCTCAAAACTCGAATTTATTTGATTATTTAATTCAATTTAAACTTTTACATGTCTGATTTTTGTTAACCCGAGATGTGACTTTCAGATCCAATATTCACCCTATAAACTCTGATTTTGTTCTCCACCTGCACCTGGAGTAACATCTGGCTCGCCATTCAATGCTTCACTATGATAATCCCTACATGCTGCCTGTCTGTTGCTGGGGGCTGAGCAGGTAGTGTACAGTGGGGTAATATAACTTTTTCCATTCAAAACATCTGCCTGCTGCAGTCAAACATAATGTAAAGTTGTGGGTCAAACAACTAAACAATGACCTCAAAATCTGCTGTAAGGCCCAGCTGAGCCATAATGGATACTGTTTTTGCACCTTTTATTGACAACAGATAATCAATTAATGCAGGAAATGATCAGCAGATACATCAATGTTAGTTGTAGCCCAGATAGAATGAACTAAACAGAGATGGGAACTGTTTAATGTGTAGAAGTTAGACCTTACACTCTCCTTTTGCCCAGATATGGATTTAAAAACAGCTTAAATAACTAGTTATATAATAATAATAAAAAAAAGTGCACAGTGTGTTAGACATCTTTAACAGATAAAATGAAAACCTTTTGGTAGAATTGCTAGGATAGATGTGAGGATATTTTTTGTGCACATCACAGAAGCCACTTTATATTAAAATACTCATGGTTCTTTGAATGTGTGTGCTGGTATCTAAAGAGGAAGGTGTGGTTTCACAGTTGAAGATATCTGCCTCTGTTCAGTTTCAGTTTCAGTGGCATCTATTCTTTCCTCCACCTTTGTCCCCTGTGCCACACACAACCCCAGAGCAGGACGTTTCCACTCCATCCTTAAGATTTGCCAAGGTGCTCTATTCATCAAATGCTGCTCCCCTTTTCTCTCTCTAGAGACCTGTGGTGATTGTGCTTAAAACGCTCTATTTAGTTTGAAACTTCTTCCCAGAATCACTCTGGCTTATCCAGATGTTGCTTTGCATACTTCAGACTTCTGACTTTTCTGATGAGGTCACAGGTGAACTTTTCTCTTTCATGTCGCCCCTGTTTGTGTTGCACAGTGACATAGTACACCACCACTCCCATGTTGACTGACTGCAGATCCTTTGCACTCATATATGGGGCTTTTGCTTTGCTTCTCTGTGGTTTTATCAGAAGTTTTTGTGGTTTTCCACAAACTGTCTGGACTTCCACAGCTCCCCTTCACTGACATTTCTTAAGGACATGTTGGACAGCAGAGAGTTCAGACTGGAAGCACTTTAATATCTTTTTATAGCCTTCCATGCTTTGTAGGCATCAGTTACAGTGGTTACAGTGGCTGTAGAGAGAAATCGAACCCCTTTACACACTTTCTCATGTTATAGATTCAATTATAAATGGACAAAAATTAAAAACCTATAATGAAACATTAAAAACAAGCCAAACTGATGAAATAATCCAAAATTAAAATCTTTTTTTACAAAAAGAAAGAAGTGTTCAGACTGTTAATTCAGTGCTTTGTAACCAACCTCTGGTTGCAGATAGCTTCAGGACTTCTTGGACAAGTCTGTACAAGCTGTGCACAGCTGGATTTGGGCAGTTCATCCCATCCTTCCCATTAGATCCTCTCAAGCTCCATCTATCTTCAGGTCTCTCCACAGATGGTCCGTGGGCTCACTGAGAGTCAGAGATGTGATTCAGCTCATGCCGTACCTGAAAGGTGAACCCACACCCCATTCTGAGGTCCACCTTGCTCCCCTGTAGGGACGGCATTATCCAGGTGTTTGCCTGAATCACTGATCGCCAATCAATTCACTTTGACTCCTGTCAAGCTCCACTCACACACTCAAGGGAATAGTAAAGAAAGCAGAAGGAAGGAACCAGAGCACAATTTAGAGACATAGCAAAGGACCTTTGCAAATTAGAGATTGATGATGACTTGTTTATTGATGAACCAATTGATTAATGCACCAGTGATTTCAGTCTAATCAAATTAAGATCAAATATATTGTCCATTAAGCAGTAAAAATGAAGCCTGTCCAATAAAATTTGTATTTTTGCCAAATGACTGTCGGATACTTTTGACACAAATAACTCCTGTCAGTCAACAGAACTCTGTAATGATGAAATTGTATTTGCAGATTAAATGTCAATGCAAACCAGCTGCAAATGATCTTATTGCCTGGCTCTAATAACGCACTTACCAGGTGTAGATGTAGCCTGTCAAACCAAAGCATTTCACAGTCTCTCAGTTGTATCTGGTAAAGAGAATGATTAAAGATTTGATGCCAAAATAAATATTTCTTGCTGCTGCTTGACTTGGCCCACACTTGCATCAGCAGATGTTGGATTTCAGGAGAATGATTGAGCCTTCAGATCCAAAGAATTTTTTTTTTCTTTTTTTTTTTAAAGGCTGCGTCGAGGTTTGTCATTCTGTGATGAAGGAAATCAGCTGAGAGGTCCTTCAACAAACCTGACGACTGTTTGTGACATGAAGGAAGCAGTTTTAAAAAGTTCAACTTGATCCTCAGAGCATTTTTTTCATCTGATACATCAAAAGATTGATTATTACAAGGAAAAATAATCAGTAGACTATTATTAGTTGCAATCAGCCTCAGTGCACGCCGTCATTTCCGCCCATTTCTATCCATTTTTCGACAAATGCAACACCTAATAGTCTCAGTAGTTATTGTAAAGGTTGTGCAATTAGACGCTCAGTGAATTCTGTTATTGCAATATCCTGTCATAAGCTGGCATATTTCATAGCACACAGTGTCTAAAAGTGGAATTATCTGTCAGGTAAAAGACAGGTGCAATATTATCACTGTGAGCAAAATGCTGGGATGGCGGGGAGGACACTGAGAAAAGGGAAAGACGCTGATTTTTGGCACTGATGTGATTATTGTGCCTGTTAAAACCGCCCCATCGGAGAACGTGAGTATTAGTTATTTACACAGAGACTCAATGTGCCAGCATGCATAAGCTGGTTATGAATCTGTTTGCTTTGCGGCGGTGGTGTGCACCAGATGTCTTGTCTCTAGTGATTTATATAGGATAAAATAATCAACCTGAATCCATGTAACCTTGTACCAACGAGGTGTTCTGCTACCCAGATCCAGTAGGGGATGTTTGAAGGCAGGTTTATCTTCTCAAGTTTACAGATGTAATGAGCTTTAATACATGTCATTGACGTGGTCTTCCTGAGCTACATTAAAATGTACTCGGTCTAATAAAGCGAATAATTAAGGTGCTTTTTTAATGAATATGATCATGTGAGGTCAAAATTTAGAGAGCAGTTTTGCTTAAATTCCCATGTTGTTTCCAGTTTAATCATAACTTGGATACAGTACTTTTTGGTTTATTTTTGTCAGGACCTTGCTGTAAAGGTGCTCTGAAGCCTCAGTCTGTGGCACTTCTGCATTGGATTGCACGATGATGATATGCGCTGTGTGTTATTTGCGCTTGAGCAACTGCTGAACACACTATCAGATCCGGTGTGTTGGGTTCTCCAGGGCTGCTGACATCAGAGGATGGGAGTAGCCATCTTGATCTCCAGCTCTGTATCTCCTGTTTGTGCAACAGGCCAAATTCTCAATGGTCCTGTGACGCAACGTTCTCTGCTCCTCTGCAGGCACAATGAGATCTTTTTCTGCTTGTCTTTTTTTTCCCCTCTCTCTCTACTCTCTTCTGAGTGAACCTGGTGAACACAGTGGACTAAGAAGATCAGCATTTGAAGTATTGTGCAGTTACCTTTGTGCTTCTCTCTCCATCTCTCCCTCTCTTTGTTTTATAACTTTCTTGAAACTAAAAATGTATTGATTTCCCCCTGATGTTGTCATCTCATCTCGGCAAAAATCAATTTCCATGTCTCTGGCTACCTGCTGTTGTTGCCACTGTATTTTTCCTTTAAAAAGCGGCCTGTCGTTCTCAATCAATGGGTCATTAATTATTGAGGCTGCGCAGGTTGACAAGATGCATGTCCTGTCTTGTTTGCCAGATAAATTATCCGTCGCCAGGATGCTGGCCATGTAAGAATGCAACACATCCGTAGATTTTTGTCTCCCCCGACGGCGTGAGGTGGTAGCACTAACCAACAGTTAAGGACAAAACCTCTGTACTTCTAATCAGCTTAATGCTGGCTTATTCAAAGGCCCTCTTTCAGACAGAGCAGCTGCTGTCAGCCAGTTTGAGTAGAGGGTGTGACTGCTGGCAGAGCTCACCGATGCAGAGAGACCGGTTGGTGATTAACAAATGTCAGTAGACTTTGGAATCTGGGGAGCCCTGTCTGATGGCTTTGTCCTCTGTTGCCTACCAGTGAAGGTCTTCCAGGTGGCTCCGTCATGCTCTCTCGCTGCCTCCCACCCTTCCCCTTCAGGCCGCTTGCCCCTTCTGCCTCTCTCTTTGCCCCCTCTCTCGTCTGCTCCTCAGGGCTCGAGGTTGCAGAGCTCTGAGATAAAGAAGTTCAGACATGCCTCACATTTTTAGACCCCCTTGTGGAAAGTAGTTGGCAGCTCCTACAAAACGCATTTGCAGTATTTCTTTTGCACAAAGTGTTGGTGCATGCCGCTCACTCTGACCTATACTGTCTTGCCTTGGAACTGAGATTCTAGCCTTTCTCTGAAAATCTCTTGATGTGAGAGATAATTTCCCTGAGAAATGAAAAGACTAGGCAAAAGTCGGGCTGGCAGGAGTGTGAGATGTTTTCTGCTGAGCAGTGTGGGCAGAGGGCTTGGGTACAGTGCTGTACATCTGGCAGATAGATTTCTGTCAGCAGCTCTCCAGTGACAGGCTGCCTGCCTTTGAGGAAGAGGATCAGATCTGTGGGTCCATGTTGTGTGCTGGCTGAACACCTAAGCGCACATAGTCAGCTCCTAAAATGGCTGCCCTTGAAGCTCAGCTCAGAGGAGGATCTGAGCAGCTCAGTCGCTGCCTGTTAGAGCCCCAGCTGACTAGATGAAAGCAGTTACACAATCTCACCCATTAACTTGGTGTGGCGTAGGGACTGACTGGCTGAAAAGACACAGCCAATTCTAAGGCAGATGGTGGTTGTGTAGGAGGCTTTTTTTTCTTCTTTCCCTCTCTGGGCATTCCTCTCCCCTCCTTCTCCAAAAGGATTCTCTTCATATCCATGTCAAGGAACCTGGCATTAGGAGGCAACTTTGTTCAAAACTGCCGTGAACTGCCAAGAGAGCAGGGTGGGGCCCCGTGGTGAGGCTGTAACCTGACCCTGGACAACAATGGATCCCCTGGTTGCTCAGGGACATACTGGCGGCTTGGCCGGCTCGCATGGAGCTTTCCACTGGCTGGCCAGTTGGGTGTGGGAAGCAGGGCGGGATTCCCAACTGTCCCTGGCTGGATCTCACTTGAAATTTCTTGGTCTCAATGTCCAGAGCATTGGACTGAATATCATAGTGATACTGCGGCTATATTTCATCGGTATTTCTGGTGACATCAAAGATTACTTTGTCACACAACACAACAGTTTCTATTTTTAGTTTTTTTGTTTGTTTGTTTTGTTTTGTTTTTGTCAGCTTTCACTATTGACTAATAGTTTTTTTTCCCCTGTGGAAAATAAATCACCCTGAAACTGTGTCTTTGATCACATTAGTGATTAAACCAGTTAAAACAGCTAAAAAAAAAAAAAAAAAAAAAAAAGGATAAAATCGATGCAGCACAAATTTTGGATGCCTTCATTACCCAGAATGCAACTTCTCTGCCAACAGTTTAGCCACGTGGGTGTTTAATGCTATAGTTTAAAATATGGCCTCGAGCTGATAGACTGGAGTGGAGATAAGGAGTGGACTACAGAGGTCTGTTGTCTTCAGCCCCAACTGACACTGACTCAGGTGACATCACCTGAGGCACTTTATCAGATTTAGCTGCAGCTCTCTCTGTGGAGCCATCAAAGGGTGTATACAACTTTTTTCCACCTATATAGCCTCTCCCCTGAGACCTGTGACACTTTGATGTATACAGTCAACACAGTTAACTCTGAGCAGCTGTGTCACATATTTGATATATAAAAAAATATATCTGGGGCAGATAGCGGCTTATATGATGCTATATGCTACAACATAATAGACTTCCACTAATTTGCACCGTCAATTGACCTCCTAATGAAATTGGGTTAACAGTTGATCTAAATTATATCATGGTATATAATAATTACATAACGTCATGTTCAGATTTTTCCCCTGCTCCTTATGTTGAATATTGCACTGAAAAAAAAGATGTAATCTCTATAAAGTTTATTGTGCTACATGAAACACACATACCTCCATGCTTGGTTACTCCTGCCACTATTGTGTGTTAACTCATTTTAAATGGTCTCATAATACTTAATAATTGCAAGAAACTTGTGCACTGATCATAGTGTTATTCAATTAATGCACAAGTACACTGTTTTATAATTTCCTCTCATTATTATTACATAGTTATTTCATTGTGTTTTTATTACAGCCACCGATGACTCCTCCTCTTCATCAGGAATAGAACCGTAGGAGTCATACTGGACTCATACAGAGACAGGAGCCGCTGTGTCTCATTAAGAACAATGAATGAACATCATGAAACCTTTTTGAATACTTGCAAAATATTTTAGTCTTGGCCTAATGGAATACACAAATGTACACAAACGTGTGCTGACATCTTAATTCTAAATTACATTTAATTGCACTTCATTGAATGTTGTCTTCCTGTGGTGTAACATGTCAGCCACGTTTTGTTTTTTTGTTTTTTTACGTTTTCTTCTTTATATTGTTTTGTCAAGTTGTACTATGAAGGCAAAAACAAATCTTAAAGTACCAAGAGGTTTTTTTTTTCCACAAGGGAGTTTTTTCAGAAAACAAAAAAAGGTTGTTGCATCCTCAGGCTTATGTTCTGGTCATTTTTAACTGCTACAAACACAACTGACACACAGTGTACACAGTGTTTGAATGTGCCTGCTTCTGGTGTGTACACAACCTTCACTTCCTTGTTGTTTTAGTCTTGTCTTTCAAGTTTTTGTTTCTTCTCCATCTCCATATAAAGAAAGGGTGGACAAAATAAGGGAAACACCCCACGATTCATCATTCAGAGCTGATTTAACCCCATCTTGAAACGCAGTCATACATTTTCTGATCTGTGCGAGAGATTGTATAGCTTAAGTTTTCCACAGTGTTCATAAAACCACTCTTAAGCTTACTCAGCTGTTCGAGGGTGTAATCACCCTGAAATATGGAAACATCATGAGGGAACAGTATTTGTACCAGAGGGTGCACCTGCTCCTGTGAAATGGCCTCATATTCTAAGTGTTGGCGATTATGCATCCATTGAGAGCACTTATAAGATCTAATGAGTCCAGTAGTATAGACATACCCAAACCATTACAGCTGCTCCATATTTACTCTATATGATGTGTCCTTGTACATTTGCTTTGTTCCAGTGTCAGTGTGGAGGCTTTGCTCTTGGTAAAACTTCTGACCTGCTTTTGTTGAGATGTTTTGCAGAGAGGTGGTAACATGGCTGTTCTGTTAAGTGGCCATTTATTGACTGTCTTCTGTCTGGGTGACTTCTTTTGTCATTGCAGTGTGTTTATATTTACCAGGCAGCTGTGATGCACCTGGACACTGACAGCTTGGGGCTCTGATCCTGACAATCCTGTCTTTTGACCTAACATAAACGTACAGCATAATTATGACTCACCTTTATAGTTTTGCTAAGTTTTTGCCTCATGTTGAAGTTCGATGTACAAAACGTCTCCACCGCAATATCTGAGCACCATGATGTGTTTCTTTCATTATCAGATTTTGTATTTTTTTTAATTTATTTCTTTTCTCTTACTGTCTGTGTGTGTGTGTGTGTGTTCGAGAGAGAGAGAGTGAAAAAGAAAAGTGTAAAGGAATCAAATTGGCTGGGCTTTGATTTACAGTCTTGTGCCCTTTTTAACTACCTATTTAATAACCAGTGTGAGCAACAAATCCTATTTGCAATATTTACGAGACAAAATGACAATTGATTAGAAAGCTGTGATGAAAGAGCGGTGAGAAGATGGCCACATCAACAGCTTACATTTTGCTGGCCAAGTCCAAACCGCAGAGGAGCTCAAAGACATAAAGCCTTCATCTCTCAGTTGATTCATTCAATCTTATTTCAGAGCAGTTGATACAATCTGATGGAATAGTCTGCTCTAAATACTGAGCTGTGGAGCTGCTCTCCAGCTGTTGCTTATCCCAAGGTAATAAAAATGGGACAAATCAGCCCATAATCCCTCCTCAGTCCCTCCATTGTTCTTTGAATGATGCTATGCTAAAAAATGGGACCTTCTTAGTATTCGGAGTAACATCAGCTTCATCTGAATTCTCCTCTTTGTCGTGTTTTGTGGCATTTTCTATCAGAGTATGGAGACAGCTCTGGAGATGATAAATTGTTTTCATAGGAATATTTGACACTCTGTCCACGTTGTCAAAATAATGAGACAACAGGAATTTGTGGTGGCTCTGCATAAAAATACAAAGATATCATCTTTGTTCAATTTTTAAAAAACATTTTTTTTCAAACAATTTGTGGGAATAAAACTCAAGATGTCTAATTTTGCACAGTTTGTTAAAAAGTTGCTTTTGGTTCAGACTTTGAGGGCTTTTATTTTTCAACTTCAGCTTTTACTTCACCATTTTATCCCTCTGCGACATTTCTTAGATTTAAAGTAATCATAAAAAATAAATGCAAATTATATTGTGTCTGTCCTCGTCCTCAAGTGCAATAACAATATTTTATCTAAAAAAAAAAAAAGCCCCCCCCATCTCTGCGTCCTCCAACAATGCAACATGGGAAAAACAATGTACTACATCACTTTGAAGCCCGGTCTTGCAAATGCAACCTGAAGAGCTTCTATAAATCCAGCAAATAACACTTTAAAAGGACATCATCTGAACACATAATCACAATCATAAACATTTCTAAGCATTACATTTTCTCATTTGATATGGTCTTGTTAGGTAGGGAAGGTGTGCACTCTGTTCTCAGCTGGAATTGTTATTGGTAATCATGTAATAATACCAGGCTCATTTTTGTGGAAGAGCATTCACAGCACTGAATACGGAAGCATTACTGGATGACATTAGTCCTGAAATGACTCCAGTGTTAAAGCTTTATTATGGTTCTGTTTATACAAGACCTCCTGGTATTGTTTATTGTAAATACCCCTTCATTTGCATCACTGATGGCTCCTGTGAGTGGTTTAACATGATTCTCATAAATTGTCATTCATGATTGCTTGAATTAAACATGTATTCTTTTATCTACTCCTTTGAAAATGACACATCCTCATGTTTTTGTTTCTTCTCTCTGCTTTTCTCTGCAGGTTTCCCTGATTTTCCAGGGAGTGCTGCCTCTTTTTAGCGATGGAGGTACTGCAGTGTGATGGCTGTGACTTCCGTGCCGAGTCATATGATGACTTGAAGACCCATATTCAGGAAGTACACACTGTTTTCCTGCAGCCTGCAGATGCAGATGAGTCCGACTCTCTAAAAGACGAAGACGAGGAGGAAGAGGACGAATATGAGGATAAGGATGACACGGATTATACGCCTCCTAAAGCTGGAACGAGTATGTCTACCACATTAATTCCGATGTTACTGTTAATTTGTTGGGGATTAGGAAACACTCCTCAGAGAACTCTTACAGTAGGATGAACATATATTTTAGTGAGGAGCATAAAATGTATTGAGTTATGGCTGAATGTGGCTGAAAAACCACAGAAAGACTAAATAATGGCAACAAAATGTTACAGTTCCACTATTAATTATTATTATCTCATGTACTTTCTCCTTTTTCAGGCCCCAACTCCACAGACAGTTCCAACCAAACGTCACAAAAGCAGACAGCTGAAACCCATCTGCCGTTTTACCAGTGCAAGTTCTGTGTCCGTTACTTCAGATCAAAATCATTCTTAAGAAACCACACCAAAAAAGTGCACAATGTCGTCGAGGATGATCCAGATGCAAGTATCTCCTCACAGACAGTCAAGCAGCCCAGCTACACTGTTGTAATGCACAACGACCATTCAAAAGTGTATTCCTGTCAGTATTGCACGTACAAGTCTCCACGCAGAGCAAGGATAATGAAACACCAACTCATGTATCACAGCAAAGTTTCCTCAGAGAGCACTGGAGATCCCTCAGAATACGCTGAGGGTGGAGAGGAATCTGAGACCAGTGGACTCATGAAGGGAACATTTGCCTGTGAATGGTGTGACTATCAGACTGACCAGAAGGACAGCTGGACGAATCACGTGGTGAAGGAGCACAGCGACAAGGTCAAGATAGTTTCCTGCATTGCAGAGCTGGAAGGGGAGACAAGTGCAAACTCCCCCAAGCCAGATTCTCCCTCCTCTTCCCATAGCCCATCTAGATCAAAGACAAGCTTTGCTGATGTTAGTGGGAAGGAGGACGAGGAGGCGGGAGAAAAAACACCAGATAACACAACAGAGAAGTCAGTCCCAGAGATCTCATCCTTTCAATATGCTCAGATTAGTGCAGCAACACCTAACAGCACAGGTTCTTCTATTTTGTCCAAGAGGTTTGCTTCGTCCGATGCCCCCAACAGCACCATAGACATGGATGCCAACTTACTCAATGAAGACGACTCCAGGAGCAGCTTAGAGGATGATGACGACGAAGAGCTGGGCGACATAGATGATCCCAGCTATACTGGAACCCTGTCAGCAGACGCAAAGCAGCTTCTAACAGATGAGGATAACAAATTGCTGGAGACTAAAGGAATACCTTTCAGAAAGTACATGAACCGTTTCCAGTGTCCGTTCTGCTCCTTCCTCACCATGCACAGGCGGAGCATCTCCCGCCACATTGAGAACATTCACCTTTCTGGCAAAACCACAGTGTACAAATGTGATGAATGCCCGTTCATTTGCACCAGTCCTCTTAAACTAGGCACGCACAAACAGAGCCACAATTCCTCAGATTTAGAGACCTTGGACCTAACGAGTGACAGTCCAGAACCTCAGAGTGAAAATGCTGAAGAGCCAGTGAATGGGGGTAATGTAAGCTCCAAAGTCAATGGAAAAAAGACAACCAGCACACCCAACGACCAGCAGAACCCTCATCGCTGCACACTCTGCAGCTTTTCCACCACCACTCTGAAAGGCCTGAGGGTTCACCAGCAGCATAAGCATTCCTACTGTGATGACCTAGATCCCTCTGCCTTTGAAAGCCAGCTGACTGACCAGCCAGACTCTGAAGTGGACGCTTCTCCAATCTTTCTACAAAAAACCCAGACCTCCATTTTAGGGCTTGCCACCAAAAAGCCCCTAGTAACAGGGAAAAGAGCCAGGAAGTCCATTAATGACTTGCCTTTGGACTTGTCCTCAGTCAAGAAGCGAACTAGAATTGATGAAATTGCAAGTAACCTTCAAAGTAAGATAAGCCAAAGCCAGCAGGACATGATCATAAATCTGGATGACATGGATGATGAAGATGCAGGAGAAAATCATGCCAGTGGTGATAAAGAGGGGAGAGACCACGACAGTCAAAACCCAATCTTTGCCTACAACACGCAGATGATCTCTCACGAGGGAGGCAGAATAGGGAAAAGAAAAAGTAACCCCAAGTCAAAACCTAGAAACATTCCTATATCTCTGACTCTCTCAGATGACAGTGAAAACATCTCTGTGGATCCCAGTGACAGCACTGTCCAGGAGAACACTGAATATTCAGAAGAAACCGGAACTGCACGTTTTTACTGTAAACACTGTGATTACCACAACAAGTCAGCCCGTAGCGTCAGCACCCATTACCAGAGGATGCACCCGTACATCAAGTTCAGCTTTAAGTACATCCTGGACCCTGAAGACCAGAGTGCGGTCTTTCGCTGCTTAGAGTGCTACATTGAGTACACAAATTACAATGATCTACACCAACACTATATGGATCACCACCCTGAGGCAAGCAACGTGCTGAATTTCAACCAACCACACCTGTTGTACTTGTGCCGCTTTTGTTCCTACACAAGCCCCAATGTCAGGAGCCTGATGCCCCATTACCAAAGAATGCACCCCACTGTGAAGATCAACAATGCCATGATCTTCTCCAGCTATATAGTGGAGCAGCCCCACAAAACAGGTGAATCGCAAACTCTGAGGGAAATATTAAACTCTGGCCCCAAGTCTTTTAACTCGGCCTCATCAACGCCAAGATCCTCCACCAGCCCAGTGCTGAAAACTGTCTCCAAGACCCCTGAAGCTAGTGCTGAAGCAGACCCACTTAAAGAAGCAATGGGTGGTAATGTTGTCGTCTATGATTGTGATGTGTGTTCCTTTGCTAGTCCCAACATGCACTCTGTTTTGGTACACTACCAGAAGAAACACCCAGAGCAAAAGGCATCTTATTTCCGTATACAGAAAACAATGAAGGTCATGTCAGTGGATCAGTCGCAGCCTGTAGCCAACTCTTCGTTTAACCTCAGCATGTCCACACCTCCCAAGCAATCAAGTGCAGCACTGTATGGAAGCGATGAAGAAATGTACTACTGTAAACACTGTGTTTACAGCAACAGATCGGTTGTTGGTGTGTTGGTCCATTATCAGAAAAGACATCCAGAAGTAAAAGTGACCGCAAAATATATCAAACATGGTGCCCCCACCCCTGGTTTGATGAAACTAATGGATGAATTGCAAATTGCTACTCCCAAACAGTTTTTGAAGCAGTTTCAAAATAACGGTCATGACGGCTCTAACAATTCAAGCCCCAAAACAGGAAGTGGTGACAAAGCTGAGGATGAGCTGTTCTTCTGTCAGCAGTGTGATTATGGCAACCGTACTGTAAAAGGAGTGCTCATTCATTATCAGAAGAAGCACAGGGAAACGAAGGCCAACGCTGACCTCGTACGTCGTCACACTGCAGTCGTCCGGAGTCAGCGGGAGCGTGCACAGATGGTTCAATCAGGTAGCGTCTCCTCTGCCATGGCCCCAGCCCCTCCTGACCCTGAAAATGCCACGCCCCTGCGTTCCCTTAAGTGCAGACACTGTTCCTACACATCACCCTATGTCTACGCCATAAAGAAGCATCTGAAGAAAGAGCACCCCTCTGTAAAGGCCACAGCCATGACCATTTTACACTGGGCTTACCAAGATGGCATCCTGGAGGCTGGCTACCACTGTGAATGGTGCATTTACTCCCATGCTGAACCCCAGGGTCTGCTGCTCCATTACCAAAGACGCCATCCTGAGCACAATGTCGATTACACATACATGGCTAGCAAGCTATGGGCTGGGCCAGAAACCACCCAGCAACAAGGAGGCAATATGGAAACCAAACATTACAAATGCAGAGACTGCGCCTTTGAGGCCTGTTCAATATGGGACATCACCAGTCACTATCAGGCTGTCCACCCCTGGGCCATCAAAGGGGATGAATCAGTGCTTTTGGACATCATCAAAGGGAATGGCTCAGTTGAAAAACTCCACCAGCAGGTCGCCAAAGAACATGCTGCTTTCAACTGCCAGCCTGTTGAAGATGATGGAGGACTGGTCATCGCCACTCCGCCTCAAGAAAACAATCCCCATCCTTCCCACCCACGTCTTTCCATCTCTAACAATCCCTACCAGTGTACTGTATGTCTGTCAGAGTACAACAGCCTCCATGGCCTCCTCACTCACTATGGGAAGAAGCACCCAGGCATGAAAGTAAAAGCTGCAGATTTTGCACAGGAGGCAGACATCAACCCCAGTTCTGTGTATAAATGTCGTCACTGTCCTTATGTAAACTCTCGCATCCATGGTGTCCTCACTCACTATCAAAAAAGACACCCGTTAGTGAAAGTCACTGCAGAAGACTTTGCAGATGACATAGAGCAAATCAGTGACTTAAATGAAGGAGATGACAAGTGCAAAACTCAAAGGCAGGGCTACGGAGCATACAGATGCAAAATGTGCCCGTACACACATGGGACACTGGAAAAACTCAAAATCCATTATGAGAAGTATCACAATCAGTCAGCTTCTGAAATGTTCTCTCCCTCTCTGACTAATTTCTCTTCCGGTAAAGACACAGAGCCAGTAGCTGAATGCAGTGCTAGTAATCTATCAAGTGCAGCAAAAGTCCAGGAGGTCAGTGAATTGGACCTTGCCCTCTCCCAGTTACCCATCAATAAGGCAGAAAAACATGCTGTATTCAAGTGTCAGCTCTGCAAATACTTCTGTTCCACAAGGAAAGGCATCGCTCGCCACTACCGCATCAAGCACAACAATGTCCGTGCTCAGCCAGAGGGCAAAAACAATGTCTTCAAATGTGCTCTGTGTTCATACACAAATCCTATACGCAAAGGCCTGGCAGCACACTACCAGAAGCGCCATGATATTGATGCCTATTACACCCACTGTCTGGCTGCTTCAAAAACTTTAAGTGAGAAGCCTCCCAAAGTGTTGGCACCCCCACTATCAGAGGGAGACAATTCAGAAATGAGTGAAGACCTGCGTCTGGCTGTGGAGAGACGGAGGTGTTCCCTCTGCGCCTTCCAGGCCTTCAGCAGGAAGAGCATTGTCTCCCATTACATTAAACGCCACCCAGGTGTCTTCCCCAAGAAGCAGCATGCTAGCAAACTTGGTCGCTACTTTACCGTTATCTATGCCAAAGAACCAGAGAAGATGGCTATGAGTGCAATGGCAGAGGAAGAGAAGGAAATGCTGGAGGTTCCGCTTGAACCCGATCAGGACAGAGAGGGTGAATGGCTGCCATTCAAGTGTCTAAAATGCTTCCGGTTGTCCTTCAGCACGGGCGAGCTGCTGTCTATGCACTACAACGACCACCACAGCAATGACTTGAAGAGGGACTTCATGGTGTCACCTGGTCCTGGGGACGAGGACTCTGAGTTGTACCAGTGTTCTCACTGTGAGCTGAAGTTCCTGGCTCTTCCACTTCTGGCCCGACATCTACTGAATCACAATGAGGAGTTTCAGAAGAGGGCCATGAGGCAGGAGAGGAGGAAGCAGCTGCTCAGCAAACAGAAAGCCACAGAACTACCTGAAAGCAAACTGGACAAGGTGGGTGAAGATACAAGCCTCTCTAAATCTGTGTAAATTAAAGAAACAAGCTAACATACAGCAGGTGTTCCATCTTGCAGAGGTCAAAGGTCATCATCCATCTCTGAAAGTTAACTAACTTTATAACTTAATAATCACACATTCATTGCAGACGGACCCTAAATAGTCCAGTTCTGCCAAAACTGAAGTGACGAAATAATTAAAGTTATAATAATGTATTTCGTTTGGCCTCCTCACTGTCACCAGGAGTATATAACAGTGCATAATAATGAGGTGTGATAATTAGTTTCATAATTAGTTCATTAAAAATACCATTGATCTCATTTAGAGTACAGTGGGGTCCAAAAGACTGGGGTTGCTTTCCCATTCAGGTGAATGTGAAATTTGAGAACAGTGGCAGTGTCATGGAGATGAGGTCAGTCTCATTGAGAAGATGTAGCAGTGTTGTCTGAGATGGTTTAGATTGAGGTAAATGACACTGTTACTGGCTTTAAAATGTTGTATAATATCATTTCTGATCGTCATTATCATCACAAAGCGTTATCAAATACAAATAAAAAAGAAAACAGTAACTGTGACTGAAGCAGGTTCTCTTTGTACTTATCCTTTCTCAACAGGAAAGCCCTGTAAATAAAACTCCCATAGGATTCAGGTGTAACTTCTGCATAGAGGTGCACCCCACACTCCGAGCCATCTGCAACCACCTGAGGAAGCACGTCCAGTATGGAGAGGTCAAAGAGGGACATGTCAAGGTAAATAGAGCTGGATTTACTTACATTTATTTCAGACTTTTAGTGTGTTGTATTTCCTACAGTAAGTCTTGAGTATTTTTATATTAACTGTCCACATTTAAATGTTAAAAGATATTAATGTGGAAGAAGTAATGGAAATGTCTGTGAAATCTATTACAGCAATAACAGCAGGAGTAATAATAGATATTTAAATCAAAGACTTTTTTTACTTTCTTGCTGAGAATAAGACGAGAAGCCTGACATCCATATGTCCAGTGTTAGTCAAATATGGAGCTTCAGTTAAGTCAATGTATCTAGTGGAAGTGGGCAAAGTAATGCTTTAGAGGTGCTGTTTTTAGAGGTACAGATTTTATTACCATCAGACAGAGCCAAGCTAGCTGTTCCCCTCCATTTGCATTTCTTATGTCAACCTAAGCTATGCAGCTGCTGACTTCATATTTAGCATACAGACATCGAGTTTTGTATCTCTGGTCTCATTTAATGCTCAACAAGAAAACAAATAAGCTTCTAAAACGCCAGCCTAGATTGTGTATCAGCCTCTTCAGAGATCAACCAAATGTACAGTATGCATTAATTGCTCTTACTTCAACATTAACAACACTTGAAAGAGCCACTCTGTCTGTCCCCAGAGCTTCTGTCTTAGTCCCATCCTCCTAGCTCTGCAGCGATCTCTTTTACTGGGCTCGGGTGCTCTGTTTCCCATTTTGTTTATTACTGACATAGGCTTCTGGGTAGACAGTCTGTCAGCTTCCCCCAGAGAAAACAAGCAATCCTGTCCCGTTGCAGTGGAAGAGTGTAAGAGGTGGTTGGGGGGGGACAGGGGGGTGGTAGGAGGACAGAGTGGTGAGCCATAACTTTTAGGGCAGCGGCGGGTAACCATTCCAGCATTAGTATTCCACTGAGGCTGCCAGTGAGGGGAACAGGCCTAAGGATCCATCGCTTCACCAAAACGGAGAGGCCTGGTTCTTCCGTCAGACACTCAGTCTGTCTCTTATGTATTTAAGATGAGATGGTTTGGGGCCACTGAGAGTGAAGACTCACTGAACTCACTGTGGCGAATGAGATCTGCCAATAAAAAGGGAACATTTCTGTTTCTCCTGCAACTTTCACTACTAGGAATGAAAGGTTGTTCTGTGTAGCCAACGGCACGAACCCTGGTTTAACTGTAAGCATTCGCTTCCTGCAGCGCAACGACCATGTCTATGTACAACATCTCCACCAGATGGAGCAGACCGTATGTTTTACACATCGCAGAGGATAAAAATAAACGTTGCTTTTTATAGTATCACGAATACTGTTTCAGCTCTAGAGCTGCAATGGTTTCTGATAGAGTTGGATGAAGAACAGGCTGACAGTGCAGTCACAGCAGACTGGATGGCAAGGTTGGGCCTGTGGATGCCACATCTTATTTATGGCTGCATGAAGTGCAGGGTCAGGTCCTTCCACAGAAAGAATGAGCTTCCTTGAGGCAATAAAAAAGTCACGGTGATTGTCTGTCTACTTGTGACGACTGCAGAAACAAGTCTGCACTCCAGCAGATGAGGGAAGTAGAAACTGAAGGTGGAGTTTTGTTTTACTTGTCAGTAGATAAGCGAATATGTAAGGTATCCTGTTTCAGCTCTGTACCTGGGATGTCTCCTCTCATTGTCATGTGGGTGATTTAGTGTCATTGTTTCATCTAGAAGTCAAAAGAAGTTTAATAGGCACTCGCACCAAATGCTTGTGGTTTGATATTAAGATTTATGGTTGTTCTTAAGGCTTCTGTGGTTGAGAGATGAATAAAAAGTTGAAGAATGATATGTAACAAAGCTTCAGGCCAGATTCATGAGGTTGCACTCAGATTTTCCTGTCACTTTTCATTTGTATAGAGCAGTCAACTCAGTATCATCATAGCATTGCGTGTCCTTAAATACTGGAGTGGAGTGCAGAGTCTCAGGTCAGGGTTGGAGTTAGCTGCTGGCTGAGCTTACAATGAAGGCTCATCTGTACTGGAGTTGAATCGTCGACATTTCTCACTTTTTATCATTCGCTATTGGACCAGAAAGAGTTTTATCTTACACCTGTACAGACTCACTCATCACAGCATGAAACATTTTGGCCAAACGTTTTTAGTATTTCAGACGAACATAAGGCTGATCAGCAGCAGTCCATCACACATACACAAAGAGTGAGTAAGAGGAAGAGAATGTGAGAGCTGTAACTAAAATAAAACTGAAAACTTTGGTAGTGATACAGTGTCGACAGAACCATAGATCTTAGACAGATGCTTAATTGTTACTTATGCATTGTTAATATGGTGCATATAGTGCAGTAAGAAGAGTTAGAGGTGCTAAGTGATACTTTATTCTGCAGCTAAGTTTGTCATCTGGTATGAGTATCTAGATAAATCATAATTATTGCTGTATTGTGTGTCTCATAATGAAACCAAAATCAACATGCAACAGGCTACTGAACATCTGAGGCTTCTGCTCTTTGTTTTTCAGCAGGAAGTCAGCGAGGTTCCTCTGACCTTGCCCTCAGAGAGCCTAACCAATGGCGACATGCAGGGGGATGAGGCAGCTGAAGCCGAGGGCCCGTCCTTGGTTTCCACAGCTTCCAGTGGCGCTGATGTTGCTGCGGAGACGGTCGACCCAGAAACGGACGCCATCGTTGAAGGAAGCGCGGCGGCCCTCGTGGCCGTGGTGTCAGAGGGCGAGCTCAAGCAGCGGTTGGCGGCAGGGGGTCACCCGTGTGCCCAGTGCGACCGGGTCTTCATGTCCATGCAGGGGCTGAGGTCCCACGAGAGGAGCCACTCAGCCATGGCGCTGTTCAGTAGAGAAGACAAATACAGCTGCCAGTACTGCCAGTTCGTCTCACCCTTCAGGCACAAGTAAGTAGAAATGAACCTAGTCTGTTATTGACACCTTGCAGAAGGGGTGTGATTTATAAAGAGTAAACAAGACAACTTTGCCAAAAGTAAACACATGCTTACCAGAATGCCAATTACCACCTATAGTGATTCCATTGAATATTGATTCTGATCTGATCATTAGACCTGGTTGATTTGGTTTGGTTATGGTGGCATCAGTAAAAGCACTTTGGTACTCCAACTTCAAATGCAACTGGTGCATCTTTTTATGATGCACCCAAACAAACTTGAGATGTTTTAACAGAGAAGTTGTGAATAATTGTTGCCCGTGGCGCAAGTAGCTCTCCCCTGTTGCTTTTCATCTCACAGATCACTGTGACTGCTCCTACTCTCGCTGATGGAAAAAAAAAAAAAAAATCTGACCCAAATGCCCCATGTCTTTTTTGTAGAAACAATTTTCATTAACGATTGTGATCAGTGCAAACTTCTGGGTAAAAGCCCTTTGTGAATTTCTTGTGGCTTCTCCACAATAATAAAAAAACGCCACCCTGTGTTTTGCCAGTTTAGTATTATATCGGAAATATTTGGGTTGCATCAGCATTAACATACAGCTCTGATACATACATCAACTCCTGAATTCCTTGAAGGCAATTTTAAAGCGTGGGAGTGCTGAACTCCACCACAAACAATGAAAACTTCTAAAAAATGAAATAAATGCAGAGTGTACACCTTGAATAGCTACTCAACCTATGAATAATGTTTGATTATAACTTTCAAGGCTCATGATGTGCCTGTTCCTGCCGTATTTACCAGCCTAGTAGGTCTGAAGTCTAGTAGGAGAACAAAGCCATGTATTGACACTGTCGCTATATGTAGCCATGCTAGAGGTGTATTTTAAAGCCTTGCCCTTGTATACCTCACAGGTCTCAGACCAGCTGTTCTCCAAATCAGCTGGATGTTAAACTCATTTTGTGCCTAGCTCAGTTTTACACCATGATCTGTTTACCCTGTCACATTCCCTTTTGAATCCTCCATCTTTAAGAGTTGCTGTCTCCTAGGAGAGCAAGACAAACATTAGAAGTCAGGCAGACATTTTTGGTGGCGTGATTTGTTTTATCCATCACAGACACGCAGTGATCGAAAGGGAAAGGAGAGAGTCCTCATCACCTCTGAGCTCCCAGGTGTAATACCTCTGTACTGTATGTGCCCTGACCCAGAAAGAAGCTGCATTCCCATGCCACCTAGGAGGCTGGCATTAAAAACACAGCCACCGTCCCCACAGGCACTCACACACTCATTCCCACCAGGGGATTGTGGGTAGATGAGTTCACCCCACGGCTCCTTGTTCTGTAGTCATTGGAAAATGTGCGGCTGTTGTTTGTGAGGTAAACAGAATCGAGTGCTTCAGATGCAGCTGAAAACCCTGCTGTTGAAATCATCAAAGTGGATGCTGTAGAGTAGTACTCTGTCTCTTTCTTTCCTGTACCCTATTCTTATCACTTTCTCTCTTTATCTGCTATCCTTTTGTCCTCATTTCATTTTTTTTCTTCTTTTATCCTCTTATCTCATGTCCTATCCCCCCTTCTGTTTTTTTTTTTTTTTTAATATTTTGTGTCATCACCAGCCTGGACAGACATGTGCAGTCTCACCACGGGCACCACAAGCCCTTCAAGTGCAAGCTCTGCCCCTTTAAATCTGCCTACGTGAGTCGCTTGAAGAGCCACCTGCATAAGGCACACACAGGTAAACACACACTCACACACACACATATACATTAAACCACATCTTACAGCTGTATCCATGACTAACAAGGTATTCCCGGGCCAGAATAGCAGTCTCGTGTTTGTCATCCTCCACACTATGATGCTGTGCTTGATTTATCTCATCCAGCATAAAGCAACCAGTGGATTAGCTTGAGGAGCAGCTTCACCATTCACTGAGTACATTAGACACACCTAATTAAGCACATCCAAAAGGAATCAAAATTGGATCCAGATTTAAGCACAAACATGCCCAGATGAATATATTGTTAATATTGTTTATTTGGGAACATGATGGAGAAAATCTCAGCATGCTACAAAGGTGAAGGCATACACGTGTCTTTACTTTGATGTGATTCTCCACCTGCGAACACTTTTGTATTTTGAGCGAGCCAGACGGCAAAATTGATCCAAAGACATAAGCATTCAAGAAATGCAAAAAGAGAAGAAGAAGAAAAAAGCTCCACCTGAACAATCAATACACCAAAAAAAAAGAAACAATCGTAGAACTGGCAAACTTGAAAGGCCAATTTTCAAACGGCATGAGTGCTCTCAACTGTCTGATTGGAGCAAACCAGAAGCAGTGGATAATTGAGACAAACCAATTTTGAGTTGTGATTACATTTGGAAAGTGGAGTTTGGTGATGATGTTGACTTTGACTTTTATTCTTAGTGGGAAAAAAGTATACATTAAACCCTTCACTCTGACTCAGTTCTTTACCTAAGTGTCCTTTGGGTCCATCAAGCTAAAGAAACATTTGTGTTGATGGATCCACACCCAGGATCTTGCCTTATTCCACACAACATGCTCCTACCAGAGGTAGCTCAATAAGGAAGCAGCTTCCATATTAAAACAGCTTCTGGTAACAACATGTTACAGTCAGATCAAATTTGGTAGTAATGGCTTCACTCCTCAGGGTACTGCTTGCATTAAGCAAATATATTCAGCAGGAGCAGGAAGCAAGATGCTGTAAATCCCCCCTGGGTGAATTCAAAACTCTACCTAAGCTTTTGCCAGAAACATGCACAGTAGCCAAAACAGAATAAGTACAGTCATAAACCACAGCAGCATAAATCATAACAAATCACTGTTCTTTGTTCTGACCTCTTACCCAAAACTCCATTTAATCTTGGTCATTGTGTCAAGTGAAGTCTGACTGAGAAATAGCAAAAAGCTGCTAATAAAAACAAAAGCAGGTTCACACTGTAGCAGTAGTTTTTGTCAGGTAATACCTAATCCACTTTGTATAGTAATTTCCAAGTTGCCTGAAAATAAGGTTAAAGGTACTTGATTGTGGATCAGACTTAATATGTTTGCTAATGATTTTGTGTTTATATGTGTATTACCTCAAGACATTTCTGTTTGAACTTACATGAAACTTAGATAAACATCAACATTTTTCGCTATTGAAATTACACTAATTAGTCCGAAGGGAGCTCTAAGTGAGCACAAGGTGACATATTTGTTACAGCGAGGCTCAGAGGGGAATAGCTTTGTTTGTGGTGGAGGATGTGTTTATTATTACCATGTGGTTTTCTTTCTTCAGTATCAGCGATTTATAGTCCTCATGTAATATTCCTTTTGTATGAATAAACTTGTCAAGGTGTTGACTTGTTGTTATTGTGTGTCTTCCAGGTGAGCAGCACACCTACAAGTGCTTGTCGTGCCCATTCTCCTCCATGACCATCAGCCAGCTGAAGGAGCACTCTCTGAGAGACCACGGTGAGGCCCTGACCCTCCCCAAACTCCGGGCTGCTACCCAGGCTGCTCATGCCACCCTCAGGCCCTCCCGGCTGACCAGTAACACAGAGCAGACTCCCTTGGCCTCAGATGGTATGAGATCATGTGTAATGTAATTCTAATTGATATAACGTCATATGATACTTGTCAGGCCAGATTTTTGGAAAATCTCAATCGAGCATCAAAGCAGAATCCACTGTAACACACAGACATAATGGACATGTTTGTAAATGCAGTCTGACTTTCTGGGGATATTATCCATAAATGACTCCAGACGTTGCCCAGGAATCATCACATTCTTCAGTAATAAATGAGTCCAATAGTAACTGTCTGTACAGCTAAGGGTACACTGCAAACAGGAACTACCAGTAGTTAACTGTTAATGCTGCGTTTCCCAAATTGTAAAAAAAAACATATAATTTAAAAAAAAAAAAAAATCAGGGCTGACGCAAAGTTTTACTTCCTGTTTACATCTCCAAACATCAGCATCGACCAGTCTGTGTCTAACTCACAATATCTGAAAGAAAGCAGTGTGCACAGATTGTAGAAGTTGTTTGAGAAGTCAGGAGAGTTGGCTGCTTTAGTCTTCTTTAATGTTGTTGCACACTACATTTCTTTGCAGAGTATATTCAATTAAAGAGGCACCTTCACTGTAGGTTGGCGCGGCAGCTACCTCCCTTGATGCGATGCCATGTTTTAGGTGTTTTTAGTGTCCGTGCAGCCACTGCTATAGCTTGCAGACTGTTCTTGGCAGCAGCTGTTACCTTGCTGCTGGAGCTGTGGAATCTTCCCTGGAGCTGAAGCAGGGCAGCATTCCTCAATGCACCAACCACCACTGTCAGCTGTGCCCCACCAAGACAAATGAAGCATTGAGAAAGAACAGAGCTGACATACTGAATGTCTCACTACTGTGCCAAAGTAGCTACCTTCACTTGAATGTCTAAAATTCTGCCGTTTCCAGCGGAATAGAGGGTTTGTGCTTTTATTTTGGAAGTGGAATGTCTCTTAAAATTTGATTGCTTCTCATTAGCAGAGATCATTACTTAAACTTCTTAAAAAATGGCTTGAACAGAGCTGCAGTTTGTCTTTACATCTCCAGCTGCACCTGCACAAAACTATGAAAATTCTTTGAAATCCATCCTCATCCGTAAAATATTTCTCCTCCTCCTCTGTCTTCTTCGATTCTTCGCACAAGTAATCCACCTGTCATTTATGCAGTGTGCTGTAATAGACAGTTTTGGCCTTTAATCCATTCAAGACGACACACCACCACCTGACTACAAAATTTGTTCTCTATCCAGTATCTCATCTCCATACATCTCCACAATGCAGAAAGGATATTAAAAGCATGAGCCAACTGTGGCATTGTTTGATTCATATGAATTCCTCTGGCTCTGAGAAATTGGATCTCGAGCATTTTATAAAGTAAAAGTTAAAAAGTAAAGTTTCCCCCCCACCACCACCTCTATGCTTCCTCATACTCTGAGTGCTGAATGAGGCATTTTTCACATGAATAGATATTCTATTAGTGTCACTGTGGTTTATTTATTGATGTGTCGGAGGCTCAAAGTAGGACGAGAAGATGAGCTCGCTCAGTGTAGGCTCATGAGAAAGGGGATGAGGAGGGGAGATGGTTGGGGACGAATGATGACAGTCACAGTTACAATTCTGCATCTGTGAGACGGGTGGGGACAGTTGGTGAGAGTGCAACTCAATTTCTGGATGGTTGGATCCACTGCCGTCTGCTTTTTTTTTTTTTTTTTTTTTTTTTTTTTTTTGAATAAAAAATTAAAAACATGGATTTTCCTTTTTTGAAGAAATAATCAGACATCTCTCACAAAAAGAATCAATTTGGAGAAAATATATAAAGTAGGTTAAACCGCACCCTGCTGTGCAAAAAGAAACAGTGTTTTGGTGAGACATGAATCTCAGATGTACAGTGGCCATTTTGAGATGAGAATTAGCCCCCAGGTCCTCTTTGTATTAACATTCAGTCATTCATTCATTCATGGTGATCTGGTTAGATTTGTTCCTGCCTGTCTATGTTAGAAAATAATCATGACAGAGAAATATACTAATATGGTAATATGATAACAATATAAATACTCAGTAGCTTTGTGCTATGCTAAATCATTATGTCATTACATAATGTCACCTGCAGACCAGATGTGGTAGATGTACACACATTATTTAATTCAGAAAAAATACCAGTACACAAATGTAAAAATGTTCCATAACAAGAAAAAGCCCTCCTTTCAAAATAAAAGCACAGGTGTATATCAGCTAAATGTAATGAGAGGTTTCAGCAATTTTATATAGAATCAGGTTCAGTACTTTTCTCTAATCTTTTCATCATTTTTTTCAAAATTTCATTTCAGTTAAATTAAACTATGTGAAATTAAGTGGGGATAATGTGAAGCTCTGTGTAATCAGGTTTCTTTATGTCTCTATCCCTCTGTCAGATCCATCATACCTAGAGCCGGCTGATGTTCGTCAGCAGCTCAGTCATTACCAGCTGGCATCCCGCAGTCAAATGTCTTCCGGCTCGACACCTGGTGGCTCGACAGTGGCAGACAATCGACCGGACGGCGTCCTCACTTGTGAGTTCTGCGAGTTCAGCTCTGGCTACATGCAGAGCCTCCGTCGCCACTACAGGGACCGTCACGGTGGCAAGAAGCTCTTCAAGTGCAAAGACTGTTCCTTCTTCACCTGCTACAAGTGAGAAGACTTCAGCTTGACGGAGAGAAATAGGACAATCAATGAAATCTTGTATGCTTTGCTACATGCTGTGGGCAATATATTGAAGTCCACTGATTCCTCTATCTGCCCTGTAAATCTGTTCCAGGAATAACTTCACCATGCATGTGGAGGCGGGACACAACAACAATGCACCTGAGGACCTCCCTAAAGACCTGCGCTGCCCTCTCTGCCTCTACCACACCAAACACAAGAGCAATATGATTGACCACATTGTCCTGCACAGAGGTACATAGAAAGCTTTTCATTTAAAAGAATTGTTCAACATTTAGGGAATTTGATATCTAGCCAAGGGTCAGATGATTATGCCTGACACAGCTAATGTAGATTTGCATAGACTGGAAACAGTCCTTCACTGGCTGCAGTGATTTCCAAGATTTTCCTCTGGTGGGCTGGCATCCTGAGGCCTCCAGGAAGTTGCTGGACCCTTCAAAACAAGAGCATTGCACATGATTCCTCATAAGACTGCAACTTTTAATTTTTTCAGGCAGATGTTATTACCTGTGGACAGACCCAGACAAACTGTTTCCACCTCGTTTCCAGTCTTTAAGTGAGGCGAAACTACACTAAACCATTGACAAAGAAGTGAATAATGTGAAAAATCGAAACCTTAATTTACCATAAATGAAACCTTAGATGTGAAACCTAACCTAACCGTAACTCATAACCTTTCAGTTGGCAGTTGTACCGTATTATGCAATAATGGTTGTTTAAATGATGTAAGAAAATTCTACAGAATAAGGCTTATCAGATTTAACTGAATAGCTGAGGAACTGAACAGACGCTCTTTCATGATATGCAGCTTGTAGTCCACCATAAGAACTGCATGATACTAGTAAGTAAAAACAACATGCACAAAGGGAGGTTTTAGATTTGAAATATTTTTGTTTACTATGTATCAGAACATTCATAAGAACTGAAACTTACAAAAAAACAAAACCTGAAACTGGTGAGTTAGTGAGACTTGTTTGGGTAGTTTTTAGATCACACTGCCTTCAGTTACCTTGAAGTGTGTTTGTGTTGAAACCGAGAAAATGACAAAACCACCGAAAGGTAACAGTCACTGTGATTACACTTTTCTCTGTGCTGGGATGTGTGTAAGATTGTGTGTGGGGACAAGTGTTATTTGATATCTCTCCTGTGCCTCCACATCTCCCCCTCTGTTTCCACCTCCACCTTCACTTCTTTCCCCTTCTTCCTCCGACCTAATAATCCACATCACTTTCTTTTCTCCTCTTCCTTACACCAGAGGAGCGAGTGGCTCCGCTAGAGGTCAGCCGCTCCAAGCTGTCACGCCACCTTCAGGGCCTGGTGTTTCGTTGCCACAAATGCACCTTCACATGCTCGAGTGACCAGGCCCTGCAGCTGCACCTGCAGAAGCACGCTGAGATCAAGCCTTACCAGTGCCAGCTCTGCTATTATGACAGCAGTCGACGGAGTCAGCTAGAGGAACATCTCCGCCTGGAGCACAAGGTCTGTTGGAATCAAAACAAAATACAACTTTTCGTCTGTGACTAAATTTAAAATGATATACCATAAATTGGTTGGTTATAATGATTATAAAGAGAGGCCACATTTCCCAGCTAAAAGACATTTCTGGTTTTTCACCATCACTTTCAGAGAATGTGGTTTTCTGCTAATCATCAGTCTGTATAATGTCTGTAGCATGACTTGCTTACATCCTTTACGTTCTAATGTTTTTCATTTGGCCCACAAAGTTATTTTTATAGTCAAAATCTTGTGGCAAGTGAAGACTCTCTATACAAGCTAATGAATGTAAAATGAAAGTCTAGACTGGCTTTGACATATATGGAGTCTGAAATAGCAGACAAATGGGTACTTATAACAATAGGATGAGATGAGTAGGTGTGTGTGTGTGTGTATATATAACCCTAACCCTAACCCTATATATATATATGTATATATATAATATAATATATATATATATATATATATATATATATATATATATATATATATATATATATATATATATATATATATATATATGTATATATATATAGACAGCTCAAGCTTCTGTATATTGAAACCCCATCCAGGAGAGAAAAGATTTCATCTCTTGCTGCCTTCAATGGGGTAACTCATGAGATGATGTGAGAAGGCAGATGGTATTTTAGGAGTTTACAGTACATTAAACTTTAAAGGGCACCCGGTTATCATTTTTCATTCATTACATGACTAGATCCCTGATTTCACACAAAGCATGCTGGGATGTCCAGCCCACCTGTTACTCTCAACGGGTTATAGATGATGGATGAATGGATAATAATTATATTAACACGTCCACGTACATCCACTGACATCTACACATCCACAATAATACTCAAGTTGTTTTAGTTCCTGTGTGGCACAATATGGCATCTGTGGATCGTGGGTAAAGAGACCAACCCTGTAGTTGTCAAGAGGGAGGAACTTGATATTTCTGGAAATTAGGAAGGATCTGATATAGGTCGGAGGAGGGACCAAGCATATCAGGAACAGTGAGGAGGAGAGCTCGGTGAAAAAGACAGAGAATTTCTAATGTTTTTTAATCAGGTGAATGTGGAGAAGATTTATAATTATGTATTTGTTATTTGTATTATTTATGAATGCACTTGTAATTGTAGCTCTCAGCATAGTTAAGCACCCTCCTCATTCATGTCATCATTTGGTAAGGAATGGTCAAGATGTTAGTGGAGAAAGCAAAGAGGGAGAGCCTGTAGATATTTTTTGATCTGCCTGGAGTGTGACCACCAGCTTCAAGAAGCTAAGCCATAATTTAAAAGCTGTGACTCATTAGTCATCAGCTACACAGAGCAACCATTTAGCACTTCTCTATCTGACAGAGTCGTAGGTTTTAATCGCTCATCAGGCAGTAAATTCATTTTATTTTCTTGCTGTTGGAATACTATAAGCGTATGCTGCAGTGTTGGAAAAGCTTGAATATCCATTATGGGCCTGGGTGTATCTGTTGTTGAAAAGGAGGAGAGATACAGCTCATCCACTGTAGGCAGACTAGAGGGACAGACACTGCTGGGAGGCGGATTGCAGGCTCCAGCTCTGAGTCTTAAGGGAGGATGGGAGGAGGGAATTACTCAGAGGGAGTGCCATAATTTACTGTACAACAAGTTGCATAAGCAATGAGATGAGCAAGAGATGTTATTAAAGCATCCATCTTTGTTAAAATGACTTGCGGTACATCTTACATCCTCTTTAGTTCAGTCCTCACCTGTATTACACAGTGTACAAATACACACAGACCCTCAGTGTTTTATTCCGTCAAACTAGATCTTACTAATGGAAACAATGAAAATAATATGAGCATATGACTGTCAACTGAGACTGGCCTTCACCTTCAAAGGCTTCTTATTTCAGTTGATTTAGGACTTTAGAGAAAAAACATAGAAATTGGTGAATAACAAGAACAATCACCCTAATTTTTTTTTTTTTTTCCGTGCACGTCTCAAAGCAAATTGACAAATGCCCAATGTTTCTGCTCAGGTTATCCGCAACTTTGAGCTGATGGGCCGTGTCAACTTGGACCAGCTGGAGATGATGAAGGAGCACGGGAGCAGCGCAGAGGACGAGGAGGAGGAGCGAGAAATGATTGAGATGGTCATAGATGGAAAAGTACCTACAGAGGAAGAGGAGGAGGAGGAGGAGGAGGAGGAGGAGGATGAAATGGAACTTATAGAAAACATAGGGGATGAACAGAGAGAGGTAGACGACGAAGAGATAGGGGATGACATCAAAGAGGAAGAGGAAGACGATGAGGAGGGAGAGGAGGAGGAGGAGGAAGAAGAGGAGGAAGTTAAGGCAGTGGAGGAAGAGAAGCCAGCCCTACAAGGTAAATACAGATGATGGTCAATGAAGTCTCTACATAATGTCCATATCCAGTGACCATTTATAAACACCCCATTAATTCAACTGAGAAAAAGGAAGCATGTAAAAGAAAAAAAAAACACTCTCACACAAACATGTCAAGCACAATTGGTAGTAGTTTACTTCACACCTTGTCAAGTCAAAAATGCAACCCAGTGGTATCTAATGCTGCATATGAGCTAATCTCACCTCAGCCTTCTGCACAAACCTACTGAGATCACACTGGTAACAAGTATCTGCTGAAAAGCCATTTGATATCTTGTTCTCAGTTATTTTAGATCAAATTGTGATCTGTATAAAAAAAAAAAAAGAGAAAAAACACCCTCCTGTGTCTCATACTGTATGAGACAAAATAAATGTGGTCATAAGTAAGAAGACAATTACACCTCCAGAGTATTATTTATTTTGGAAACTCTATTACATATGTCTTAATGTGTTTTTGCTGTCCTTCAGGAGCACTGTTTGTCTTCCAGAGTCTCATTGTTATTCTTTTTTTATTAAATTCTTCAAGGCTGCAAGTTACTGAATATACTTGACTGGTGTTAGTTGCTCTATAAAAGAAAAAATAGAGCTAACACAAGCTAATGCTAACAACTATGCAGCATTTATTCCTAATACATTGAGTATTTTTACCTGATGATTGGAAAATTAAATTTGCAATACTGTTTGTATATTAATGAAGAAATGAATAAACTTGGTTCTGTTCAACTTTAGTGACAAATAAGAAATAAACACTGTAGTATGAGACTAACCAATCATTTTAACTCTGTTTCCCAGAGGTCCTCTCATCTCCTACCAGCAGTAGCAGCAGCAGCAACTCTGGGCCGAGCGCTGTTGAGAAGCGTCTTCCCTGCGAGTTCTGTGGCCGCTGCTTCACCAACAGCCTCGAGTGGGAGCGACATGTCCTTCGACATGGCATGTTAGTATTTTTTTTTAATCTTTCTCTTCTTCACCCTCTCTCTCTCTCTTTGTGTGAGCTATTTGTTGAATTGCCATGAAGTTTGGCACAGACAGTCATAGTTCCACCCTCAGGATGAAATGTAATAACTTTGATGATCTTCATTCTTTTCATCTTGCACATCATCATGTAAAGTTTTTTGTTTGTTTTTTTTTTCAGTAGTTTTAATTACAACCTTATTATGCCAAAACAAAACATAAATCTTAGGCTTACTTTTCTACTCAGGGTCAGCTAAACTCTATTTAATGTTTAGTTCCAATTAGCCAGTGTTAGCATGCTAAATTGCTAAGTCAAAATAGTGAACATGGTAAATACCACACTTGCCAGACCTGTCAGGCAACAGCATGTTAGCATTTAGCTCAAAACACCACCACTAGCATGGCTGTAGATGTTGGTAGCTAGTAATTATATTGGTAATTAATCTTATTGTTGTTAACTTATTCTGGTTTTATACCTACTTCTGCTTTTTCCTGCATTTTCAGGACGGTTAACAACAGTCGGGTGGAAACCAGCACCGCTGCTGCAGTAGAGGCCTCAGCTTCTTCTTCCACTGTCTCCTCTGTCCTCATGGACACAGGACTGGACCTGTCCAGCACCAGACAAGAGGAAGGGAACCCTGCTGATCTGGCACTGAGAAATCAAAGCCAGTATATGGAGGACAAAGAAATGCTCAACACCAAAAAGGATCAACAGTTTGGTTGAACAGATCGTGGCCTCTTGGTAACACTGGGTAGGATCAGCACTGAGTTGGATCTTAAAATACAATGTCAAAGGAAACAAAAAGATTGAAATGGAAAAAAGTGACTTCCTATGAGTTGGCACATTATTAGATTTTAGGTGTTACATATATAAGTATTAGGTTGTGCTGCATAAAACGGCTGAGCTCTTTACATGAGCGGTCCCCTAGGACAGATCTTAATATATTGGTAACCAATAGTGAACAGAACTCTTTATTGCTGACATTCTGGTCAAATCTACAATGAAAGATCCCACCTAGATAAAAGTAAGCTATTTATAAAGAACTTTGTCCAAAATGATGAACTAAATTTAGCATTTTATTATTTGAAGCACCTTTTACTCCCCCACCCCCACAACCCCCTGCCCCCCCCCTCCAGAGCAGGGGCACTGTAAATTTACCTAGAAGAATCAAAAAAGATATGAAAGCATTTACAACCGTGGCCCACTGTAGAGCTACCGTCTCTTGTTTCTTGTTGGAGTTTGAGCCTTTTTTCATCTTAGCCTTGTGTTAATGTGTAGAGGTTTTCCTTGAGGAAGAGTCGCACCTTATCTATTTTAGCAAAATCACCAATCATCTTTTATTCATTCGTAGAAATTACTGACAATTCCCCCCAATGTTTGTAGCAAATTGCTATACCTTAGGTCCCTTAATATTATACTGCGTATAAGCCTTCAGCCTGTGGCACCGTTCTCATTTTCACTGTACTATTTTATTGTCCAGTAATTTCATTGATAAAATCATAGAAATAATGATAATACTTTCAATGTCTTTTTCCCCTGTAGGTTATCATGTTGTTTGTGATCCAGGTCACAACCCCGGTCAGAATAACAGCAGAGAGAGATTTGTAACATGAATTATCCATTAAGGGTTAGCCTGGAGCATAACAACAGGTTTGTGGCATCTTGACCAAGACACAGAGATTACACTTGTCTCTTCAGTGGAAAATGCGTGATGAGATGAGCCAGAGTCCAGCTCAGTGCACATACCTTTAATTGCAGATGTCATGTGCACCTCTGGATGTGGTCTGATTGCTGTGCACAGGATCGGACCACACTACGTACAGCCAAAGTGTTGACCACCACGGCTGATGTACTGATGCCAGCGTGCAAGTGCCTTATAATGCAGTTCTTCTAATGGCCACTGTATGGCTTTAATTGTTTTGTTTTGTTTTTTTTTTAAAGTCAAATTTTTTGAATGAACTAGGAAAATTCCCAACCTCTCTCTCAAAGTATAAAGTCAGGACATACTCAACATCTGTTCTCACTAATGTGTGCCTTAGTGGCAATTTGAGTCCTTATTTAGCTAAAATCAGATTAGATTAAAATTCGACTCAGCTTTATTCTAATAACAAAAATGCTTAAGCGTCTATCAAGTTCAGAGCAAAGAGGATGTTGAGGCTTGAAGCTTTGGTTTGAACCAGATTTCAAGAAAATACATATGTTTTCCTATCAGTGGTAAATGCTTTAGGTTATTTACCAGGGGTTTGAGATCTACTCTGACATTTCTGCTGCCACCATGATCCAGTGGGAGTGAAGGGAATTTCATTCGTTCCACTCACAGCATTGGGATATTAGAGCGGTTTTCATTGGAACTGTTTCCTACCAAATAAATAGTCCTTATGAAACCTGTTGAGAACGTGTTCTACTCCATTATCTGGAGTAAAGGAGGAGACACTGTTTAGGGGAAAAATGCTGCTAGTGTGTATATGTGTGTGTTTTGTTTTGTTTTGGGTTTTTTTGCTAATGTTGTTGTTGTTGTTGTTTTTCCCAATGATGTGAGCCCCACAAATGAAATTCCATGCAAAGATGGGTATATTTAAAGCCATGATTGCCAGATGTCTTGGCCTTTTACATTCAGCCCACATGATTACCTCAGCTCCATCCAAGTTCCTCCACAGAGGCCCTATTTGGATGTTCAGGCCCCAAATCACAGACAGGCTGGCACATGGTGCAACTCAAAATTCAGGCTTCAATAGGTCTCCTAATGTAAGGCTGATGCCACAGTCTTGGCTATGGTCCAGTTTTGACATGATGGGATCCACTGAAAAGACAAGTGTTAATGAGGTCAAAAAGCCACACAACCATTTGTGTCTACATAGAGTTACATGTGCCACCGGAACTGTATGTTGAAGAATGACTTTTCAAAGGTGTTGAATACCCCCCTTCCCCTTGAAACTGAGACCCCTTTAAATTCTCCCCCTGTATTGACACAACTGTCCTAGCCTGCATTTGTGTGCTTCTTTTTAGACAAAGTTGTCGTGTTATTGTCGATATTGACAAAAGGCAGAGATTGTATTTGCTGGAATTTGCTGCTTGAATGCCCTAAAGCCTTATAAAGAAGTGAATAGCAATTAAGTCAAATTTATGTCCCCAAAAAAATCCAATAAGGAGCATAAAAACAGTCTGAAATATTATGACTGATAACTACAATTAAAAATTTGTAGAGGAACGCAGTTAATTGAATTGTGTTCTTGGTACCAAAATATTTACCAAGCCTGCTGTGTTTGCTGCTGTGATTGTCTTTCCTGAGCATTGAACCTTTGATTGAAATGGTAAATCTGGGTTTGGACCGTAGAATTTTAGAATTGGAGTTCTATTGGTGGAACCCAGGTAAACTACATGTTTGCAGCCATGTATAGAAAACAAAACTACTCGTTAAGTGTTTGAACTGTGGTGTTTCAGAAAGGATACTTTAACCCTTTTTTCCTTTAGGTGTTCTTATTTTAAAAAAGAAAAAAAAATAAATCTAAAGATGATAGATTACCCTTCGGGGCTTTTTGAGTCCCCAATCCAACATTATTACGCTGTTGTACAATGTCTGGTTACGATGAAAAATATCTCCTTTTTTGTACTGTGATGGGAATGAGCAGATAGGAAGAGCAGTGTGGTTGTACAATATTTAAACACATGAAGGAAAACGATGCCGTTCTCTCATAATTAATGGTCAGGACTTTTATTCTGAAGAAGAAAAACATGGGAAAGTAAGGAGGCAAGGAAAAAAAACTTGTTCCTTTGGGAGCATTTCCTCAAACTGCTCGGTGTCTTTCTGGGCTTGGCCACCAGCTGGGTTATAACCTGTAGGTCCCTCTGAGATCTAGCTCGCACATGTCTAATCCAACAATCTGACACTCCGGTATCTTGTACCCATGGCCAGTAAGGGCGTCAGCTCACCTGCCCTTAGTCTACCCAGTCGACAATGTATGGTGGGACTGTAGCAGCCCCTCTGCTCCTCAGTCCTTGTAAAACTTTAAAAAACCAGTTGAGTTGGTGCTGAATCTCAAAGCCCTTTTTTTCTGCTTTACAGGACCAGCTTGTAGCTTTTTGAAAGTAAAAACTGTTTGAAAACTGTTGTTGTAGTAATAAGCTTTGTAAGGCAGCTTATTACCCAGTTTTAGAGCCCGGGTATAAACCGGATGATGAACTGGGACAATCTGGGTAATAAAGCTGTCAACCCAAAACTATTTGTTGTTCTGTGATCATTTGAATAGAAAATGACTATGAATCCCTCACTGTGTGCAGTCTATAGACTGTAATATTCCCAGTTTACCCAAAGTTAAACCCCTGCTGACAACACACTGGATACTTGTATATATGTTTAGTTTGTTTCCGATGCATTTCTCTTTTCAGACTGTTGTCTCCATAGTTTGACACTAGAATCTCTCCTTCTTGCCTTTCTTCCCATATAAATCTGATTACCTGATGGTGGGTTGTGATGTTGCCTAGAATGATTGTTTACAATTTTATTCCATTTATCTCTGGATATTCTGTAAATATTGTAATTCATTGTCTTTTTTTAACTTGATAATAAAGTTATCAGATAACGGTTCATTGTCTCTCTCTCCTCTCTGTCATGCCATAAAAATGTAATTATGCCTCTGAAATGTGGCCTTTCCTCGCTTGACACTGAGATGTTATGAGATAAGACTGAGCTACAGTATATGTCATAATTTATATTTAAAATTGTGCGAACATGATGTATTTTTTTAATATATCTCCTGCATACTCGATGCTCTTGATATCACACATATCACTTCCTTAGGTGTAATATATAACTTCCGCTGCCCTCTAAATCAGTGAATTATGCATATCAGTGCAGATGTCAAAGTATTAAAATTCCCTGATAAGTAAGCTCACTGAATAGCAAATTGAGAATAATGTGTAAGTTAAGTGTTTGAAGGGCAAAGGGACAAGTAAGGAATATACAAGTGCTACAGTTAAACAAGTGGTGTTTTTCTAATCCAATCACATTTAATCTAATCTTTAAAACACAATCAGACTGATCAAACGGTGAGTATACTTCATGCCTCTTACAGCTTGCTGTGTAATGGCTATTAGAAGACACCATCGTTTTTATTGGGCAGCTGTTAGGAGGGCTGAAACTCATCTGGAGGCTCCTGAAAGGTCCCTAAGGAAGTGACCAGAGACAGGAAAAAAATACCTGTCTTTTACCTCTGGAGCCAGCCTTATCTTTCTCTGATAACATTCTTCTCTTGAATCTGTGGACACAAATGATAATTTGGGAGTGACAGTCTTGAGTAGGCCTGCAGGAAGCACCAGATATTTTTAACCACAGCACATGACTCTATAGGGATTGCAGGACTAATGATTGGGGGGGATTGTCATGAAATTTGGGACGGACCCTCATGGTGTCCAAATGATGTATCTTAATGACTTTGGTGATTTCCTGATGTTCCCTGTCATGGCACCAGGATCCTGTGTATGAAGTGTGAAGTGTCTAGAAACTGTTGGATTGCAGTGAATTGTTGTTTGCATTCACGTCTCTTGCAGGATGAAAAGTAACAACTCTGGTGGTCTGAGAAGTGCTCCATCACCATGTTCTCCGTCCACACAAGAACGGAGAACATGGTGAGCAGTGTCTCTAGTATTTCTTGATGATACTCAGTGGAAACACTCTGGTTTATTGAGGCTGCACTCAACACATACACTTACATACTTACTCCTCCAAAGTTCATCACATTTCAATTTTAATTTCTCTCAGTTGTTTTTGCTTTTGTGCAACATGCTTCCAGTTTCCAGTGACACATGTGATTTTTCTTCCCAACATGTCCAGAGAGACCTTGGAAACAAGCACTCATGGTGCCAGGAGTTTGTCCACAGGAAATAGCTCCAGGCTGAGAAGGCATCTCAGTGGCCTCCACTCTGTTACACCCTTCTACCCTTCTGTTTCTCTCTCTCTCTCCCTCTACTCCACTCTACTCTAATCCACACCCTCTCAGAGATCTGCTGACCAAAACCACAAACCCTGCAAACGTCAGTTGTGAGTGTGTACTCATACATCTTTGTGTGTCTGTGTAATGCACATGCATGAAATGCTGAAGCTCTTGCACCCTACATACTACACGTCATTCAGATGACCTATGCTGCTAGTGTTTTCCTGTTGAAAGCATTGGTTTCACACATGTCTTCTGCATTTCCTCTCCTCCCTCTTTTAGAAGGCAGGAGTCAGTAGAAGTCTTTATTTCACACGTCTCACATCATCACTTAAAAATATCTTCAAGTCACCTGAGATCAGGCTGTACTCTCTGTGGCTCACCACTTCAGAGGGGGCTGATGGCAGACTGACGACCCCTGGAGACAGGAGCAAGAGGCACAGCCACAGTGGGGAGAGGGGAAAGGAGGACACCACTGCTGCTGCTGCTGCTGAGTGAAGCGACATAAGGAATGCCTGGTGAGTGTGTGTGCTGAGGCCAGGGCAGGTGAGGGCACTGCTCTTGTCGTAATAACTGGTTGACAGAGATAGAGGGGGAGAGGACTGAGAGGAGAGATGGAAGGGAAAGACAGGACAGAGGGGTGAAGAGTAGCAGGAGGACAGGGAGGGACTCTTAAGAGGAGTGGGGGAGACTTATGCATGCAGTCATAGAGAGTAATTCCTTGCTTGAGGGACCTAGGGTTGTTGAAACTTGTGATAACAGCATATTTAACACTATCTTGAGCTCAGTGAGGGCAGCATGTTTATTCCACCTGTTGCATCACAGCCCATTCAAGACCACATGGCTTCTTTTGTCCCAGAGACAAAGAAAAACCAGTCTCCAGGAAGTCAGTCTCCCAGCATCTTTCACCTTGTGTGTGAAATCTGCAATTCCATCTCCAGTTGGTCACTGCATGGCTCAGGACCTTTGATGTCACCAGGTCATATGAAAGGAGAAATGCAAGCTCTTCACCCCTCCAAGCAGCCCTCTCCTCAATGGGAGCTGCTGCCCCCTAACCTCCATGTGGCCTGCATGACGCAGAAGCCTCCACTGGACTGAACCTTGGTAGCAACACAAGAGCCTCCCCAAGCGTAGAGGAACGATTACCAACTGGCACGACACAAGGCCTTGCTAGTTGGGTTCAACAACAAAGGAACAAGGCAGAGAACAAAGGAACTGATCTCCATCTTTGATTCAGCCCTTTGGCCCCAAGGTGGATTTAATGCAAATTAAATCCTATTACTATATGTAGTAATTTATTAATATTTTGCTGTTCATATCTTTCATAGCCAACAACGCTCACTAGTGCACTACATATAAATGGTGCCATTCATGTGAGCCAGAGCACAACAAAAGTCCACACACATAGCAGCGGCATCAAGATGTTTGATTTGCCAGAAGAATTCCTAACACAAACATTAAAAGCACTGCAGTGCCCTAGCTTGCATGGTTGAGTTGTTACTCTGTCTGCTGTTCATAATGTCTTCAGCTGAATTGGTGTCTGCTTGAGTAGTATGTGTTCCTGGGAGGATTAGTTAACAGAGTATGCATCAGGAAATGGTTGTGCAAACAACCTTGTTCACTGTCCCTTTCCAAAATCAGTAGCATGTGTGTTTGTGTGAATGTATGTGAATATTGGAGGCATTTCAAATATATGCATCTCTGTCAGACAATTAGAAATTTTGGGTGTCAATGGTAATCGATCCCACGACCTTAACATCACAGCTAATCAGACAGACACATGGCTGTCATTGTCTCTGTGAACACTGACATTAAGGCGGAGGGTGTATTTGTGTGAGTGTGTGTGTTGGACTTTGACAGTAAAGAAAGTGATACAACACCTGTGTCACCCTGGCAACCTCAGAGGCCATCAGACAGTAAATAACCTGAACAGACTGGCCATTCATTACAGTGGCCTGATCACAACATATTGTGCGTCTTTTATGATTGGTAAGTATTTTTTACCAAGTGTTATGTAAATAAATAGTATGGTGGACCCGGGGGCTCAACAAATCCCACAGAGGGCAAATATGTTGCCTGGGTCAACAGAGGGTGAGTTTATTATTGGGCCTGGCTGCTGTCTCAGCAACCAAGCTGGGTGATGGGAAGCCACCACTATGTCCTATCTGTGAAGGAGACAGTGGTGGAGGGCTCAACACATCAGACTGGATAGGTCAATGGGTAATGGCATTGACTGTCGATTGGGATAGGCTGAGGTATTAATCCCACACTGATGGCTAAAATGCTCTGAATGTAAATGTGAGAGGCACCAATAATTTTTTATTTTTTATTTAAATGGACCATGGACCTTTGACCGTAAAGTAGGTTATAAATACGGCAAAATATCATAGATGTAACTAATAATGTCGTTTAAAACACTGTCAGCGGGATATGACTGTGGTGTAATGTTAAGGTTGACCGGCGGGGGCGCTCTAGCCTGGATGAGTCACACAGAAGAAGAGAAGCGAAAAGTCATGGCGGCTGACAGTTTGTAATGAGCCAACAAAAACAGCAAAGACTCTTGCAAGTTGGATTTACAACGTTCAAACCAGGCGCGGGGATTAAAACTCAGTCGACAAAATGCTGATAACTTTGAAAACCTTACAGCAGCAGACGTTCAAAATCGACATCGATGAAGAGGAGACGGTAAGAGTGGAAACCATGCATCTGTGAAGAAGGGGGTGGAGTGGGAGTTGGATATGTCCTGGAACCGAGTCCTGCAGTTTTTTGAGTATTTGAAACGAAGCGATGTCTGTGTAACAAAGACAGAGAAATCTTAAAATTTTATTTCAGCTGTTCGACTTAATATGACTCTTGTGTGTCGCGGGACTTGAGACGGATCGGCGTCATTTATTAATCACTGATCATGAAAGTAGTTTGTATTGTCAGCTCTTAGCCATAGCCCACTTCATGTTCCAGATGGGGGGGGAAAGATGTCAAGTTAACCCAGCTATAACTGTAGCTTTTAATGTTAATGAAGCAGCAAGTGATGATGAATATCCACTGTTTATTTTGTGGTAAATAAGTAAAACTAACACATAAGTAGCAGTTAATTAACATCTAGTCTAGTTAGCTATTATCTTTGAATAAGATAACGTCAGTTTGAATTTAAGCTAGCGTAAACAAGCACTTCACGTCTGATCACAATTCAAATGAAAAGTTTCACCGTCGATGTTTTAGGTGTCATGGCTGCTACACAGTTCTATAAAACTTAACATTTTGACTTTTTGTATGACGAAAGGCAGCTTGTCCTTAACTTTTGCTTTCGATGAGGCTGAATAGCTACATGATTCATTAGCATGTCAACATATCCACATATTGAGCGAACACTCATTTTTGCTATAACATGAATTATATATTCAGCATAGTTTTTTTTTTTAATTATTAAGTTTGACGCAAGAGCCATAAGTGTCGTGCCTATTCAGCTTCAGTTTTATGATGTGATTGTAGTGCACTGCACACTTTGCACTTTATTTTTTTTAGCTGGTTATATAATCAAGGCTGGACAAAATGGTGACATTAAGGTGAAAGGTGAAGCTTTACTTTTATTTTCAAGCTACAGTAGAGCAGAGGAAATACTGCCTTAATAAATGCAAGTGACCTCTTTTTCACAGGTGAAGACATTAAAAGAGAGGATTGAGGAGGAGAAAGGAAAGGACAATTTCTCAGTTGCTGGCCAGAAACTGATATATGCTGGTATGTTACCCAATTTTACAATTGTGGCTTATTGTGAGAAGTGCATGACACATATAGTCGAGCAGAATAGATTTTAATGAAGGAGAATAGATTTTAATTCAATTACTTTTTTTTTTTTTTTTTTACAACCTATTAATATTTGCAGTAAATTGATGATGCTGCTGAGAAACCTGAAGTGTAAATATATATAGTAATTGTCTTTCCTTTAAAGGTATGTTCATAACCCATAACTGAAAAAAATATTTGACAGTGGTGCTAGGTGTAGAGAATCCCAAGGAATTTGCAGAAATCAGGAATGATATGCATATTTATAATTTCATGAATATTCTTTTAATTATACAAATATTAAATAATTCAAAGGATTAACATTATAGTTCATATAATTTAAGTTGATGTGTGGGGTATTTGCTGTTATTCCTCATTTTAATAGGTTAGACTACATAGAAAATATGGGCTCTTGAGCAGAAACTCATTGCGTTACATGCATAGGGCCGGAAAAAAAGAGCACCACAGCTTTCGCAGCTATGGCCTAGATTGTGTTTAATGCAGCATGGCACCACATGGTAAGTGCCTGCACGAACAAGCGAGAAACCAGATGGCGAGACTTTGTAAAGATGGAAGAGGATATGAGAGCATCACCAGGCGATTGAGCATAAGCTGAAACACAGTTAGAGCAGTGGTTAGTAGGTATGGGAGGAACCACACCACCAAGAACAGAAGGTGCAGGCGCTGTCCTTGGAACAATGACACCACACATAATTCACTATTTACACAACGTTGCCTTGAGAAAGAGACAGGTAAGTGCTCAAGGATGGTACAAGGATTATCTATGGGAAACAGTTTTTATTTTTTTCAGTGACTGATCAGGACACTTTCTTACAACACATGCAAACTGCTTCCAGGTCAAGTACACAATAAAACACGGAAATCAAAGAGTGAAATTTCACTGTTTTTACTCTTTTGCATGTGGTTTTTAATAATGACCTTTCATTCATTACAGTTTTAATTAGTCAAACATTTGTCTTTGAAATTAATTGACTGAAAACTAATATTCATATCCCATTATAAAGAGACAGGATTTGAAATAACTGAATATTTTAGTGACACTCACCTGCTATGTGCTCAGTTTTGTCAGGGGTTAGGGTTTACACTAACTGAATCTGCTGGCTGCTGTTTATTCCATCAGTGCTTCTCTTGTAGCTCCTTTGCTCACAGTGCTGTGCAGTTTCATGGTTTTACTGGAGCACCGCGTCCTACTCCTGACAGCTGAGACACACCGAGGAGACTAACAAGAGTTGTAAATACATCTCCCATACAAACAAAAATGATCTGAACAGTCCGGGATCAGAAAAATGTAATGATTAGATTTAGCTGTTGTGTTTTTTGTTGACTGACTCCATTTCTGAGTCACAGTGTGGGGATATGCTTTGGTTTACAGTTGAATTAAAGCCTGAGCCTTTAAGTGGCCTTCATTGAGACGGATACTGGCAAACTTCTCCCTTTCCTCTCACTCATGTTATGTCTAATTTCTGTATGTAAGTGTAAAGAAGTAGCTACTTTAACATCTATAATAGCTGATGCACTCAGTGGATTTGTTATATTCATCCATCCGAAGGACTGAATGGAAGTATTTCTTTCACATTATTCGAGGTGCTGGAGAGAAGGTCAAGGGGATTGCTAACAATATACAGAGAAGTGCAAGAGGGTTTCACTGTCTTCTCAGGCTGCCTGCCTTCATTTGTGTTGCAGTATTTGTCTTTCTAAAGATGCATTCAGATAAGGTTTGATGAGCCAGGGGAAAAACTAGTTAGTATTTAAGATTTGTGTGAAAGTAACTCAGTGATTGCCTTTAAAACAGTGTATGAGCATATGATTCTTTTCAAAGCAGTTGGGGTATGTGTGATTTCACTTAACATGGTGCAACATGCACATACACCACGCAAAAAAAAAAGCATGTGACAAAAGCAGATGATTGAACAGCTCACCAGTCTCCTCTTCACTGATACAGTGTGAAACCATTGTTTGTTCCAACACTGCACGTTGTTTCAGAGTCAGCGGCAAGTGGTGTCTGTTGTTGTGACTCATTTTTCTGTTTCTTCCAGGAAAAATCCTCAACGATGACACACCCCTCAAAGAGTATAAAATCGACGAGAAGAACTTTGTGGTCGTCATGGTGACAAAGGTTCGAGAAAGGAAAACAATTGTTTTTATATTTGGCGGGCTGTTGTGTTGTGGATATATTTTAAGATCTGTTTTTTTCAATCTTTATGATAATTATTACTTTTTGTGTAGCTGTATTTAAGATGGCTGTGGATATAAAATGGTTGGGATTTTGCTCATACTGCGAGTTTATGAAGTCCTGTCCACATCTTTCAGCTGTACGTTCTCCCTGGTGATAAACATTGTACAGTTACCTACTGCTACTACTCTAGTGAAAGCAGTAATCATGCTGAACTTTGTCCGTGCAGATTCAGCAGTCAGATGATTACATTGCCTTGTCATTTTTATTGTGGCTATGGTATTACATTGGAGAAAGAAAATAGAGAATGGAATGGGAGTACGTGTTTGCAGATGCATATTATAGGAAGTAAATTACAACTGCAAATCAACACTTTAATCCCAAGTTAAAATCACATGACCCTTTATGATAAGGGTGAAGTGACACTTTTTTTCACTTATTGATAATTGTCTTGCAGCCCAAAACAACCTCAGCCGCCCCACAGCCTCCACCCGCCACCTCAGCTCCCAGCACTACCACAGCTTCCACAGCAGCTCCCGCCGCATCGTCCAGCTCAGAGAACACAACAGAGCGCCCAACTACAGATGAAAAACCAGAGGAGAAACAGTCATCCACTGCTGCTCCTGCTTCCTCCCCAGTCAGGTAAAGATGGGTCAATGTTTGTCTTCAACTGGCTGATCTGATATCAGTGTGTCTGGCTGTGAGAAGGTACACACAGGTCACACTTGGCCTAACATCTGTTTTCTCTTACAGAAGCTCTGAGGTATCAACAAACACAAGCCTAATTGATGAGGCGGTTTCAAATCTAGGTGAGGCTGTATTTGTAAACCTAACATATAAACATGATTGTTTTTCTTTTTAATCGCTGCTTGATCTGACAGAAATGTCATTATGAATCTGCTGTAGGAGTTTTGTTTATTTGATACAAACTGCATGCATTTTTTTGAAGTAGTATAATCAATAAGCAGTCTGATTCCACCACTGAGCCCAAAATATAATCCCATAGTTCCCAGTGGCCACATGCACTGAACTTTGCAAATATTGCTTGGCTCAGAGCAAATCCTTTAGGTCTTAATTATCATGACTCATATAGCCACTGATGTGAATTCACAGCATTTGAGACAGGTTATTTATTTTTATGGGGCACAGTAGAGAAATGAATCGTTATGTATTCTAGCTCCTGAAATCGTCTTCCCTTGAGGTGCATTTAAAGTTGTACTCAACAGATAGTGTTTTGTTTAATATGCTATCACAGGTTCACATTTTAGTTGTGTTTTTGTGTTATGTAACTGCAGAAAACCTGGGAAACATGTTTTCTGCATCGTGGTGTGTTTTAAACATTTCATTCAATTCTTAGTGACATATTTACGCTTGTTTAAAGATGACTAATTTAAACTAATTCATGGTGACCATGTTTTTAAAGCAAGTGACCAGTGCACATTTATGTCCATTGATGAAACAGAACTTATTTTATATTGGGTCATTAAACAATAAGGAAGTGGTCGGGCTTTTCTTTAATAGCTTCAGATGTGGTTAATTAAATGTGGCTAATTACAGTTCTATATCTGAGAAAGCACAAATTAACAGACTCTCTGGTGCCACTACTCTAATGCACTTGCTGTGTTGGTGTGTGGGTGTTCCTTCAGTGACTGGCGCATCATATGACGCCATGGTGAACGAGATGATGCTCATGGGCTACGAGAGGGAGCAGGTGGTAGCGGCGTTGAGGGCGAGCTTCAACAACCCAGACAGAGCTGTGGAGTTCCTGCTCACGGTATGAACGCCGTTAAAGTCTGCAGCCGCAGTAAATAGGTTGAGAGACAGTGTGCTTCATTCTGTGTTGACTCTACAAGTAGACTGCAGGAAGCATAACATCTCGTCTTGTTGTCTTGTAAAAGGGTATCCCAGGCAATCAGGGTCATGCAACAGGTCCTGATACAGTGGCGAATCCAGCAAGTGGAGCTCCAGCTGCACCCACAAGCGGCCTGGACCTCCCCGCCAACACTGGTTCTTCGGCAAGCACTGGAGGTAAACAGTGCTACACTATTCCCCATGTGCCATCAGTGCCAGTGAACAAATGTACTGTATGTTCCTGTGATTTCTATGTCTCATTGCTTCATGGTGCTCATGCCTTCTTAGGAAATCCATTGAGTTTCCTTAGAAATCAGCCCCAGTTTCACATGATGCGACAGCTGATCCAGCAGAACGCCTCTCTCCTCCCGGCGCTGCTGCAGGAGATCGGCAGAGAGAACCCCGAACTCTTGCAGGTGAAGCACTGACACAGCTTGATGTGTTTTCTTTTATACAAGAGGGCTTCACGCAGCTCTGATTGAATAAACTCATGGTTTAAGCATTGGAGTCACAGGTCATTTAAAGGGACATAACTCTGATTTAACACGTCATGTTCAATTATATCATCACTGGGAGTACTCACTACATTGTGTGAGAACGGTTTGATAGGTCCCGAGTGGCTCTTGAGGGAGCTATCTAAAATTTGATGAAATAATGTCACACTTCAGTTGCATTGTGGGAATTGTAAAAACTACATTTGGGACTGTGACCCTTACTTGAAACTAAAAGTCAGACTTTTCAGCATTCTTTTAAAATCTGTCACTCAAGAGTCTCTCCAATGTGTTACTACAACGAAACTGCTCATTTACAATCGTAGGAGATCAGCAACCACCAAGAGCAGTTCATCCAGATGCTGAACGAACCCAATCCAGAGCCTGTGCCAGTTGGTAGCGGAGGAGCAGGGGGAGCAGGGGGAGCTGGAGGAGCAGGAGGAATGGGAGGTGATACACCCGGAGGAAGTCACATGAGCTACATCCAGGTCACACCACAGGAGAAAGAGGCCATAGAGAGGGTGAGGAGGAGCACAACACTGTCATTAACCCACTTCACAAGTCTAACAAGTTTAATTCTTCACATGGTAGAAACAACAAGCACAAAGCTGTTGTTTGCATTTTAAAGTATTGTTTCACTAATTTGCAACACCTCTCTCTCTAATTCCAGCTAAAAGCCTTAGGGTTTCCAGAGGGACTTGTTATACAAGCCTACTTTGCTTGTGAGAAGAACGAGAACTTGGCCGCCAACTTCCTTTTACAACAGAACTTTGATGACGATTAAAAGAGCCATCCTTATTTTCACTTCTTTTTTCTTATTATCTTCCTCTACTTTTTTGATTGCTGATATTGAATATATGTGTACAACAAGCCTTTTACATTTCCAAAAACAAAAAGTTCTATTCACCACTTCCACTTTCACTTCTTAATAACACTGGATCATCATCACAAAGACAGGCTGTTGTTTGTGATCAGTTTGAAATGGAGGAACAATTAAAGTACAATAACATTGCATCAGAAATCACCTGTGTGCCATTGATTTTTTTTAACACTTAAGTTAAAACCTATGTTTTTTTTTTTTGTTTGTTTGTTTTTTCTATGATTATAGTTTGCAATGGCAGTATGCTTCATACTATAAGTGAGGACAATTCAGGGTAGATCTGAAAGGCATTCATGCACTCTTATTGGTCTATTTTCTAAATTGATAAGTAATTGAAATTTAGAAAAATACAGTTGTAAACCAACATGTAAAGCACTGGTTCTTTTCCCTTTTAACATCCCGCATCTGCATGTAAATCAACAGGACTGTTGACAGGGGCTGTTTAACAAAGTCCGAACTGCAATGCATAATATGAAGGCATTTGAACATGTATATAGTTTACATACATGTGACTGTCATTTTTACAGAAAAAATAAAAGTTTTTCGAGATAATTGAAAGCTGCTCCTGTCCTGCTGTGTTGGCTTGTGTGTGGCTGCAGATATCTGAATGTACTGTGACTTACCTGCAAGCACTTTGTCCTAATAGGATAACTTAACACTAAATGTCTGTTTATCCTGCTCTCATAATTATGTGCCAAGTGCACCATACTCAAGGTTTATAGGACAATGAAAACAAACAACTTTAGTATAAAATTTCACTGGATAGACTGATAATACAATTAAATGACTGAAAAAAATGTATTTCGGGGGTGACCTGACAGCTGAGTTGGCTCAAATACCCAGAGCAGCAACCCTCTAATTTGCCAGCATTGACTGTATGTATATCTTCACTAGCCTTGTCTAATTAAGGTGTGAAGTGCAATTAGTGCTGATGGTAACATCTTATTGGTGTCATCTGACTCACATATTAAATTTTTCTGCTCTTTCCCCAGAGTTGTTCATAAGTTGGATTATTTATCAAGGAACCTAAAGGACACTTTCCACAGAGCTGCTCCACTTAGAATTGCAAATGAGAGAGGTTGAAACTGATTTAACCTGTAGGGGGCAACAGAGACCATTAAAGTGTTTTTTACAAACGTCGACACGGAGCTCTGTTGGTCTGCCTGAATACATGTTTACTTGAAAACCACAAAACAGGTCAATATCTCAAAATTTAACAACAAATCAACCAGTACAAGAGTGTAGCCTGTATCGATAATTGAAATAAATGAAGTGTTAGAATTCATAGAATAACTTGTGAGAATACACAGACTGGTTTGACTTAAAACATGGGCTCTTGAACAAAATCTTATTACTGATAGTGAATCATTATTTTCTGCTGGTTCAGTTTCGTGATACATGTTTGCTCTGTTATGATGAAGCCATAGTGCATGGTGGAAATTCATGCAAACAAATACATACGGTAGCTGATCTTTTGGGGGAAAAACGTGTTAAGAATTTGATATAAAATTAGTATAATATCAACACTTTTACTTAAGTAGTCATTTTGTTTTTATCAAACTGCAGTTATTTGGACCAACAGTGCTGTTTGCTGTTTGTAACTCTTTTAAGATACATTCAAAGATATGCAAATATTAAAGTGTTTTGTATTGAGGCCAGTAGAGTATGCAAATGTTACTGTGTGCTTTACTAACAACGCTGCTTTGACCTTTCACTGATCTATCAGTTGTTGAGTGGATTATCACCACACAGCAGAAGTTCATGTATGTAATTAAAGTACTGCTAGACTTTTTGTTCCAAAATGCATTAAAAGGGTATACAACATGTACACAAAACCACACAAAAATATAATCATATTAATCTTACAGCAGAGATATATCATGGCATTATCTGACTATAGCATCTTCATGGGTTTTATTCATGTTGTGCACCTGAGAGCTCCAGCACATAGTGGCAGTCAGATTTGGTGTCACCCTTGAATGTCAGCCAGTAACTCAGTTGTCCTTCCCATTCTTCCTGCTGACAGGTGGAAAGAGAACCCCATGGAAACAGGACATTGTAGGAGTGTATTTTCTGAAAATCTTTTTTAACAGCAACATTGTGTTAGTTTGCCTGCGGCTATCCCGTGATTATCGTGGGGAGGGGGGGGGGGATACTGTGTGTGAGAGCTGAGTGAGCTATTGTTGCCATTTAAATGTGCTTCTCCATTACACTACCAGGGAAATCTACAATTACATTAACTAATGATGTTCAAGAAAATTTCATAAAGTAACATTTACTTTTAAAGTGTTTTTTTTTTGTTTTTTTTTTTAAATGAAGTGAATAAGTATTGTCATGGTTTTCTTATTTCAAATACATTTTATTTTATTATACTGTAAAATACAAAACAATAACAAAGCAATTTTATTTACAAATGTACAAAACTCAAGATTATATTACATATTTAGGCTATAAACAAACATCTTTGTTCAGAGTTACTCATTCCATACAAAAATATGAATGTCTCATATAAATTATTGCACTTTGCAGCTGCAGTGCATTGTAGATTGCCATCACCGTTTCAAAAGTGAAGTGTTCACCTGATTAATGTCAGATTGTGGAAGAGGTTTCCAAGAAACACACAAACAACCATATGGCACTTTTTTCATAGTTTTCACCCATTTGTTTCTTTTCCTTAATCTTTGGTACCTTTTCTTAAAAAAAAAAAAAAAAAACCTTCTTCAGAGTCACTGAGCACCATTCTGTATAAATTAACATTGTACCTGAAATTAATGGCATTGCAGGTGAAAGGTGTACATAAATATATATGTATCTATTAATACAGTATTTTGAACAGTGTGTAATTGTTAACGAAGCCTATAATGGCATGTTGCTGGTAGAAGGCCTCTGGAGATGTTTGTCTGTTGCTCCTGGCTTCCCTGACAAAAATACATTTCCAGTTAAAAGTTGTTGGCACCTGGTCCTCCAAGTTTTGTCGGTTAAATAAGACACATTCCAGTTTGGTCCCTTTCATAAAGGTTTTACAACCCTGACAGAGAGGTCTCGTCAAGTCACCGGCACAATGTGCAAAGACGGGCTCAGTCTTGAGAGAATTTCTGGGCTCTTGAGGGAGTAACGCTTTTTTGCCGTGAACACCACAGCTTGTCTTGTTGCTTGACAACGGTTTGAAGGCAAATTATGGTTTCAAAAAGTGTAGGTCACAACTTAGTTCAGGGTTGTGATAACATTTCTTGTTTTATTTCAGGAGCCTTCATCCATTGCCATCCCAGTCTGGTCCTCCAACCAAGTCTCATAAGTGTCTCTTCATATGGAGAGCAAGGTGGTCTGACCTTGAGAAGGCCCGGTCGCATTTCTGACACTGGAAAGGCCGGTGGCCTGTGTGTTTCCTGTAGTGGCGTGTGAGCTCGTCCGAACGTGCAAACTTCCAACCGCAGCCCTCCCAGTCGCAGTGGTAAGGCTTCTCCCCTTTGATGGAAACACAATACACACATGGAGCAGTTAGTGCCGGCCCTGAGGTTAAACTGGCCCAACCTTCCCCACCTACAGGAGAAGAGGTCCATCCTGTCCTGCAGCTGCTGTATAAAGGCCAAACTAATCATGTCTGAGTTTGCATTTGGCAAAGGGATCAGTATCAACCTGTTTCACTGCACCTGCTGAACAACTCCCCTCACCCCCATTCATGGCTCAGTAATTCACTGTGTTTGCACCCAATGTGCAACAGATGTGGCTGTTTTGTTATCTTAATGCTGAACAATGAAAACAGCATGAAAATGTGACAAATAGAAAAGAAATAACATAAGTTGTCAGAACATTTACATACAGTTACATACCTGTGTGTGTGCGGTGATGGGCTTTGAGATGAGAGCTCTTTGTGTAGGTTTTCCCACAGCCAACATAATCACACGTGTGTGTGGCGACTCTCTTTCTCGGCCAGGAGCGCCGACCACGTTTGGGCTTTGGTTCCTCGGGCAAGCAATCACCACTGGAGATCATGAGGGGCTCTGTGGGGCCAAAATACCACGATTAGCTTCTCTGTACCTCACCATACTTCCACATGTATAGAGAACATTTTGATAAGCTGAACACTTTATCGTTTAAAAACGTTTTTTCTGTTCAAAACTTGAGCTCTCTCTCTTGTGATCTACTTATAAAACACTACAGCATAAAAAGACGCAAAGTGGCAGACCCAAAACAACGCTGATCTCGTGTGGTTTAAAGAACTTCGTGATGAAAAGAGGGTTATTTTTGTCATGGGATGTAGCTTTCAAACCATATGATTCACCAGTTTGATAGTATAGGGTAAAATTACAAGAGAGAGATGTTTGTAAATACAGCTTGTGGACTTTGGTGTTACATTCCTGTTGTCTAATGCGTTTACTGTTAGTCTAGGGTCTAGTAGAAGAAGGAGCAAAATCATAATAAAGTCTTTCCCACATTTCATTAACTGAATTTAATAGGCAGAGAGAATTAAGAAATAATAAAGCATATGAAGAAATGAGCTCTAACCTTGGTACTGCATGGAGGATGGCTGGGGGTAGGAGGTGTAGCCCTGCGGAGAGCTATGGTGGTATCCCTGGGGAGGTAGAGGGATCTGAGAGTGGGGATGCCCCAGCACCTGGTGCTCCCGGCTCAGCGTATGATCTGGGGAGAGGGAGGAGGATGAGGATAACCTGCTGCCTGCCATAGACCGCCCTCCACCAGGGAACCCATGTAGATCCAAGTGGCCCGGGCGCTGTTGCTGGCTCCCCCGGCCCTGGGAGTTCACCCCTGCCAAGTGTAAGTCCATGGGCTGTGAGATGGTGCAGTTACCGGGGTTCTCCTGTTTTATCCTGTGGCATGTAAAGGACGGTGAGGAACGTGAAGAAGTTGGGTCTGACACAGCGTTAACGCAGGCCTTGCTAACATTAACGCCTTGGCTGTATTCTCCCATGTCCATTGTTGTCTTGACCACAAATTTGCCATGGAGGCTGGTGGGGTGGAGGTATGCCGGGTCCAACTCGGGTCTCATGAGCTCTGCCACAAAGCCTCCAGAGGGCGAAACGTCACTTATATCTGGGATGGTGTAGAGCAGCTCACTGGCAGTGCCCTGAGGTGAGGGGAGGGGGTAAGATGAGGAGAAAGACCCAGGGGAAGGAGACAAGGAATGGCCAGAGGTGCACGCCATGGCCTCCTCCTGCTGTTGCTGCTGCTGCTGTTGTTGTTGTTGTTGCTGCTGCTGCTGCTGAAGTATGGAGTTGGACAGAATAAAGTCATAGTCCAAGTCCAAGTCTGGCTCTGTGTCTTTCTTGGACATGCTGGGGCTTGTTGTGCTTGTGGCAGTGGGATGGTCTGGGTCAGGGCAGTTGCTTCCGGTTGGCACACTGGGTCTCTTAAGATGGGACAACTCCTCCTTCCATCTCTAGAGGAAAGTTACAGAGGCATTAATGACAGCACAAGAAGCAGGCTTCTTGGTTGTGTCATATTGTTCATAGTTCATAGTTGTCCTACTTAGAGAATAGTGCTTGTTTTTTAATGCTTCAAGGAGAAACAGACCTGGATATACAACACAATGCGGAGTGTGACAGCTTGGCTACAGAGCTATGTCTGGTGTAGCAAGTGTCCTTGGCACAGAGCACTTCCTAGAATACAAATTGCCCATATTCATAGTGAAACTGCACTAGAAAGCACTAGGAGTGGCTGACAGTGGAAGTAAACACATGCCATGTAGAAAATGAGCAGGCTCAAAGTGGCGCTCTAGCATATCCATTTGGAGCCTATAGAACAGCAAAGCACTTATTCTGATTGGAAATCACTGTGTTTTCTCTGGAGTTTAAAAATCCTATGCAAACCGGTTCACGCCCCAGTGCATGGTGCGTGGTGTCACGCCGCCACTGTGCACATAATAACACACTAGAAAACAGCTCACATTGTGAATGAAGTACACAGGCTACGTACATATCAAACCCCACACCAACCCCACCTCCCTCCTCCTCCACAGATCCTGCTTGATGCCCATGGCTTATTTGGCATGCAATAGCAATTGACCGCGGGCTACTCACTAAATTGGCACTTCCTATGGATTTGCTCTTGACAGTGGGGCCGCTGGCAAACGTGGATATGGATGGCAGAAGCGTCCCACCTAAAGCCATCTCGACGTCATTTGGAGGCTGCCTGGAAATTAAAACAGAAAAAAAGCGTAAATCCTCGTGGAGTCACATCCCGGAGCCGCGAGCGCAGCAAAGCAGAGCGAAGCGAAGCGCAGCAGCCCCGTCTTTAAGTCCACAAGTAGGCTACAGATGTTGTCATTAAAAGTTTGTCATGGTCCACACCTCATCAGTGAGAATCTGGATGTGGAGTCCTGTCGGCTGCCCGTCGGTGTCACTGCACTGTCTTTTTTTTTTTTTTTTCTTGTTAAATATCCCCGCGTTTAAAGTTTCTGCTCCGCGTCTCGCGCTATACCAGCGTCCAGGACATGTTGGGTGCGCCGGGTGGAAGCAGCCAGACAGACTGACTGACTGACTGACTGACAAACTGACTGACTTTTTAGCGCTAAAGCGAGGATATATTGTTTTTAACGGGATGGCAGAGAGGCGACGGGCTGGGGGGAATCCCTCGCGCGCCTGTTGCCATGCAGGGACCGGCAGCCTGTCCTGAACTGACAAAACCCGCGTGAGAGGTATCCTTAAATTACTTGGACACACCCTCGACGTTGCCCGGCAACAACGCGAAAAACATCACGTGGGGGGAGGGTGAGTAGAGAGAGCGAGAGGGGAAAGAAGACAGGGAGAGCGAGATCGAGAAAAAAGAGAGGGAGAGAGAAAGAGAGAGCGAGAGAGGTTTGTTTGTATTCATAGCAACGGCACCTATCCTTACTGCTGCTGCTCCTGTGAAATGTGGGTGAGGGACGTGGGAAGTGACTCTTATTTCATTATGTCTGGAGGGTCACCTGCAGGAACGGACAACACCTGGATGGAGACAAAAAGACACATTTAAACCACTAGGTAACTGCAGTAAAGGACTAAGTAAATATCAGCATAAGATCAATACATTGATACATATTTAAAATACACTTTTAAAACCTACATGAGGCAGAAACAGGGCTGGATCCGCCTCTTAGGTCGCCCCGGGGCAGTCATTTGTTGTTGGACCCCCTTTGCCACCCACCCCCATGTACATTATTTACCCAAACACTCAGAAAACAACCACATTAGTTGACTGACATTCTTTAGGTTAAAACTTCACCTTTAGTTGGTTTAGTTTTTAGTAACAGTAAATATTTTTGGGTTCCTGTCAAATAACTAAAGGGATTTGAATATATTAACCAAGGAACAATGGTGGACGATTAGATACTTTTTTTTTTTAACATACACAATCACAAAATGAGCAGAACACAAACTAGGCTAAGTCCAACTAAAAGGCCACAGGATGGAGGATAAAGTCTGTCAGAGCTGATTTTCTACTTCTGTGATGCACATTTTTACAATAATCAAATTACATTGACCTAAATGATATACAGCAGGGTCAGACTGGAGCCTCTGAGCAGTTGCACATTACCAATTGGTAACCCAACTTTCAGTAAAGGTATTATCATCTTAATGTGCTCAAATATGAAAATTAAAGTGTGTTATGGGGTAAAGGACCTCCTTGTGACTTATGTATTAGGTTAACACTGATGTATCGATGTGTAAGCAGCCTTTTACTGCTGTAGTTGTTCGCTTTTAAAAACAGATACAGTATAGTCGGGTGATTTCCAACCCAGAGTTCAGGCTCCACCTGAGGGTCACAAGAGCATCTGAGCAGTTATGAGAGAAAATAAAACAAAAAGTTCTGACATGCAGATTTGTCCCATTATTATGGACTTTTTTATGAAATATTAGTTTCACCTGATGAGGTCTCAAACAATTGTTTAATGTCTCTTTTTGTCTTTGTTATTTCTGTGGTTGGACAGCTAATAACTCACAGACATCTGAAACACGATGGGGGCCCCAACCAAACATTGTTTTTCATAAACAACAGTCACAAGCCAAATGTGTTGGAAAATGATGTTTTCATCTGTGAAAATGAATTGTCGGAGGAGTAGCCAACCACAACACATGCATGTACTTGAAACATATATTTCATTTTGATTTTTTCAGTTGTTGTGAAATAGTTTTGCATGCAGAGCAAGTAGCCTATTTGTCTGAATTATACACAGTGATGCATCATACTGTATCTGCAGTAAATTTACAAATTCTCAACAATCATTAGTCTTATTGATGTCAGTTTTGAAAAATATGGCCACTGCCATTAAAGTCTCATGAACACCATATACAGTAGCCTGTAACCTACTGATGAAAATGCTTGTATGGGAAACAAATTTTCTGGGAACATTAAATTGCTCAGACCTGTTCAGTGTCGAGTTTGAGTTGGGTTCAGGCAGTGTTTGCTCAGAGCTAGCAAGCTAAAACAAACCTCTCTATCCAACATAATTGACTAAATGACACATTGACTCAAGAGTTCAGTGCAAGAGCAAACAAAGCACTCGCTGCTGATCCTGCTGCATCAGGATCTTGTCCGTTAGGCAAGTCAACAAACACGTTGTCACTCCAGCAGGACACATACACCATGAGTGTCTGTTGGTGTCTTCATTCAAGCTTTTTCAATTGCATGCACGTTGCTTTGCTTGGGCAAACAAAAACTGGTTGAAAAAATAGAAGCTACGATACCATGTGAACTTTGTGAAGAGAGCCCATATCCTGTTTGACCAATGACTTATTATTCCACATGAAACACTTAATATGTCTGCAAACACTAATAAATATTGTCAACTTAGTTCTGAGGTCCAATGGCTTTACAACTACAGTGTTTGCACTACGTCCCTTGTACTTGAAGATCTCCTTCCTTCAGCAGGTAAAGACACAATGGGAGCTATGTCATTATAGTCATTATAGCCATATTCTTTATGGCAGGAGATAATGGTTTTGAAAATGATCCGGAAAACAAAGGCTTGACTTTGACAACTGAGGTGCTTTGCATTGCCATAATGACAGAGCAAGGAGGAAAAGAGGAAAGAGATAAAGGAAGAGAAGATGACACCACTGTGTGCTTTTCCTGACACAATGAAGTCATGGTGATTCAGTAACTCACACCGCACACTTGTATGGAATATGTTAATGCAACACTAGTATTAAATGTATGCAGCAAAACTGCAATACCCTGCCCAGGATGAATCACTTAATCTGTAAATACACTTCCAGATTTTGAAAATCTACAAAAACTCCATGACTCGGATGTGGAGAGACTGAGGTAATGTTATTGTATCGACAAGTATAACTGTTGAGTGTTAACTTGACACTTCAGATGGGTAATATTTTCCTCTCATTAATGTCAACAAGTGTCCTGATAATGTTGTTTCTGTGTGCTCTTATTAGCATAGAGCCAGTATGGATGTCGTGACACCTTCCCTGAAGAAGCACCTACAAAAGAGTTGCTGTTTTAAAGATGAGCTCAGCTGTTGTTCTTGGCTGCGCCGAGCGTGTCGACCGATCGGACATAGGGTATTTTCAAAATAGCCATGGTACAGCTGACATAATCATTGGTTATGCTAATATTCAAATAAAGATCAAACACAGTTCATAATCCAGTCTCATGGTTGTGAACATCGATATTATGTAAATAGAGTGTGAATAGCCAAATAACTCTGCTGCACAACTCTGGATTTCCACCCCTGGTGTGTGTGTGTGTGTGTGTGTGTGTGACTGACATGGTTTCCACCGGTGTCCCCCCAATCAAGTTCCCCCTCCTGGAAGGCACCCAAGTGAATATGAGTACCATCTGATCATAACTCCAGATATTGAGGTTTGCAGTGCTCTCTTCCAGATGCTGTTCAGTAATTAAAAAATAGCTTTCATTCTTTCCTTAATTCTTGAAAGTTGAGTCGAGGTTTTTTTTTTCTTTCATTCTCAGTGCTGCACTTCCCCTCCACTCTACTTTACATTACTTCTAATACAATTATACATGGAGGAGCTTTCTGCTTTTTCACCCGCAGCAAAGCCAAAGACCCAATGAGGAGCTCAGGCAGCATGGCACCGACTGTAAGGCTAACTGTAATGATTATTCCCTCTGGTGCTGAAGGGTTTAAGGCTAGGAGAGCAATGTTTTTAGCTCAGAGTCATTATTCCCACCATCTCGGAATGAATTAGAAGACTTCCCCAGCAGTGCACAAAAAGAGCATATCATAATGTCTCATTATTGCCATTCGTCAAACTCATAAAAAACAATAATCGTGCATACTATCCAGCTGATCAGGTATTTGAATCCCTCAAACCCTGGACCGTGATATAAATCTGTCCATGAGTTGTTTTTATTGTGTTTTTATGCTCATTCAGGTCAGGTTTATCTTATGTGGATTCACCTGAATAAATGGTTAGGTATTTCTAAGGCTGCAACTAATGATTACTTTCATTATTGATTAATTGTTAGTCAAGCAAATGGCAAGAAAATATGTAAAAAAGTTTTGGTTTTGTATATAAAAAAATAGACACATAACTTTGACACAGCAGAAAATAGATGTAAACAAAAACAACTTCAGAAGTTATTTGTTTGAAAACTGACTGAAACAATTAATTGATAATGAATGTTTCCTATTAACATAATGAGGATGTTGTTATGATAGTGATTATATCAGTAAAATGTAAAAGACAACACTTTTCAATCCAACCAAACTATTCAATCCAGTACAATATTCACTTGTAGTGACTACAGCATTGTTCACTTTTTTCAATATTGTTTATATTGTTATGTTTAAGCACTCACTGCACTTGGTTAAGGTTAGGTCTGGTGTAATATAAAATAGGTTCAAGTAGACGTTATTCAAAACCATGACCTTTCCCTAACCTCATATGAGTTGCCTAAACCTAAAAACCCCGCTCTCTGTTCCGCAATTTGTGTGCCCACCCTGCATGTGAAACAGCTGCCATTAATAATTATAGTGCCTCATTCTTTTATTCATTCATTTATTCATTCATTCAAAAAAAGCCTCATAGAATAATCCAACCAGCAGTTACATTTGCTGCTATATGAATTTGCTGTTGCACTGAAGTTGTATATGAATTCTAGGAGACAGGGTTTCACAGTGACACAACTGGCCATTTTTAATATAAAACTATTCTGTATTTGTCTTCCATAAGGAATCTATGTAAACAGATGGGGCTGGTTGACAGTTCTGTTGTGTGATGTTATGCATATGGATGAGGGCTGAGTCAGTGGGGGCTGTTTGTTTGGACAATCCCAGCCAAGCTTTTATAGCTGGACAGGCCAGGCTGGGATGCAACCGACCAACCAACACTGAGCTTTTATCACATCGTATAATTTGGTGGTGGGTTTCGACTGGGGAGGGAAAATGTGGTTGAGGGACGAGGAGATTGTGGTTATGTCGCAGGGCTCATGTAAAGGGAATCGAGTTTTGAAGTGAAAGCAGAGGGAAGAAGAAATAAGCAAGAAACAGACTGAGAGGAGAGTGAGCTCCTGCCGGGCGGCAGGCTGTCCAGCCTTTGCCTGCCCTGGGATTCCTCGGCAGCCTTAAATATGCCAGTTATTTTTAACCGGTGACGTAACATCGCCCAGCGCCAGCCCCCTCTGTTACAATATTTCCTTTCTGTCAGGAGGGGAAATGGAGGGGAGCCACACTTCCTGGTCACATGATGCAAGTGAGACAGCCGAATAAGAGACATACAACAGGGGAAGTGGGGAAGAGCGAATTGGAGGGAGGAGAGAGAGCTTGGTAGGGTGCCTCATACCCACACCAGTCCAGATATTCACTCAGCTACTCCCTCCACTAAAATTTAACCCTCTCAGCTGGCCAGATGAGGCGTCAGATGAGGCAGTCTGCTTTAATCAAACACTCAGACGTCAGAAGCCAAAAAGAGCACAGCAGAGATTGGTGTTCGTGAGCTGCGGAGGAAATGAGAGTGTGGGTACAGCACATCAGCAGACAGGAGGGTGGGGGGGAGGGCCCTGTGACGTCAGGCCAGGGACCCGCCAGGATTAGAAGCCTCTAAAAAGAAAAGGCCTGGGACTGGACTGCCAGAGCTGGAGAGAATGTGTTTCTCTGTCTGTCTGACATGGGAGAATCAGGGACTTCCCATGAGCTCACCTTGTTGACATACAGAGAACTTGGACTGGTTTATGTCTCAATCTGCACTAACCTCACTGAGCAGCAAAATCAGTACCAGCCTCACGTCATAAACTGTAATTTGTGACTGATTTTTATCGTTTCACATTCACAATGGAAACTTCACCTAAGTGGATTAGCATAGAGGCTAACATGGTGTTAGCCTTGATTTAATTTCAATATAATACTTGCCTAATAGACGCAATAAAAGTCAATGGGTCAAAATAAGACAGGCCTATGACTGTGAAATGTTCTGTTTTTCACACAGTGTTTAAAATAAATGTGAAACAGTCTAAAGGTAAAACTTTACTTGTTGTCTCTAAAACTGGATCCAGTTGTCTTGGTCTTTGCTTGGTGTCCCAGTGGTTTTCGACCAGTGGGTGCTTGGGTAAAGTGTTGGTAAAGCTGGGTGATCTTTGACTCAATGTGATGTATAAAAGACTTAAATTGTTCTGCATTGCTATGAAATGAGCTGCAGTTGACAGAAAAAAAACAAGGATTTGCATTTTGCGATGATTCAGATCTTTGAACCTTATGATGAAATAACAAGCAAATCAAATCAGTTCTTGAGGGAAACATATCTGAATCCGCTGAATGTGAAATAATGCTTTTGTAATACTCTGACTAATAATAACAAACTTACTTGGAATTAAATCCAGCTTTTGTTGTGTGTATTGGGTTTAGGAAAAAGAATCCAAAGATTGAGAAACTGTTGATTTTGAGCTGAACATTCAATTACTGGATCCCTCAAACTAATGTTTCATGCTTCATACCTACTTATTGTTTCATTCAAACTTGGTTTACTGTCCAAATGGTTGAGCCGTCTGCATAAATAAATCAATGTCAATGTCACAGAGTAGGTCCTGTGTATACTATTTATCCCCGGGGTCTCCACAACATAATGTAAACATGGAAAAGAGTTTAAATTCCAGCAGATCTTTCCTCACATTTTAACATACACTGCTTCAAAAATGGGTCATTTAAGGTTGAATACCAGTCTGCTGCATCTGTCAGCTATAAAAGCATTCCGGCAATCAGCACTTTGATAGGAGATTTCAGACGCAATAGGAGACAATTAACTGAGATCCACAGAGGCCAAGTCATCTGTGCCTAAGCTGCAGGTGCAGGGAAGAAAAAAAATCATACGTAAATGGAACAAACTCAGACATCATGACAACACATGGCGAAAGAAAAACAAGAATCACATTAACAAGCTGAAGCTGACCAACTGTGCTGGACAGTTAGAGTACATTGTTCCATACCGTTCAGCTAATCAGCAACTTGATAGGACCCACAGATTAAACCACGCAGAGGTAGTTACCTTTCTTAATATGTTTCCATTATTTTGCCCACCCTTGTGTCTGTGGCGTATAAAGTATATTCTGTCTCATTTTAAACGAAGCCTTTCAGTCACACTTATACCATAAAAGCCAAGTGTACAGGCTGTAACCAAGACCACATCTTTACAGTGTTAGAGAGGTTCCTATAGAAACCCATGAGCATTAAAGTTTTTTATTTCTTTGTATGAGTATGTAACCGACCCCTGCTACACAGCAATTATGGCAATCAGCATTTTTAAACCGTCAAGAGCGCTCTGGCATGGAGTCAGTGGCAGCTAATAAGTCCTCTATCCTCTTCGATGCACGGCTGTTAAACCATGGCTGTCAGATTTTCACAATACTTGATGAAATCTTTTTGTTCATGAACGCTGGAATTTGAGATGCAATGTGATAGAGGCTCAGAGGCTCGGTGACATCGACGTGTAGCTCAGAGTTTGTGATTTACAAGGCTTTGAACCTTGTCTCATTGCACTTGGAATTTTTTGCATCTGTAATGTGTATTTTGAGCTCTCTGACAGATTTAGCCCTAGCCCAAATACTTTAAATGGATAGCTTTTGCAGTTAAAACTACCAAATAGCCAACGTCGCTGATGATCTCCAGACTGGCTGAATACCAATGAGTGGAGGCGTGCAGATTAAGTGTTTGGCATTATAATATGTTGAAATTCATGTGGTAATTGTTGTCAGATTTCAGGGTAGTAGGCCTCTGCGTTCCTTAGAAGGTGTGGACTCTCCTGTTTTCCCAGAGGGAGCATTTGGGAATGTGTGACCTTTTCCATGGATCGTCGTCTTTCAGACCCTGGACTAACTCTCTGAAAACATGCCTGCCATCGGTACAGCCACTCAGAGATGTGAAGTGACAGTATTAATCCTAAAAATCAGCACGTAGGCGCTACAGGATGATCCATGGTTTATAGGAAAGAGGAGTCAGTCTTGTTCGGAAACTCCCGGCACTAGAACCAGGGAACTCCTACTCAATTTGATATGCAATACGAGAAGAAAAACTTAAATGTCACCATGTTCTCCAGACCTCCCTTGATTAAAATTTAAAGCATAAACAAAATAGTTTTTTGCTTGTTTCCCAAGCATTTCATTTCCCAGCAAACAGTGGGGTCCAAAACTCTTCATGCTGTATACACAGTAAAGTTTAGATAAGTTGATATAGAGATGGGAATACTGGCTACAGCTACCAATCAAAAGTGTTAGAACATTTCCATTTTTCTTATTTTTTCTGAAATTGACATACTCTAATGTGTCAGTATGCAGCATATATCCATAAATATATTCATATATATCTCCAGCGATAATCAGGAAAACTTTTATGGCAACATTTTGGAGGCAAGTCCCCAAATCAAATCAGAAATGGCACGTTGTGGTAACCTTAATCAAACTACAAATGATTTCAGACTGATTCTCCCGCTGGAACGCTGAGGAAAGAACAATACTTGACAGGCTCAATTTAAGTGATAGTTTCTCCAGTCTGACGTTTTATTGACATCATGCTGAGTCTAATTGAGGAGGGGGGTTTCAGTAACTCAAACCAGATGGGCCACCAGCTCATGAACTAACACCCCCACCCCACCCCCCACCCCCCTCCACTCTCTCTCTGTTTCCTTCACTGCTCTCTCTCTCTCTCTCTCTCACACACACACACACTTTCTCTTACACTCACAGACCTGCTTTGGCTCAATGAAATACTTAACTATGAAATAAAATGTCATTAAATGGCCTTTTTGGTTGAATTTATACCGATTGTAAGAATTTGATACCATGCCATTTATCATAAAGACACTTGAAGCTGGCAAGGTAATATAAGTGGTAACAGTATTGTGCTTGCATGTTGAACTGGACGGATTTTATATCACATTTTCTTTTTGGGACAGCTTAGATAAACTAATGAAACCTCTTAAAGGAAAAACTTTGACATAATGGGAAATACGCTTGTTTGCCTTCTTGCCAAGAGTGAGATGAAAAGAGTGATACTACTTTTATGTCTGTAAGTACATACTATGTAGCTGAAGCCAGCAGTCGTTAACTTAGCTAAGATGCTAACTGGCTGGAAAAGACAGGACACAGGGGGAAACAGTTAGCCTGGCTCTGTACGGTACAGAAACTACCTGCTAGCACCTCTAATTAGCACATTATTTCTCCTTTGGTGTAATCCGTACAAAAACTGAAGTGTAAAAATAACAATTTACCATTTTATGGTGGGATATGATTCAGACTCTTTCTTGGCCAGGACCAGTGAAGCAAATGAGACATAATGTGTTAATAAGTGCACGTTAGACTTTGTAGCACAGTAGATGGATTTTGTTGCATTTGGAAAGAGCCACGCTAGCTGTTTCCTCCTGTTAGCTTGTTCTTGTCTTTATGTTATGCTAAGCTAAGCTAGGTTAATGTGCAGATACGCAAAGAAAACAAGTAAGAATTGCTCCCAAAAATGTCCAACTACTTCTTTGAGCCCAAAGTAAAGTTCAAATTGGCTATTGAACATCAACATGACACACACATGTGCACACAGTCACAGAGAGTGAGAGAACGCTACTACGCAGGCTGTTCATTAGACACATGGATTTAATGACTCTGAAAAGAAAATTGGCTGTTAGAAGTGAACTAAATTAGTAGGTTCACATGAATTTCTCCAGAACCAAAATGGGAAATTTGCCACATCAGCAAAAAACTCTCTTGTCATGCGGACATTTTTGAAAAGACATCAGAGACTGTCTGATTTCATACCAAATGTGATAGTGCACCATGCATTAAAGAAGTTTAAAACCAACTGTTAATGACATCCATAATGCATCTTATAAGTTACGGTACGGCAATCAAACAGGCTGCAGTTAAAAAAAAAACTTAAAAAAAAAAAAAAAACAAAAAACGAGAAGTTCTTCAGAATTAAATTAGGATTTCCTTGGTTAAACCTTACACATAAATGGCAATAAACCTTACAAAAGCATGGTAATGATTAAAGCTTGGCCATCAGTGGAAAAACATGTAAGTCTGTTTTAGCTCTCTGAATAGAGTTCTTGTTGCCCACAGATTTCATTGATCTTTGGTGGGAAACTTTGTAAATTGTGTTAAGATGGCCTATATACAAGAAGGGAAGTGATTTTCATTCTTAATACAGGTACTGCAACAAGAAAGCATAAATCAGGCTGGAGCTGATGTTACATGATCAGCATTTGATCCTGGTTACATCAGTCATCTCATATTTCAGCTACTGGCATAGCAACACTGTTATACATGGTACTCACAGAAACAAGGTGTTAGAGCTGTGGCATAACAGTTCAAGTTTACTAGAGTAACTACTTTTTAATGGCATCAACAACAATCAAGTTCACTCTTTGGCTCAGATTAATAAAACCATACATTTCCGTTGTTGTGACTTCCCAGTTTCATTGAACTCTTTGCTTTTGGAGACAGTATTCTCACTTGAGGTCTGGCTGTCACCTGTTTTTTTTTTTTTGCCATTGGAGGATATTGTTACACATGACATTCTCAAGGTACACAAAACCTAAGACGTCTGAAATCGGTGCCCAAAGATGTCACTCAAAAGGTGGGTAATTACATGCCATCGATGATATATTTAAGGTCAGGGTGCATGGTGATATGGTAAATGAGAGGGTGAAAAAAAATTCTGACATGTTTTAGTCAGTCATTGCATCCATAAGCTGCTATTATAATTTGCTGCAAAACTCCCATTCTGCCTGTGTCAACACGTCAAATTGGAACCTCAGGAGATGCCATTGTCTTTTATGAATGCTTTCATGTGTCGAAAGATTCAAATGCGGTAATTTGGATGACTGTCTTGAAACACATCTAACTTTTTCTGACTTTAATATAATATGATGATCTTGTGTGCTTTTCCAACAATACCTCAAGCCACCAGACTTTTTTTTAAAAAGAACCGTGTGACTCACACAGCGGTTGCGTTTCTAACTGTGTGACCTTGTTGCCCTGCGTCGGTTTATAGACCTTACAGCCAGAGTGGATGCTCTCCAGCTTGTTGACGGTGAGTGTGTGTGTGTGTGTGTGTGTGGACTTGTTCCATTACCACACAATGCCAACCTACAGTATGTATGCCTGCTCACATACATGGCAGACGTGAGCTAGCGACATCTGTTACAGGGAAAATGTGATGCGGGACACTGTGCTGTGGTGAAATGTCGACATATTACGGAACTTCAAAAAAAAGTCAGTAAGACATGGTAATGCCATCTAAGCATATGCACACACATGCTCACACACACACCTCCACTCTGTATGCTGAGAGGAAAAGTACAACTTTTTGTTTGTGTTGGAGGTTTCGGCACCAGTGTCACCACATTCACATGCAGCAAGAAAAAGTCATTTTGCTATTTAAAGCGCAGCCACCGCTGACAATAAAGGACTTATTCAGCTGGTGTTTGTACTTTCTTGTTAAATAAGTGAGGGCCTCCTTCCTGCATAGAACAAACAAGTGCATGAGCTGGCTCCGCAGTCCACAGGATGACATGAATGGAAGGACAATCAACAGTGTGTTGTGACTGTGTGTTGGTGTGTAGGTGTCGTCAGGACCAAACCGTTAGTGTCTGTGCTCATACATACCCAGGAGCTATGAGTGTCTTCTTTTCCTCATTCTATATACACATATAGCTGTGCGTGCCTAAAAGAGACGTGAATAGAGGAACAGTACATTGTATACAGATAGATTATGGTTTCCTGTGACAGTTTCAGCTGGGAAACACTGGAGGGAGGACTATTTCTGGAGCAGCTCACCTCTGTTTCCCACTGGTGTCAGGGCTGTCCCAGAGGATTTAGAATAACTGGCCATGACACAAAAATAATCCCACAAAACAACTTATTTACAGTTTATTTACAGCTGGAAGATCTCTTAAAATATTTCATGGTTATTCAAAGTGTTAAATTTACAGGGTATTAAAACATATTTTCTTACTCTTTGTTGGTCTTATTATTATTTTAATGGTCTTGGACGTGTTTCTATTTTGGATTCTTCTCACCATGTTATTTGTTCAGATCTTAGTCTACATTCATCCTAGCTTTTTCCCACTGTTTGGCTATTTTGAGCTAAATGCTAACATCAGAATACCAGAAGAGCCAAAGTACTGAACAAAGTGAAATCTGTACAATGTGCCGTCTCCAGGCAAAAAGTTGTCACAACTGATATTCAGGTTTATGTGAATGGAAATTTCTTGGCAATTCATCAAAGAGTTGTTGATGTAGCAACACGGTTGTTTAGCATAATGGTTTTAACCATCCCCCAGCATCGTTAAGCTCTAGAAGAGAGAATAAAAGAGGAATGGAAAATTTAAATGGAACTGGATAATCTTGCTTAACTGTCAACTTGCCTCATCATCAACCGTTTCTTGTCCCACTTGAATGCACTGCACTGGTGTCCCCAGATACAAAGTTATAATAACTAATGTTCATGATGGTCAAAACTATGAAAATAAGACGTTATTCATAATTAATCTAAGGAATGCAGAGGGCTGGATCAAATTAAAATATCATCACTTCCAAATACCATATTGATTTACCTTTTCCCTCCTCCTCCTCCTCGTCCTTCTCCCTGTCAGCTTTCTTTCCTTCATCTTGTGCCTTTTTTAAAATTTCCAATATAGTAATGTGCACACAAACTACGCATTAACACATTCATCTCCACTTTCCCTGCGTTCCACAACAAAAGAATCCAGATTGTGTAACTGTCTGTCAAACCAGTTTTTTCTCTTCACTATTTTAATACCTTACCACAGAGTTGCAGAGGGAGGAATGGCCCTCCCCTCCCTGTGACTCACTCTGATACGTGCGTAAGCACCCGCTTCAGACCTAAGAGTAGTATTCCATTACTCTTACCACTATTATTGTCTTCATCATCATCATCATCATCATCATCATCATCCTCCTCCTCATCAGCGTTGTTGCTGTTGTTGCACTCTTGGCTCCCTGTGCCAGGATTGTGTAAATGACAGCTGTGTTCAAAAACAGAGAACCACTCAGTGCAGCGGCCAGGCTTAGATCATAATGTAGATAATGCATCTCCATGGAAATGTTCAGCTGTGTAGAGTTTCGTTCTCTTTCTTTACAGTGCAGTGTTGTTTTTATGACTGTCATAATGGAGCAAGGAGGCTGACACTGAAATGTTAAAACACACTAATACAGAGGGGAACAGCAGAAAAACAAGGACTTGAAGAGAGGAGAGGGGTGGGGAGGGGGAGGGAGAGGGAGGGAGGGAAAAAGGGGACGATGGAAGTGGGGGCGAAAGAGAGAAACAAGCGCCAGACTGGAGAGAAGCAGGTGTTGAGAACGTAGTAGCAAAACTCTGGGTCAAAGAAAGATCATTGTGGAGGGGTTTTCCATTGAGTTGAGGGTCTCTGTAGTATTATGTCACTCTTACAGCCCCATTAAGCCATAATGAGGGTGTTACCTAAATTATAATGTCACAGTGGACACTGCCAGCAATACTATTACACTTGGCATCACAGAGAATTACAGCTGTCACTGTATCAGCTTGTCTATATGAGCGTATACAATATAATGAAATAGAGAAAAACCCAAGAGGAATGTGAGAATCTGACCGTGGGCATGGATCAAAGTGTGGCAGGACATGTTTAGTGAACATGGAAGCACAGCAACCACGTCAGATGCCACCGTGAGATAGAAGCTAGGGCACCAGGCCAGAGAGTAAATATTCACTTGCGTGCTGATCTGGTGTACACACCCACTGCCCACAGATAGGAGCAGCCTTTTATCTTGAACTATACACACACACACAGACGCACTCACACAGACACACAAAGCCTGACTAATAGTGACGAGATGGAGAAAAATAGCAGCAGAGAGCAACGAGAAAGTGCCGATTGAGCAGGTTCAGTGAGCATGGAAAATAATAAGAATCAACGATAAGGTAAAAATAGTTTAGTTTCGAAGTTGAAATTTGAGCTCAGGTTATAGTCTGTGCCCACACCGTCTCACTGCACTGGAAAGCCTGTGGGAATTCTCTTTTATATCACGCTGTTTGCTCACAAATTAGTGAATTAATATTTTTTGCAGCAGTTCATTTTAGGATCCCTGTGAAAACTCTCTTTTGGCCGTTTATGACAGTATGAAATAAGGCAAAGCAAAGGAGCCAAGCAAAAGTTATAATTAAAACAAATCCCTCCTCTCACACATTAACTTTATATATAATTAGAGCTACATGTTAAATGGTTTGACCGCTGCCCATTCCTTACCTAAAAGCTGTGAAAGCTTTCTCTCTGTCGCCTGCTCCATAAAGTATCTTATTCAGCCTTGTGTCAAAAGGCAGCCTTTCTCTGAAGACCGCAGCCCGAGCCACAAAAAGTGAGAAACAGAGACAGTTTTTGTCGCTGACAGGAGCAATTTGATGTTTATCGCGGCTTCTGTGCGCCACTTGGTCTCCACTCCATGTCGTGACCAACTACAGCACAAAATGTTGTCGTTTTTGCAATAGGAAATGTTAAGTGGACCCCAGAACGCTGGCTTCGTCTCACAGTTCAATCAGATATGACCGCAGACCACAGTGACAAAAATGCACCTGAGGAGTGTTTCAAAGAGACCTTTTGTGATTTTGTCCTTCGCAGTGTCTAAACAAAACTAATAACTGTGCTCAGAGCCAAGGCCCATTTCTAAAATACACACAAGCATGTAATTATTGGCAGCTAATTGGCTTGCGCAGCGTTACGGTACAAGGGCAGCGTGGTCATTAAAAAAACATTTCCTGTTTGAGTCCACTGATCCCTTGATTGATAAGCACAAAGACACAGTTTTATAGGCTATCGTCAGAGATTACATGCACCAATCAAAATGCTGAGAAGTTCCAGGATAAAGGCTCGGTTGTGGGATGGTGTCATAATGTAATATTTGCTCATCTAGGCCTATTTAAGTCAGGGCAATTCAAAATAGCACAAGAGAGACCTATGGTCTCTCTGTCAGAGATGGCTGGGTTGAGTGTGCTTTAACTGAACTAGGTCGTGCGACGTGTCATCTGACCACGTTTTAAATCAAGTGTTTACACTCTGATGCTAGTAGTCATAGCAGCTAACACAAAGTTAAGGCTGAGGCTGTTGGGAAAGTCATTAGTTCTGCATGTATTACATTATAAACAAAAGACAGGACAAATTGACCTGAAGTAATTTTGACGTGACTATGATGGTTCTAGATGGAAAGAATGTGTCACCAAAGTTATTTATGTTATCCTGAGGGGAAGAGATATAGTTCAGTAAAAAAAAACAAACAAGTGCCATTATGGAAGAGTCAAGGGATCACCAAGGTTGTAATGATTCATCCTCTGGGGACCATCAACACCTATTCAAAATTCCAAGTCTAAATGCAGCCACATCACGCATCTAGACAATGTGTGTGTGAACTGAATGTGCTTATGAGATTGTTGGTTCAGTTTCAGACATTATGACAGAAAAAAAAAACATTTCTTCCTTTGTTTGAAACATTTGGTTGTTATGGTAACCAATTAGGTCAATAGAAGGGAAGTTGATATATTTGTAAGACTATATTTACATGAGATGAATCCAGTGCAACCAAGAACAACAGCTTCTCTGTAAACTCTTAACTGTGTGACACGTATTTCCTCGTTTAGAAGGTGTCAGGTGTTAAATCAGTTTTATGATATGCATTATGATCCATTATAATATGACATTTTTATGACATAACAGTCTCAGTGTTTTTATTTCCAGTACTTTGTATGTGTCTCCACTGCAGAAAAAGCAGTGACTTAACCTCAGACTCAGACTGACTTTCACTACATCACAGGATGCACTCAGGAAGGGAGGAACAGGCTGGAGCTTGAGCCCGGCTGGACAGGAGTAAGCAGGCATAATGTCGGTCAGAGTAGGACGATGACCTCATAACATCATGCCTTCAACCTGTATTTACGTAACAGCCCCAGCGCCACCCGTGTTGGTAAGGCCGGAGAGGAAGTGTTGTGGACAGACAGATCTCTCCCCCCTCCTCCTCCTCCTCTCTCTCGGGAGGCCGGGTGGAGAGACAGGCCAGAGCTCAGATCTGATTTCGGAGGAAGGAAAGGAGAAGGGAGGGGAGCGTCGGATAAGAGTGCTGCCGTTGCTTTATTTTATCCTTTCTCCCCTCTTAACTGTGACCCAGGCCTGTGTGTTATGAATGCCACAGAGGTGGAGTTATTACACACACAAAGCCGAGCCAGTTCTAATCTTGTTACTATTCTGTTCAGTAACAATACAGGGCTCCTTTTACGGGGGGCCTTGATTCAGATAAGTGTAGCTCAAGAGAAACAAAACGAAGCACAAGTTATGCAACGTGTTGAGCGGCTGCTTCCACTTCAGCCTGATTAAAGGGTTTTACTGATTGGCCTCAAGGACCTCAGACATTTTAACATCCACATTTGAACATTCACCTCAAACCACTTAGTCTTGTCCTTTCTCTTTCACATTCCTCATGTCAGTTACTGAGCCTCTTGTTCAGGTGATTTTGAAGTGTTTGTCTAGTGTCTGTCTGCCATGGGCCAAAAGGTGCCTCGGTTTAGCTATAAAAAGACAATTACTACAACAGGAAGCTCCTGTCAGCTGGAGGGATACACACAAGAAAGGCTCAGCCGTGATCAAGGAATGCACACACACCCATGCGCCTGTTTGTGCACACAAATCCAAGGGCAAGCACCTTCATACATGCTGGACAGCTTTCTAACTGCATACACCCATTCAAACAACATCCATGCCCATTCCAAGTGTCTTATCCCCTCCCTCTTTCTTCTGCCATGGTGGGGCCCTTCATCACCAGATGACACAGAATCTCTCCACCCACTGGAGGATGTGGTGCACTGTGCCAAAGTTTGACACGGCGCTAGCAGAGGAAGTGAACCCACACCCTCCTGGCCAGGGATCAACCGGGCCTCACGACCTGTCTGGCCCACCTGTCAGTGTAACTGTGTGACAGATATCGTCCTGTCTTGAGGTGTATTTGTGCGTAGGATGTTAAAGACTAAGTTAAACATTTGGATAATAGACTTATTTGCTCTCTTGCCAAGTTAGATGAGAAGATTGATATCCCTCTCATGACCGTCCATTAAATCAGAGAGCTGGCTACAGCCCGTAGTCAGGAAACAGGAGAAAACAGCCAACCTGGCTCTGTCACTAATATATATATAAATCTTGTTTGTTTAATCTGTCAAAAAAAAAGAAATGTAAAAATAACACTTAACCGTTTTATGTGTGGTGTTTGTCTGTCATATAATATATATATATTATACAGTAACATAACCAAGCTAACTGGCTGCTGATTGTGGCTATGTTTAGTGGTTACATGTTTTATGCACAAGGTTGGTCTCAAAATATCACAGACTGAATATTTAATGGTCCCATAATTCAAAAAAAAAAAAAAAAATACAAATGTGAAATTACTTCTTATTCTTCTTATTGTGACACAAATATTTCCCCATTGTATGACTAGTACTTAACCATATTCATGTGGCCATGTTGTTTGATTTGAATTCAAGTTGAAAACCTCCCACAGGTATTCAGTTGGGTTGAGTCTGTACAGCACAATATACAGTGCAGTTTGTCTGTTTTCTTTATGCTTAGTTATCCAGCACTTTGGACTTAAAATGAAAGAATAACTAGTTTAAAGTGTGTAAATATCCCTGCAGTGTTCACCTATTACAGATGTGAGCACTCCAAATACCCTTAACACTGAATATCAGCACTTTAACCTCGTAAGCATTGTTTAATGTCATATCCACAGTGCTGGAGCAGGGCCAAAACAATGGAAGTCATATCACTGTCAAAATACTTACAGACTGCACTGTATCAGTAAATCTGCATATTTACCCTAGGATATTAGTTAGACACCACTGTAGATCTGATTTCCAGAGTGCACTGCAAAGTCACACACAGTGAGGAGCTGTGTCAAGATTTTCCTCATATAATCTTTTATCATTCTGCTGTGGAGCGTTGCTTAAGTGGACCATGCAAACATTGGCAGAGTTATTTTTCTTTCTTCATCTTTGACTCTCAAACTACTAAAGTTGGGCTAATAAAAAGTAAATTACATGTCTATAAAGTAACCTCCTGGGTTTGTGGGGCCATATTTGAAGTTGCGTCATTGCAGCAAAACAAACCCCTAAATTATGTAACACGCAGTCATGGAGCTCTCAGCTTCACAGCTGTAGGTATTAAGGCATAAAACATACTTATACCATTCAAGAAATCACACTCACTGTTTTGTAATACATATCTCTGACACCAGCTCTCTCAGCCTTTCGGTATAGACAGATCCTGTCTGTGATGGCAGAGATGGATGGCAGATGGCAGTACAGAATTGAGGTAAGTGAGTGCACAAGGTTTTGCTCTATTTACTTCTGTTTTTCAGTCTTAGATTTGTGGCTAGTTTCATCTCTGTAAGTAAAAACAGAGCTGCAGTGGTCAGCTTCGTCTGCACACCAGGCACCAGTAGTCCATTGGTAAATAAAGAAAATAAAAATAAAATGATAATAAAACTTTCAGGCTTCTTGTATCACAACCTGCATTTTAGCTGAAATCAGGTAATTTGTGTCCATCCAGCTATCAGAGCTACACACATGACTGATCACGTACTCACTGGCATCTACACGTATTGTGCCAATTAGAAAATTACAGGAGGGGCTGTGGTCTTTGATCTGGCTGAACTCCAAGACCTCATCCCACACATGAATACCTGTGTGCCTCATTCTTAAGCTGGCCTACTTTCACCCACACATGAGTCATCGTCGACCTGCAATGTGATAAAGGCTCATTGTCCTTTCCCTTATTTTGAGGAAACAAGTTTGCCCACCTCATCTAGCTGTCACTATTTCCACATAACCTACACCTATCTTTGACTCAATGTGCTTGCATTGCCATATACTGTAACTGTGCATTGCCATATACTGTAACTGTGTCTGTTTCACTGTTGTCACAACATCATATTATGAACAGCTACAGCAGCTGATATGCTCTTATCACTCGACTGCGTGGGTGGTTTGTAGTGCAATTTACTGCCACAAGCAAAGTCCAAGACAGAGGGTTTTACCTCTGTGATACGGCAAGAGAGGAAAAAAACAACAAAGACAAGTTTTAAGAGAAACCCATTCCTATGCTGTACACAATGGGACACTACAGGAGATTAGATTAAACATGCTATCACAGGCACTGTATGTGGCCCTCAGAGCTGGATCACTGTCTCTAACTTGGTCAAAGGTCTTAAGTGGCTGCCGTACTGTACCTCACAGCGGGACAAACACACTCTTCACTTCAAGAGTAATTACTCTCAACTTCCCTGATTGCTACAGATCTCAGTCCAGATCTCAGTAATATTTCCTGTCCTCTTTCTTTCCACTTTTATTCATACTGACATGATATTAGGTCGGCCAGGCTGCCTGTTTGAAATAGACTGAAATATCTCACAACTTATTGGACTGTTTGTTGTGACATTTAGTACAGACAGCTGTGTTCCCCCAGAGGATGACTCCCAACAACTTTGGTGATTGTCAAACTTTTCCACCAGGTTCCACCATAAAGGTCACATTTTAACTTATTCTGTCAAATATCTCAACACTTACTGGATGGATAGGTGCAAATTTCTTGACAGATATTAATGGTTCCCTGATGACAAATCCTTCTTTTTCCTAGCAGTAACACCTTGTGCATGACATTGGTTTTATTTATTTGTGCATTACTTTGGTCAGTGACCTGCAAAATTAATGGCATGTTAGCAGACTAACAACTGAACACCTGCTACACATTAGTGTGTGAGCATTGTTGCTAAAACATGTTTGCATGCTGATGTTAGCATTTAGCTCAAATCCAAGTTCAGCCTCTCAGAACTGCTGGCACGTCTGTCTCTTGTTCCTGATAACACATCTGATTCTTTTTCACAATTTCTACATCACTGGTTTCCACCCTTTTCCTTCCTGCTTTTTGTCTTTCCTCCTCTTTTCCCCTTCTACTTCTCTTCCTCAATCTTTTGCTCCTCCAGTACAAACGTAATTGAGTGTCTATCCAAAACTCTGACTGACTGCAGAAAACCCCAGAGGACACTGCATACTTTCACCCTGCCCTAACACACACACGCACACACTCACACATACACATACACACACACACACACCATTTACAGATACACATAACTCCTCTCAGCTGCCTGTCCAATCGCCACACCCGTCTGCATGACATCAGCCTGTGATGTCATCATGGGACCAATGCTGGCATGCTGTCCAGTGCAACTTCATCATCAGCATCATCATCCTTTGGCAGTGGTGGACAAGCCTCGGAGGGGAGGCAGCTGGATTGTAACAATTCCTTCACCCTTCGCACATGTCAGTGTTTGTGTGTGTGTGTGTAGAGGGAGGAGAGGGGAGGCTGAAAGACGCAATTGCTCTAATTCAAACAATCTGAGCCAGACGGAGCTTGGCTTTCTTTGGCCACTCTGTCCTGTTTATAAAGCCCTCTCTGGGCAGATTCACATCGTGTTTGTCAATATTTCAACCGCAAGGTAAATATTACAGTGACTTTGCTTATTAATGCGAAAAAGGGGGAGAGGAATGTGAGGGAGTAGAGGGGCAGGGATGGGGAGGTAGAAAAGTCAGATATGAGAGGACCAATAGAGAGGATAGTAAGGAAAAGGGGTGAGATGGCATGGATGGGACTGGACAGGACAGGATGGGCCGTGATGGTGAGGCGTGACAGGATGGGATGGGATGGGTTGTGACAGGACAGGGAATTGTACAGTAGATTAAGGTGGGGCTGCACAGGGTGGGGTAAGCCAGGACTTCCTCACCCTTCTGTTTCACTCCAAGCCCAACTGTCTCTCACAGATTCACATAACTGGTCAATAAGTTATTATCAATAATACAGAGCACTTAAAAAAAAAAGAAAAGAAAGAAAGAAAGTAAGAAAGAAAAGAAAAAAGAAGGTGAAAGTGATTTTCTGAAGCAGACTGGATTTCCTGATGCTACATCCTCAGACCCTCTGATGTTGTATTTGTAGAGTTTCCTGAAGTTTTTTTTACCCCAGAATGAACCGCAGTGAACTGTATTTCCCACATGCACTTCGAGGCAAACCATGTGTGTTCAATTTGATACCATCATAAACTTTAAGGTTGGTCCTGATGAAGTGACAGAAAATCTGATCTTCATATTTGACTTGTTTTTTTTTTTTCTTTTGGAGCCACAATTTGGAATAAGGACTTGTTCATATTTATTCACTGTTTATTCCAGGTTTCTCGACAGTTGAACTGATTGGCTTGACATGAGTCTGTGTGTTACTTCATGACTAACCAAGCCGGTGTTACTCTGTAAGTTTGAGTCACTGGAAGTGGCTCTGGCTCACCCAAACCGACCCTTCGTGAAAACATCATCACGAGGCGCCTGTGCACTGAGTGTTAATCCTGGAAACAACCAAAGTCTTACAACACACCTGGAGCCCAGCCCAGACACACACAGAATGAGAGACAGTAAGACAGAGATGGATGGACAAGCCCATAAACCTAAAGCCTGTGACAGCCTCCCAGCTCTCAGTGCAGCACCAACCACATTTTTTCTTTACCAATTAGCTGCTTCATTCAGAGCAGCCCATGCTGCTTTTGGGGACCCTGTCTCCATCCTGCTGGCTGTCAGGAATTAGTGCTGAGATCAAGCTGCCATTCTGCATAGATCACCTCCAGATGTTGTCATGTTAGGTTCACATTCACTAAAGCAAATATATTCTGTAGCCAAGCACATAATGTGGAGCATAAACTGCCTTTTACTGTACTGTTTTATGTTTTATGTTGTTCTACTGTTTTTGCTGATCCTTAAAGCTTACTTCACCCATGAAAAATCTTTTTTTTTTTAAATATTACATATGAAGATGTTGCATATCTGTTTAAATGAAGCAGCCCTCTCACCACCAGGCCCTCAGCCAAGGGCCTTTAACCCACTTAAGGCTGTAGAGGACTAAAGTATGTAAATCTGATGTAAATCTGATGATCTCAAATATGCAGTTTCTTGTGGAGAATCCCACGGCAGCCAAAAGGAAAATACTGCATGTACTGTACAGTATTCAGCTGAGTTGGACAGCAGAAATCATCGGTGAATGTTTTATATTAAGGTAATAAAGTGCAACTGGATGAATCCACAGTGGATCAATAGTGCAGGGCAGCTTGCCAAACCATGTCATTAACCACATATTAATTCTGGCAGGAGACGCCAAGCCACATTCTGATCAGGGTGGTTTCTAGTGGAGTGTTTACCAAAACAAGACTTCCAGCTCCGCTTTAGTGGTTTCACTGAGCGATCCAGTGACGTAGGAAGCCTCGGCATATTACTGACTTTATGTACGCATGTAGAACTGTGAGGTCATGTCACTCTTGTAAATGTTCTTTCTCACCAGAATGTGCTACGCTGTGGACTGGTTCCCAAAAAAAAAAAAAAGAAAGAAAGAAAAATGAAAGAAGACCGGTCCTGCAGCAGTTCAAAGGCACAATAGCTCTGAAATAACTTTGCTCAAAACAATAAGTGTGTGAGAAGTTGCTGCCTGAAAGACTCGGGCCCAGGCTCTTTATAAATGTAGTACACTTCCAAGAGATATATGAGGCTAAGTGCAGTTCTGTGCCGTATGGACTGGATTGAATATCAACCAAACACATCTCCACCTTCCACCTTCCTCTGCTGCTGATATATCATTCTTCTCACTCCAAATATAAGAATGTCAAAATGTTCCTCCCCTAATTGACCCCTAATCACATTTGCTGAACACACATATGTCTGGGGGGTCTGCTGGACTTATCTCTCCTGAGGGTGTCATGTTTGCTCAGGCCTTTTCAGTCTGATATGACTGCAGTCTCACAAGTGTATAGTACTGTCCATATATGTTTTCTGTGAGCCTATATTTCCTTTCTCTGGTCTTGCTTTGTTATCTTCCTGCAACATAGTATCTCCTCAATTTGTGATTAAAACTTTGACGCGCTAGTTGTTGAAGAAAATAAGCAAGAAGAGAACGTTACAGTTCAAGAGATGAAGTTAAGAAAACACGTAAAGACACAAGGATGGTGGCGCAAATATGCAAAGAGACTTTCAGTGGAGTACAAGTTAATGAGAAAGACTTTTGAGATTCAATCCCTGCGTCTGGAGCAATAGGCCATACTTGATGGAGGTGAGAGTTCATGCTGATACTTATTATTGGCTGATTAAGATGTATGATGACCCCTGACCCCCCAAGAATCTAAACCATGTGTGGCCAAAAGACAAAACTAATAAAACTCTGATGAGCTTTCATAAAACCCTGTATTTGTATGAAGGCTAATAAGATAAAGTTGCATGAAAATGGCTCTTTGTTGGTCTTTTTTCTCATCCTTCTTGTTGCCATGACCTCACAGCGTTTCTGTCACCAGGCTCATTGAAGCTTCAAACCAAAGATATATCTTTAACTTTCCTTTCTAGGTGTGAAATATCATATGAAAAACACCATAAAAAATATTAAACAACGCAGATAAATGGCGAAATATATGTATAATTGATGGAACACATTGTAAACACTTCATCCACAGTGTAAACCGTGTAATCTAGTGTTTGAAGCTGATTCATTCCACTTGGACATGAAGAGTTTACAAAGAGTTTAAACACTAAAAGGCTACAAGTTAATTGGATTTTTATTAGGTTTCTGGCCAAAACAATGAATCTAAATGAATGAGCTGCTATGTAGATTTAGATCCACTTTTTAAACTCCACATACAAAAGTAAAGCAGGCTGTCAAAAATAAATAGGGAATATGAGTTAAAGCCAAATTATCCTATTAACTTGTTCATATTCTAACAGGCAAACTGAATCATTGGCTTCAACTTTCACCTCCACTGCATCTCTGACATCAGCGCTCAGTAAACCATTGAGAAGAATTTGGCAGCTCATATCTGGCTCTAATTAGGAGCTCTGTCAGCACCGTGTGGAACTGAGAGAAACAGAGAAAAGTTGGGGAAGGGGGTTTTAATTTGTGCAATCATAGATAGTCTTACGACAAATTTTTCATCATAATTTGAACTTTTCACTTGCCTTTGTGCACATTCCTTCATACGAACAACCCGTACCCATCAGTGTTCTCCCAAAATGTTCATAGCTCAAAGCTGAAGTAAAGTTTAAAAAAAAAAAAAAAGGCAAATATATTCATGTTCATGAAAAGCAACAGAGGTATTTTTCCCACCACATGAGGATTATGTGAAGGAAACAGCCAGTGGTTTTCACATCGAACCAACGTGTTGGAAAGTGGGGGTGTTGTGGTCGGGTTGGCGGATGGGTGGATGTGGCCTTAAATCCTAGTGACCCTGGTTTAATTCCCACCTCATACCACGGACTTCTCCACTGTGAGTAAAGCTTTAGTATTTTAGCACATAAACAGTGTTTCTCATTTAACCATTACCAAAACCTTATCCTCACTACTAAAGTTACTCAACCCCAACCATAATCTGAACCAAATTACTTTACTTGCCCAAGCATAACCCCTTTTTCTTAACCTTCATGCTATAATTTTTGTTGCAGGGAATCAATTTTCACGTGATTTATGTTGACCACATGCAGCTTGGATTCCAGAGACATGCTCCTCTCACTTTGTTGGATCATGTTCATATTATTATTACAGCCACTGCTTAGAATATAAATAACATAATAAGTCAGATAGTATGTTTTTCATATTGATCCTTTACCCTCAAACACTGGAGTAACACATTTAATTGTGTATCTTGAAAATGTTTTTTTGCTTCGGTCCAGAGTGAAAGACTTGCCATGAGATTTTCTACAATGACATTTACAATTCCACAGTGAGGTAGAAACTTATAGCTTTGAGTAAAATGTTATAACTATTGGATGGATTGTCATGAAATTAGGTTCAATGCCCCCCCCCCCCCCCCCCCCCCCCCCCCCCCCCCCCCCCCAGGGTGAAATTTAACATATCACTTGCCATCTAGCACAAATCCTGATTTTGCCCTTAGGATTCATAAAGCATACCAGTGATTTCATTCATATGAGGGTCAGCTTTGCTCTGTGTTTAGTGCTATTTCACAACTGTTGGCATGCTAGCAGCCTAAGCTAAGACATGGTATGTCATTCCAAGCATATTAGCATGCAGATGTCAGCATTTACTTTAAAGTTCTACTTTGCACTTGTGTGACCTTAGACTCTTAGCCTTGGTCATTTAATTACCCCTAAAAGAAACCCTGGGCACCTACTCCTGAGGACTACATGGTTGTAATCTCTTTTTCACAGTGAGTGGGCAGAAAATAATTAGCACTGTTACAGGATTCACTGAGGTATGTCCAGAATCACAATCGCTACCAAGACGTTAGGAATTAGCAATGCACACACATTCACTGAACATTGTTAAATGCTTATCTTCTAAACTTAATGTGGCTTAAACAAGAAAAAAAAAACACTATAAGGAGGAAAAGTGCTTGTTTGCCTGATGTATAAAGAATATCAAGACCTTGTGTTTACCTTCACAATAAATGCCATTGTAATTTATGAGGTAGAGCAACAGTTAAACAAATACTTCTATACAATAACAGTACACCTCTCTAAAGGGCATTTATTTCTTACTTACTGCTACCTCCACTTCCCCAGGCCAGTCTTTTGGGGGTATTTATCTTGAGAAAACACCAACACAAACACCAGGATGGTACTCAATGACGGTGATTAGATAGATTCAGACTGAAGAAGAAAAGCAGCTCTGTGCTCGAATAAACACACTTTTCAGACTCTGATGGCAGGGGCTTGTAATGAGATCAAACCATTTCATTTGTCTGCCACAGTTAAATAAGCTTTGGACTACACACACACACACATGCACACAGATGCATGTGTACAAACCAATGGTGTTGTCATATCCAAAGTACGTTGTGTTATCAACATTTTCAGATTACATTGGATAATACTGACCATTAGCTAAGTAGATGTACTGCCAGTTATAATAGTAATTATAACAGAATTAATAATAGTAGAGAATTGTAGATTGGGTAGCACTGTAGTCAGCATTATCTCACATTATGTTTAACATTGCCATTGAAAACACTTTTACGGGATCACTGAGTTTACACACAAACACTCTGGCTAAGTGACGTTATGATTACTATAATGATATAATGTGCTAACCACCTCCAATTTTTCCCCCTCGATACAGAGAGATTGATGGCGGCCAGTCAGAGCGTTCCCTAAGGAATCCCCTGAAACCCTGCAACAATGTTGACATAACAAAGATTCATTATAACTTTTATAAAATGAGTTGTCCAATAAGATTATGAAGATGATTTATTACCTTTCAAGGGGAACATTCCTAATTCCTAATAAGATGCAATAATTTCCGAGCAATCCGCTGCATCTAAACCAGTTATATGACACCAGATGAATTTGCATTTGCAAACAAAGATTTTTTTTTTCCTGAGGGGGTTTAACCACAGGAATTTGACAAACTCCAGCTATTAATCCTGGTTAAATACCAAACCCCAGACAGCAGAGATATACTTGTAAGCCAATGTAAAGTCTCATTTGGGTTCAGAGTTGTTTTTGTTTTAAAGTTCCTGCATCATCTCTGTTTATATATTGCACCATTCAATAGTTTATAGGTGTTTTGAAATGAGTATTAATTTTATTGATCAACATCAGTGTTTCAACAGGAAACTGCATTCTGGAAAACAACATATCCCGCACGCAGTGTTTACAATGAGAAATAAAATGGTTCCTTCCAAAATATCTGATTAAAAGCTTAAACCGAGCTACACATCATCAGAGGAATCAATCACTGTATGATCACATGCCACTGTCGCCTGTTCCAAGTGTTGATCTGACTCATCACAAGCTTTTAAATGGGCCCTCAGATCCACTAATTATTCGCCGTTACTTTTTTGCTGTGGTTCGCTCGCCTTCTCAAAAATGGATGGATTCTCTCCTGCTGAGTGAAACATGGTTTCAATAACAACGCAGTAACGATTTGACAATCATCATGGTTGCCATTTGCCACATCTGAAATCAGCACATTCTTGGCTCTGTGCGTCACCTTGACGCAGCTCCAAGGAGCCATACCTCTTGTGAAATGAATGCATGCTGCTCTTATGATTTTTCTTGCCAAAGGTCAAAGGTTAAAAAGCCTCTTCTGACAAATAATACTTACACTGACCTGAGGAGATCACCAGAGATACTGTGTTGCTGCGAGCGAAAAAGAGCTTGATTTGTCGTTTGGCCAGTGAAATGAGCTCATCATTACCACATGAGGCAACATCTGGGGTGTAATGAACAACTGTTAACAGTCCTGATTGAGAATGGTCAACTAAACCCTTAAACCTATAAAAACACAAACTCACTCCTTACAGTATTTGCCTGTGATATTTACAACATGACAACAGTAGATAGTATATATTTACAACAGTAAATATCAGAAGTTTTAGTTATAACCCCCTCCAAAAAAAAAACATCCCAACAAGACTGTGTGGGTGTGGTTTAATCAGATGTGATTGACAGTGGCCTTGCAATATAAGCAAACAGCTCATTACGTTTTGATTCAAATATTGCTGGATCCTGATTGGCACACAGAAGTATGCGTCAACTTTTCCCAACTGAGCTCACTTCAAACAAGTGAGATGAGGCAGAAACACAAAATTTCCTAATTGACATAATCAAACGCATTCTAACTTCTGCAGAGCGTTACTGTATGTGCTCATGTAGGCTCCGCTCCGCTTACAGCAAGAGGTTTTAAGATTGAATCCAGATCATTCAGATCTCAGTTTCTGACTTGTCCTTGACGTTGGTGTCTTAAAGAAGCCAAATCTAACAACATTAGCAACACTCAGTTGGCCTTGAAACTGCTGGAGGGACATTTATTTTCCTTAATCACACTCATTCTGCGGCCTGGAAAAAACAAACAATTAAAATAAATGAATAAATAAACTGCCTGGTTTGTGCTATTTATGCGCACAGCCAGAAGTGGAATGTTAAGTGCATTTACTCAAGGGGGAAATAGAGTGAAATATTGTACATTTTGCTTGACAGCTATGGCTACAAACTGTGTTAAAAATGTGGACAAATGTACATTAAAGTGAGTGTAAATATTATGCATTATTACAGAATAAACTACCCAACAATGTAAAACCAACTAAACCAGTTCCAACAGTAAAACGCACCAGTAATTACACTAATTGAATGTGCTGTTTATCACAGGCTATTTTTCTGCATAAGGACTACATTTACTTTGCACATTTTGCACAGATATCATGAACATATTTCCAAATGCAGCACTATTGAGGGATTAAGTGGTCTAAAATGCCTGATTACAACATAGTCAAACAACCCAGTAAAATCAGAGCGAAACATCAGTACAATGCAAACATGAACACTAAGTGAAATCTTCCAGCATGTGGTGTCATGCCTCTTTCTGCTTTCAGCACTCAGGACTGTCAACACATTTGACACAAAGCACCACAACCTGACAACATGATGACAAGAAAAATGTGTTTTGTTGCTTCAACAAATCTCAAGGACAATGCCAGTGTGTGCGCTAATGCTTTCTGCTTGAGAGTGAAACGAGGAGACGGACCGAGTGAGTTAAAAAGCAAACAACAGGTTTTTACTAGGTGACATGAAAACAAAAATAACATATGTTTTTAAGCTGTTATATGCTTTTCATTACGCTCTGGTGCTAAAAAATAATTTTCCTTTTTATTCCCTCGCCAGGTGATAAAACCCCAATTCATTACTGTGCTAAAAATTAAATAAACCTTTTATGACTCCAGACTTCCTGCGGAGTTTGGTAAGCGCACTGGAGGTGACCATCGGGACAGCTGACTGTAGTCTCCAACCAGGGAATGATCTCACATAAAACAGAACACAGTGGTTGACTTTGTGTTGCCATTTTATTATGACCATGGTTATTTCATTAAGCATAGCAGTGCAATATTTAGGACTGAGAGGAACACCAGATCAGTCAAGAGTCCGGAATATCAATAACAGTTTCGTGCTTGCAGGTCCTGCAGAGTGATACCTCCAGGGTATGTTTGCATAGCTTAGCACTAATGGGAAACAGTGGGAAGCAACTGGCTAAATCATTAGCGGACGGCAACATCCATCTTATTGACACATTATCTCATGCATACATATATTCTTATGTTATATGGCTTCAGATGCAGTTACCGTTCTTGAAAATTTATGGAGCGACTCAGCACTTCTGCAGAGAATCTGCAGCTGCAGCAGGTGTTGCAGTTACACATCTGTTTTGTAAGCAAGGTGGGACGTTAATTGGAATGGAAACGTGACGATGCAGTGAAACAGCGAGAAAGCTACTTGGAAATTCCTGTATTTGTGAGATGCTGCGCACAGGCTCAGGTGATACAGCACAAGTGAGCAAATATTTCCAGTTTTCCAGTCTGTCAAACCTCTGAGCCAAACACATGTTGGGTGGACTGTAAGCATCACTCTGTGTAGTTTATCTTAACTACAGTCTATTCCTTTATGTCACAAGACATTGCATTCATCATCTTCTATTATTTTTCATTTTCTTTGCAGTAAATTAGATTTGGAGTAGAATGATTTAGGCATCTCCTCGAGAAAATCTTAACTACCCGTCTAAACCTCTCAGTGAAACAAATCTGTCATTGTAAACTAAAATGTACAATTGGCCCAATCAAAGCACATGGTTTTATTAAACTGATAAGCCTCAGAGACTTTCTACAGTTTGACAGTGATTAGATTCAGGCCAGAAAAGGGTGCAAACTAAGTCAAGGATATCCTCACCGCACCCTGCCTCAGCAGGCGCGCTGCCTGCTGCCTCGTGCTCAATGCTATGCTTGCTATTTTCCATCGTTCACTCTCATTCCAGCTCTAATTTCAGAAAAAAACACATTTATTTAAAACATGCAGGCCCTCTCACACCTCTTTGACTTTTTTTTTTTTATCCTTGCCTCTGCCATTTTCTTGCCTCTCTGTCTGTTTTCTCTGCTCCCTGTTTGTCTTCTCCGGCATGTCTCCTGTCCCGTGGTCTTTCTTTAGTGTCCATATGTTCTTAGAATTAAAAGGAGGGAATGGAGGGACAGAGGAGGTGGGCAGCTCAACCCTCCTCCTGAGGGAGCATCTGCTTCTCTCTGTCCTCTTGTTCACAGTCTCTTTCTCTCTCTCTCACTCTCTCTTTCGCTTTCTCTGCGGACTAACAAACAGCTCTGACCTCAGACGGTTGGATACGTTACAGAGAAGCATCATGATATAAAGCAAAAAATATGCGACCAAATGACAAATCAGGTTAGGGATGTGGCCGAGCTCCAGTACATCACAAATATTTGCAGTTAATTGAAATAACTATTTCCCTCATATGTTGTAATCCGACAACTCCACTTTTTCAACTCTCGCATGTTATGTTTACGAACATTTGTGTAAAATTAAAGGCCCCGAGGTGCTCCTCATAACACCCTACAAAATGAGTTCAGCTGCTATACCAGGTTGTATGAAAGCTGACATGTTGGAGTTTCCACTGAGCAAAACTATAGTAAAAGGTCATAATGCACATGTTCTATGCATAAATAAAATGTATCACAATATTGCTTTATACTGATCATTCCCAAGGAGCAACGTGGTGGCTCAGGACTGAAAACAACCTGAAGGTGAAAGCTTTGGCTCTTTCCCTGCCCTCTGCCTGCTGGGATACGGTAGATAAGTTGTCATGAGGGATGGATGAAGAAATGGAAAGATTCCCTAATGGACAAGTGAGCATTCACATGAAGTTGTATGATTGCACTATTGGACGTCAGGTTGGGTTTGGTTACAGTACAAAGAACAATGGACTGTGACTGACGTAAGACATCCATAAGTGTTTTTCTGGATATATCAGCGCTCTAAAAAATCTGAGTTCCCAAGCCATAATTCAGGCTCGGAAGTATTTATAAGTCAGAAACGTACAATTACATTTACTCTGATATGACATGAGTATGGATTAGCATGTGTCTCAAATCTCTCACTACCTTGTTAACTCATCCATTTCTCCCTGTATAATAAATACCAAATACAGTGAGCACTTTGGATGCTTATGAGTGGTCACTGTGGGATTGTAAGCAGGAAGTGCACGCCGAGGCCATGACATTTCTCATTCCTTTGTGGAGAATTTTTTGAGGGCACGACTCTGGGTAAAATGAAGTGCTGTGATTTTGGTGATGCAGGAAATCAGGAATATTAATCCATCATAAGTCGAAGTAAGTGGACCAATGGCTTCATGATTTCAATTAATCTTTTGGCTAAACATTAACTTAAGGAGCAACTATGCAAGGTTTGCCCCTTAATTAAACAGTTATGGAGTAATTGTGATAGCTAAATGACTTGTTATCTCATCTTGCGAGAAGCATGGACTGCTTTACAGCACTATGACACAAACATGCCTGGTAATCTGGAATCTCTTGTTAACGCCACTCACGTCAGTAGACATCGCTCCATGGATCGCTTTCTCGCCGGCTTCGTTGAAAACAAATGCACATGGCCAGGGGGGAGGGAGTCAGGTCAGCTCTGAGTTTTTATGGCGGTGAAGATATGCACTCCGAAACTGTAGGGTGAGCAGAAAGAAGAAAAAAGTGACCGAAGTGCTGAAAAAGCATTCATCATTCCCTTTTAAAGGAATAGTTTGGCGTCTAGGAAAATAGATTTGCTTTGTTTCTAAATGTAAAGATGGTAAGATGTATGTTAAATATTAAGGCTTTAATGTGATTGCTTTTTTTCTAGTGGGCCAATCCCACATTGTAGACCAGGGCCTGATGAATTTGACTGTTCAGCTGCTTACAGCCTGTAAAAGCAATTTTCAGCCATTTATCTCGCAATCATTTCAGATTTGAATACTGTCTCACTTTGTAAACACACATATTTACTGATTGACACTCCAGTTTCCTGTGAGCAACTGAAGCTTTATGCGCTCAATATGTCCATAAATCAATGACGAACCCAATAACACACCCCAAGCAGTCATTTTCCATGAGCTATTCCACAAATGACTGATATAAAGTTTCATATCTCGGAACAATGCTTTGAAACATCCCATGACATACATCAGCCTCCTGTTGCCCATGAGAGGCTGAGCAGCTGTTTAAAGTGAGCCCAGTAACAAATTCAACTCCTAAAACACGGACGACATGTAGTGTACGTCGCAGCGGGGGCCATAAATACTGTCATAAAACAGTGATAGTGTCAATGATTCCAGCCTCCGTGAAGTAGGAGAACTGAAGCGAGGTCCCAGCACTTGTGTCACAGAAAAGAAGGGCTTTTCTTATGTGGCATATAAACTTGAATGTCTGCTATTTATATGTGCTATTTAACCAGCATTTCATCAATTTCATCTCCCTTAATGTCAGTAATTGGTGATGCTGTCATATTCCTGAAAGAAACCTCTGTCTTCTGCCAAAAGTGTGAAACCATGGAAACTCTTTCATCTAATACGATGCAGAATTTGGCCTGGAAATGATCTGTGAGAGAAGATTTCATATTTCTATTTACCCTGACAAAGCAAAGCAGACTATTTAAATTTTTAATGATATAGAAGACAGGAAGTGACTGTGTTGTACTGTTGTACAATAGAATCAAACCTGATGCTTTTCTCTGATTATATACCTCTTACTCTTAACTACCTTTTCGTTCCTTCTTTTTGTCTATATCATTAAAGCTACCTAAAATACAGCTCAAAATTACATCCCCAACCCCCCCCTCCCACCACCACCAAGTCTGTGCTGCCCTGCTCACACAAACATGGGCTAAATCTGCAGGGCACCATCCCCTCTCTGCTGAGTCAGACCAGATCAAGGCGTGGGGAGTCTTCTTTTTTGGCATCGGGGCAGGATTGCGGATCTGGAATAGTCGGGCATCACGCCATGCGGTGATGCTCTTACACTTGTTTTCTGCATGTAAATGCATAGTGGCATGCTTGATATGAATAAGATCACACAAAGGGCTTTCCTCCCTTCATAGAAACCAGTGTGTGCAGGGAGCGTACAGTATGTCTCTATAGTTGATGATTCACATGTCCTTTGGTAGAGATAACTTTTTTTTTCTCAGGTTTGCGTGGAACATGTCTACACTTGACCTCCATGTACAGCCTCAAGGTGAAGGGTTTGGTCCGTTACATAAAACCATAAAGCTCCTGCTACATTAAGCTGCAAGCCTGATGCAACTGCATCATCGAGTAACAGATGTTTGTGACATTTTACTTCCAAAACTCTCCGTCCCTCATGAGTTTGCCTCACTCTGTTTCTTTCCTATGTACTTTACCCTCATATAAACCCCTGCTTTGATGTCAGTGCACCTTCTGGGACATGTACAAGGCTTTACCACGAGGTTCACTGAATGCATGGTGATGATGCACTTACCTAAGTACGATTAGATGACACATAAACAAAGCAGCATATCACAGCAACCAGAGTTTCAGTGTGCCGTAAAGTGGGGAGGGATGGAAAAGGGGAAAACAAGGATAAGGAATAATGACAAAATCATGCTGTTCGTTTGGCAGCGAACACTGAGGAGCACTTCAGAGGGAATCCAGGGAAACTGAGTAAGCATATTTGCTTTTTTTTTTCCTCTGGAGCGCCTTCAGCATGTATTGAAGTGGGCTTAAAATTAGGCTGCTATGTATTATCAAGGTTTGAGTTCAGACCTGAGTATGACAAGTCATCTGTCTGTTCCAGGCTTTTCATGTTCCAAACTATGCACAGACAACAAGGTATGGTTCATTAGCAGTGTGAGAAATGAGATCTCTCACAGCGAACCAACGAGCTTGTGTTTTGTAGTGAGGACTCTACCAGATTTCTACTAATTACAGACCAGAGGGGGTACAAGCTGAACCGATGAGCTTAACACACATCAGAGAGGAGAAGGTTTCTGCCCTTCAAAGCCTTGTGAACGAATGTTTCCTAAAACCACAAGCTGTTAATATACTGTAAAGAGAGCTATATTAAGTGAAATATGAGCCAAATAATCACTGTCAGGCTACACTTGCACAGGCCTCTGCATGTTTATGTTTTCTGATTCATGCTTATTTTCTGTCTTAATACCTCTGTGAGAGTGAAGGACGAGACACATTTAGAAACTCTTAATACTGCATTTTCTCCTTTTGTCTCCTCTTCAAAGAAAAACTTGAATCACTAAGGCCCTACAAGTTTTATTGCCAAGAGAAGATCGTTTAAGGTCTTTTGGGTTAATCAAAAGTCAAGCTTGTGCCAGGAGAGGGTTAGCTTAACTTTGCAAAAACACTTGTGTGGCTCTGGCCCAACCAAGAAACACTCCCTTACAAATCAAGATAGCAAACAAAATGTGAAGAAGTACGTTTTAAAGTGCTGATTGTCACATTATTTGCTTCAGTTGAACTCACTCAGTCACTCAGTTTGTTTCCCTTTATTTCCAGTCTTAATGCTAAGCCACATTTAAGCTAACTGCTCCCTTTGCCGTAGCTTCATTCCTATCATTTTTGAAGGATCAAAATAAATGCAGCAAAAACACTGGATGTCTATTTTTGTTTTTATTCCACATTTGCTTTCTCAAAAACCAGGGGCTTCTGTTATGCTAGTAGCCAGTTGTTAATGCAAACTCAAGATGTTAACATCAAGCAGAAATGAGCTTTAAGCTACAGAGGTCTGGTGAATTCACTTCTCATGCCATCACCCTGGATTTTTTTTTTTTTTTTTTTTTTTTTTAGTATTTTCAAACTTGAAGTCTCAAGTAAAGATTTCATACAACTTTCATACAACTTTTTTCATGTAGTAGTCGTAGCAGCCACACCCCAAAACCTGTAAGCAAACTTTATCCAAACCTGTCAAATTTGATCCTGATTTCAAACATACGCAGAAGTCTTTTCCCAAATCCAGCGTTAAGTTTTGTGGGTGTTGCTAATAAATGGACTGAAGTGTCTGGACTTTTACATGAAATGTCCAAACAATGGCAGATGCAGCATGTCGGTGTATTTTGTTGTGAAACACCATGCGTGGTTCTCACCCTGGACTATACTCTGTGACCTTTAACCTATTTTCTTTTTTCTTGTCTATAATGTCAGTGCACATGTAGGTGAGGCAGACGGTTGGAAATCCAAGCTACTGATGGTTACCTTGGGAAACGCCGGAGTTTGGGCAGAAAAGACTTGAGCACCATTTCTTCCCACACCTGCTGCTTTGTGTCACTTTATCCCAGAACATCCTCTCTGGTCACCCTATCCTGGTTTTTCCTGAAACAAATAGAATATAGGATGACTGGCAGGATGGTTGCCAAGTGCTCCAAAGAAGAAAAAAATCAAAGGTGAATCATAAATAATAATAACAAAAATGTTAGAATATTTACTGTAGCTTCTCTTCACTTGCAATAACAAAAAAACAAAAAACATAGCAACGCACAACAGAGGTGAAGTTGTTGCAGGTTGCTACGAATCATAAATTTTTTCAACAGTATATTTGTCATGTAGAATTTATTGCAGTTCAATATATATGATATATATTATTTTCACTCTCCCTCAGCTTTCTCCCACTAGGATACAGAGGTAACCAGAGCAGCTAGTGGATCCAGTGTCACCGGACACCACCAAGGAGAATTGACTCTTTTCTCTGAGCCACGGGAAACACAGGATGCAATCTAGGCCTCTCACAGTCAGCACGCTATCTGGCAACACAGGCCCAAAGCTTGGGTTACCAACTTACCCTCTTCTCTTTGTGCATCTCCCCATTCAGAGGACAGAGAGATAACTAGAGCTGGTTTAGGCCCTGAGGTGGTATTAACGGCTTTTTACACACCAAAGTGGTTTGTTGTGATCGTTAGGGCTATCTCTGAATCAACAGGAAGGAGCTTAAAACCTCGACTGTCGATTCCAACATTTGGAAGTATTGCTATGAAAAGTATGTTTGCAGTTTATTCCCACTTGATTTCTTCTGTGTTCATGTGGAGAAAACACCGGAGGTCCACATGCACATGGATGTTTACTCAGGCCTGGGAAGCAAACTTGATCTGAATGATCCACTTTCTCAGAGCATAAATTTCTCACATAATTAAACACTTCTAAGAACATCACCAAAGAGGCGGCTGATGGTAGGAACGTGTTTCATCTGTCTCAACCGGAGCTGTAATGTTTGGCCAAATAAATAGAGGGTATCAGCTTTCCCGCAAGCCCACTAATTAAATGAGGAGGCTTTTTTTTGCCGCTTTGAATCGTATCAGTATAGGTTAGATAAAGCCCCATCTTGATGTGTGCCGCATGATGAAAAAAACAAGCTCAGGAAAAGCAGTTGGGAAATTAGAGAAAGTATATGAGTCTGAAATATTTGGTCTTTGAATTTTAATCAGATTTGTTTCCAGTAAAAATATTTGCCCAATCAATCGTTTCCCCTAGAGAGCAAGACAAACAATCATCACACCATGGATCATTAGGCAAAATAGGCACCCGCCTCGATATGCCTGTGCCCAGAAAGCCATCTTAGTGTGGTATAGCCAATGGTTTTCATCAACATTAACTATCTTACGTAGAAAACTAAGCTAGTACAGTGGAAAGAAGTTCTCATCAACGGAATATAACAAACGGAGGCACCAGCGTCAGTCTGGTAGTCAATGGATTGAGGCCAAAGAGTGATTGGCTACTGATTACAATATTGGCAAATTAAAACGCTGTGAGTGTGTCACTTAAAGCCAGTTTGCCACTCAGTAATTACACAGTGTCAGCTTAAAAAAAAAAAACAACAGAGACATAATACACTGTGATTTTATATAGAGGAAATCTGGTGGAGTGAAGCAGGGCAGACCAGCAGTGGAGTGAAGGTCAAGCAGCACCTGTTTAACATCAGCAACTAACAGCAAGAATATGAATCAAACCATCTGGGTACAGCTCTGCCCATCAGATTACTGCTTGGCATGCAGCTGCATGATTTTCCCTGTGTGTGTGTATGAGAGAGAGAGAGAGAGAGAGAGAGAGAGAGAGAGTATGAGACTTGTGAGCATCAGAGCAGAAAGTGCCAAAAATGAGAAACAGTGCTAATTTCCAAGACTACTCCACAAGTGGAAGCGCTTGAGGAAGTTAGCAATTATCATGACCGACTAACAGGGAGCTGTGGGGTTAACCTCTCATCTTAGTGGAGCCACACACTGAAATTTGCATAATTCACACACACTGGACCAGACGAACTGAGACTAGCCCGCCAACATGAGACCAGAAAATGGGGGACTGAGGCTCAGTAACCTCAAAGGTCCATGGCTGTGCTCACACTATTTTTAAAGATACAGTGAAAAGACAAAAACAGATTTCAAGTTCTTTCCTTGTGTTAATTCTGTATCAAAATCCTCCTTTTCTTCTGTTGCTGTTGAAACTTTAAATATTTTTGATGACTCATCTTAAACTGGAGGGTGTTCACACAGATTTCAGCAGTGGTGCTGTTGTACCAGTTTCCATGATGATGTGACGCAGGCCTGCGTTCAAGCAAGGCAGAATCGAAAAACTGCTTTGACGTGTGTTATTAAAGAACCCAGTCATATGTGAAGAATTTCATTTCAATCACAGAGTTGACAGTTGAGTTTTCAACCATGTGCACCAAAACTTGCGGTGGAGGGTTAAGGGACCTATTAAATTTTGGGGTCAGAACCAATTTGATATTTTTTTCATAGGTCTGGTGTATGTTCTTCGACATTGGCCTTGGCAGAGGTCCGCGCTGTAGTGCCCTTCAGTAAAAGTGCATGTGGCACCAGCAGCATTTAGAAACGCTCACGTCAGTATTACATTCAACATGCGGCTAATAAAATGACACAATAACAATAGTGGTTGCGACACGGCAATGAGGCAATTCATAAAAGCATAGACTGTATGAATGGTGTAACACTGACATCTCAGACTACTTCCTCTTTCCTTTTAAATTTCTATTATAAGAGCTGCACAGACGTGCCGGATTGTTTAACCTTAGTGGAGCTATTGACTCGTCTGACTGCCATTCTAGTTTTGTCAGTGCTTGTGTCACTGGTTTTAAAAGTGGGTGGGGCTCTGTTGAAAAAACCTGAGGTCATGTATTTCAGCTCCATTCATTTCTATTCTGCTCCAATCAGGATTTAGCAAAGTTTGAATTAAAATACAATGACAGTCTGTCAAACATAATCACAACACACCCTCAGTGTCCAGAGGAAGCATTTTAAGCACAATTGACTGCTATTACTAGGTTGTTTGTTTTTTGCAAACTTTACTTTAAGTTTAACTTTAATTCATCCTGTGTTTGAAAGAGGAATGTGTCTCATTATCTAAAATAAAGAATTTCACTGTGACTCAAAAATTGCCCTTGAACATCATTACTATCCCAAGGTGATACCACAGAGCATAGCAAATGCCATTTACCATCAGATGTGGTTGACTGGCTTGGGAAAATAATGGAGCTTACAGCCGTAGTTATCCTCTCTATCTTTTCTAGACTGAAATTAGCTCATCTGATGCAAATTTCAGAGTTTGAATTCACTTGGATGGAAGGTTAAACCCATAGAGCCCTGTTAAAAGACTCAGCCTGAGTGAAATGAAGCAGAAGATATTTTTGCTGTAGGTTGATTTAACTCTCCCAGCAGTATGATCTAGATCCATAGACTGCACTGAGAACATCATGACCCTCAGTTAATAATACATTGGTCAGATAGCTCCTGCCCAATTCCTTGTTGAGAATTAAATTCTAACATTGTCAGCAGCCAGAAACTTCATTATCTCCTCTGATATGTGGAGTTTACTGCAGCCTTGTGGCCCTACTGAGGGAAATACGAACCCTGATGCACTGTCGTACATCCACACACAGGACCAAGAAAACAGTGTGTGCCAGGTTTTTACCTCCGAAAACAAAGAAAGAGATATAAAAGTGAACACAAGCAGGGTGTGTGTGTTTGTGTGTGTGGGTGTGTGCCAAAGGGCCAGCTAGGCATTACTGCCATCGCACACAATGTTTCACGTTTCTTGTTGTGTCACCTAATCTAGTGTATGCTATTTTAGCTAATCCCTTCTTAGATAATACCCCCCAGGCCTCCTATATGTAACACCTGTTGTTTACCTCTCAGTCATCGGGACACAAACAGCCGTGGTGAAACCCTGACAGTCGTTCTCTGGGGAATTTCGAGGAAGCACATGGGTGGTGGTGGTGGTGGTGGTGGTTGGGGGGAGGTAACCATCTTCTGTCCCCCACCTCTGCCCTCCTTCTCCTCCCCCCAGTCTGTTTGTCCCTCTCTCTCTTTCCCTCCCTCTCTCTTTTGGACGTCACCACTGACAGCTGTGGAGTGGAGAGTGAGCCGACACGACGTCCTCAGGGGTGATTGCGCTGTGAATGTGAGGTCTGAGGGGGTAAATAAAGAGACATGAACCAGGAGCAAAAGTAACCAGGGTAACAGAGAGCGGGTAAAAGGCAAGACAGAAAAAGAGACAGAGAGAAAGAAGGGGCAAAGAGTGCAACCTGACACCAACCACGACATCTATTGTAAGGAGCATCACCAACATCACATCTGTCTTATATGTTGCTTTTGGTTCCAGTTTTCCCTCTCTTTCTTTTGTTTAAGTGTTGGCAGCCATCCTAAAGTTTTACCCCTCTTATCTCAATCACATTAAAATTTTTATGAAATCGAATTTTGTAGGTCTAATGGAGCAAAATCCACCCTTATAATGTACCAGTGTTGGATTAGTGTTTTTGCAGAGTAGTGCAGAGTTTTGCTAAGTTAGGTTTTTCTGTGGGAAATGCATTAGGAGGTACTGATGACACAAAGTGAATTTTAGTGCAGATGAGCAGAAAAAACCTCTCTGTTTTACTTTATGCTGCATTTATGGTTCATACATTACAAGAAGTACTTCTGCCCGGGACACTTTAAGCGAACAACAGCAACCTTAGTTGCATTAAATAGCATTAAGTACATTAAATCAAGTTATTTTGCACACTTTGCTCCTTGAGCAAAAAAAAAGAGAGAGAGAGAGATAAAAGAGAAAAGTGCTCAAATCACTCATCTAATATTTCACTAGAGGAAAGAGCACATGCAGTCCAGAGTAAAAGAGGAAAAAAGCAAGTTTGAATATATCCACAACTGATTTACTGTAAAATTAATCATTCAGGGAAAAGCTGATACAGTGTAGAGTGAAAACTGTCAGCATGACTAAGCAGAGTGATTGTACAAAAGACGATAAGAGATACATCAGACCAAAATAAGCCCTCATGTTGTGGATAGATTATTATATGGAATGGCAGATAAGTCAGTGGTTTTGTGGGAAATCCATCCAATAGATAGAAATGTAACTTAAAAAGAAAAAAAGAGCTCCTGTTAAAGCAGCTGGTGGTGTGAGTCCTGTTTGTTTTGCATGACCCCCTAACCCTCCCACAGTCTGAAGATGTACTGTTGAGGTGAACCGGAGACTCCAACCAGTCCATCAATTCACCAAACAATCCACCTACCACTGTTGGTAACATATAGGCTACAATTTTATACATACTCTCATTTCAGCTGGTAAACATCTTGGAGAGCAGTTTTGGCCGCAGGCTGCAGGGTTTTCCGCAGCGTATCTGACACCACAGCTCTTCTTTTTCTGTTCCAGAGTGATGCTTGGAGAGACATGCAGACGGTTCCTGGTTCCTTGTGGTTCCTCCATCAGCTTGAAGTCTGAGTGGGTGGCTGAAGAACTGGTCGCCTGGCATTTCCCCAGAGACACAAGGAATGACAAAAACTTAGAAAAACAAAGGCACACCAAAACCCCAATTGACTTGCACAATAAAAATCCTAATTAGCTACTGGCAATAATGATAATAAAAATATAGTCTAGACATGCTGTATTGAATAAAAAGCGGGGATTTTACGAGAGCGTAATGCACAGTTTAAAAAAGCCTCCACAATATTGTCTGCAGTGCCAGTGGCAGCTTATATTATCTTGTTTTATGAATAATAAAAAAGCTTTGCAGTTTTCTTGTTTGCTGATGTAAGGGGAAAGTATGCTGGTGGGTGTGAGTGAAGTCTGGGTCAGGCTCGCACGCTGGAAACTGCTCAGTGTTTCATTAGCTTGCCTACTGTTGCTTTATTGTTATTGAAGTGGCTGTTAATTTGAACTAACTATAATGAAGAGCCAGTAGGCATCACAGTAGACCCCTGCAACAGTAATTCTTGCAGTAGGACTGTGTGTCTGTGCTTGTATCCAGTAAGACACATTTAGTTTTTTGGGTTTTTTTTTTCCTTTTCCACACATTTTAAGAAGCAATTTGAAATGTTTTATCCTTCTTGCCAAGAGTTTAAGGATTTATATGTAATAGGAGCTACAGTAACAGCTCATTAGCCTAGGTTAGCATCAAGAAAAAGGTAGGCCTTTCTCTGCACAAAGGTTTAAAAAAATCTACTTACCAGGAAATGTAAAACTCACAAGTTAACACATTATTTTGTTATTTATTTTACCCATGCTAAACCCAAGGTGTAAAAGCGACAATTCACCCTCACATGCTGCCATGAAGTCGTATGTCCAAGCCAAGGTCAAGCTAACTCTGGGAAAGAAAGCTAATAAGGTCAACATGGTCAAATATTGCTTACAGAGCAGTAATGTGTCCTTCTACCTGTGTGTGGAAAATTTAACTTACATATTTTGGCTCCTTAACTAAAGAAGTTACAGCCTCTTTTAAAGACTTCTCACAAAGTGTGTTTTTGTTTTGGTCGTAAAGTGCTCTTGCTTTTAAACTCTCAGTTGAGGTTCAAAGTAAAGAGCAGTGTTCGGAATTAGATAGTAAAAGTAAAAGACTTTTTTTTGATGAGATGGTTAGTTAATATGAATCAATGTACACACACAGTACATATGGTATCTTAGACGTCAGAGAGCAGATGATTAAAGGGCTCTCAGATGGTCATTTCAATTGCTGTACTAAGCCACAAAAACATTGTTTACCTCCTTTGGATATGAGTTGTATCCAGGCCATGTTTGTAACAGTGACTGTGACCAGAGCTTCTGTCAAGTGACTTACTGACTCTACGTTTTATTGTGCAGAGACAGTGTGGCGATGCTGGTTGTTGCCACGGCTGACACAAGTAAAACAAGTCATTCTCTAATTTTGTTAATCACTTACTGCTTGTAACAAAAGTGGAGAGGAAAAAAAGTCTCTTGCTCTCTGGCTTCTTTCACTGTATATGATATACAGCACTGTGGAGGCTCCACCAAAGGAAACGTGCGCAGATTTTTAAGCAGGGTTGAATGTAAAAAAGCATCTATTTTTGTAGACCTCTGGTGAGGAGCTTTTCCTGATGTCTGCAGTGTGCGGGCTCCCTTCTACTCTCTTTGATCTTTTTCTGGAATCAAATGTAATGATTGTGGCTAACTTTGAAATCTGGAAACACACTTGCTGTGTTGCTCAGAGCAGGGCTCCTTTGCACGGCTCCTGCTGGCACATTTCAGCTTCTGCCTTCTGCTGTTTCCTTCATTTTAAATACTGGACAGTTTTGATTTGATGAGATGCTTAGGGTTAGGGAGTAAGGTTAAGAGGTTAGGGTTATAGGTTTAAGCAGACGCAACACTGAGTGCTGATGATTAGTGTGTTTTCACTGTGTGTGAACAGACTACACACAGATGATTAGAGGAACAGTTCAGCTTTTGGGGACATACGCTCATTTGCTTTGTTTCTGAGAGTTAGATGAAAAGACTGACTTTCAACAATCCAGTAAATATGAAAACACAGTTAAATGCTAGTCATTATATTTGGTTAGTTAGCTTATCTTAACTTAGCATAAAGACTGCAAACACAGGGACAACAGCTGTTGATAATAAAACAACATTCCTCCTTGGTAATTGGCCACTTCATCAACCTGCTGTATATTTATTTCTTGTAATGAAATGAATGTAGCAGTGCACTGCTTTTTCTCATTCTCCTGCTCTTCTGTCATTTTTCCTGGTAATCTAGCATTATCAGGTGTCAGTGTAAGGCAAAACACTGCTGTCTGAAGAGTACCCAGTAAAGCTGGGACTTAATGCATGTTAGGCTATAATGGCAAGTGGAATTAGAGCAGAGCAGGTCTTTCATGTGGTAACAGGCCTATTTGTTGGAGTTGGGGGACTATGCCTTCATGTTACTTAAATGGCTTTATGGGGCAATATTTCTATAAAGATCTTTTTTACCACAAGCGCCATGGAAGGTTTGTTTTTTTCATGTGACTCTGCATTTGGTAGTGAAGATATAGAGTTTATTGGGTTCTCTCTTACACTACATAAGCTTGGTGAACCAATGCCAGTATGACAAATGTGGTACAAGAAGAACTAATGATTTTTTGGTTTGAATACACTTGTATTTGTGAACGATAATGTCTCTTCACTCCTTTTTCTTGCTGTTTTTCACTTGCTGTCTCCCACTTTATGCATAGAGTTACAACTATTGACCGGCTTGCCCTGAAATGTTCATACATTCATCTGAGTTGTGGCGATTACTTTTAAATGGGTTACGTGCAGGTTTTGTTAATATATAGCCATGGAAAACAACATCAGTGTAAATGTTAATTCCATCATATTCTCACTTTTCTTTCCCTGAAGTTAGCAACCTAATGCTAACCAGCTAGTGTCAGCATCTCTTGTTATTTTTCCACAGCACCTCGCTGTTGTCTTAAATCTCTCCTGAACACATGACACTGCTCACAATCTCTGTTATTACAAAGACAACAGTGGCTGAAGCTCTTGTCAAGCCACAGTCACCACCATCCTGCCAGGAAACCGCACTGCAGCAAAGAAAATCTACAAAAACCTCCTTCAATTTAATGCCACCCTCAGGTCTTCCTTTTTATATATGCAATATTTAAATTTATGAGCCACTACCTGACTCTCCCGTCATCCTCATGCACTTTGCATTTGGCGCCAGTAAACACATATCAGCAAGCTAACACACTAAACCACAATGGTGAACATCTTCTACAGCAGCATGTTAGCGTTGTCATTGTTAACCTGTCAGCAAAGCTCCACTGTGTCTCCGTCCTGGCTCAAACAGCCACACTCATAAACTCTTAGTCTCATTTCTTATTAAAAAATCTGGGGAAACTTTAATAATATACCAGCAGGTGCTTCCTTTCTGTGTCATTCGCAGGCAGACAAGTGAAGTCAGTGCTGTTTTCAGTGACTTGGGAATACGCGTGTCTCAACTGTGCCAACTCATGCTGCATCTGGAATCTGATTTCCCCACCTTCATTATACAGTGTAATGAGTTCAGGGCACTTCAGGTTAGGAAGCTCGTGCAGACCATAAACCTGTCACGACATCCAGTTAGTCTATTTCACCTTGTTGAAGAGTAATTTGGAAATATAATGACTTTCTTAAAAGGATGTCCACGTGTCCTGTTAAAGTGTGATGCGTTTAAAACTGAACCTGATTTATTTGACGGCGTGCTACTCGTCTTCACAGATGTTCTCAGTTTAAATCTCAGGCACAAAGCAGTTATCATTATGACGCACACAGCACCAGTTGACACATGCATACGAGGTCCAAAATAAGAGTTTATAATTTCAAGTGAACAAAGAGTCTATTATAGCCGACACAGGGGTAGAGGGAAGACGCTGACTGCTGATATTTCTGTTTGTTTAAACTTTTTACTCACACTGAAACAACGTTAATTTTGGTTTGCGGGATGTTGGTGGTCTGGGTTTTGTAGAGCAGTGTGAAGAACAGATGGTCTGAGCAAAACCTGTTGGAAAACACACAGCCAGTTGTGACAGTGCAGCTCCTTTTTTTCGTTTTCTTGATTGTGAAACGACCCATTGTTGTTTGTGAGTGACAGATCACAGCCTTGGTGAGACAGCAGATATTTGTTTTGAGCTTTTGTTTGATTTTCTGTATATTCAATACAATACAGTAATCATAGAAGAGAACAAGCTAAAGACACCGTAGTTGTTTAGCAATCAGCGAACGCAAGAGAAAAAGAGAGAGCCCCATTCCCAGCCATAGCACACACATGGGAGTCTGTTCCCACTAGTGTCTTAAAATAGTCTCCGAGGGCTTTTCAATTACACAGGCCACGCTGTAAGAAGGGGCCCAATCATAAAACCAGAGTGTTTACCTCCTCTCTAAATCTCCCTCTGCTTTGATTAAGGGGACAGAAGGCGGCTGGGAAGCTGGGATAGAGAGGACAAGGCCAGGGGGAGATACAGTACAAAAACTGTAGGAAACACAATGAGAGCTGTAATTGTCAGTCATCTGTGACCCAAGGCCAGCAGAGCATCCGCCATAATGTTAGATCAGTCCTGTAACACTAGACGAACAGAGAGGGAACACGAGTGGGGTCAGTAAAGAGGCAAAGTTAGGTCAAGGTGTGTGAAGTGTAGTTCATTTCAGTCTACGTTAAAGAGGCACTTCTCCATTTTACACCTCCAAGTCTTATTGGGAGAAGTAAAACTGAGTTTGTGTCCAAGTTTTTCAGGTTAGTGCAAACTTTAAACTGGAAGCTTACAAACCAGGAGTGTAAAACTGGTTGTTTACCAGGTAAGAGGGGTTTAATAAGGCATTTTCATGTGGCATTATGGGAATTATAGGATTCATTATCACAATGCAGCTTAAATTTATTAATTTTGGCTTTTGGTTCATATTTTGTTCACAAGGTTTGATAATGAAACATTTTGAATCATCTCCTGTGGTTCACACCTGCTGCTGAGGCTCATGTGTTTTCAGTATTTACACTTGTGTGTCATATTATGTTACATTATCTGGGAGACTACTGTGAATTTTGAAATGGGATTATGAAGATAATGATGAAAAGCGCTTAGAGCGCCAATGAGATGATGATAATGAATTAAGATGGTAATTACCAAGCTTTCAGGTGCTGTCAAGCAGGTATACCTGTGAACTTTGGATGGAGCCTCCAGGTCTTTATGCTAAGCTAAGCTAATTGCCTCCTTGCACGAGCTTCAGGCTTCGTGCACATGGCGTGAGAATTGAGTAAATTCTTGGCTAAATCCTGACTTATGAGTCAATGAGTCGAATGACAAAGATACGTCATTTCAAATTGAGCATAAAACTTTAATTGTTTTTGCTGGTGTGTCGTTAAACAATGGAGAGGGGTTGTCTTCAGAGGCACAGTACAGGATTCCCTCACTGTCATCACGTAACACATCTCTAACATGCGCACATACATGTGAATGATACTAACGGGTGTGGATTTCATGGAAGAGGATTTTTGCTTGTGCTCCCAGTTTTCTTTGTCCACTGCTCCTTTGAGAAACCAGCTCGACCAGTTCGGACAGAGCCCTGTCACAATCAAATCACAACGTAACGGAAATCTTTTATAGCACACTTTTCCATTCATGTTTCAACTGCAAGGTAAAGATCGTGATGGAGTCGCTTTTGCAGCATCTAAAACAGGACATTACTCTCCAGGGAGCAGACTGTTACTGCTGCCATCAAGGAGCTGGTGTGGAGGCAGCAAATCCTCCTCAGGGTTTAAAGACTGTTGAGGTTTTATCTTCATTAGGACACACTGTGAGGGCTTCTTCTCTCAGTTCGTGTCTGACTGTCTGAAATGACAATCAAATGATCTTGATAATAAAAGTTTTCTCAGCTGAAGAAAAACACTATAACTAATGAACCTGCTGATGATACTTAAGAAAAAGTAGAAAAATTTTCAGTCGAAGCTGTTTAACACCCACACTTCGGATTTAAGATCATGTTCATTTAAAATTAAAAATACTTGTTTTTAAATGTAGGATTTAGGCATAAATCATTGATGCTCATTTAAGGGTAAATTTGATTTTTGTTGATCTTTAATTCAGCAGGTCAACCTCAGCATAAACACCCCGTCTGATCTTTTTCTGATGGCTGGATGCTCAGAGGATTATGTTTTTTAACGAGCTTCTCCTCACAGGAGGTAGATCATCCCTAATCAATATTTCAACGCATATATTAACATTATCCAAATTGATTAAGTGCCTTGGCATCCTTAAATGTTGTTTATCAAAGGAAAGGTCACTTGATGTATTTGGCTGTCCAACAGGGAATCTTCCTGAGGACTCCATAGGAAGACATGGTGTAATATTGATCAATGGTTTAGCTTAGCTTAGGTTTATCATCACTAATGATTCATGAGTAAATGTTTACACATCCCTTCAGGGAAACAATACAGGAAACACGAGTGTGTGTGTGTGTGTGTGTGTGTTTTACAAATAAGAGATGGTGGAAAAGCCAAAATGAATCAGTTCATTACAACTGCTGCGTGTAAATCAAAGATCATATCAGTGAATAAACACAAAAACTTATCTTCAGAGCTGGATGACTCATAGATCACATTCTGCAAAATGTCTCACCCCTGCAGTTGTGTTAATGCTCTACTCTGTCTGTGTTGGTGCGGTGTTACTGCTGTGGGTTGTTTGAATTTAAGCAGTGCAGTAAAACTTACTAGGACGTGTGGAGAGGAGCTCTAACACACATGACTTGAAACACTCTCTATGGTGAGCTCTCAACAAAATGTTCAGCCTACCATTGTGACATCATGGCAAACACGAGACAGGCCTTTTTGTCTGATTGAGCCGGGACTCATTCCTGATTCGCTGATAGCAGAAATATGTTTTGACAATGAAAACGCCAAACAATGAGTTCAAGTGCTTCTCAGCCTCTTTTCTTCTTGTCTTCCAAGACAGCGGGCTGATGTAAGTTCACTCACTGAGTCTGATTGAGTCCAGTTGATATAAGATTTGATTGAATTTGAGAACAGAGCATTAAATTATTAATCCTGGCAGAGATAGTGCTTTTTAATGAGCACACAGCGGTGTATGGTGCCTGTCTAATGCTCCATTTGGCACGTATGAGGAGGTAAGATGATGTTACACAGTGAAATACAAGCAATACATTTTTTTTTTATTATTATTTTATAAGACAATGGAGAGCAGAGCGGCCGTTTAAAGCAAATCAGGGATCAAGAGAGGAACAAGAGATCTCTCGGCAAAAGTTAAGACAGAGGCTTCAGTAAAGCAGAGCAGACGTTTGCTGACAGCTTTCCACAGCTAAAAATGGTGTTTTGTGTTTAATTACATGAGCCTGAATGAGCATGCTGAATGGAAAACAGGTTCACTACTGATCTGAGGAGTAGCAATGCTCAGAGTGCTACTTTGGCCTATTTATCCTCAAATATAAACTGTGGCCTTGAAATGTGCCTTTGCACTCTTGTCTGGAAATCTCCTGAATGATAGATGTGAGCAAATCTCTCAGACATAGAAAATTAAAATCATATGAATGAGGATGTTTTTTTGCCACCAGTCGACAGAGATCGTTTCTTTGGTTTTCCAAGCGAGGGAACCTTCCCAGCCTGTGATCCATCGAGGAAACATGGTCACCTGAGGACGGGGACGTTTGTGATTTTCTTTTTTTTCTTTTTCTTTGCCGAGTGTATCCTGACTGAAGTGCCATGAGAGCACACCAGCACAATCTACACCATCTGTGCAGGTTGTGTTGTCAGCTGGCGTGTCTGAAGAGCAACAGAGATTTCATGTATTTTCAGATCATGCCGCCTGTGTTTTTTTCTGTTCTCTGCAGGATGGAAATAAAGCATGAAGCGCTCCTGTCATGGGCTTTTTGTTGTATCCTGTAACATTTGTTATTTCTCTCCACAGTGTCTGTCCATAGAGATTAAATATTGACATACACCCACATTTATATTCATTTGATGGTAGGGGGTATAGGGAAAACCATATGTGTGCATTCTGGTGCAGCATAAAGAATTACACACAGATGACATGATACCCTGCTATTTAATAGCATTCGAGATGACCTAATATGTCAAGAAGTTCTTAGATAAATCACAATGCAAAGTGTTTTTCCGCAATGCATTTCAAGTAAGCCTATAAAGGCTTGAAAGTAATTCCCTTGTATTGTACTCCAAATCCCAATTTTAAAGCATAGGCCAGATCTTAAGTCATGAGATTCACAAAGCACTACACAACACTTACAACACAGAGGAGAGAAAACTGTGTCGCAATCACATTCCACATTCAGAGCGAGGTTTTCAAATCCAACCCTCCCTGTCTTTCACAAACATAAACAAGCCTATGGTTTGCAGCTCATTCATGAATCAATCTACGTCTGTGGAATTCCTGCTTGAAAGGGTAAGTCAACCAGCTCTGACTCAAAGCCAAGGGATGCCCTTTTCCTCTTTACTCTGTGTCAGCCCTACAACATGGAGCACACGCTCCACCCAAACAGTATCTCCATGGTGACACACATACTGTATATAGACCAACCTTTAAGGTGTGTGTCTGTGTGTCTCTCTTTTTTTTTTTCTTTTCGTCTCTACCCCAGCGGCCTTTGAACCATGACAATGTTTGAACGACAACGTCAGCAGATAAGGGGTTTCCCTCTTCACGGCCTCCGGTCGCCCAGGCAACATTCCTGAGTCGACAAACATTAGCCCAGACTCAAGCTTGCATACCAGAGGATCTCCCAGGAAGTCTGAAAGGTTTTCCTGGTGTGTTGTTGTTGTTGTTGCTATAGTAGTGGCTGCCAGCCAGTGAGTGTGTACAGGTGAAAGCAGGTACATCTACTGCACCCACAGCTACTTGTTACCTGCCAATAAACCTAACCTAACATTTCATTGAAATAGAACACCATCTTTACATGTGGACAAGGGCACACCTGAAAGACGTCACAACTTGTACGACGCTGTGGGTTCTCCCAGATACAACACTATGTTTGTATTGTAGTTATAAACAAAGGCCCAACATGGTATCTGCATTGACTTTATAGGTTATGAGCATAGACAATAAAATATATATATATAATCTAGTCTCATCACTCAAATCATCCAGATAAACTCTAAGAGAATTATCTCCAGCATCAAAGCAGCACAAAGAGTAAGGAGAGTTTTCTGACCCGACCCTTGAAAAAGTCAGCACGCGTGATCCTGTGTGTGTGTGCGTACATGATTTGTCATGGTCACTAGGGAGGCAAGAGGCTTGCAGCCATTCAGTGCAAACACAAACCAGGGCCATCTGCATGCCTGGATCCCCTCCAACAGCAACACTAGCACACGCACACACACATACATACACACACACACATGTCCACTCACACTTTTGCATGATATCATAAACTGGGTGTCAGTGGCTGTCACACCTCATCCTTCGACGTAAATGTATACGTCCTGGGACCAAAGCAGATGTTCTGTGTAGTCTGTTAACCTAAAGGATTTTTATGGCAACAATTCAAAACTCAGGGGTGATGTTGAGCAATTAATAGTGTAAATTAAATCATTACAGTTGAGATTAAATAACAGCTCCTGCAGTGTTTGTAATGGTTTTACATCACACAGATTGTGAATTTGATATGTCTCGCCTTAGGTCCTGGTTTCACTGTTGTTGGGTAATGTTGAGAAAACAAGTGAAGCATGTTGTTATGAAACAGTGACTGATGCTGTGTAGCAGCAGGCCAAAGTGAAAATGCCTCTTTCCCTGCCAGAGATTTGTATTGGAAACCACAAATCCGTGGCACAGAGCTGCACAGGCCTTCCTCTAGCACTGCACAGATCCAATTCCACTGTAAAATGTGTACATGTGTGTTTTTGTGTGAGTGTGTGTGATGGTAGGAATAACACGCTTATGGGTCGAAAAAGGGTTCATTTGGTTTCAATCGTAATCCTAACTGTAACTGTAACCAAGTGTCTTGTCAATTTCACAGCAAGAAATCAAAAGATGAATGACCCGCAACAGGTTGCCAAGGTTCTTAATGGACATCTGATGAATGCACTGTCATGTTGAAATTTGTGAGTGAGCCATGTGAAGTCCTTGGCAGTAAAACGTAACTCCAGGTGAGGGTAATTCAATTGGTCAACAAAGGAGAAAAAGTTGGACCTCTTTCCCTTACAAATCTTCAAGCCGATGGATTCCTCACATGTAAGCTGCTCTGGAAATTTCAAGGAATTTTTCAGAAATGGACTCGTCCCAAAACACCAACTTGAATCCTCAGTATCCCTCTTTCTATCCACTTCTTCTTCTTTGTCTTCCTCTCTCATCTTCAATGGAAATGTTTTGAAGAAGACATCCTTAACTAATTAAGACCTTGAGGTTGTCCTCTTGATCCAAGTTGCTGGGATACACCAACAACAGCAGTGGATTCCCAGCTGTATATACTGCACAGTCAACCATCCATCAAGCCGGTCCCCTTCCCTTTCAAACTCCACGACTTCTCTTTGAACCTATGATTGCGGACTGAGAAAGAAAAACATATTTGATAGTCGCAGTGTGCGAGCGAATACTTGTCATGACTCAAGACAGTCTGCTGTGTCCTCTTATCAGCTCTCCAGACAGCTGATATATATGGATTATTAGTCACCGTGCATCCAGATTGTGCTGAAGTCTAAACAGACAACATTTGAGTGGAGAACTTTGTTTACCCAAAGGCTTATTTGAGGCAAAGTTGTTGGTTTTTTTATCCTTCAATTTCGAGTAAGTTAATGGAATAGGCAAACCCTGAGGAGACCATAGTCGCTCAGTGAGTGGAAAACAAAAAAGGTTGTTGTCTCTCTTATGTGAACCAATAGGTTTTCTCATTTTGGTGAATGGCTTATCCCCTCAGATAAATGAAGGTACATAGACAGAAACTCTTTCTCAATCTAAAGAGGAAGACAACAAAATGCTCATTTACATTCAAAACCTGAAAAATACCACCTGGGGAAGCAGAACAACTGCAAACACTGACACTGTATCACGTTAAAACGTTGTTAAGGTTAACATGTTCACAAATGCTTGTCTTACACATCCAGCAGACATAAACCAGCTACTGTGTATATATTTGAGCTTTGTATTTTGGAAACTTGGTTGTGCTAGCGAATGCAGGGGTACTGGTATTCAGTTCCCGTTTTCACTGTGACTGTCTAATGTGCGTGTTATTTAGTGAAATACAGCGCAGCTACTTTTAACATTTCTGCAAAGTTGAGTTTCAGGCAACTCTTCATGCTAGCTCTGATTTTGGTCTCCACCGACCTGACTAAAGTGACTGGTTAGCACACACTGCGCATGCAAAGCATTGTTAGATTTATTCCTGTTGTGTCTTTGCTTACCTCAGAATCTGAATTTTCACTTTACTTTTAGTTTTGGTTTGGTCTCTTCCAACTCCTCTAAATAGTATCTGATCTAAGATCTGACTGAACCATTAAAACTGGCATTGAAAACACTGTTTAGCACTTTTAGGTTTAGTGTGACAGAGCACATCACATCAGACTAAACACAGAGTGGGTTCAATCTGATCTTCAGCAGTCCCTGTTTTTCCAGGTGGGTTTTCCGATGAGTCACTCAGAGGTTTTACAGGTTCTGTTGGTTTTGTGCTTGAATTTCAATGGATGCACTAAATTGCTACCAGCATGTGCCATACATCTGATATGACCCCTGAAAGCCTCGGATCAGATGTACTGCATGGCTGTCGTCACTGAAGAAGGACTAAACACGGCCGTGTGGTTAAGCTCCATCATGAATTCCAATCTTACTCTCACTTCTTATCGAGGAGTTCCCTCTCTTTAAAGATGTCTTTTTGTTTCCAGCAGGGTTGGTGTGACTGTTGATGCTTTCATTCAAATGCAGTGTTACATAACAGCTGTCATTTGGAGGATTTAGTTAATTCCCACATCGGAAAGCATTCATTTTTATGATAATCATGAAATTGTAAGTTAATTTCCCAAATGTATAGTAGTTGAGACAAAACAAAACTGCATGTTTATTTATTCATTTTATTTTAGTGGGATTTACTTTACTCATATGATTTTGCCAGAACAATGTTAAATTATGTTTTAAAGGAATGTGGAAGACATGTCAGTTTTGGATGTACGTTATGGTAGTTATGTAACCCTGGTGTGTTGTTATTGTCTAGTCAAGAGCCTCGGTTGTGACGTAGCACTTGAACACACCGAACTTGAGGATTTGTGCATCTTTACTCTCTGTAAGATTTTGGCGATATATTGTGAAAGACATTGCTACGGTCATACAGTTTCTTCTTCACTGGGACCTGCTTTCCCATCCTCCCTTCCATCTTTAATTTGTCTCATCACATCATATAATTTCTCATCCTTTTGGTCACACTGTCATCTCAACATCTAAATTATATCTGCTCTTCTCCCCCACATTCATTTAGATGTATGGACATCTTCCTGAGGTGGCAATTCTTGTTGAATCCCTGGCAGCTACAGCAGACTCACTGACCACAGCACCTGCCCAGACTGCTAATAAACTCACTGTGACCACTGACAGCAATCTGTAATGTCAGGATGATGATGGCATCAGAGCTGTACAGTTCACTCACATTTCCCAAGATCTCTTAAAGAAATATTATTTCTTAATCCACCCATCCCACACTTTCATATCATGTTGAATATTTTCTATCTTCAGATGTTTTCAAAACTTCATTTCTACTATGTTTCCCAAACAACTGAGGGCAACTCTATGGGACAAAACAAGCCAGATCTATGTTTAGTCTTCACATACAGAGGGACTTTACTCAGATGTGTGACACTGTCTGTTGTTTCAGTATCTTATGGTGCCATCTAGTGACTGATCCTCTGTGCAGACAGGCCATTTCTTACATTATGTTGCAAGGAAGGCAAGGTATCATGAAATAAATGTCAGACTTGTGCAAGACACCACCAGATTTTAGTTTGACCTCAAATGGAAAAGTGGGTCAAAGCCTTGAAAGCGCAAGGCATCATACACAAAGCCAACAAAATCTCTCAACGCTGTGAGAACATCCAGGTGGAAAGGTCAGGCCGCTCTGAGAGAGCTGTAACTATAAAGCTGCATGAGATTTTTACCTGTGAAACCAGAAAGTCTGAAACTGTTGCTGTGTGTGTGTGTGTGTGTGTGTGTGTGTGTGTGTGTGTGTGTCTGAGTGGGGGGGGTGAAGTAAACCGAAGAGGTATTGCGTCACATACGGGTTGATATGTAAGATATCGTGCCATCAGTATAATTACATTAGTCATAGTCATGGGGGTCACTCCCTAAAAACGATCAGTGCTTATAGTAGGTGAAAATTCATCACACCACCACTCGTATCCTGTATGACTCATTAAGTAAGAGGAAAGTAAAGTGGCCTTGGTTGACCTCATTTAGAAAATCATGTAAAGGGAAAATTATCTATATGAAGCTCGAGAGTACTAAAATGATCTTTAAAAAAATGTTTATAGTATGTTATAACACAACCCATAATATTGAATACATGACATCTATCTATCTATCTATCTATCTCTCATGATAAGTTAAGTTTAAGTGAGGTAGTGAAAAACTGGTTTCGACTGGTGCTTGGTAGAGCAGAAGATAAATATGGGGCACAAGGATATAACAACTGGACCCATTCAAGGGAAGGAGAAGTCAATTATAGTTTATTCTAAGCATTTATGTAAATACTGTTTTGGTCCCACAGGGTAAAAAAACTGAAATTTGTGAAAAGTGGTGTTAACAACCTTGTTTTTGAACATAATTAAAAAGTGGGGATAAAGTGGTTACCTCAACTACTGAATGGAAGGTTACTATTATATGTATGGATGTGGTTATATATATGTGTGTGTATGCGTGTGTGTGTGTGTGTAGGAAACAACAAAATGTAGGGAGCAAAGATATTTAAGCCAATGTGTCATGTTTGCTGTGAATTAAATAATGGTGAATGAAGTGCAAAATCGCAATAGGCTGAACTGGTGAGAACAGCAAACCAGCGTTCATCATCATGAGTCTGGTAACCACACTAATGCAGCCTTCAGAGACCTCTGACACAAGCAAATAACACAACAAGCACAGAGACAATACAGACCATCACCTTCTCACCTCTCACTGCTGCACCCACCTGCAGAGTGTAAAAATCTACCAACGCCCAGGGAGTGACTAACTCACTGACAAACAGTCATTGCTCCTCCACCGTCTGCCAAGTGTCTGATGATTCAAAGCATGGACAGTGTCCAGGCAAATGCAGTGAGAGTGAGAGCCTGTGAGCCATTAATGGGATGGATGCGTCACCATAGGAGAAAAGAAAATACGTCCTCCGGATTAAAAGCGAAGGGGGAAAAACCTAGAGATGTGTCATCTCAAAACAAACAAGTCAAATAGTTTATCACAAAGTAGGGATATTGCTGTTCAGTTTTTACAACTAAAACTAAACAGTAATAGATCAAGCAATGAGACGGTTTATACAAATGCATGTTAATGGCTTGTTTAGGAGCCTGTGTGTACAGATAAGCAGTATTGCCAATGGCGGACAGATGTCTTAGGGTTGGATGTGTAAATCCAATGATCCTAATCCATTTTAGAATTATTATTCCCATATTGAAGCCACAGCAAATATTTTCTGAGCAGGTGCGTCATTTTTTCATACAGGCAGACTAGAAGTGTTGAGATATCACCATAAAAAAAAAATTAATCGCCCTGATGTTGACTCTGTCGACTCTTCTACACAAGTACTACTCCTGAAACAAGATCAAGACAAGCGTGGTAACCAGTTTAAAGGAGACAAATGTCTGTTGAAATGCACTGGACCTGCAGCTTGTCTGAAATGAGCTCTGGGGGCTTCCTTTAACTCCCCAAGACAAACATGAATCAGCGGAGAGTGCGACTCCAAAGACAATTCAAATGCAGTCAGAGTCACAGCTTTATGGTTCTGAGTGATCGATGGCTCTTAATATCTCGTCTCTCTCTTCCTCTCTCTCTCATGCAGGTGAGTGGGTTCAAGCAGCTGTAGCACCTGTCCTACAGCAGGTGGCAGCACATAACATGACATGAATTCATATGAAACACTTCACACCTGAATTTGCAGTGAATCCTTAATCAAAAACAAGTCAGTGGTACTTTGGTGCTTCATGCATGACATTGATCATCATTGTTAATGTCATCAGTAACAGTGCTGGTGGTGGTAGAATCATTATTCTTTTCTTGATAAGTTCATCATTTGCTTTATCATCAGTATATGATTTTCAGTTTTCAGCTCCTCTGTTTCTTTTCAACTTAAGATCTCAGTCGGTCTGTCTTTAATGAGGACCAGTCTGGTTTGAATCTCCATGCACACTCCCTCACACACACACACACACACACACACACTCACATGCATAGAAAAAGAAAGACAAATAGGATGTACAAACACACCAATTACCGTGTGGCCACTGGTGACAGCAGGGCAGAGCTGCAGAGCCATACTGAGATTTTGATGTGTCTTCATCCCTATAATCCTTCGTCTCTATGGCTCAGTGGTCACCGTGCAACATCAGACTGGTCGTCCTCCTCTCATCATGCACATGTTGTATATCCTGCATGTAACAGAAGAAGTAGAATATTTCAGCATATACAAGTCAGTACTGTGTAACAGATGTACAAAGGATGGCAAAGCCTTCTTTCAAGCAACGTCTGTCAAAACACTCCAAAACAGATTTTGAGATACAACCACTATGACTCATCTTCTCTACGAAGACTATCTTCCTCTACGATGATTCACTGAGGTTTGTCATTTACAAAGAATTCAACTTAAAAAAATAAAAATAAATGAACGGGTCATTTTCTGTTGCTTACAGAATAAAACTGAAGCAAACTTTCCAATTATTTCATTTTTTTTTCTTGTGAGCAGCGTATAATTATGGATTACTCATTATTGATTGACATCACTGATGACAGAAACTGCATTTGTTTGACGCCCCTCTCTCAAGGCGGTGCAGGGGACATGAGGAGAAAGTGCTAATCTACTGCTCCGTGTATGACTGCTGTTCAGTGATTTACAGCGACAAACCCTTTGTTCATTCTTTATCATCAAAATGATCTATGATGTCAGAGTGTGTCTGAGAAAATGAGCCCACCATAACGATCTGTAGCAGCCCAGCAGACAGTGAGATAAATGATGTTGCTTTACTGGCACCCCTGCCCTTTCTGACCTAAAAAAAACCTTTCAGTGTACCAGTATCTGTGAGACATACAGTATCACCGCTTAGAGCAAAATGTAAAGACCAATGTACATGGATGGACTGCAGTGCTATCAAAGTCTAAGGTGGTGCAGGGTTTATGTTCACTATCACTACCAGATGAGCCTGTTTATCAGAGTTTGGATCAATAAAACCTTGGTTATTGATACTCTTGTTCAGCAAACACAACAGTGTCTCCTGGTAAGGGTTAGCCTATACTTGCACAGAGGAGGGTCAGAGTTCATGGAGTGATCGTGGAGAAGCTCAGTGTATTTGAAAAAACAAACAGGAATTATGATTTAATTTAAAAGATGACCATGTATTGATTCAGCTGTCACACCAAGTGTAAAATGAGCTTAAGATTGATATCATACATTGTCAGAGGTTTATTGACAGAACTGAAATAATGGAAGGAATTGCACTATGGTACATTTCTAATGCATTCTGTTTCTTAATGTAGATTCAAAACTACTTTATTCACTTTTCCTGTATGTAACTGATGGTTGAGAAGGGCAGATTGATATGATGTGAGGCAGTGATGTGATGTGATGTATGACGGTTATAAGTGTTCAGTTGTTCTACTGTCAAAGCGGATTGAAGTGGGTTAAATTAGCCAGAAGAAAGCTGTATCCATGTTGTTCTACCCACGACCCATATGTAGGAGTAATGTAAGACTGTGTGGTTTATTTTATAATAGAAATGACAGAAAATGGTCAAACTGGCAACTGAAAGTAATAAATAAATGGTGGAAATGTTCGACTTCTGCTACTGAATAAAATACTGCAACACACATGCCACCATCAAATCATATTCAGTTCAAAGAAAATTCAAACGAACACATTCAGAGCGTGATGGCTGGTGTTGCTGAGGAAGAACTTCACTTTATCTGACAGGGCTGTGGTGCAAAACTGAGAATGAACAAATCAAAGATGAGACAATAAATGTGAGTCATGTGAGTTATGGTCATTTTGAATCTATATTACATAACCATCACTTACTGTGGGGGAATTCTGTCTGATTTTTCAAAGTCATCTGACCTCATTCAGGTCATTATTTACACAACAACAGTCACTTAAACACAGCTATACAAACAATTCATACTCTATAAGAAATGTCCTGCTGTGACCAAGACCAAGGGGGCATTACAGGATTTCTACATACATTACTCTGAGTAAAAGTCGATGCTACATTGCTATTAGTGTGGAATTCATTGGGGTCTGTAATTGAGCCTGTGGGCTGCTGTGCTGTCACTGCATCACACTGAGCCCGGGGCTCAGCAGCACAGACAGTAATGAGCCTGGCTTGTCCCCCGTAGCTAGTGATAAATGACATGGGCCATAATGGCTCCGCTCCCTGGCATCTGATTGACAGCAGAGTGAAGCAACAGTGATACTGTGAGCTACCTAACATGTAACATGCTGGATGTTAAAATGCAGGGTTTACCTCTGTGAAACTGAGATTAAGGGGAAGTCGTGAACAACCCTCTTATCAGAGCGGTGTGTGCTCTTGGCCTCGCCCCTCAGCTGTCCCTTTAATTGATAAATTATTTCCCGTTCTGGAAGTGATTTAAGATGTTGTTGATGCAGGGATGCAGGGATGGTATACACCATCACATGAATACCTTTAAATGCTAAAACCCTAAATATGAATTACACCAAATGAAATTTCCTTGCAGTAAGTTTTATGTACCTGCTGCTTCTCAGCTCCGTCATTCTGAAGAAGACAGAGGAAAATCTGTGTATCCAGGTAATGTGTTGCTTGTTCTGTGGTTTATTACTTGGTACGTTTCAGTGTCTGATAAATAATCTAGTAAAACTACATGTCTTTATTTCTTCATGTTACTGACTCCACTGAAAGGTTGTGAGCGACCTCTACAGCTGATCCAGTGCCCTGATCTCAGTGTGGAAGAATGAGTCTTTAGCCTCAGCGATGAACAGAGTGTCACAGTATAGAAAAGAAAAAAAAAGCAACATACTCTGGAGAAAAATACTCTTCGTGTTGGTGAGTGGAGGATGATTCACAGGCAGAAAAACAACAGACCTTGGCAGGGTCTTGGGCTTGGGGCGGTGAGACGAGTAGGAACCTTCAGAACAGTAGTGGAGGAGAAAGCTTTGAGGCCATCTGGTTTCTCAAGAAGGAGATGCCAGCTTAGGTTCAGTGGGAAACCTTCAGGGAGACATTGATTCCTTTAGTGTTTGCAGCAGCATGTATCGTCCTCTCTCCATCAATGGGACAGTTCATCATTCTGGTTTTCTGCATTTTTTAAAACATTTCACAGCTTTTTCCCATCCTGATTTCAGGTATTTTCTAGTTTGTGATACTGCTGTGAACACCCAGCTTGAAATCTATGTGGGCCAGTCTTTGTCCGATACACCCAATGGGCCTCACAGGATTACTGTTAGTCACAGCACTACAGTGCCTGCAGGGGTGTAATGGTCCAAATGAGGCGAAGATAGGGGGAGGCAACACAAAGCAGTTTGCTCTTCACCTGTCATCCGTAGCCATGATAGGTTGTACATGCCCCTTGTAAAGTACATGAAGCCAACTATAAAGTAATTAAGTTTTTTTTTCATGGGGATTGTGAAAACTTGTACATTTTTCATCCAATAACTGTTTTATTTGACATTTCACATCACTAACAAGACCAAAAGGTTTTGTGCAGGTGTTGTGTGGTCCACACCTCTTTGTTCATAACTTCATGGTTGATCAGATAGGGAAAAAGTATGAGTCGCGTTATTATTAAGATATATTCAGGAGCTAGCAAGCAATACCACTGTGCTACAAATGGCTATTGCAAAATAGCCGGTGCTGTGTTATTGTTTAAATGTATCACGTAAAGCACTCTAAATGGGTGTGAAATTAGCTTTACAAATAAACTTGTGCTGGTTATTGCTCCACTATCACGCCACTGCTTATGAAATTTTAGTAACGGTTTATTTTTGTTACTTGGCTGCTGTTTGCATACACGAGAGTTGCGTTTCACACCACCGACAACAAAATGATCCCAAATAGACTGGAACAGTTACATGTGCATCCACAGGAACACATGCAGGTCACGACGAAGAGGAGAGGAGACACGGAAAGAACATGAATCTGACAGGACATAGAGGGAAAGACAGATGAGGGAGGGAAAAGAAGGTGGGTGAAGAAGAAAAGGTCATAAGAGAGGAGAAGATTATCTAAGCTTGACTCATATCATGCCTTAAACCTACATAAACTGTAACCTATACATCCACATCAGTGGCCTTCTATGGTAGTGTACAGGCACTTTCTGTAAGGCTGCTTTTATTAAGGTTTATTAAGTTGTAACTTAACTTAAGTAACTCTTAAAGACTCATTAACAAATCCTTCATTGATGTTATAGGACATTTATTACCACCTATTAACATTTATAATTGCAGATGTTATCTTCGAATAATGTATTAATAACCGGTACTTATAATTTTATGCATCAGATACAAGCTGTTAATAAGAGGAAATTTAGAGTTGCCAGGTTGTGAAAACTGTAAGTTGATCATATTCAGTTGTTGTTGTTGTTGTAGTAAAATTGAGTTATACATGTTTGTATTCGTCTAATAAGCCTTTCTGGGTTATTGACTTCCTGTAGACATGAAGGATTATTATAATAAGCCATCTTTCTGGGGGTATGTAATTAGAGGGTGGCACCATATGGGAATCCCCATGAGCACTGATTGAGGAGAATTAACATGTGCACGTGCGTTGTTGACATATAAAGTTGTTCATAAACAGATTAGAATAAAGGAATACACTTTAGTTCGTAGCTAGGAACAAGTGGTGAGTTTGAAATCTGGCAAGACAAAATATGTTTTTATTAATGGCCAATAAAAATTTAACTCCAGATGGAGGCTGTAGCCTACTTATTTATAAAGTGGAACCATCTTGGGAGTTTTTCCTCGGTCAATGTGAGGGTCTAAGGGCAGAGGATGTTGTCATAATGCTGTGTGAAGCCCTTTGAGACAAACTGTTTGTAAAAACAGGCTATACAAATAAAATTGCCTTGCCTTGCCAATGTGTTTTTTTTTTTTTTTTTTACTGTAACTTGTGAGAATCTGATTCACCACTAACCAGTGGCCTTGTGATCTGGATTTTTCATTTACAATGACAAAATTAAAGAAAAAAAAATCACGAGGGACCTGATGTGCAGCTGTAGTTAACATCTTCCTCACATGTGGGAGCAGTGAACAGGCTGTAGTGTTATCTTACATAATTACACGGCCTAATTGGCGGTTCGGCTGCAGAATGCGTTCAGCCGACTGGTGATTTTAAAGCGCGTGCTGCCTACCTACACACTGTGGGCAACCCACGAGCGAGAGAGAGAGAGAGAGAGAGAGAGAGAGAGAGAGAGCTACGTAATCTTTGTGTGTGTGTGTGTGTGTGTGGCAGACAGACGGACAGACAGAGGAGCATCTCCTCTCTCGCATCAGCATCACGAGCTTTAATCGTTCTTTCTCTCCATCGCCGAGGCGTGGGAGGCGTCTACTGTCAAACCTGTGGAGCGTCTGTCCGTCTGTCTGTCTCTCCTCTGTCTGTGTCCGTCTGTCCGCTCAGCAGACAATACTACACACACGCGCGCGCGCGCGCGCAGCGAGGCTTGTAGTTCCCCTAGTTGTAGTTTGGAGACAATAAACCGGTTGCACTGCTCTTTGGGGGGGATCTCCGCTGTCATCCCGAAAGACTCAACACAACCTCGCCTCAACGGAAGTTGAAGCAAACAGGTGCGTGGAGCTGCTCTTTCATTTCTTCTTTTCTCTCCTTATAAAATACATTAGAATTTTCTATCTTATAACATCACCTGCTGCATGATGTGGTCTCATCTATCGCGCTGTAACACATTATAGATCCGTTTCCTCTTTTCATCTTTTACTGGATTTGGATAGTAGATCCATTCATGGTTTCTGAGCTGGGCTGAAACCAATTCCTACAGGTGGATTTTTTTCAGCAGCATCCGAGCAGGGCTGCTTGTATCCACAGCACACACGCGCGCACACACACACACACACACACACACACACGTGCATGACAAAGAAAACGATGCCACCGCCCTACTTTTCTTTGGCTTGTCAAACCAGTACTCCCTGAAATGTGTGTGTGTGCGTCCTGTCACTGGTTTTAACACCGAGTGCTTCCCCTTCGCCCATATCTCACTGCGCCCTTCTTCTTTTGACACCCATCCACAGCTGGAGTGTGTGCGCGCGTGTGTGTGAGTTAGTTATTTGGGAGAGCCAATCAAGCAGCCATGGACGCGTTTATGAAGGGGATCTCCAAAGCCAAGGATGGGGTCGTGGCAGCGGCGGAGAAAACCAAGCAGGGAGTGACTGGAGCAGCTGAGATGACGAAAGATGGGGTTATGTTTGTAGGTGGGTGCTGAGGATTCATTGGACTGATGGTCGATTAATGTGAAAATGTGATGGAAAGCTTGGAAAAGTTATTGGTTAATTGTAATTATCATGATTACTATTATTATAATGATCCTTATTTATTTTACATGACTGGATTTCTACATTTGACTAATTGATCATCACCTGCGTTTTATTTCAGGTACCAAGACAAAGGATGGAGTCACAACAGGTAACACCATCATTTCAAAGATCATTAACACAGACCTGTTCCATTCATTTGTTGCTCTGAGATATCAGTCAGATCAGTTGCTGCATGAATTTACACATTTTGCAAAGGCTTTTTTTTTTTTTTTTTTACACAAGTAGAGCATAGATCTTTGACATAAAGATACAGGAGTGTAATCTGACTGGATCCTCTAGTGGTCAACAAGAGAGATGTGCTGTAACTCTGCAGGTGAGTAAGTGGCATATTCCACCACCTGACTCAACACAACCGGCCGTAACTCCCTGTGGGCCATGCATGCAGGCCTCACCATTTCTCATATATAACAAGCAGAGGAGCTGAGAGAGACTGGCTGCTGTAGGCATCCAGGAAAATTGCTTTTTTTTATCTGTTTTTTTTCCAAGCTTCTAAATAAAGGAGGAGGAGGATGATAATATCGTCTCTCTCAGTGGAACCAAGCAGTCTACATTAGACCCATGATCTGATAATGTGCTCTCCGGACATCCATAGGCAGAGATGTCGCCCCACAGCGAAGAGCAGCTGAGTCATGATTAATTATTATGTGTAACACTGTTGGAATCCATCATGACACAGCACAGAGCCTTGGTTCCCAACCCTTTTGGCTTGTTGCCTCCTTCATGTGACACCATGTCATCAAGTGTTGTTGTTCTTTTCTTGTCACTGAAAATTATTATCATTATTATTATGAGGTATAAACTAACAGGAGGCAAATCTGGTTTTTAAAATCTTTGCAAAGTCTCAGTTTTACATCAAAAAGTTGACATAAAATTGACAAGAAACAAATGCGAAACCAGATGAACTGCTATGCAAAACCACAAACGAAACAACGTGGCACCTTTCAGACAATAAGAGGCAGGGTGAAACTATGCGTAGACGGATTTCTGAGGAAAAGGCCTCTGGGCTGTTCCTCAGGTCTTTCACTTCACACCCCATATGATATTAAGTGACAATCTTGTTTTACATAGACCTGGAGGGTGTTTCAAGGGGATGCAGCAAAGTATCTGACAGTGCTTTTTATGAAGTGAGAGTGTTAGTAAGTCACTAAAGGGCAGCACCTCATAGGCCTACATTATGTTTCCTTCCCTGTGATCACGGTGGAAGCTTTGAAATCCAGCACTGTGAGATCTGTGTCGTGTTTATCTTTTTTATACAAGCCAATCCTCACAGGTATTGCGACTCTATAGAGATACGCCCTGCTGAAACACCCCTCCTCCCCCCTCTCTGCTTCTTTTGTCCCTTCAGTCGCAGGTAAAACTGTGTCTGGAGTGTCTCAGGTGGGCGGAGCAGTGGTTACCGGGGTTACGGCTGTGGCCCAGAAAACTGTGGAGGGTGCAGGAAATATTGCCGCTGCCACTGGATTGGTCAAGAAGGATCCAGCAAAACAAGTAAGAAAGATACCTTTGATTTAAAGTTAAATTCTTAATACATTCAGAAGTTTGCATCTTACAGCAACAGGGCTGTGATGTGCTCTAGTCAGTAGTGCACTATGAAAACTGACATAGTGTTTCATCAACCACCACAATAAAATCCTGACCCTCACATATGGGTCAACTGTTGCCATGGGAAACACTCAGCCAGTGCTAAGACACTTTTCAATAATTATGTCCATGAAATAGTTTTATCATTTCACCGTTGTAAAAGATTATTATACTTATTGAAAAAGTGAGTAAAATTCAGTTTTCTTGTTGAATTGATGGATGCTTACTCTTCGTCACATATCTATCAATGTACTATTAAACACACCTTTAGAAGTGATGGTCCTGCCGCACAGCACATCCCTCCATTTCATGCCACTGGCTGCAAGTTAGAAGTCTCCACCGTGTCAAAATGGCCTCCTGACCTTGACTCATTTGTCATCACTTCTCGTGTCTGCTGTGCGTCAGTCTTCTCTGAAATGAAAACCGTTACATATTGTTAGCTTTGCCTGCATTGTTCATCAGTCAGTCTGGCCTTCGTTTGCCCAAAAGGAGGAGGTGGAAAAGGCAGTTTACCGTAGAAAACAATTTACTGCTGTGACACTCACACAAATTTGAAAAATGATTCTTCTTCACCCTTTTCAGTGGCTTCTTTCAGTCTATATTTATCTCCTAGCTTCAGATTTTGATAGCTGTTCATGTAGGCTACTTTTGTGCAGTCAAGGTCGTAATATTTGTTCTGGAAATTTGAGGTTAAAAGCAATGGGCGTTAGAGTCAACAATTTCAACACTATACATAAAGTTACACAATTTAGGGCAGTTGAAAATCTATCATTAGATATTTAGTATGAAGCTGAAAGAAACAATGTAATACTTCAGCTGACATAGTGTCACATGTGATTTTTAGATATTTTCCTAAAGCAGCGTTGAGCATAATTTAAGACATGTGAAAGAACATGAATTAATTGATTGTGCATGTGCTAAGGATAAATCTAACAACTTATCCCACCAAAAGGCTGGATCACTTGTAAAACTGCAAAGCAACTTTTCACAAGTTGATGTCTTTACATCTAATTCATGCATACTTGATGACGATGCGATACACACTCTCAACATGTAGTCATGCTTGATTTTGCAGGGATGTGTAGCAATAAAGGTCTGAAGAAGACTGCTATCATCTGCAGGTTTTAAAATATCAACAGAAATCCTTGCTCACACTTGTGTGTTTGTTTACAAGAAAACCTTGCAGGATACCTTTAATTACAACTTGCCAGGTGTAAAAGACCCTCGCCCTAAACCACAAATTTCTCACTTTTAAATAACACCTACTCTTAAGAGCAGAGGAAATCTTCAATATTCAGACAAAACAACAGTTTGCATGCTCATGGCCTTGAAAACACTGTCACGGTTTCATCATTTGTTATCACACAGTATTCACAGTTACACGTCCCTGTGCTTCCAACATCATACATCTGTATTAATAAGGTGTTAAAATTGGATGTAATTCTGAGGGGAGGGCAAATTTGCCTGTAATTACCCTCTTCTCTCATTACTTTGCTTTGACTAGCAGGAAATGATAAACCAATCAAATATTTCCCCGGGTAGCGCAAACACGCTGTTGAACATTTGTTGTGATGCTCAAGCTCCTGTCCCTTAATTGGCGAAGGAACACATGGGAGTCTGTAACAACATTTTAGATAACAGTGCACACACACATACACACACATATACACACACACATCTTTAGCTCTGCTTCAATTGGTTGTGATTAATGAAAAGTGCAACATAAGAAGATAAAATACCAAAGATACACAAGTTATTTTCCTGTCGTGGCAACAATGACACCTGGACAAAATGTTTTGCAGGCGATCTTACACTGAGGCAATCAACAGATTTTCTCCCCAGCTGTTTTCACCTTTTGTTTCCCTCCCTCAATGCATTTGATTTCATTCTCAAAAGGTGGCATTTTCCCACAAATATCCAATCAAATCCCTTCATCTTTCATGTTATTAAGGCAGCTAGATCACTAATAATGGTTTACACCCTGAGGGATAAAACAGTGATGGAGGTTCCACCTGGGATGTAAGGAGCTTCATAATGAGGAACCCCGACGAGCCAAAAGCACAACAGACAACACAGATAGACAAACAGAGAGTTTGTGGACTGACTGATGGAGGAGGAAAAAAAATCTTGGTATTCTCAGGAAGATTTTGACACGTAGACAGCAGCAGATTGTCCTCATTTAACCATCATTCCCATGCGGCTCAGCCATTAAACGTCATTAATATTGATTTCATTTAAAAATTGATGCCAGGTTGAGAGAGCCCATCAAAGATTGTCTCCCGTGACACACACACACACACACACACACACACACACACACACACACACACACACACACACACACACACACACACACACACACACACACACACACACACTAGCAAACAGAGGATGGTGGCATGCTGAGTCTTGATTAATCTCTTCATCTGGCCGTTTCACCAATTCATCAGCTGCTGGTGACTCATATCAAGAGACACAAATGCGAGGACGGTGGAAGGAGACGACAATGACATTGAGATAGTGGAGCAGGCAGAGTGGTGGGCAGAGCGGTGGACACGCAGAGGAGGATACATAGACAGAAAATAGAAAATGGTCTCAACAAACACGTCTTATTGCTTAGATCGTTTCAGCAACTTGCAATAAAAGAGGCTGCTGCGTTTCACATCCCCCAGGAAGCGGTTTCTGCTTGAAAATTGCTCTGAAACAACACAGTAATTGTAGGTGAGGTAGTGCTTTGATCTTGCTTTGGAAGATTATGGTTTACACGGATGTTTCAGGTTTGACTTGTTCTCAAAAAATGACAGAACAAATCTTAAAACTCTTGGCCAAAGTTTAATCTGGCCACAGCAAATAGAAAAAAAAACTGTGTTTATTGGCACACTGTAGTCCAAGTGTGTGTGTTTGTGTGTATTTGCATAAGCACGCATTCCGCTGGCTCTGCTGGGTGAACAGATGGGAGACTTGATGGGTGGTGTTAAATGCAACAGCAGGAGGAATAGGTGCAATAACTGGTTTAAGGTTATGTCAGCTGCTGTTGAGTGTGTCACATACACACACACACACACGTGCACACATCAGCTCTCTGTGACCACTCCTCATTAAGGAAGGTCATTTCAGCAGCACGGTGTAATCAAGGCATTGTTCGAGCCGGACCAGAGACGTCACCCTCCTCCTTCATTAGCGTTTCATGCCTCGTCTCTTTCTCAGCAGCCCACTCACTCAGAGTGACCACCGATCATAATGACTGTTATGAAATTAGCACAAGTGCCTTTTAATGTAGCAGAGAACGAAGCAATGGGCTAAATTCTGCGTCTCATTCAGATTCAAACTTAGGTTGCCTTCCATGGCTTCATGACTCCTGCACATTGTCCCTTTTGATGGATGGATTTGCCAAAACCAACAGCTGTACCTGAATTACACAGAGACCCAAACTGTTAGCAGAAAACATCTTTCTAAGTGCCTTCAAACAACAGATATAAAACTGATATCTTATACCATAATGGCTAAAGCAACTGTAAGTTTTGTTATGTGTCCTGCATTAGCATAACATTTGTTTACTTGCAAGCCTTAAAGAAACATCAGGGATTCAGCCCCAAACTTAATTCCTTTACCCACTAAGAGCTGTCTCAAGCAGGGGAAAGCAACATCAATGCCATCTCTTGTCTCTATCGTCTACTGAAGTTAGCGTGCTACCCAGCTAGACCAGGCCTGCCTTATTTTTACTTTCCAATAGTGACTCACTGTAGCCTACTCTCCACCCTGCAGATGTAGCACTGGCCAGAGGCTTTATTACATCTTGTCTTGTAAATACAATGATTGATTAACATTATCAGACAAGAAATCATCTTCAGAGGCATAAAAACCTCCACACAAGGTTGACCAAAGTTTGGGTTAAAGACCAACAGAATAAGGTCACCTTTGTCAACAATAGTTCATAATTTTTTGGGGAAGGGACGGTGACACTTTGAAATGCTTGTTTTGTTATCAAATTAGCTGCAGATTGATTTTCCGTTGATCAGAGTAATCACTGACTATTGCAGCTCTATCTATATCTGTTCTTTATTTGTCCACAAAATAAAGTAAAATCACAAGAGGCTTCTCAAACAGGTCAGTGTTAACACAAAAAGGAGAGTAAGGGTGTGAAAGAGGAAAGAGCAAGGGTTTAAAATGTTCACTATGTGCACAAATATGAGCACTTAACGCCACTTTTCACTGTATTCTTCATTCAATCTCGAGCCTTTATTTGTGCACATATTACACTGTCTCAGGTTTCTGCATTCAGCAGCCCCTCTCCTCCTGTTCTTTTTTCCGTTTCCACATTACACATTCATGCATTTTGTCTTTTTTTTTTTTTTTCAGGGTGATGACGCCTTGGCAGCACAGAACGTGGCAGAGTCACCAGTCGACTCTGACCCTGCTGAAGCTATAGAGGTAAGATTGCACTAGCACCTGGCTGACAGCTCATAGTGTGAAGCTGCATTCAGTATATTAGTGTAGCAACGGTTGATTCACAGCTAAGTGTGAAATATTTTTGCATCAGACGGTGATGTTTACTGAACCACTGTAAAGTGTTTTAAGCCTCAGTATTGCTGCATTTGTTAAAAAGGCAAAAAAAAAACCCAAAAAACAACTTTTGGTCAGCTGACATCCAAATCTGTAGATAACTTTGACAATGTACTTTTCATTTCACTGTATTTTATTCACCCAGTGAGAGTGAACACATCAAAATTTTAAAAAGACAATTTAAACATGGCGATTTCTGGACCATAAAACATGAAAAACGGTTTTGGATAGGCCGCTTTTGAAATGAAATCATATATATATATATATATATATATATATATATATATATATATATATATATATATATAAGTGCAGATAAGGCAGGAAAACAGAGAAACATTGACCTTTGAACTATTTTACCATGTTTAAAATGTCATTTTAAGGTTTGTGTACTGTCTGGCATTTGGTGGAGGTAAATGGCATGCATTTATGGTTGGCTTGTCCTCCGAACATCAGTGGAATAATCTCCCTAAGATGAAAAGCAAATCAACATTTCTCAGATTAAGCCCTGCTGAGGATAAACACTGACTTGACAGCTATGAATAATCCATCTTAATGGTTGTTGCTACATTACCTGCACTGGTTTACACAGCTCCTGAACTGTCATGTCATTGTGTACAGCATTGTTTGCATGAAGGACAGTGAATTCACAGAGCACCTCTTGTCCCTGTTCTTCTCAGGAGGACACCGACGACTGAACTGACTGAGAGCTTCACAATGAAAGATCAATGACCGAAACATTCCATGTCGCTCTGCCAAGTCCCGTTGTGCCTCGTTTTGGTCCTTTATGGAGTCTGTGCCCAGCGTCTGTGTGTATGTGTGTGTGTGCGTGTGTGTCCTGCAGTATATGTGTAAATGTAGAGAAACAGAGGTGCTGTGTGAGGGTGTGTATATGCGTGTAAGTGTATGTGTGTGCTCCTTCAGTCCTGAAAGGGACCTCAGGTGTGTGTTGTCCATGACCTGCTGTCATTTACAGTGACTCCCTCCCACTGAGAAGGACACCTGGTCAGTCAGTGTGTGTGTGTGTGCGTGTGTGTGTGCACGTGTATGTGTCTATATGTCAGGTTTCCGTCAATGCCGTGGTTATGTCAACAACTCAAACATGGAAATATACCACAATTAACCATTTCAAGCACCTAAGTGTCTCTATATAAATGAACAATTTACAGTGATCTGGTTGAAATGGAAGCATAATAATATTCTCTATTTTTGTCTGTATACTGTCGCTGTTTTCTGCGGTGGACTATGAAGTGCTAAGAGCTAATTGTGCATTCGTATTGTATTTTTTAAGTTATCACTGCTATTACAAATGTATCACATACTGGATGGACTTTTTGAAAACCAAGAGCATGTAAAAAACTGTTCAGCTTGGTTGTTGTGATATGAATTTATTTGGATTTAAGTGTTGAATAAAACATGTAAAAAGTGTGTGGTTGTGGAAGTTTTTCTCATTTTGCCCAATTATCTGTAGGTTAACATATGGGTGAAGAGACACATGCTAAATCTAAAGAAGTACAATTATGGTGACCCCTAAGGACAAAATAAATGGTTTAAAGCAAAAGCAGAAATGAGGAAATGTGTTCCAAATTTAAAATAAGTAGATATATGACTATATGGATTTTTTTTTCAAGCACATTTCCCTTTATAGTTCTGCTTTGACATTTTCTCAGTGTTTGCAACTTTACAGATAATATTCAGTGATGGAGATGTGATGTAATGTTTCTGCTGTCTAGTACTACACAGATTCATTTACTATGATAGATTTAGTATTTGATAAAATAACTATTACTTTGGCTGCTACTAATATTTTTTCTCATTACACTGCATCTTATTCTCTTTTTGAAACTCTGCACCTTCAAATCCTTTCAGTCTCTCTTCGGATGTGACGTCAACACATCCCGGATTTAATTTGTTATTTAAGAACATGTGTTGACATCTGTTTTATTTTAGTTCATCTAAACATAAAGACACTGGATCTCAGCTGGACATCACTCATTTTCTTTCTCTCACTATCATCCCTTGAGACAGAAGAAGAAAAAAACAGGCAGCCAATCCCCAGACAACAGCAGCAATAATGGTCATGTGTGCATCTGTGTGGTTGTGAAACAATCATGTGGGAGTCAACAGAGGACATGTCCCCCTTTTTTTTTTGGTGCATTTTCATTAGATGAGAATATGTCTTTTGGAATTTGGTTTAAAGGGAGTAATAATCCTGCCTGTAACCACTGAACCAGCCATTGTGTTATTATAATAGAGCATGTTGGCTTTGACTGTGAGCTGTACACAGCTGTCCAGCTGCAGGCTCTACAGTGTGTGTGATAACACAGAGGACATAAAGACGTGCACTTACCAAGGTCCATCCTCACGACCAGCTCCTCCAGTGTTTTTTCTTCACAGACAGTTCTGCTCCATTAACATCGTCGCCGACAGTTTTTGGTCCCACAGCACCTCACCACCTGTAACGTGGCAAACTGTTTACTACACATCTGTCTACAGCTGCAGCATGTCTTTTTCTATGTTGTGTAATATGCTACTCTGTAAAGCTAATGAACAGTGTGGTGGGCATCATTTTCTTTTTCAAAGGCGACTGACCTCTCTGTAACATATTCAAGCCACCTTTTTTAAAGATATAAACATGACCTTGAATATTGCAGTTAATATAATGTTCATGCGCTCCAGAGAAAATAGAGTGAGTCAGTCTCGACTCCTTTCTTACATTTCTTACTTTATGAATCTGTATCATAATAGTGTTTCTCATCCACACCTGTCTCCTGAAACATCCCTGCAGCCCAGAGGAAACCAGTGACTCCATGTCGTTTATGGTTCTCTGCAGGGAGCTGCCGTGACAACAACACACACTATTCCATAAAACACCATTTCCATCTATGTGAAAAAAAATCCTGATTTGATTTAACTGTTAAGTCCTGGCTCAGCTGCTGCTTTGCTTTCAAGCGAAGTCACAATCAGTGTGTAAGGACAGTGAAGCCCTGCAGGCATTAGTGCAGAGCTTAAATTAAAGGTGATGAGGGCTGATGTCCTGACCAATGGGAAAGGAGAAGCTGATATTGAGTGGGGATACATTGAAGGGAAGGTGAGGTAGGTAGAGAATGAATCTGAACGATGCTTCTAAATGGTTGAAATAAACATATAATCAAGAATTTAAAACCAATGGTACACAGAGGAAGTAAAATGATTCCAGGCTGTTCTTGTTACCTTTGCAGTTGCGACCGCTTTGCTCAGCATCTCTAGTAGAGGAGGAAATGATCCTGAGAGAACTCTGTTGAGCACGGCGCACTGCAGAGAGCTGGAGCTGGGAGAGTTCATCAGCACCTGATGGCTGAGGCCTCTAGAGAGGATGCAAGCTGAAGAGGCGGCTGACCTCCTGATGCACACTGAAGATTTGAATGTCACCGCAGGTGCACCTCGATGGTGACGGCCAGGCTGAGAAACACGTGAGCAGATATCGATGCAGCAGCAGCAGCAGCAGCAGCAGCAGGGTGTCAACAGGATTACACTGAGAGTGGATGTAGAAAGTGTCACATACATATCATCACTGTGGCTCCAACAGGTGAGATGACTAAAAGGAAAAATTAATTTGAAAATAGCTCTAATGTTGCCATGAAAATCAAAATCTCACCTCTTTACTCTGAATATCTCAACAGCAGCACTGAAGCCATCTTGTATTGTTGCAGGTGTCAAAATGTCAGTCATGGCTGCAGAGAGCTATGTTTATGCATCCTGAGCAGCAGCAACCACATGGAAACCACAGACGCTTCAGCACAAACGACCAAACCAACCAAACTTGAACTAACCAAATCTCTTCCTGTCAGACTTGTCGAACCATACCTGTAACTCATGCATCACCTCACCCCTGAGGGCCTTTTTCCTGTTTGAATTCTTCATGTCATGCACACAGCCAGCGTTACAAGGCAGGGTTAGATGTTCAAACTGTCTCTGACCTCATTTTTAAAGTTAACTCTTAACCTTCAACACAAACCAGAAGATCTAGATGTTGTCTACTGTAACTACAATTTTCATGACCTTCATATCATATTGACTGAAAAATGTATGCACTGTTGTACATAAGACATGATTAAAGATAAAGATGTTTATTATTTGTGTGTTTTGGCACAGTGTGGAGATGGATTCTGCTGGGGAAAAGGAATGGAAACCCAATATTCACTGTTTTGTTGATTGACACGTCCAACAACAGTATCCACAGTCACATCAGACGCCTACATGAGAATATTTGACAACTTGGTGTGCCATCCTCACAGCTATTTATCAAGCAGTATAAAACGTGTCATCATGATAAAAAGAGAATCTACACAGTTCCCCAGATTTCTACCTCATGCAGGCTGTTGAGCCAAACAGGACAAGTCCATGTGAAAAAGGAGCAGACAATGGAGACTGAAATTCTGCACTTCACTTCCTCTTCTTCCTCTTCAGGGCCTTCCACTCTCCCTCCTGAGTGGCCAAGCTGCCAAAGAGCTCCTTCACCTTCCTCTTCCTCTCTGCATCTCTGCAACACACAAAGTAGAAAAGGTTGAGAGGCTTTTACTGGAAACAGTTTTAGTTCACTTCATTTTAGACGTTTCAGCTTTATCCACACCTGTTCATGACTTCGTTGAGCTTCTCCCTGGCCAGGAAGCGTGAGTCCTTCCTGATCTCCCTTAAAGCACCCTTGAACTCCTTCTTGTATTTGTGCTGCAGTCGCTCCTTCTCTCTCTCCTCTCTGCTGCTGCCACGCTTCTTTCCATAGTCCAGCCTGACAAATGTCAATGATGGTATTAAAAAAAATGTGCATGTTTAATCTCCACTTCTGGGTGGGAAAATTCATTTAAACTTAAAAAAAAAGGATTTTAATTCAATTTCATTACAACTTACACTTCAACGATCTTGGGTGTGAGCAGCTTCAGAGGAATCGGCTTCTTCTTCTCAAATACCAGCCGTGTGTGGGCCACAGGGACACTGCTGATGGCCTCCAGGATGTCACTGTGGAGCTCCTGCAGCAAAAACAACAAATATTAGTACAAACATAAAATCTGATCCCCCTACAAACTGAAACAGTGAGAGATAGACTGTTTCAAGACCACCCACCCCCACCCACCCCCAGGTCTGTCTGCCACCGACCTGGAAAGGCTCTGGTAAAGCCTGGGCAGAAAGATGTTGGGAAAGCAGCGTCCTGATTGGCTGAAAGATGTGTGGAAAGGACGTGAGGTCTTTGTAGAGCAGGCAGCATCGCTTCACCAGGTCCAGGCAGGTAAACAAACACATTAACCTGTGAAGAAGCACATGAACATTGATGAATCTTGAGTCTTATTATCTACGTTCTTTCTCACTGTTACTCACAAAAGAGCCATCACACACACAATAACACTGATCACAGATTTAATGAATACTGTGTATAGCTGTGTGTATTTATGTGTGTCTCTGTGTTCAGATACATGCACTCATGTCTACACATTTACACACACTTTCACTTTAATTCAGTCTACACTCACCCTGTCCCCCACCTCCCTGAGGAATGCTGTATCACCCTGGCAGTAATTACCACAGCTACTACACTGCTCGCACACAGCTGCTGGTGTGTGTGTGTGTGTCACTGTATGGCCTGAAGGAGCGCAGAAATTAGAATACGACTGGGGACCAGGTGTGAGGAAGAGGAGGCACAGGAAGCGTCGTGTTCATAACAGTGTGGCAGAGACTGGACTGGGTCAGACCACTTAAAGATGATTTACTGGACAGGTTACTGCCAGACCCAGTACTTATAATAAATCAAAACACTAAATAACAAGTGCTGCCTTTAAATAAAAACCACTGGATAAATTAGTCAATACCTCAAGTTAATCATTTTAATTATCTTGGATTAATATTATACATTCATTCTTTGTAACTCGTGCGTTTACATCTTTATTTGCAGGTAAAGCAGATAAATGAAATGAAACCTCACTTAGGAGTATGAGTCAGATTTTTATGGCATGTTACAGGTATTAATTTTAGTTGAGTACAAATAAAAATGTAATTCTCACAAAGTGTGCACAACTATCATTCGCTGAAGCCTGTTTGCAAGCTTTGCTTTGTGCCCACACACCAGCTGCCGTGTGAAACCATGCTGGCGACTCGTCAGAGTCACACGAGTGGTTGTCTCAGCTCAGAACCATACAGTCCCTACAGGTAAACAGACTGCTAATAGGAGAGATCTGTGTGAGTGTATGTTTTCATGCTTCAATTTAGTCTTTGCAGAAAAACAAATGAGTTTCTTTTATCACTTCCATATCAGCCTCACTTTATCTTGTCCTTCTAATCTCATCATTTCATTCTTCAGCATCTTTTTTCTATTCCAAACTCAACATGAGAAGCTGTGATCTCGCTCCTCTCTTCATACTGTGCCTATAATTGTCTCCAGACAAATGTTCATCACTACTGTCCATAGTATTTATGGCTTATATGCATTCTGAAATCTGATGTTTCTGAATGCACAACATAACACTTTTTGCAAACTGTGTGAAATAACATCAGATCAATTGATCATTTTGAGGTTACACCAGATTCTTCATACCGTGTACCATACCCACACTCCTACCTGTGGTGGTCTCTGTCGAGGTCATTTTTGAGCTCCAGGTGTTGGGCAGCAGACAGTGGCAGGCTCTTCTTGCTCCACGTTTTGCAGGATTCAGAGTTTGACAACACCAGCAGATCACTGTTCTTCCCTGAAGGCCTGAAAGGGGGTACCAAAGTGTAGCCTGCAACACAATGTTCAGGTCTGTCAGTTCTGGTTGACTTTAAGGAAAAAAAACAGGCATGGAAATGTGGTGTGACACATGAGTGTGCAGCTACCTAGAGAGGTCTTGTCTTGTACAGCCAGGTGTAGCATTCCAGCCAGGAAGTTTACGAGTTCAGGCACAAAGCGTTTTGAGAAAGAGACATACTCCACTGCCAGGCAGCACAGAACTAAACCTGACGTTACATCCTGTAATGTTCTCACCGGACACTGAGGATGCAAAAAATAGTGGACATAAACACTCATGTATGATTATGGAATAAATACAGAAAAACAAACATCCATTTATCCTGAGAAATGTATGTTATGATTCACTTGACTGTTACTGCCACTGTAAACAGTGTATCAGCTGCAGCTCTGAAAAGAAAACAGTCGAACTTCACAAAGCTGACAAAAAGAATCAAAACTATTGCAGGATGAAGGCTGGATTCGAACAGAAGGAGAGAGGGTGAAGCATTACAGATAACACACATACACACACAGAGGGACAAAGGCAAGAACAACACAAACAGAACAAAAACAGCTTAAACAACACTGCCAATAATAAACCGAGAGAGCTGTGGCTGTGTGTACCTTGGTGAGAGCCTGACTCATGTAAAGCATTGCAGGAGTTGTAACTGGATGTCTGAAGTCTGAGGTGGGAAACAGCAGGGCTGTCAACTTCAGGTAGATCAGCTGTGAACCATACAAAAAACACAAACATTAGCAACTGCATTTGTCATCTACATGAGGAAAGTGCATATCTCCCTCACTTTTTAAAATCCATTCAATTCAACGGCAACTACAGAATCAAAAATGATGATTCAACTAAGGCTGAAAGAGTTCTAATCTAAATCCTATAAAAGTCCTGTACACCCTGGTGAACATTTTGCATCTTATTTTTGTCCATACTAGCTAATCCATACCATGTCGAGTGCTGGGAAAGCGGCGTGACCTTTGACCTCCAGCACCTCCTCCATGCTGTGAGCAGCATCTCCAAGGAAGGTCTGCATTGTCTTGCATGCGGCTTCAGGAAACATCTGACACAGGCTGTACAGCTCTCTATAGAAAATCAAAGAGAACAGCGGTGAGAATTGAAGAAACACATTTGGATTTTAGGACTTAATGTATAACACATAATATAATGTTTCGATGTAAGAAGGAAATGACACTCTCTGGACTCACGGTATAAGTTTATCTACAGTGGTGAGCTCAGGTGGACTCCTCGTGGTCAGTTCTCCAACGTACTCCAAGAGGAAGCCAAACAGTTTCTGAAGCAAACAGAGATGATCACTGTAAGATCATGCAGCACTCAATGCAACCATCAACAACCTCAAGTCTTATTCACACAATTAAAGCCTTTTCCAAATTGTACCTGCAGTTTGAGCTTATTGCCAACAGCCAAACTTGGGTGGTTACACTTCTGAGTCCTCGCAATGATGAGTCTCTGATTGTCAGGGGTGTGGCCCAAGAGCAAATCTTTCAAGTCAGTGTAGGTCTCTGGAGCTGGAGAAACACAGAATACAATGGATTGCTATAATGTAAAGACTCAGGATACTTACAAAGTCTCTATGTGATCCCCTCGTCTCTTTTTTAAAATTGTATTTCTGTGTGTATTTACCGGTGAATGTGTATGGGAGCTCTGCTTTAGCAGCCTCCTGCTGGGCCTTCATCTCCTCTTTGCTCAGACTCTTCTTTGGTTTTGCACTGGCCTCTTCATCCTTCTGTCCTTTCTCCTCATCCTCGCTTTCTTGCTCAGAGTCCAGGTCAGAGTGGCCATCTTCTTCTTCACTGCTGCCCTCCTCCTCCTCCTCCTCCTCCTCCTCCTCGCCTTCTTCGTTATCTTCATCTACGTCTCCATCTTCGTCTTCCTCCTCTGCCTCTGATTCCTCCTCCTCACCACTCTCTCCCTCTTCTCCATCTACATCTTCATCCTCATCAGACTTCCCTCCGAGGTTCCACTCACCATCCTTGACAAATAAAGCATAAAAAAGAAAATCAGCCAAACAGTGAAGATGTTCCAGTGAGAACTGAACATCAAACCCCACAGTGTTGTGTTGTCTCGTACCTGATAAGACAACGTCTTCTTGTCTTCTTTATCCAGGATGAAACCGTCATTGAGGTCATCAGCAGACATGTGGTTCTGACTCTGTGTGCTCTCGCCAACTTCATCTCCCATCATCCTCCTCAGACGGTCGGCCTAGAGAAACCACAGAGCAAAAAAAATTATTTATGGTGACACACAAAACAAAAACATCAGAGGGGAACATGTTCAACAGCGGCCTCAAACTGTGAACGTACCTCCAGCTTCTGCAGCTTCTCCCTCTCCTCCCTGGCGAGCTCCTCTGGGGTTTTCATCTTCTCTGAGGGCTGAGCCTTCATCTCGAAGCCAAGCTCTCTGACCATCATGTCGTACTCATCCAGCTGATCATCACAAGGGGGGGTAGAATGAGAACAAAGCAGTGTCAGTCTATTCCACTGATCATAAGAAAGCACAACGACATTCTGCTGATTGACCGGTGGATCCGTACCTTAGGCTTCTCCTCCTGTTTCTCAACATGTTCAGCCTTTGGTGTCTTTTTCACCATCAGGGCCTGGATGCTCTTCCACTCCTGATCCAGCTTCTCAGTGAGCTCCTGCGCCTCCTCCTTCTGCACCTGCCGCTCACGCTGATCAAGAATCAAAAAGTTAATCATCGGGACCAAGCTAAATGTTTTCACTACACTCATCAGAATCATATTTTACTGTGTTACTGGCTGACCTTCTCCTGCTTGGACTTCTGGATGAGCTCCTCAATGAGTTCCTGTCTTGACTTGGCCCTCTGGTTTCCCTCCTCCTGCTGCTCTCCAGGTGTTTTCTTCTTCAGTAGGCCTCCTCCTCCACCGAAGTGGGAAGCAGTCAGCTCAGCTAGGTGAGAAAGAGAGAGACCAGCTCAGTCCAATTTAACCACATCATAATCCTTTAATGTTAGCATCTGCAGATGAAAATTTGATTCAAGTTAAATTAACTTAATAAAAAGTTACTCACCTGACAGAAGTCCCTTCTCTTCTGATTCATCATCACTGTTCACAATGTCATTGAATTTCTCCATTTCAGCCAGTGACTGGCCGTAATGAGTCAGCTCCTCATCCTCGTTCAGGTTGTACACATCCTTCTTATCATGGACGCGCTGAGATAAAATGCAAAGATAATACAGTTAGTTACAGAGCAGGACAAACTGTTTGCCTTAGATACGAACAGTGTAATATAATTGCTCTCATTCCCAATTTTTCTCTCACAAATGGAGCATTAGATAGTAAATACTAAATCCATTTTCATATCAGAACATGTCCGTTGTGTCCTTAAAGGTAACAGATATGAGTGATCACATCACTGACCTGTCTCTCCATCGCAAACCTCTGCAGGATTTTGTCTTCTGGTGCCATCTTGGTGTCATACTCTCCAAAGCGTCTGTCGATGAATTTGTTGGCCTTGGTCTTGTGTTTGTATTCTTTCAGGAGGGTCTCTTTTCTCTGCAGGGGGGAATGAACACTGCATGTTATCTTTGCTCAGTGTCATAGATCCAACTTAATGCAAAACGTTGATTCTTTATTAGTTATAATTCTGTAAGAAGAGGGACATCAAGGTAACTGTAGTGTAGTGTAGCCTCAAACTGGGCCTACTGTGATTTGGACCAAGCCCACATGGTATGCACTCTATGGGATGAGCCATTGGTGCACTCCCACAGAAATATGTCCTCACTTCAACTTGTACTAAGTTTTGTCCGTGGTTCTTTCCGTCCTCACAAATCTCTCAGCCACTCCAGCAGAAAATCCCTCTCCCAGCATGATGCTGTGAGCAAAAGACTTCACAGCACAGACAGCGCAAAATGGGTGTTGAGCTGTGACCCATAGCTGCCAGATACAGTGCTAGAGTAGAAGTGTTAATCAAAGTATTTGAACTTTTCGTTACATTAGATTACCGGGTCATTTTGATTTTATTCATCATCAACATCATTATTATTTATCTTACCTTATTAATGGCTTTGGATCGAGACACACCAGGTAGACCCACGTCATGCTTGCTTTTTCTCCCCAGGACATCAAATTTCTTCCTGTTAATTTTCACCTCAAACGGGTTGTTTTTTATTTCAGTAGAGGTCTTGGTTTTTCGGACCTTGTCAGCAAGGCTCCTCTTCTTAGGTGCCTTCCCCATCTGTGTCAATGTAGAAGACTGATGAGCTAACATGACAAACATTACAGTGTCACTTGTCAAAACAACTAATATCTACAACTAATACAACTAATAGTACTATCACTGTATATTCACTACATTGTATATATACTTCGGCCTTTACATACGTTTCTCATTGTTTTTGTCATTCATGTCACATGTCACACCTCTGAGATTTAAATGAATCACACCATCTTTTATACATCGCCTGTATCAAATTAGACTCAAGTAACATTTTTTAGGCAACCACAGACGAAAAATACACATAATTCCACTGTACACAGTATGTAATGTGTGGTTGTTTGTTTTTTTTTTAATTAATGACTATTATAGCAAACTACCATCGATATGAACCCACAGCAGTCTGTAAACACACTACAACACTGTCAAACAGGCTTTGTTTACCTTTCAGTTGCGTTGAGGACTCGAGTTATTAAATCCAGGCGGAAGTAAACATGGGACACAGAAGCTCTGCCAATGCAGATTTTAACAAATAATGTCAATAAATTTCACTGTCCACGTTGTTTAACAGAGTTTCCATTTCCAACGTGCACAACCTGAGGTCAAAGTTGAAATCCAACGAGCACTTCCAACAGCGACTTCCGGTGCACAACCTGCCTACAGCGCCTCCAACAGCCATACTTCAAACTGCAGCGAGGATGACAGAAAACTGAGTGTCTCTGGTTTTTAATCTAAGCATTTACTTATGACTGAATGAAAAAAAAAAAGAAAAAAAAAACAGTTTGGCAATTAATGTTGGTCTTATGATGTCTGAACTGCAAAAAATAATTATAATGTTAGTGTTTGTATTAAAAAAAATGCTAGCCTTATAGTGTTTGTTTGTTAATGTTTGTGGCACAGCCATTAGCTTCATTCAAGCCTTGAGTTGAAAGTTAGTTAATACTAATATAGCTTAGGAAGAGAAGTTGCATCACCAGCTGTGTCATGTGTCCACCAGGTGTCAGACTTTCCCCTCTATTTGAGTTACAGTAAGTACCTTCATGAGCTGAAATGGCAGGTGTAGCAGAAGCGTTAACCCCTAACCCAAACACATCTGGAGAGTCTATGACACACTTAAATAACCATAAAATGGGAGTGTGTGAATGTTTTTGCAGAAGATTGCAGAAATCAGGAGAAGGCAGGAAACTTGATACAAAACTTAAAATATGCACAGCTTGAAAAATATGGTGCATTATTACAGAGCAATGCAATTATTTATTATAATCAGTCAAGTTAGAAAATAAAGAGGGCTGTTATTATTAAATGTCCATGTAATATTTTTGCATTATAGTGTTAGTGCTTCTACTGATGAGTTTCCACATAAATAAACACAATCACAATGCTGGTTTTCAAGGTAGTGTTTTTTTATTCATGGTTGTAAAAGAGGCAGAACCATGACAAAAGAGAGGTGGAAGTATTAAGTCTGTAAATGGTATAATGAGACACATTTAAATTGGAAGTAGTTCAGACAGAATACAAATCAGCGTAGCTCTGGGATTAAAAAAAAAAAAGAAAAGATATAAATGTATGGTTGACTTAAATGAAACCCGTGAATACAAGGACGTAAGTATTATTCTCAGCACACTAAAGCTAAAACAGAATAGAAATCAAATAAAAATGGGTAGTTACAGTCATTTAAAAGGACAGTACACGCTCTAAGCACTCTACACATGCAGTCCTTCAGGAGTTAGACATTCTCAGCTTATATGTAGCTCTGTAGATAAACCACCTGCAGTGAACAAAGGCCAAGGTTTTTAAGCATCTCAGATTAGGTGAAGCTTCCTGTCAGTGTTGCCTTTTGGTCCACCATGAGTTAGACAGGCTGATGATGAACCCCTCACTAAAACAGGATGAATAAAACACAAATTAGGAAGCAATGCACGGAGATGGCCTTGGTATTAATGCCCTGCTACCTCAAGCACAGCTCAACTGCAATGATTACACATCATGACAAAAAAAAATTCTTCTCCAGTGTACATTGTGTTTTTTACTGCAACTGGAAACACAGGTCATTCAGCAACAAAGTCCATTTGCTCAGAGTGGAGTTCTTTAGTTTTACACAGGAAAGTCCAGGTTGGAGGTTCTGAAGTGTGATTGATCGTGCAGCTTCGCAGCAGTGACATTACCATTCACATGTTCCATAACAACGGTATCTACTTCTATGACAGACTGTGACTACCTACTAGCAATGTGTGTGGTATGAGTACCCAGACAGTGGTTTATAAAAGAGGAGGTTCACAGTGCTCTCTCACAGCAAGTCGTCATGGCTCAATCTACTTTGTGAGAAAAACATAAGTTTAAAAAAAAAAACAAAAAAAACACATGACTGAGGATAAAATAAAAGTGTTGATGAAATATGAAATCTCACAATACATAGCTTGTCCTGTTTTGTCCTGTCTTTCACAGCAACAGAGAAAAATAAAGGGGTAAATGCAAAATAAAGCAAAAAGAAATCAATAATCCCAATAAATGAAAAACAAACAGAACTTGTTTTTTGTTTAGTTTCTTTTACACATTCCTTCATATTAAAGACTTACAGCCAGTAGCAATATACATCATGAACCCCTGGGAATAATCAGCAAGCACAATCCTTGCTCACACTTCCAGGGATGACTCACACTTTGCTGTGAGTCAGGCTCAACATCACTATGTTCAAACCATCTGCAGGTTTGCAGCACTGCAGACGGCTTTTCAATGAATCTGCTTTGTGAAAGATTAAATCACACTTCCAAAAATTCAACAGAGCTCTGATGTGATTAAGCTTGAATTCAAATGATTTAACCAAAGTACTGGATTATGGACACATTAATATGGACTCTGTATGACTTTCCATAGGTAAATAATCCACTGAAAATATCTCCTGGCCTGCTAACATGTAATTACATGGGTGCACAGCTTCAGAGGTAAAATTAGAAAGATGTAATTTGTAGTTCTTACTGTCAGAATTTACCACCAGTTAAATAAGAGGGTACGTGCTTCTCTTTCTGCGTTCGCTGCATTTCAAAAAGACACTTTGACAATTTGATACAATCCCAATACATTCTAGTGGTTACAACAGTTTAGTAATACTCTTAAAAAAAACGAGGGCAGTAAAACTCTAAAACCTCGCATCAAGCATGTGGGCCTGCAGTAATAGACATGCACAAAAGGCCAGATGGAGTGGACGAGACCGAATGCATCACTCACTCACAACTAAAAGCCTCTAATAATTAAAAACCTTTATGCATACCTTCATTTTTACACTGTATACAAAATTGGCACACACTAACGAGGAAAAATAGGTTAATAAGCCAACGATAAATGATATCAAAACGACAAAAAAAGCATAACTGTGTGTAACTTGTGTGGCTTGCTCGAACGGTGCAATGATAGCAGACAAATAGCTGAAAAAAAAAAAAAAAGGCGGAGGGGCAGCCTTGAGGACCGATCCAACATTCTCCAATCTAGGACTCTGTCTTTTTTTTGTTTTTCTTTAGAAAGGAAGGAGTGCGGAACTTCTTTTTCTTTTTGGAGGGTGATTTGCTGGGAGACTCATCGCCCTCCTGGTCGCCAGCATCGGCGGGTTCCTCCCCCTCGGCTGCGTCTACGGCGGCAGGGGCAGAGGCAGAGGCAGAGTCTTCGGCAGGAAGCGCTGGGGCGTCGGAGGGGTCATCAGGTGTTAAATCTGGAAGGGTCTGTCTCAGGGTGGCTGCATCGCTCTCATCCTTGTAAGTTACTTCAGGCAAGGACTCTGGTTTGGGGAGGGAGACGATGAGAGTTATTATCTTAGAGGACAAATTGATGGATCTGCGCTGCTGAGCTTACACATCAGAAGGGAAGCTGCTACAAATTAACCACTGGATAAGATGTAAAATCCACACGATTTTCTACATCAAAGCCTCCACTTCTCCAGAGAACTCGACTTCTTTAGCTTCCACCATCTAAAAGACTGAGGTAGGCTACATAAATCAGGTCTTCACTTTGAAATATTCAGAAACATAATTACACGCTTTTCAGTTCAAAAGTCCTAAGAGTTCCACAAGCAACGTTTCCACTGAAAGTCTGAAGAACACTTCACAGAACAACCTCTGCTCAAGTGAAACACCTCACACCTTAGCATGCACTTTTCCTCGGATAAAAAAGCCGAACCAAGATGCACTGTTTCTCTGTCTTCCCCTCTTACCTTTGACACTGGCCATAACCGACAAAAAATAAGACTTTGCTCTTATTAATGGGGATGCCTTTATTTCCTTCTCTCACTCTGTTTATTCTCCTTATTCTCAAAGGCTAAAGCTGGTGCGCAACATTTTTGGTTTTACCTTCATTTCAACAGGGAAATCTTAATGAGTGCAGTTCTCTTGCTCATTTGCACCCTGTGTACAAACAAACAAAGGTGAAAGTCTGCAACACAAAAAAGATTTTGCAAGAAAAACCACACAAGTGATGTTACATCAAAACCGATGCAGCTCTCAAGCCCTAACTTGAAGTTAGTTTAGACAGGGAGTCTTTTTTTACCAAAAATTTAAAGCTTGAGCATAACTGGCTTAATAACCAATATTATTGTGTATATTTGAGAACAATCTAGTAACAATATTAAGTAAGATTAGGTCTCATCCATCCTCAGTGGTCCACACAACATTCAAACCACTGCAGCAGGCTCACACTGTGCAGTCAGCAGCAAAACAACTACAGCTGTTTGCCATTAATGTCGCCCACATGTTAAAGAGACTAGTGTTAAAAAAAACAAAACAACCCTTTGCCAAGACCTGAGAAAACACTACATGTGAGTCTTCAGTTTCCATGAGGCCAAACAACATAAACAGATAAAATGGAGACTAAACACCACACAGCCAAGCTTTGGGCTTCAACCGTCTTTAAAGCTAAACCAACTAAACAGTGAGACTCAGCGAAGCCAATCAAAAGCAACACTCATAAAACACTGATGTACCTGGCAAAGGACTCGTCTGGAAGACAAACAACATTCAACACATTTTCAAAACGTTACCTGGTTTTACCGTGGGACATAAATTTACATATCACAGTCATATAACATTTATAGAAATGTGCGTATGTGCAAGAGAGGTTGGTTAGTTTGGTTGTGAGTCGTTGGCAGGAAGAAGAAGAGAGAAGTTATCTAACGTAAAAAGGTTTGGTGGGTTGTGAGGTTTACTTCAGAAACATCCTCCACTTTTGTTCAAACCAGGTCAAATAAAGCAGTTTTTTCCTGTAGTTTTCTTTCTATGGTCAGTACTTTTTTTTTTTCTTCTTCACAGAAAGAGTCAATCATGGAGGAGATTAAAGTTGGAGGAGCTCTGAAATAACCCCCATCAACACAGAGACAGACTCAGAAGAGTTCAAAGAACCGAGTTAAGACCGAGCTAACGGTCACAAACCCGCCCCTGGCAGACGAGTTAGTTCAAACCACAGGACAGCTCTGCTACTGAAGCCATGCAGAGGAGAGAAACGGGGTAAATGATCAAACACAAGGCGTGGAGGGTGATGAGTAATTGGGAGGTTGGTGAGGAGGTGGAACAGTACGTACTTACTATGGCAACAGGTACTCTTTTGTATTTCCATCTCCTGATTGTAATCGCAGGCACAAAGAAGAAAAAGCACAAGTAGAAACAAATGTCTATGCAGATCAAACCACAGGCACCGTGTTAAAATTAAAAAAGGAAACAAATGTGGAAGAGAGAAGAAAAAAAAATCAAAACACCCGAAGATTATTTTTTAAAAAGAATGGCTGGGCACCATTCTTAGTAGACCCCAAAAGATGGAGAATGGAAGTGGAGGGGTAAAGGAGATACTGTACATAGAGAGACATGTTATATCACACCATTTCAAGTATTAGATTACACCTGCGATCAAAACGGCCCCCTACCCCTTCCCACCCTCCCTCATACTGATGTTTATACTGTTTACTGTAGAAAACTTGATGTGTAATAATGCCAATTAATAAACCTAGCCTAAATTAAACATTTTTAGGGTCAGTCCTGGTATCATCATGGATGATACTGCTGACAAAGGTGTAATCCAATAGTAATAAAGACCAAGAGGGAGAAAATGAAAGTAAAAGAAACAAAAATACACTGAACAGTCTGCACTGGGGTCTATCAAAGTGGCTACAGAGACTTTGTTTCTATATTTCCTGTCATTAAGCCTCGTGGTTGTTGAGTTTATCTGCCCCTGTATTAATGCACCTATGTCTTATAGGGCAAATATAAGCAAATGGTAAAAACCTCTTGGCCTCTTATTACAGAAAACACAGCACAGCATCTGTAGTAGTAGTAGTAGTATTAAAGACCACAACAACAACAGACCCCAAGACAGACAGGCAGATGTTTAGGCAGGAGCCTTAGCATTCCCTGTGCAGACCCTAGAAAGGCTCAAACTCCCCAGCCAGAGGACTGGAGGAGAAACCCATGCTGAACCAGACGGGACTGAGTCGAGCCAGGTTAAATCGAGTGCGTCAGGACGACCTACCTTCTTCTGCTCTGACTGGGGTGCTGGGTGGCGTGGTGGTGGGTTTCTGGTCTTTGGACTCCTCCTCTGGCTCTGCTAGTTGCTCTGAATCTGAAAGGAAATCAGCATGAATGAATAAAATGAAACAATAAGAATCTATAAGTTTTGTGAAATCAACAGGAATTTTTTTTTCTTTGTGCTGGTCTCAATGGCATTGTTATTATTAATTGTCACATGTCACAACGGAAACTTTTTGCTATTTTACAACACAAAAAAGGGAGGACAGCACACAGAACCAAAGAACCAGGGAGGAAGCTTAAATCAGGAGAACACTGCAAAGCCTTTCAAACAGTTCCCAGTAAAATTGGCCTTAAAAGTCCCAAAGAGCCAAATAAACCAAACTACCATTAGTCTTAATGGAAACCAGTCAGAGGCACAAGAGGAAGAGCGGGCACCACCACAGATATTTTCAGGACAGGTTAGCAGGAAGAGAAGGAGGACGCCATAATTCATGTCCACACTCTGGACGCTCTGATTGGATGCCTAAGCTCAGACACAGCTTCCTCAAAGGTTAGCATGACACTCCACTGCAAAAGCTTTTTTTTTTTTTTGGCATAGTTGAGGAGTGAGCATCCTGGAAGAGAGGGGATGAGTTTAAACCTCAAAATGAGCTCCTCCTCACATCCTCTCTCCTCAGCTCCTCGTCCAATCAAACTGCAGAAAGGTATCTGATCTGCCACAGCTCTGATGCCTTTGGACAAGACATCAGAGAAGAAGGGATGGGGGGGGGTGATCAAGCAAAGGCTTCAGAGACTGAACTGTGGGTAGGGAGGGTGCTTGCACATGGATAAAAAAAATAATAATGGCAGCAGACTCCAAACCCCCAGAAAAAGGAGAGAGGACACAGCAGGCAGGGATCCCCAGAGTCCCAGTGCAGCGGTATGTAGTGAGGTGGACCAGGGCTGAGCAGGGGAGGAGGGAAGCGCGAGGCCAGAGTTTAGGCTCGACTCCGCTTCATCTGGTGTACCTGCAGCCTGATCTGCCTCAGCGACCTCTACCACTGACGACTCCTTGCTGAGGGCTCGCAGCACGGCGCAGTGGAACTCCTTCTGAGGGGAATCAGGAGCCGAAAAAACCTCATCGGCAGTCGAAAAAACATCATCCGCAAACGTCCCCGCGGAGTCGGTGCCACCCTGAGCCGGGCCGAGGGAAGAGGAAACGGGCTCAGAGGCCGGCGTGGCAGGCATGGGCGCTGAGGGCGGGACTTTCTCTAAGGTGGGGGAGTTGCCTGTCGACTGTGGCGGTGTGGAGACAGAGGCCTGACCGCTTTGTAGCTTTTCAGCCTCAGGGCAGGATGCATTGGAGGCTGATCCCTCACTACTAGTACCACGACCCTGCACTGTGAATCCATGTGCGTGTGTGTGTGGAGAGATAACATCACAGTTTGGCCAGTTTAAAGTTTATTGCTTGGATTTTGCATTAAACTGCAGCAGTTTTTTCACCCTTAACCACAAATTTGTTTTAAAAAAATACCTTTAAAACTGTCAGTTATAAAAGTCTCATCTGGACAGACATGACCTACACTAGTCATTAACAGAAAACAGGAGGATATAAACACAACATGACATTTTGACAGGATGACTACGTTGGACATCACATTTCTGAAACTTAAAAAAAAAGGACAAAATACAAAAATTGACAGACATAGAGATGTTTTGTTCAGGTCACGATGAGTTTTGTCTCAGTTTCTATGCTCAGCTCATCATCTTTACCTTCAGGGCCTTTCTGCTTCTGCTCCACCTCCTTGCGGTATTCCTCCAGCTCCTGGTCGGTGAGTTTGGTGAACGGGTTTGGACCCTGCTTGCTGACGATGACCTTGGGCTGGTACTCCTTCTCGATGATTGCCTTGGATGCGGTCACGAGCTCCCCCTTCAGGACACACAGAGGAAAGCCGGGGCAGGAGAGATGAGACATCAGTGCAAGATGCAAGACAGACTTGAGTCACTGAAGGTTGCACATGGAAGGATTTAATAGAGTGAAAACTAAGCTGCTGTGTCAAGTGTTAGCAGTTAATCGCACAAACTTCAAGACATAACTAATACGCAGCGTGAGCAGAAGTAACAGCCAAAGATGAATGAATGTGTAAAGTTGAAGCCAACAGGCCATTTTAAAATCCAAGAAGCACATATTATATAAGATAACAGGGTATTTCTTATTTCCTCCTTCACTCCATACAATAACACAGCTACATAAAAGCCAAGCACTGATACATTGATATCATTGATACATTTGAAGCCAACAGTCCAGTAGGCTACATTACCAAGTGCACACTAAATAGTCGAGGTGAAGCAAAGAAACCATGACTACAGTAAACTAACAAACAGCCATCATTGTGCTCTGTTTTAGTTTTCATTTCAATTTCATATATATTTTTTTGTTACTGTGTGTGACACATGCAGTAAACACCACCATCACTGGATCTAATACATGCCCTCTTTACTGCCCAGCTCAGCTTGTAACAACACATTTAACACAATGGTGAAAATCTCTCCTGTGGGTCAACTGGTGACAAACAGATACAGGTCTATCTGGCACAATAACACATTATTTTAACTGCATCCAAAGTCCTCGGGCTCTAGAGAGCGTAGAAAAGAGTAGGTCACTAATACATTACAGTAAGAGAAAATTTGCCTCATTCTAGCACTGTTCATTCTGTTCACTTCATCTGTACAGGCCCAGATGTCGAGTGCCTATGTGCAGGCTCAGAGGAATGTCTGGAAGATGATGTGAAGTACAGGTGAATAGCATTTGTGACTGGAGCAGTAAGTACCTTTCTAATTGATTTAGCAGGACTATAGGACCCCTCGGACACATCGAGGCCATCAATAGTGTCTGTACAGTCAGACAGAGGGGCGTCCTGCAATAGTAAACCCAGTGAGGTGGGGGAGGAGGGGGAACAACCCAGCTCTTAAACACCAAGACATTTAAAATAGCAGTCTGTCACAGGCAGGCGTGAATGTGTGCAGACTTTCACAAACATACCACCTTTCACACACACACACAAAGGTGGAAACATCTCACCATTTCTCATTGAGTGAGACTTTGCTCTTATCAATGTGTTACTCCACCAGAAGGGAAGTTTCTTGTGTCGAGTTCAAGTGTTGCAGAAATAGATACTTAGCGTAGCAGCTATTTATCACCCCCAATTATAATTATTTCAATGATAATACGCACTCTGGAGAGCTTCATCCCAAAAAAAGTCACCTTGTTTGTTAGTTACTTTCCACCTCTGCATACATAGAAACACCACACAGACATACACACACAAACACTAGAAATACATGCAGAGAGAGAGAGAGAGAGAGAGAGAGAGAGAGAGAGAGAGAGAGAGAGAGAGAGAGAGAGAGAGAGAGAGAGAGAGAGAGAGAGAGAGAGAGAGAGAGAGAGAGAGAGAGAGAGAGAGAGAGAGAGAGAGAGATGGTTTCTGGAGAGAGATGTAAGACTGTGAAGTAAGCAGCATGGAGCAAATAGGCAGCAACATGCACACAAGGCGGGGGAGGGGTCAACAGTTCAGAATCTTAACAAGCTCATCAAGGCCTCGTTTGGTCTTAATACCAACATGCTGGTGTAGTTTTAGGTTTCACTAAAACTACTGCAGGTTAACACTTCACAACTAATGAAACAACTCTAGTATAATTTGCTTGTGTCTTACTCCTAAGGGTGTCTGGGCTAAATCTAACAGATGTGGAAAAATTGAGTCAAGGTCTCCAAAATGAAATAAGAGTAAACCATGCAAACTGAAGTCAAGAGGCACATTTCCCCCATTGGTTGCATTTGTAGCTCCCAAAAAAGGTTGAAGAGACATGCACTGAAAGAAAACTGACTTTTTTTGACTAAAGGGGATTCCATTGAACATTTCATGATATCAAAACAACCAGTCTGCAGAATGCTGAGACAGGTGACAGCCTCAACTCTGAACTACTGAACAGAAAAGGCTGAACCACAAAGAAATGAAGAAAAAAATAAAAACAAAATAACCATGTATGACGATGGAGAGAACCGGAGCTGGCAGGTCTGGAGAGCAGAGTGAGGTTACCTCTCCCACCTTACTACTCACCTGCCAGATTGACAATCTCTGTGGTTAAAGAATAATGTCACAGTTACAAAGTCATGGAGGACATGTGCTGGCTCTCCGTTATTAGTGTTGAAGTTACTCCTCCACAAACTAAGATCAGATTAAAGTTTTAATTGTGTCCGATTTCTTTCATTACGGCTCGGCGTTGAGGACAACTTCACACACATTAGGACAACTTCACACACTGCAGCGTTTTGGTTTCAGGGGAGACTCCAGACCTGGACTGAATGGTAACAAGATTTTTTTTTAAATTTAGCTCAACAGATTCATCAGGTACTTCATCCTTATGAGACATATATTCATCTCCAGGTCAGGAGAGCTATAGCAGCAAGGTTTTTCATGTGCACAGTTCACAGACTGACCTGGGTGAAGGTGCGTTCCACCACGGTGCCGGCACACAGGACCTGAGACTGGGGTCCTGCTGTCTTTATGTCCTGCAGGTTCTGCTCTCGGATCTACCAAACACAACCACATTTTAAATTATGGACAAATGACAGGCACACAAATGCTTCCATGTACATTTCAGCCAGCTACAACCACATGTGATACCTTATTCCTCATTTCCAGGACTTCCTTTGGGTTGGTGTTCAGTGGGATGAACTGATTGGCTACGGCAGCCTGGCGGAGGCTGTCTTCCTTTGTCCACTGTAAACACCAGATAACGTGTTAAAAAAACAAAACAAAATAAAACCAAACTAAAACCAGATTTAAAATAAGACTGACACAAAAACCCAAGCACAAAAATAGATTCAGACAAAATACTATGCAGGCTTCACAATACAAGAGTCATGCTGAACTGAAATGGACAAAGTTGGATGAATATAAAAAGGTTTGAATGTAAAAAAGTGAACCAATGATGATGAGGCACATTTAGGAAAAATATGTTTCATTTATATTTAAGGCTGCTTAAGTGGAGGGAGTGTTTCACATCATTAACTAAAGCAAAGCATCTCTCGCTTATTCATCAACCCGTGATATTAGATTATTCTCACAGTAATGTGAGTCTAGCATGTTTGACAAGGAATGGAAAAACATCCAAAATGGTTTAATTGGTGAGCATTAGGGTGGTCATGGTACACTAGACTGCATTTTGTGTGTGTGTCGGTGTTTTTACTGTAAACTCAGATCACAAGTGTCATAAAAATAAACATGTTTGTCAAGAAGAACTGGGAGAGTCCGGACATCATGATCTGGCAGATACAAATTTTTCGATAACAGTACATTCGAATGAGATTTAGATTTCATGTCACGCAAAATTGATATAGGCTGTAATCTCTGATTGAATTGTTCTGATGGTGAAAAGTGAAGTTAAGAGAAAACACATGTTTTGAATTTGTCCTTCTACATATCGTCTGGCATCTCTTAGTTCATCTCATGGGTTTCATGAAAAAAAACTAGATGAGGTTATTTTACAAGCAGCTGGGAGGTAGAGTTTCTAAGACCCAAAGGAAACAGTGGGCCTCGTGCAGGAGCCACTTGTCCACATGTATTTAAACGGCATTCAATGGCTCTCTTGTACTGTGAATTTTCTCTGAGGCACTAAATAAAGTTCAGATCTTTTATATTCAGAGTCTGATTCTCCCTAAAACAAGGAAAACACCAATGTGATCTGAAACCATAACATCTTAATCTGTTGGAATTCTTATTTTTCCTCTCTTTTAACATTGTTTGTGAATGAAATGTCACCTTTATAAAAAGGCCATTTCACAGGTAGGGCAAAGGCCCATAGTATGTTAAATATAACATCCTTCAGATGGTTATCTGCCCCTTTTGAAATGACCACTGTTGGTGATGCTCTGTCACAAACGGATGAAAAGTGAGACAACAGTTGTCATCATCATTGATGTTCTATTAGAATCAAAAGCAAAACAGAGGCAGCACACTGAAGATCAACTGAAAACATCACAGGATGAGAAAAAAAGGTCGTGAAAGGGTGAGGGAGGGTGGGAAGTGAGGGGTGGGGTGGTGGCAAGAGGTGAGGGAGGGGTGGCTGGCTGGCTGAGTGGGTGGGTGGGTGACCCAGGACGATGAGGCTGGCTTACGAAGCGAGAGTGGCAGTGAGGGGTGAGCTGGCATCACCAAAGTCATTTCCCAGGCTGATACACAACAACAAGGACGACAGAGATAAGAGAGAAACACACCCGAGGACACTTGTCCACACTGGGACAGAAAAACAAAACAAAACAACGCTATAATAAAAAAGACAAGAGTGTATCTTTCCTGCAAAGGATGAAACCATTTATTGTCTTAATAAATATAAGAAATATCCCATTGGCTGTTCAGAAACCTGGTAATGCTCAGCATGGTTGAGGGAAAAAACAAAAGTCTGCACCCATCTCTTGCACCAAACTGAATGAGCAGCGCGTGAATACACAAAATCAAATCTTCAGCTTCCATGCAAAAATGTTTTTTACGTCACCTTTGGAAACTAAGCATGTCATTTGCGGTGGTAAGCGTGAGCTCATGACTTCATTCCTGCTTTTAGTCTAAGCTCGGCTGGTTAGCTGCCAAACCAGGGGCTAAGATGAGGAAGGGTTTCTGGATGGAAGCAGCTGGGTTGGGTTGGTTGAGTATGAGATGAACATGTAAACACGATATACTCACTGAGATAGAGTCTCACAACACAACATTTCCTACTTTCCCAACAGGAGATAATTGATTCAAAGGTCAGATCAAATTTTGCTCCGTTTTTTTTTTTCTTCAAACAAAATCCACTCATGCAGAATCCTTGAGGTTTTCAAAAACCATTTTCAGAACCAAACTGAAACCAAGAAAATAGAAACAAAACAAAAAAAGAGGAAACGGAAACACACAACTGGGAGCAGTTGCAGGTGTTTGAGAAAAATTAAAAAAAATCAGAAAAAGCAGGCTGCATAACTCTGACGCCACGGACGTTTTTGCCATGTTCTATTTTGTTAATTATTTATTTAATATGAAAACGTCTTTAATTTATCTGGCATTATTCTGGAAGCTACATAGACTGAGCTTGAGACATGCCTCCTCCCTCCTCTGTGCAAGCAATGCAAACTAAATACACTGTGAGCAACCCAAAAAGCAGACTCACACTTAATAAAACTTCTTCATTATTATTCCCTCAAATCTGTCTGAACTTACTGTTTCTTGATCCATCACCCTGATTCGCTTTCAGCAACAAAGTTAGCCGACTTCAAGATGCAGAGAGAGAAAAACTACAGAGCGTGTTGTATTTACAGGGTGAGCAATAATGTGGTCAGTGTCTTTCCACATTCACCTGCTCACGCTTGAGGACTCATGCCACACCCCTGCTGCTCGCTCCTCTGGGAAAAACATCAACACCAACAATGCATTTCACTACTACGCATGCAGTGGGGCATGCTGTGGGCAGCTGGCTCAGCATCGTGAAGCATGAGGACACCAGAGGGGTAAAAAAGAGCAAAGAGGGTCAAAGAATAATCACAGCTATGCTACAGAGTAATTAACAGAGCAGAGGTAGCTGCATTAGAAAGGTGGGTTAATAGGACATTTGAAATTGCAGTGTGAGTGAGCCTAAAAAGTAGTAAAAGCAGGACTCCCTTCACATATTTAGCCTGTGAACAGGTAAAAAGCTTCAAGAGGTGAAGATCACAAATCAGAGGTTGCAGGCTTGAACTAGACTTTTACTCCTCACTGACCCCAGGACCTCAGGATGCCGACCACCTACCCATTTCCACCAACAAGGTAGCTGTAAAAATCTATACTATGAACAATAAGGTAGGCACAGACCAAGCAGTTGGTTATACAGCTTGGCACGCAGACACCGGACGAGAGAGACTGCAGCAAGGGTTTGACGTGATCGTGTGTTATGTTCGTCCACACCTTAGGCTTCGACTTGGGGCTGCTGCCGTCGGGCCCGTCCTCGTAGGGCTCATCGGGCCGGCCGCCGGCATTGAGCCAGCGGGTCTTGTCGCGCTGGCCGCGCTGGAAGCTGTGTTTCAGCGGGGAGCGAGCACCTGAGTCGCTGTCCTCCCCGTATGAGTAACCACCGTGGGCAGAGGAAGCGATCTCCACATCACTGTACTTTTTACCTTTGTCTCGCAATGCAGGGCAGCGGTAAGGATAGCCCGTCCTGTAGCCCTGAGAGACAGGAGGACAGAAAACACAGGTTTAGACAAAGGTTAATACACTAATCAATCAATTTTACTACCACCCTCCACCTTTTCTTTGTACTTACCAAATTGTCGAGCATTCTCATGAGAGCCTCAAACTCCTGCTCCCCGACTTGCCACTTAGGTTGTGTAGTGGACCCGTCCCCGGCGGGCTCAGGGACCCTTGGACGTGACTTGTATTTCCCTGGGTCCAGCATCACCAGATTATCTGGCCCTCCAGCGCTAGCCAGTGTTCGCACCTGGAAAATATGAAGGGGGGTGGGGGGGTATAGAGACAGAGAAAGAGAGAGATCCAGAATAAAGAAGGAAAATAAAAACATGGACAAGAGGAGACACACAAGACACACGTGCATCCAACGCACACACATACAGACATTAATGAGGAAAGTGAACATGTGTGAAGATGTGGAGAAACAAGAGACAAAGACAATTGTTATGAAAAATCCAGACAGATATCACAACACTAAATAAAAATATATGGCTGGCAAAGCAACAACTTGGCAATCTTTTAGTTTTAAATATATTTAGGTTTAGTCACAGTCATAATTTACATTTAAGAGAGGCAACAGCAGCATTTTGTCAGAAGCTGTGTCCTACCTGGATCTCACAGGCAGTGACCAGGTTGTGGATGTAATAAAAAGCTTCCTCCACCGTTTCACCAACAGACACCAGGCCGTGGTTCCTCAGGATGAGCACCTGGGACAGAGAACAATGCAACGATTACAATCACACACACAAACACCACTGCTGATCCTACCAGTGTTTCAGGTCTCATCCCAATTCATTAGGAGTGACACACAAACACATGCTGTTACCTTGCTGGTAGGCCCAAGGTTCCTCTGTATGATAGTGCTCTCCTCCTCATCCACCAGTATGCCATGGTAGTCATGGTAGGCCACCTCGCCCAGTGACAGCGCCTCAGGTGAGATGGGCAGCAGCCCGCATTTCATGGCCGACACCTACAACCAAAACACGCAAGAGCCACAGAACATATTGACTGTGTTGATGGTTCCATGTCTGGATTTGTGTTACATGCAGTAACATGACTGCCTCTTACCGCAGCGCCGGCAGGTGTGTGAATATGTATGATACACTTGATGTCAGGCCGTGCAGCGTAGATGGCAGAGTGGAGTGTGAAGCCAGCCTGGTTGACCCCGAGGTTGGTGCTGCCCCGGTCCACTATCTCACCTTGAAGGTTTATCTTCACCTGGAGGGTGTGGGGGGCAGAGAGTGAAATGTTAAGTCAAGGCAGCAGGTTTGAGGTTTAGGGTTTGGTTGTGAATATCAAGCAGAGAGTACAGGCAAGTGAAGATATCTTAAGAAAACTAAAGAAATGAGTTTCCTTCACTGATAAAAAAAAAAAGTGAAGGAAAAATATTCCAAATAGGAATTATCAGAGATTCTCACCAGACTCGAGGCAGTGACCTCACTGTACAGGAGCCCAAAAGGGACAATAAGGAAACGCTCCTGGTCTGAATTCACCCTGACCTATGAAACAAGAGGACAAGTCATGTTAGATAACAATGTTACACAGAAAAACTGGCTAAAAACTGAGCTTAACTTATTAAATAACTTAAGGCAAGAACACACAAAATGGATATTTACAATGATATAACTGTTCTTTATGATACAGTACATAACTATTTGTTCAATGTAAACTTGTTAACAACATATTCTAGTGTTTTAGTGGAACGGCTATGAGTTAATTGGATATTCTGAAAGCATCATTGTGAATTTTGGACAAACGTGGTCTATTATATTATAAACCGTCTTACTGTGAGGTGGTTGTAGATGAGCTCGGACCAGCCAAACAGGTCAGCGAGCCTGTAGAAGGCAGCCAGCTTGCAGCGAAGCAGCTTCTCCCCCTTGTCGTAGGAGATGGAGTCTGAGCCACGCAAATCATTCACAGGAGTCACCATGCCCAAACCTGAGACAGAACACAGAGGAAGAGTTAATCATGATTATGCTAAGAGGAAGGAGTCAGTCTAAGGATAAGGGCTGTGTTCTTTAGAGGACAAAACAAAAACCATGGCAACCAGGAGAGAAAAGAAATCCCACTTACAGATAATAACAAATAGATAGAGGCTGCCTTCGGAAGTACGACAGGACTCTTTGTCCAGAAATTAACTCTGGCATACGCTGCATTACTCAATGTGAGCACAGACGCAGCAGAGGTCAAAAAGTCACACACACTCAGTTCTCCTCTCTCTGCTTACTCATGTTGAGCGCCGCCATGCCTCCTTGTGGTGCAGCGGGATACATGGAAGGCATGTTGGTGGTCATGAAGTCTGCAATCTGCTGCAGAGCCAACAGGCTCGTGGGCGTCTTCCCCTTCTTCAGCTGATCCTGGATCATCGTCTCCAGCTCCTCGCAGAATGCCTGCCGGTCATCGACGCAGACACAAAAGACATAAAGCACAAAAATATGTAAAGGGCAAAAACAAAAACCAGTGGAACAATAACCACAAAACAACATAAGGAGAAAGGGACACAAACAGAACACTATATAAATAGATATTCCTTTTGTTATGAACTCTACACTCAACATGATTCTGTTTTCAGTGTTTTATGTTGCCACTATTTCCTTTTTTTTTTACTTTGGTATAAAAAATATTTAGCAGAAACTCATCATTTGTTTATCATTCAGGACCTGTTTTTCAGGACAGTGCTTTTCAAACATACAATAGGCCTTTCAACAGTGCAGCTCTCTGTCCTGGGCATTCAGCTGGTCACAGACACCCTGCTGCTGGAGAATAAACTGGATCCATCATGTGATGTTGCTGCCTCTACACTAAAAGAAGCCTATTCACATTTTAAAATGCTGGTTATGGCAGCGTGTGTTTGTGAGCAGCGTGCACATATCATTAATCTTATTATGCAGTGAATGTACAGAAAATGTTTTTGTGTGTCATTAACACCATGATCTCTGATATAGTATGAACTACTGAATCTCAATAGTTGTAATATCTCTGTCTCACTGACCGGGCTCTGTAGTATCATGGAGACCCTCTTCCTCTGCTCCATCATGTTGAAGTCCTGCCGCAGGTCGGGCGCCATGTTCCTCTCCCTCTGGTACTCCGGGCTGCTCTCGTCCACCCGGTCAAAGTACCGCTCCTTGTGAGGGGCCGTGGTGGGAGGGGGGGCCGTCACTACTCCGGCACCTGACTCGCCGTTCATCCTGGCCTGGCCTCCTGTGGAGAGAGAAGAGTGATTTACCTTTGGCCTCCAAGAATGAAATCATATCATTTCTGATGAAAGCACAAACACATTTTCCTGTTACAGTAGCTTACAGTCAGCCACTTTTGTATTTGTGGTCTTTATTTTTCAGATAAATTCTCTATTTTGGCCTTGAAACACACTTGGTTTATTTCAAATCATCACTTTAATACACATTTTGACAATAAACAATGGTCATAATTAAATGTCTGTCCAAAACAGTCGTCATTATCAGCTGATACACATGATCAGATGTCAGAGTGGGTGGGGAAAAATCTAGATCAGATCATCTCGAGTGCAGAGGAAGTCCAGATTTATCACTGGTTACTATGAAGTGGGCGACATGCTGGCAGACAAACCCCATGGCTGTGATTGTAATCAATCATTCTGTCTTTGAGTGTACGCACAAAGCAAGATGGTATTGCTTCCTCATTAGATGCAGCCCACTATGCACATTATAATACTTTTAACTATACATTCGGACAGCACTACAAAATGGTGAACTCACTGTATAGGGTAGTACACTGTATAGGGATTAGTTCAGCCACTGACCACACACTCTCCTACTTCCTGTCATGGTCATGTGACTCCTCTTTCCAGCCCAAAGAGGTTTTTAATTGATTTTCAACAATGTGTTTCCTGGAATCACAACAATGTCACTCAACTGTCAAGGCTGTGTAAAGGAAAGGACAATAAACACTGGAAATATAGACAAAGGTCTAATCATTCAGCCTGAAGTGAATTCACTTATGAACATTTTTCATGTCTTCCCTGGATTTTCTGACATTTTATAGACTGAAAGGTTCATCATATAATCAAAAACAATTGGTAAATTAATAACAATGGAAACAATGACCATGAACAGCTCTTGCTCATACACCTCCACATGTTCCAAATGATCTGTTTGCGCAAAACAGTTAAGTGACAACAACAGAGAGAGATCTGGAGCCACTGACAGGAGAGAGACAGTTTTCCAATAGATCCATGCTCATCCAGCTGGCTGGGTCTATGTGAGGATAAACGGCCTCCACCTGTCTGTCACAACCCCGGCTGTGACTCTGAAGGACACAGACAGACTTTTGAGCATAGGGGAAATGTGTGTGTGCAAGCATGCATGGGTAATGGAGGGGGCGCTCTGGCAGAAACTGATGCAGCCCATTAGTCCGCATCAATACAAATGTTCAGCCAAAACCTCCCTGACAACTGAAGACCAAGCCCAAAGCATCCAGTATCACACTGCGAGCTGACAGACCCTCTCTCTGTTTCTGTCTGCTTTTATTGGTGTTCAAAGGTTTTCCCCTATAAAATAATCAAACCCCGGTCGCCTCCTCCCATCAAGGTTTCTGTGTCTTCATGCTGTTGGGCTAATTCTAGCCTTTGTCTCGTTTCACCTCATAAACTCATTAAATTGGGGAGATGAAATTACAAATAACAACATTGTAGAGAGTGTATTAAGTACATTAACTGATGCCTTAAAGCTGACTGCTGATAATAGACACCACAGATAAATCCTAATCTACTTTATCCTAAACACATCTTCCCAAATAATAGTCATTGTCCTAAGAAATAAACAATATGAGGAACAAAGGCGGGCAGTGCACTCTCTGCAATCATTCAGGGAGGAAGTCTCTTGCTCTGTCACTTGTGTGATTAGGACATCAGTTATTGACAGATGAATAAGGACATGAGCAATTAGCTCTGGTGCCAAATACACTCATTAAGGAGCAAGTGAGTCACACTTTCTGACCTGTTATTAATGTAGCTCTACCCCCAAACCAGCAAAAACAGTGAGATGCACATGAAAATCTGCCAAATGCCATGTCCTCCAATTTGCACTCTTCTAAGAGCGTTCATTCAGGTTTCTGGTAACAGGTACATTTAGCAGAGTCAAGGCACATGACAACACCAGGGTTTGCAGCTCTTCTCTAGCTGACCCGCTGTCATCCCAATTCAAAGGAAGTAGGTCTTAATGCTTCCACACTCAGTCACATCTCATTCCCTTTCATCTGACTTGTTTAGCCTGTGCTGCGTTCGCTGCCTGTCTGTGTTTACCAAGAGCAGCACCCAGGCAAAACAAACATGTTTGCTGACAACAGGACAAACAGGACCTTTTAAAGGTAGAGGAGAATTTACTTGTGTCAACCCCCCACTGTGTCCACTGTGTATGATCTAACTATTATTATCCAGAGCGAAACCAAAAACACTGTAGTGGCTTCTCTATTGTGCTTTTATATACTGTTTATAAACAGTTGGCATGGCAAGTGGACAGTGATGCTTTGATTTGCTTATTAATCAAAGATGAAATTGTTAGTTTCAACTTATTTTTTTCTGATCAATTGATTAGTTGCTTTGTTATTTTGGCTATAAAATGTCCTAAAATAGAGGAAAATGCCTTTGGTGGTAGTAACTGTCTCTAATCTTATAATTTCTGTGTTCACGAAAAAGGATCCGTTCAATTGTCTCTTGGGGCTGACATTAGTCCAGTCCAACACTGCAGTGCACGCTACCACAAAATGTGCCAACACCTGCAAATACAGGGTGAACTAACCCTAACCGATAAGAGTTTAAGTATCTGCATAAAGAGAGGGACAAGAGATGGGATGGATATCTCTGGAGATGTCCACCGTGGTTGATGTTGCACTGACCAACTGACTTTTTACCAAACAACAAGGAAATGACTTTAGCCCTAACAATCTGAATTCACGGTTCATAAAAATGCTAATCTTGCTTGCTCACAACAGCCCTGGCTCTGTGCTCTAAAGCACTGCAGGAAGACTGTAACAGGATACGTTCAATTGTCTCTTGGGGCTGACATTAGTCCAGTCCAACACTGCAGTGCACACTACCACAAAATGTGCCAACACCTGCAAATACAGGGTGAACTAACCCTAACCGATAAGAGTTTAAGTATCTGCATAAAGAGAGAGAGACAAGAGAAGCAGCTTTCAAATTATCCTCTGATTTTCTGCTGTGTCAGATTCACCACCTTGATAACAGAGTAAAGAAAGGATGGAGATAATACAGACTGTGTTGTGCATTCACAAAAATGACTGGTGGAGTTAAATCAGATAATTCCCACTGACATCTCTACTGCATCTTTTTCTGCTGCATATAAACTACACTACAGCAAAAAATCTGATCCCAGAGCTGTTTATTTCTTCTGGACAACAACAATAAAAATGGCCGTAGATGCAGGAATCTCTCTGTCTCTCTCTCCATCTATGAAGAATGTTGTCATCTCACAACCGCCGGCGCCCCCGCCTCCAGCCCAGCAGCGCCCGTGTTTCTCATCCCTCTCTCTGAGAAATGTAGGCGAAGGGGGCTCGGCTAGCCTCCACTCCTGTTAAGAGAGTGCAATCACTATGGAAACCAAACACATTACCATGGCAACGCGGGACAGCCTTTTCAAAGATTAGTGTTATGTAAGAACAGCTGTAGGCCAGCATCACACTGTGAGCCAGTCAGTGTCACAAGGCGCACATCCCCAAACTAAAGTGTAACTCACTTTACATTAGACTCAAAATATCTCAGTGGCTTTGGCTCAGAACAACTTGTACACTTCTAGACGTTCGGTAGACATCAGATAGAAAACTGAAATATAAATGTAATCTAAAAATAATAAAATACAAATCTAACACAATACAACTATGGGCCATTGAGCTAATTAATATTTATAACATACATCTGTTATCAAGCTCAACTGCAGAAATGTGAGTGTGCATCAGAGGCACCTATCATTTTGCATCAGTGAGTTAGTGTCATAACATGTTAGGGCAAATCATGGCAACCAGCTCTTCCACTTGAACCCTCTCTGAGAGGGCCAGAATAAACTGAACATAAAAAATGTAGCAAATGTACAAATGGACCATCTTCTGAAGCCCTGTCTCTTTAAAACAGGCAGATTCACCATTTCCTCCATAAGCTCACCCATTAGATAACCTGTGTTGGAAAGTATCACTTCCTCGGTGACTTAGTGGAACCATGGGTGTTGTCTGAAGTTGCAAATTATGAACCGCCCTGCAAACGTTGGAGATATAACAACAGCTCTGCCCGTCTCTGCTGACTGCTCGGGGCAGGGAAGAGAGGTTCAGCTTCTCCAACCTCTGGGCTGATGGCAAGTGTGTCTCTTATCTTTGAAAAGCAGCAGTAACAGCAAAATCACATTTAGGATGCAGCTATAGAGTGCCTGCTTTGAAGACCTAATGCAGACTTACTACACTGAGGATTGCCTGTGTGCTGAGGGTCACTGATAGGACATGTGACAGCGTGTGCACATTAAACGCTGCTATTTCTGCCTCCGTTTTCACTCTGGATGTGGGAAACCCTTGGAAAGCATGCAGGATTTTCTCCGTCACTCAGCAACAGGAAAAATGTTGTGATGATAAATCGAGAATCACATTCATATAGAGCAACAGAAGACCTGTTTTTCTGTGAGAAATCGCAGGAGACATTTTAATTTGTCATAGGAATCCTGTGTTTTTACACCTCATGCTCCAAAGGTTTTAGAGGGAAAACACTTGAAGTTGTTGCACCATCTTGCAGAGGGCACTACACAGTATGAGCTCATTGTACTGGTTGTCATAAACTTGGTGGCCACTTCATGTAGGCCAAAGGTTGCATTCATAGGAAACCATTGGCTTAACTGAATAAGCCAGGTGCCGCCTCATGAAGATGTTTAGGGAGAGCATCTTACATCTCACTCTCAGTAAGCCGACTGTGCAACTCCTATTTCATATACTTCCATTACTCTTTAGTCATACTCATTTCCAGAAGTATCTGCACCATCATCATAGTCAAGACATCCCAGAATGGGATGGAGATGGAAGGTATGGATGCAATTAGTGCAGCAATGTATTCAAAAATCACAATATGGGCAAGTGCAACATCCAAATCGCAGGAGCTGGAAAATTTTTTATGATAAAGGTAAACTTATGTCACAGTATGTCAGCACCATAAGTGCTGTGATGCTACAGAAATGCCCTGACCAACAAAAGCATACTCTCCCGATGTAAAGGGACATGTGTGTCTGATACAAAACCCAACAAAAATCACATCACATCACATTTTTTTCTCAGTGAAAATGAATCCACCAGGAAGATGTACATCTATACATCTGAAAAGGAAAATCAACAGGATACTGGTGCATTAAACATGGTGTAGGATTTCCTCTAGATGACTGACTCAAATTGATGTGTTGAACTTGCTATGACACCACTTAATGTAGATGTTTCCATCCTCCACCGCGACAGCTATGAGGCAATGACTGGAAGAGAAAACAGGCTGAGACGCTGTATGACGAGGAGCATCAGACTCTCTGCTCCCCCACAGTGCATCTCTCTCTTTAAACTTTAAACTGCTCGACATATATTGTACGCATTTCAACTCTATCATAATTCCCCTTGGAGAGACGGAAGCTTTAACTAAAAAACTGATTTTCTGCATGACTAAGCTCTGTGAAAAAAGATCCATTTAGTTCTTTCCAAAAATATGTCAATCAAGCAATTGCCAGTGAAAAGATCATTGTGTGTGTGTAAAAAAAATAAATAAGAAAAATAAGATGGCCTCAATGTTTTGCTGGTCATTCCGTAACAGTCTCAGCGTGTGTGTACAGTTGCACTTAGACTGGGCTCTTAATATCTCTGAGCTGGATGCCTATCATTACTGGGGATGAGGAATCCACCAGCAACTGCTCTTTACTCTGTGCATGTGTGGGTGTGGGTGGGTGTGTGGGTTTTACAGACCCTAACTACTATGGCAGGCAGAAATGCTTTAGGTGTCATGTAAGCACTGCCCTATGTATGGTCTTGCACTATAGGCAGTAAGTGTGTGCTGTCATTTAAAACATGAGGTGAAATACAGCATTGAACAAAATGAGGAGGCAACAACGGACATGTGTGTTACACTGACTTTGCCATGATTCATAACATGTTGTTTAAGAAAAGTCGGCCAGGAAATGACTTGCAATACTCTGCTGCAGTTTGTCCTGTCATGTTAATCATCATGCATAGTGCACCAAAATCCATGCAAAAAATGCCATCTTAATATCTCAAAACCCATTCCACATGTGAACCTGTTCTTTGAGAGTGGTGGTGGATCAGTGAGAGTCCATCACACATTTTGGCACACATGCAATCCACGAAGCAGCCTTTATTTAGCAAGCAAAGATTGCAGCAACTCTGGCAGGGTTGCAGCTAAGTTTAGGTAGTCATGTTTGAAACTAATATGCCAAATATTTGCTGGTTAAAGCTTCTTGGATGTGAGGATTTACTGGTTTCTTTGTCATATATGACAGTAAATAAAACTGTGCCAATAGTAATAAAACAATACATTTGATTAGTGTTGTTATGATTAATAGAGAAAATATATTAGTAGGTAAATCATTATAATCATTATTTGTAGCACCCTGTTGTGGAAATTATTAAAAAACTGTGCCAGACTCCGTGAAGATTGGTTGACTGGCTTATAGGTGTTATGGAGAATTACAGTGCCAGCTAGGGGAATGTCACTTTGTCTTCCACACACTCACTACATTACATTTAGTCTTCCCTTTTTCCAATATGCACTCATAATCAAGAGAGCAGCTTCTAGGTATTTATGCTTAGTCAACTCCCCTGCCAGAAAACAGCATAGGTGAGATCCAGTGGCACAAAGCAAAGAGGAACTAAAATGAAAGTTTAAAGAAAGCAACGCTACGTTTTCCTGGTTGCTTTATAACCTTACCTTACAGCAAGTCTGATTAATTAAATGACCTCAGGACTAATTGCAGCCAACTGATACACCACAGTTTGATTTGAGAGCCAAGAAAAATAGCTCCTCAGACAGAGCTAAAACAATCATTTCTTAAAATGGAAATTAAGTAAGCTCCAACACCGGTGGGACTATCAGTATGGGAAAGGTATTATCTGTCACCGACTGCCAGGGCCAAGTGAGGCGCAGCGCTGTGTTAGCATGCAAGTGCAGTGGCCCAGGGTTTATCAGGCTGTCGCACGTCATACGGGACAGAGTGGTGGAAGATTGCTGTCTGAAACAACACACCCCTCCCTGTACAGTTTCCCCTGTCTCACACTCCAGTACTATCATGTGTGCATCTGTGTTGCATGCTGCTGGCTAAATATTTGACCCAAACATATTGACATGATCTTTAGTGACCTCTGTAGTGTGAACGAAAGTTCAAGAATGAAAGTTTTTACATATTTAACTTTAGGGGAAAAAAAAGACCTGAAGCTGATGCTAAGTGATCACATATGGGGAGGAAGGAAGGAAAGAGTGAAATAGAGAGAAAGGACCTGAAATGAGGAACACATTTTCAGCTGCAGTGCAGTCAAGGGTGTGGGCGTGGGGAGTGGGAGTAAAACAAACATAGAGCTCTGTATCCAGAGCGAGCGTACATGCATGTGTGTAGTAGTAAAGTGTGTGTCAAGGGTGGCAACACAGAGTCAGTCTGACAGAGCTCAGCTGCCTCCTCCTCTGGGACTTTCACTCATTCTAACAGAATTACCAAATCCAGGGAGTTACCATCCCTTAACACACGCATACACACTCACACACACTTAATCTTGGCAGTTTGGCTTGGCTAATCCTTATACTGTGTAAGGGGGAAGGGACTTCACAGTGCACTTTAGAAAGAAGCCAACCACAACAACAGTATGGTGTTTATCTTGTTTTGGGCCTGAAAACAAACAACTAACTCTCAGTCAACAAGGCTGCAAGGAAAATTAAACCTCCAGGTTAATGTAAACTCTACATATTAATATGTAAAATCAAATTTTCAGTCCATATGATGATAATGAATAAGAAAACAGTAACGCATTTTCACATGTTTGTCAAAGCATTTGAACTTGAAATATTTGATTACTGAATTACAACAATCACAGATTATGGATTAGATGTACAAAGGAATGTATTAATTTACTGTTAGCTATCATTGTATACTGTATATGTAGAGTCTGGCCCTAGCTCTGTCTCACGAGTTTTTACAGTTATCTATATACTTTAATGAGGATTTTATTCATGGCTGATGTGATTTGGCTACACTTAGTAGTACAAACCCCGGGGGATTAACAAAGTAGCCTCCTCTATCTGATGCAGTGAGCCTTAGTGTTTCTCATGCTAATCAATTAAAAATAAAATAAATTAAAATAAAATCAATGTATAGAGTTCATATCATGCAGGACATGGTATTGTCTGTCTGACCTCGGACAGGAAGCTGCTCCATCACTACACAACTGAGTGCAGCTCCAACCCCCCAACCCCCCCCCCGTTCCAACATACGCCCAGACAGTGCAGAACCACTGGATCAAAAGGAAAGCTGCACAAGGAGCCCTCGGTTTAATGACTACAGCAGCTACCTGGACGTATGCACGTGAAAATGCAAAATAATGCAACTACAGGCCTTAGTCCGGGCAGCGGGCTAACGATACTTGGAGACAAACACACCGGGCACAGAGTGCGTAGCCCTGGACTGTTTTTTGTTCCACGCAGGAAAACCGTCTACAAAGAGGTGAAGCCTCTTTGTAGACGGTTTTGCAAACAGACAAATAGTCATTTATAGTGAGAAATCGTGCTCGTCTCCAAATCAAAGGCAACACAGTACCAAAACAGTGGGTGAGCTCGCGACTCTGAAACACAAGGACGACTATGGCACCAACATTAAAAAACACACACATACACATGGGCCGTGTTGCATCGGACCGCCACTGAAACGCTGCTGAAATGCAAACGGTAACGATCGTTTCGGAGCTTACCCTCTCTTTGAAGAAGTGGTGAAATATAAACAACGCTCGGTGAAAGCTGCACAGACGTTTTCGCTATCTTTATCCCCTACCCTGGTGAGCTCAGAGTGGGTTTATCTCCCTGCGCTTGTCGGCCCTGCGTGCTCGCTCCGCCCATCCACCATCATCCCACTTGGGTGCGGCAAATGGGTAAATTTGCGGCTGCTCATTGGCCAGACTGAGGCACGTGATAGCGCCGAGGACGGTGATTGGCTGGTTGGCTCTGGGCCCGCCCCCATAGACAGGGGCTTTGGGTTTATTGCATGGATCTATTATAAGAACTGGATACGGCGCCGCCCCTCAGCCGACACGCCGATTTTTCCCAGTGGCCACTCGTGGTATTGCAACAAAAAATCCCCATGGGCCCAAAAAGCATTTTTCCCATAGACCGCAATACGAATACGAATACGAATTACTTTATTAATCCCCAAAGGGAAATTCATTTGTCTGTCAGCTCATCAACCGTTTGTAGAAGAATTAAAAGCCTGACGGCTGAAGGGACAAAGGATCTTCTATATTTCTCCATCCTGCACGGCTCTTTTCTGGGTCCATCAAGGTGTTATGAAGAGGATGATCTGAGTTGTTCAGAGTGGCCTCCACCAGCACGTATCTCTCCACCACATCCTCAGTGAGTCCATCAGGGAGACATGACTGAAGTCAAGTGCCTCAGGATGTTTAGTCTGTATCCTAGCAACGACTTCATGGAGACCTTCACATGGAACTTCAGCAGTAGCCACTGGTGGGATGTAGACAAGTATTGTTTTGATTTGAAAAAATGTCTACTTCCTGAGTCTTCATCTATATCTCCAGCTCCTCATCACTCTTGTTGGGCAGAGAGTTGATATTTTGCATGATGACTGACGACAGAAAGGACCTACAGTACATCTCCAATTCCAAGCCTTTAGCCTCTGCACCACCAGCACAGCAACCACTACAGCAGCTCCTCGTCCCAGCTGGAACAGGGCTGCATCCTCCAGACTTGCTCCATTTTCAATGACAGAAGCTCCTCTCCTGAAGAATCTCCTCTCCCCACAGAAGTGTCCATCAGTAGTTGACAAAATACGAGAAAAACACACAAAAACACAACGAAATAAAGCAAAGGTTGAGTAAAAACTCAGAGCTACCAGACTTTGCTGCTCCCAGTTGAAGCGCATGTTCTGGAATTAGTAAAATATGGAAATAGTAAAAGAGACGGCTGTCAAACTGTTCACAGGACACCTCCAGCTGTAACCACCGTTAATTACTGATCTTTCTATTGAATATTTTTAAGTCATGGACTTTTCATCCATCAAAAAGTTTTCAAAAGGCCAGAAAAGCCCCAGAAAAGTCGCTTTTCCCATGGTGACGTCACAGCTGTGCGCGGGCACTCCCAGAGCGCGGTCGTGTTGTGTCTCGGGAACGAGGATGGCTGAAACTTAACGAGGACTCAGAAAAGTGAAAAAAAAAAACGACTCAGAGGTGAGTTTTCATTTGGACACATGGAGTTAATTTAACTTTATGATGTTTAATGTCTGTTGTCAGTCTCTTGTCAGCTCGTATTCTTAAACGTAACGTTTTATTGATAAGATCGCATCGTAATAACTGGATTTACTAATGTGACACCGGCCGATTTTACACGACTGCTCCTGTTTAACTCGTTAAACTGTTGACTCACTAACCCACCCTAAATTTTTCAACAATTTTAACTTGGTAAGTCATTCATGCTGTCTGTTTATGTGTGTGTCAGCAGTGTCTCATCGTGGCTGATGTTCAACACCTGTTCCTCGGTTCACAACGTCAACGTTAATTTATTTTCCGGCTTAATATTCCTCGGTGGTAAAATGTAAACTGAGCCTTGGCCTCCATGGGTCGGTGTTTGTGGCCTGAGATGGTGCAGCCTGCTCCCTGTCTTCCACCCGGGCCTGAGGAGAAGGACCGTCCTGGACGTCCTCACCATCGTCTCTCCACGTCGTCAGTGTGTGTTCAGTGTACAGTATGCTACGCTAAATGTTCACGTACATTCATTATTAAATTGTTTGAAAACATGCTTGTGACTCCCCCCCCCCCCCCCCCCCCCCAAAAATCCAATATCTGCAGCAGTGTCTGGGGCATTCATGTATATACTGAAATACCTGGTTGTGTAACAGCTGCATTAGTGGACACTGACGTCCTACGTGTTGTGGAAATACTGTAAGGTTAAACTGTTTAATAACAAAGAGTCACAGCCACCTGAAGGCTTAATGATGATGATGAAACTACCTATAAACACACGCAGTAAAGACAAGGAAGATGCTTTTTTCTGATTGGAAGTAAATGAAATTCAAAGAGCTGTAATTTTCCTTAAACACACAGTATGGCTTACAAAAACAAACCACATGTGGTTGAGTTTATAACACCACCACCAGCATCCTGTAGATACAACTGTAGATCTGTGCAGCAAAGAAATTATGTGTAGGGTGAATATACTCTTCAATATTAAAGGTAAGAGACCTCATGATAACATGATCTGAGATGTTCTGAGCTAATCTGTCATGTTTAACATTAATTTCTCATTAAAAATGCACAAAAGACAGTTGATTGTAATTTATTGCCCATTGTGATTTAAGCTCTACAGGTTCGAATCAACTCATAATACAGACATGGTTACACCACGGGCTCACGCCAGCCTGAACAGAGACACTCAGCCACACGTACACATACACACAGGCAGGCCCCCCATAGCTGAGCAGGTAACGAGGGGCGGGGGAGCTGGCCGGGCCAGCGGTGTGGTGGCGGTACAGCACGCTGATCACGCCAGCCCGGACAGACAGAGAGACTCAGCCACACATCCGTACACGTACACACGCTATAACACGCTGACCAGGGAGCAGAGGGGCGGGGAGAGCTAGCTGGCCATAGCCGGTGGTGGCGGACACAGGCTAAGGGCAGATCTGACCACGCCGGCCTGACCAGAGACTGACACTCAGCCACACAGCCGTGAGTCTTAGCCACGGGCAGCTGACCGCTGTAATAGCTACGGGAGGCCAGGGAGGGGGGAGCCGGACCGGCCCGTGGTCCGCTGTGGAGACTATAGCCAGGCGAACCCAGCCCTCAGACAGAGGCACTCAGCCGCGCATGCTCACACACACACACACACACACACACACACACACACAAACACACACACTCCTATCAGCCAGCTGGGCAGCTGACCGCTGTGATAGCTACGGGGAGCCGGACCGGTCGTGGTTTCAGACCGTGGCCAGGCTAACCCAGCCCTCGGACAGGGACACTCAGCCGCTCGTGCTCAGTCACACACACACACACACACACACACACACACACACACTCCTATCAGCCAGCTGGGCAGCTGACCGCTGTGATAGCTACGGGGAGCCGGACCGGTCGGCGGTTTCAGACTCGTAGCCAGGCTCGGACAGGGGGACCCTCGGCCGCGCATGCGCAGACACACACACACTCACTCACTCACTCACTCACTCACTCATATTAGCCTGGGGGGGCAGCTGACCGCTGTGAGAAGCTACGGGGAGCCGGACCGGACCGTGGTCCGCGGTTTCACACTCGTAGCCAGGCTCACTCACTCATATTAGCCTGGAGGGGCGGCTGACCGCTGTGAGAAGCTACGGGGAGCCGGACCGGACCGTGGTCCGCGGTTTCAGACTCGTAGCCAGGCTCGGACAGGGGGACCCTCGGCCGCGCATGCGCAGACACACACACACTCACTCACTCATATTAGCCTGGAGGGGCAGCTGACCGCTGTGAGAAGCTACGGGGAGCCGGACCGGACCGTGGTCCGCGGTTTCAGACTCGTAGCCAGGCTCGGACAGGGGGACCCTCGGCCGCGCATGCGCAGACACACACACACTCACTCACTCACTCACTCACTCACTCATATTAGCCTGGGGGGCAGCTGACCGCTGTGAGAAGCTACGGGGAGCCGGACCGGACCGTGGTCCGCGGTTTCAAACTCGTAGCCAGGCTCACTCACTCATATTAGCCTGGAGGGGCAGCTGACCGCTGTGAGAAGCTACGGGGAGCCGGACCGGACCGTGGTCCGCGGTTTCAGACTCGTAGCCAGGCTCGGACAGGGGGACACTCGGCCGCGCATGCGCAGACACACACACACTCACTCACTCACTCATATTAGCCTGGGGGGGCAGCTGACCGCTGTGAGAAGCTACGGGGAGCCGGACCGGACCGTGGTCCGCGGTTTCACACTCATAGCCAGGCTCACTCACTCATATTAGCCTGGAGGGGCAGCTGACCGCTGTGAGAAGCTACGGGGAGCCGGACCGGACCGTGGTCCGCGGTTTCAGACTCGTAGCCAGGCTCGGACAGGGGGACCCTCGGCCGCGCATGCGCAGACACACACACACTCACTCACTCACTCATATTAGCCTGGGGGGCAGCTGACCGCTGTGAGGAGCCACGGGGAACCGGACCGGACCGTGGTCCGCGGTTTCACACTCGTAGCCAGGCTCACTCACTCATATTAGCCTGGGGGGGCAGCTGACCGCTGTGAGAAGCTACGGGGAGCCGGACCGGACCGGACCGTGGTCCGCGGTTTCAGACTCGTAGCCAGGCTCACTCACTCATATTAGCCTGGAGGGGCAGCTGACCGCTGTGAGAAGCTACGGGGAGCCGGACCGGACCGTGGTCCGCGGTTTCAGACTCGTAGCCAGGCTCACTCACTCATATTAGCCTGGAGGGGCAGCTGACCGCTGTGAGAAGCTACGGGGAGCCGGACCGGACCGTGGTCCGCGGTTTCAGACTCGTAGCCAGGCTCGGACAGGGGGACCCTCGGCCGCGCATGCGCAGACACACACACACTCACTCACTCACTCACTCACTCATATTAGCCTGGGGGGGCAGCTGACCGCTGTGAGAAGCTACGGGGAGCCGTGGTCCGCGGTTTCAGGCTACGGCCAGGCTAACCCAGCCCGCGGACAGGCAGACACACACACGCCCACTCATATCTGGCCGGGAGGCAGCTGGCCGCTGTGAGAAGCTACGGGGAACCGTGGTCCGCGGTTTCAGATTACGGCCAGACTAACGCAGCCCGCGGACAGGCAGACACACACACGCCCACTCATATCTGGCCGGGAGGCAGCTGGCCGCTGTGAGAAGCTACGGGGAGCCGGACCGGACCGTGGTCCGCGGTTTCAGACTCGTAGCCAGGCTCACTCACTCATATTAGCCTGGAGGGGCAGCTGACCGCTGTGAGAAGCTACGGGGAGCCGGACCGGACCGTGGTCCGCGGTTTCAGACTCGTAGCCAGGCTCGGACAGGGGGACCCTCGGCCGCGCATGCGCAGACACACACACACTCACTCACTCACTCACTCATATTAGCCTGGGGGGGCAGCTGACCGCTGTGAGAAGCTACGGGGAGCCGGACCGGACCGTGGTCCGCGGTTTCAGACTCGTAGCCAGGCTCACTCACTCATATTAGCCTGGAGGGGCAGCTGACCGCTGTGAGAAGCTAGGGGGAGCCGGACCGGACCGTGGTCCGCGGTTTCACACTCGTAGCCAGGCTCACTCACTCATATTAGCCTGGAGGGGCAGCTGACCGCTGTGAGAAGCTACGGGGAGCCGGACCGGACCGTGGTCCGCGGTTTCAGACTCGTAGCCAGGCTCGGACAGGGGACCCTCGGCCGCGCATGCGCAGACACACACACACTCACTCACTCATATTAGCCTGGAGGGGCAGCTGACCGCTGTGAGAAGCTACGGGGAGCCGGACCGGACCGTGGTCCGCGGTTTCAGACTCGTAGCCAGGCTCGGACAGGGGGACACTCGGCCGCGCATGCGCAGACACACACACACTCACTCACTCACTCATATTAGCCTGGGGGGCAGCTGACCGCTGTGAGAAGCTACGGGGAGCCGGACCGGACCGTGGTCCGCGGTTTCACACTCGTAGCCAGGCTCACTCACTCATATTAGCCTGGAGGGGCAGCTGACCGCTGTGAGAAGCTACGGGGAGCCGGACCGGACCGTGGTCCGCGGTTTCAGACTCGTAGCCAGGCTCGGACAGGGGGACCCTCGGCCGCGCATGCGCAGACACACACACACTCACTCACTCACTCCTATCAGCCTGGCGGGGCAGCTGACCGCTGTGAGAAGCTACGGGGAGCCGGACCGGACCGTGGTCCGCGGTTTCAGACTCGTAGCCAGGCTCGGACAGGGGGACCCTCGGCCGCGCATGCGCAGACACACACACACTCACTCACTCATATTAGCCTGGAGGGGCAGCTGACCGCTGTGAGAAGCTACGGGGAGCCGGACCGGACCGTGGTCCGCGGTTTCAGACTCGTAGCCAGGCTCGGACAGGGGGACCCTCGGCCGCGCATGCGCAGACACACACACACTCACTCACTCACTCATATTAGCCTGGGGGGCAGCTGACCGCTGTGAGAAGCTACGGGGAGCCGGACCGGACCGTGGTCCGCGGTTTCACACTCGTAGCCAGGCTCACTCACTCATATTAGCCTGGAGGGGCAGCTGACCGCTGTGAGAAGCTACGGGGAGCCGGACCGGACCGTGGTCCGCGGTTTCAGACTCGTAGCCAGGCTCGGACAGGGGGACCCTCGGCCGCGCATGCGCAGACACACACACACTCACTCACTCACTCACTCATATTAGCCTGGGGGGGCAGCTGACCGCTGTGAGAAGCTACGGGGAGCCGGACCGGACCGTGGTCCGCGGTTTCAGACTCGTAGCCAGGCTCACTCACTCATATTAGCCTGGAGGGGCAGCTGACCGCTGTGAGAAGCTAGGGGGAGCCGGACCGGACCGTGGTCCGCGGTTTCACACTCGTAGCCAGGCTCACTCACTCATATTAGCCTGGAGGGGCAGCTGACCGCTGTGAGAAGCTACGGGGAGCCGGACCGGACCGTGGTCCGCGGTTTCAGACTCGTAGCCAGGCTCGGACAGGGGGACCCTCGGCCGCGCATGCGCAGACACACACACACTCACTCACTCATATTAGCCTGGAGGGGCTGCTGACCGCTGTGAGAAGCTACGGGGAGCCGGACCGGACCGTGGTCCGCGGTTTCAGACTCGTGGCCAGGCTCACTCACTCATATTGGCCTGGAGGGGCAGCTGACCGCTGTGAGAAGCTACGGGGAGCCGGACCGGACCGTGGTCCGCGGTTTCAGACTCGTAGCCAGGCTCGGACAGGGGAACCTCGCCGCGCATGCGCAGACACACACACACTCACTCACTCACTCATATTAGCCTGGGGGGGCGGCTGACCGCTGTGAGAAGCTACGGGGAGCCGGACCGGACCGTGGTCCGCGTTTTCAGACTCGTAGCCAGCTCGGACAGGGGGACCCTCGGCCGCGCATGCGCAGACACCACACACACTCACTCACTCTTTCATATTAGCCTGGGGGGGCAGCTGACCGCTGTGAGAAGCTACGGGGAGCCGGACCGGACCGTGGTCCGCGGTTTTCAGACTCGTAGCCAGGCTCACTCACTCATATTGGCCTGGAGGGGCAGCTGACCGCTGTGAGAAGCTACTACGGGAGCCGGACCGGACGTGGTCCGCGGTTCAGACTCGTAGCCAGGCTCGGACAGGGGGACCCTCGGCCGCGCATGCGCGCAGACACACACACACATCACTCACTCACTCATATTAGCTTGGGGGGCAGATGACCGCTGTGAGAAGCTACGGGGAGCCGTGGTCCGCGTTTCAGACTACGGCCAGGCTAACCCAGCCCGCGGACAGGCAGACACACACACGCCCACTCATATCTGGCCGGGAGGCAGCTGGACGCTGTGAGAAGCTACGGGGAGCCGTGGTCCGCGGTTTCAGATTACGGCCAGGCTAACCCAGCCCGCGGATAGGCAGACACAGCTGGCCGCTGTGAGAAGCTACGGGGAGCCGGAACCGGACCGTGGTCCGCGGTTTCAGACTCGTAGCCAGGCTCACTCACTCATATTAGCCTGGAGGGGCAGCTGACCGCTGTGAGAAGCTACGGGGAGCCGGACCGGACCGTGGTCCGCGGTTTCAGACTGGTAGCCAGGCTCGGACAGGGGGACCCTCGGCCGCGCATGCGCAGACATACACACACTCACTCACTCACTCACATTAGCCTGGGGGGGCGGCTGACCGCTGTGAGAAGCTACGGGGAGCCGGACCGGACCGTGTCCGCGGTTTCAGACTCGTAGCCAGGCTCACTCACTCATATTGGCCTGGAGGGGCAGCTGACCGCTGTGAGAAGCTACGGGGAGCCGGACCGGACCGTGGTCCGCGGTTTCAGACTCGTAGCCAGGCTCGGACAGGGGGGACCCTCGGCCGCGCATGCGCAGACACACACACACTCACTCATCACTCATATTAGCCTGGGGGGGCAGCTGACCGCTGTGAGAAGCTACGGGGAGCCGGACCGGACCGTGGTCCGCGGTTTCAGACTCGTAGCCAGGCTCGGACAGGGGGACCCTCGGCCGCGCATGCGCAGACATACACACACTCACTCACTCACTCATATTAGCTTAGGGGGGCAGCTGACCGCTGTGAGAAGCTACGGGGAGCCGGACCGACCGTGGTCCGCGGTTTCAGACTCGTAGCCAGGCTCACTCACTCATATTGGCCTGGAGGGGCAGCTGACCGCTGTGAGAAGCTACGGGGAGCCGGACCGGACCGTGCTCCGCGGTTTCAGACTCGTAGCCAGGCTCGGACAGGGGGACCCTCGGCCGCGCGCATGCGCAGACACACACACACTCACTCACTCACTCATATTAGCTTGGGGGGGCAGATGACCGCTGTGAGAAGCTACGGGGAGCCGTGGTCCGCGGTTTCAGACTACGGCCAGGCTAACCCAGCCCGCGGACAGGCAGACACCACACGCCCACTCATTCTGGCCGGGAGGCAGCTGACGCTGTGAGAAGCTCGGGGAGCCGTGGTCCGCGGTTTTCAGATTACGGCCAGGCTAACCCAGCCCGCGGATAGGCAGACACAGCTGGCCGCTGTGAGAAGCTACGGGGAGCCGGACCGACCGTGGTCCGCGGTTTTCAGACTCGTAGCCAGGCTCACTCACTCATATTGGCCTGGAGGGGCAGCTGACCGCTGTGAGAAGCTACGGGGAGCCGGACCGGACCGTGGTCCGCGGTTTCAGACTCGTAGCCAGGCTCGGACAGGGGGACCCTCGGCCGCGCATGCGCAGACACACACACACTCACTCACACTCACTCATATTAGCCTGGGGGGCTGCTGACCGCTGTGAGAAGCTACGGGGAGCCGGACCGGACCGTGGTCCGCGGTTTCAGACTCGTAGCCAGGCTCACTCACTCATATTGGCCTGGAGGGGCAGCTGACCGCTGTGAGAAGCTACGGGAGACGGACCGGACCGTGGTCCGCGGTTTCAGACTCGTAGCCAGGCTCACTCACTCATATTGGCCTGGAGGGCAGCTGACCGCTGTGAGAAGCTACGGGGAGCCGGACCGGACCGTGGTCCGCGGTTTCAGACTCGTAGCCAGGCTCGGACAGGGGGACCCTCGGCCGCGCATGCGCAGACACACACACACACACTCACTCACTCACTCCTATTAGCCTGGGGGGCGGCTGACCGCTGTGAGAAGCTACGGGGAGCCGGACCGGACCGTGCTCCGCGGTTTCAGACTCGTAGCCAGGCTCGGACAGGGGGACCCTCGCCGCCGGCATGCGCAGACACACACACACACACTCACTCACTCACTTCTATCAGCCTGGCGGGGCAGCTGACCGCTGTGAGAAGCTACGGGGAGCCGGACCGGACCGTGCTCCGCGGTTTCACACTCGTAGCCAGGCTCGGACAGGGGGACCCTCGGCCGCGCATGCGCAGACACACACACAACATCACTCACTCACTCACTCTATCAGCCTGGCGGGCAGCTGACCGCTGTGAGAAGCTACGGGAGCCGGACCGGACCGTGCTCCGCGGTTTCAGACTCGTAGCCAGGCTCGGACAGGGGGACCCTCGACCGCGCATGCGCAGACACACACACACTCACTCACTCTCTCTCAAATTAAATAGAAGGCAACTGGACTTGTATTTGTCTGTGGAAGACGTTTCGCCTCTTATCCAAGCGGCTTTATCAGTTCTTGTGTATTGGGGGGGTACCCTCGGCCGGGCATGCGCAGACACACACACACTCACTCACTCACTCTCTCTCAATTAAATCGAAGGCAACTGGACTTGTATTTGTCTGTGGAGACGTTTCGCCTCTTATCCAAGCGGCTTCATCAGTTTCTTGTGTATTGGTCTCTCTAGTCCGCACTAGTCTGACTCACTCGGCCGCGCACGACACTCACTCACTCACTCTCTCTCAAATTAAATCGAAGGCAACTGGACTTGTATTTGTCTGTGGAAGACGTTTCGCCTCTATCCAAGCGGCTTCATCAGTTCTTGTGTATTGGTCTCTGTAGTCCGCACTAGTCTGACTCACTCATATCAGCCTGGGGGGGCAGCTGACCGCTGTGAGAAGCTACGGGAGCCGGACCGGACCGTGCTCCGCGGTTTCAGACTCGTAGCCAGGCTCGGACAGGGGGACCCTCGCCGCGCATGCGCAGCACACACACACACACTCACTCACTCACTCCTATCAGCCTGGCGGGCAGCTGACCGCTGTGAGAAGCTACGGGGAGCCGACCGGACCGTGCTCCGCGGTTTCAGACTCGTAGCCAGGCTCGGACAGGGGGACCCTCGGCCGCGCATGCGCAGACACACACACACTCACTCACTCACTCACTCCTATCAGCCTGGCGGGCAGCTGACCGCTGTGAGAAGCTACGGGGAGCCGGACCGGACCGTGCTCCGCGGTTTCAGACTCGTAGCCAGGCTCGGACAGGGGGACCCTCGCCGCGCATGCGCAGACACACACACACTCACTCACTCACTCCTATCAGCCTGGCGGGGCAGCTGACCGCTGTGAGAAGCTACGGGGAGCCGGACCGGACCGTGCTCCGCGGTTTCAGACTCGTAGCCAGGCTCGGACGGGGGACCCTCGGCCGCGCATGCGCAGACACACACCACTCACTCACTCACTCCTATCAGCCTGGCGGGGCAGCTGACCGCTGTGAGAAGCTACGGGGGCCGGACCGGACCGTGCTCCGCGGTTTCAGACTCGTAGCCAGGCTCGGACAGGGGGACCCTCGCGCGCATGCGCAGACACACACACACACTCACTCACTCACTCCTATCAGCCTGGCGGGGCAGCTGACCGCTGTGAGAAGCTACGGGGAGCCGGACCGGACCGTGGTCCGCGGTTTCAGACTCGTAGCCAGGCTCGGACAGGGGGACCCTCGGCGCGCATGCGCAGACACACACACACACACTCACTCACTCACTCCTATTAGCCTGGGGGGCAGCTGACCGCTGTGAGAAGCTACGGGGAGCCGGACCGGACCGTGCTCCGCGGTTCAGACTCGTAGCCAGGCTCGGACAGGGGGACCCTCGACCGCGCATGCGCAGACACACACACACTCACTCACTCACTCCTATCAGCCTGGCGGGGCAGCTGACCGCTGTGAGAAGCTACGGGGAGCCGGACCGGACCGTGGTCCGCGGTTTCAGACTCGTAGCCAGGCTCGGACAGGGGGACCCTCGGCCGCGCATGCGCAGACACACACACACTCACTCACTCATATTAGCCTGGAGGGGCAGCTGACCGCTGTGAGAAGCTACGGGGAGCCGGACCGGACCGTGGTCCGCGGTTTCAGACTCGTAGCCAGGCTCGGACAGGGGGACCCTCGGCCGCGCATGCGCAGACACACACACACTCACTCACTCACTCATATTAGCCTGGGGGGGCAGCTGACCGCTGTGAGAAGCTACGGGAGCCGGACCGGACCGTGGTCCGCGGTTTCACACTCGTAGCCAGGCTCACTCACTCATATTAGCCTGGAGGGGCAGCTGACCGCTGTGAGAAGCTACGGGGAGCCGGACCGGACCGTGGTCCGCGGTTTCAGACTCGTAGCCAGGCTCGGACAGGGGGACCCTCGGCCGCGCATGCGCAGACACACACACACTCACTCACTCACTCACTCATATTAGCCTGGGGGGCAGCTGACCGCTGTGAGAAGCTACGGGGAGCCGGACCGGACCGTGGTCCGCGGTTTCAGACTCGTAGCCAGGCTCACTCACTCATATTAGCCTGGAGGGGCAGCTGACCGCTGTGAGAAGCTAGGGGGAGCCGGACCGGACCGTGGTCCGCGGTTTCACACTCGTAGCCAGGCTCACTCACTCATATTAGCCTGGAGGGGCAGCTGACCGCTGTGAGAAGCTACGGGGAGCCGGACCGGACCGTGGTCCGCGGTTTCAGACTCGTAGCCAGGCTCGGACAGGGGGACCCTCGGCCGCGCATGCGCAGACACACACACACTCACTCACTCATATTAGCCTGGAGGGCTGCTGACCGCTGTGAGAAGCTACGGGGAGCCGGACCGGACCGTGGTCCGCGGTTTCAGACTCGTGGCCAGGCTCACTCACTCATATTGGCCTGGAGGGGCAGCTGACCGCTGTGAGAAGCTACGGGGAGCCGGACCGGACCGTGGTCCGCGGTTTCAGACTCGTAGCCAGGCTCGGACAGGGGGACCCTCGGCCGCGCATGCGCAGACACACACACACTCACTCACTCACTCATATTAGCCTGGGGGGGCGGCTGACCGCTGTGAGAAGCTACGGGGAGCCGGACCGGACCGTGGTCCGCGGTTTCAGACTCGTAGCCAGGCTCGGACAGGGGGACCCTCGGCCGCGCATGCGCAGACACACACACACTCACTCACTCTTTCATATTAGCCTGGGGGGCAGCTGACCGCTGTGAGAAGCTACGGGGAGCCGGACCGGACCGTGGTCCGCGGTTTCAGACTCGTAGCCAGGCTCACTCACTCATATTGGCCTGGAGGGGCAGCTGACCGCTGTGAGAAGCTACGGGGAGCCGGACCGGACCGTGGTCCGCGTTTTCAGACTCGTAGCCAGGCTCGGACAGGGGGACCCTCGGCCGCGCATGCGCAGACACACACACACTCACTCACTCACTCATATTAGCTTGGGGGGGCAGATGACCGCTGTGAGAAGCTACGGGGAGCCGTGGTCCGCGGTTTCAGACTACGGCCAGGCTAACCCAGCCCTCGGACAGGCAGACACACACACGCCCACTCATATCTGGCCGGGAGGCAGCTGGACGCTGTGAGAAGCTACGGGAGCCGTGGTCCGCGGTTTCAGATTACGGCCAGGCTAACCCAGCCCGCGGATAGGCAGACACAGCTGGCCGCTGTGAGAAGCTACGGGGGCCGGACCGGACCGTGGTCCGCGGTTTCAGACTCGTAGCCAGGCTCACTCACTCATATTAGCCTGGAGGGCAGCTGACCGCTGTGAGAAGCTACGGGGAGCCGGACCGGACCGTGGTCCGCGGTTTCAGACTGGTAGCCAGGCTCGGACAGGGGGACCCTCGGCCGCGCATGCGCAGACATACACACACTCACTCACTCACTCACATTAGCCTGGGGGGGCGGCTGACCGCTGTGAGAAGCTACGGGGAGCCGGACCGGACCGTGGTCCGCGGTTTTCAGACTCGTAGCCAGGCTCACTCACTCATATTGGCCTGGAGGGGCAGCTGACCGCTGTGAGAAGCTACGGGGAGCCGACCGGACCGTGGTCCGCGGTTCAGACTCGTAGCCAGGCTCGGACAGGGGGGACCCTCGGCCGCGCATGCGCAACACACACACACTCACTCACTCACTCATATTAGCCTGGGGGGCAGCTGACCGCTGTGAGAAGCTACGGGGAGCCGGACCGGACCGTGGTCCGCGGTTTCAGACTCGTAGCCAGGCTCGGACAGGGGGACCCTCGGCCGCTCGCATGCGCAGACATACACACACTCACTCACTCACTCATATTAGCTTAGGGGGGCAGCTGACCGCTGTGAGAAGCTACGGGGAGCCGGACCGGACCGTGGTCCGCGGTTTCAGACTCGTAGCCAGGCTCACTCACTCATATTGGCCTGGAGGGGCAGCTGACCGCTGTGAGAAGCTACGGGGAGCCGGACCGGACCGTGCTCCGCGGTTTCAGACTCGTAGCCAGGCTCGGACAGGGGGACCCTCGGCCGCGCATGCGCAGACACACACACACTCACTCACTCACTCATATTAGCTTGGGGGCAGATGACCGCTGTGAGAAGCTACGGGAGCCGTGGTCCGCGGTTTCAGACTACGGCCAGGCTAACCAGGCCCGCGGACAGGCAGACACACACACGCCCACTCATACTCTGGCCGGGAGGCAGCTGGACGCTGTGAGAAGCTACGGGGAGCCGTGGTCCGCGGTTTCAGATTACGGCCAGGCTAACCCAGCCCGCGGATAGGCAGACACAGCTGGCCGCTGTGAGAAGCTACGGGAGCCGGACCGGACCGTGGTCCGCGGTTTCAGAAACTCGTAGCCAGGCTCACTCACTCATATTGGCCTGGAGGGCCAGCTGACCGCTGTGAGAAGCTACGGGAGCCGGACCGGACCGTGGTCCGCGGTTTCAGACTCGTAGCCAGGCTCGGACAGGGGGACCCTCGGCCGCGCAGCGCAGACACACACACACTCACTCACTCACTCATATTAGCCTGGGGGGGCTGCTGACCGCTGTGAGAAGCTACGGGGAGCCGGACCGGACCGTGGTCCGCGGTTTCAGACTCGTAGCCAGGCTCCCTCACTCATATTGGCCTGGAGGGGCAGCTGACCGCTGTGAGAAGCTACGGGGAGAACGGACCGGACCGTGGTCCGCGTTTCAGACTCGTAGCCAGGCTCACTCACTCATATTGGCCTGGAGGGGCAGCTGACCGCTGTGAGAAGCTACGGGAGCCGGACCGGACCGTGGTCCGCGGTTTCAGACTCGTAGCCAGGCTCGGACAGGGGGACCCTCGGCCGCGCATGCGCAGACACACACAAACACACTCACTCACTCACTCCTATTAGCCTGGGGGGGCGGCTGACCGCTGTGAGAAGCTACGGGGAGCCGGACCGGACCGTGCTCCGCGGTTTCAGACTCGTAGCCAGGCTCGGACAGGGGCCCTCGGCCGCGCATGCGCAGACACACACACACACCTCACTCACTCACTTCTATCAGCCTGGCGGGGCAGCTGACCGCTGTGAGAAGCTACGGGGAGCCGGACCGGACCGTGCTCCGCGGTTTTCACACTCGTAGCCAGGCTCGGACAGGGGGACCCTCGGCCGCGCATGCGCAGACACACACACACACTCACTCACTCACTCCTATCAGCCTGGCGGGGCAGCTGACCGCTGTGAGAAGCTACGGGGAGCCGGACCGGACCGTGCTCCGCGGTTTCAGACTCGTAGCCAGGCTCGGACAGGGGGACCCTCGACCGGCGCATGCGCAGACACACACACACTCACTCACTCTCTCTCAAATTAAATAGAAGGCAACTGGACTTGTATTTGTCTGTGGAAGACGTTTCGCCTCTTATCCAAGCGGCTTTATCAGTTCTTGTGTATTGGGGGGGTACCCTCGGCCGCGCATGCGCAGACACACACACACTCACTCACTCACTCTCTCTCAAATTAAATCGAAGGCAACTGGACTTGTATTTGTCTGTGGAAGACGTTTCGCCTCTTATCCAAGCGGCTTTCATCAGTTCTTGTGTATTGGTCTCTCTAGTCCGCACTAGTCTGACTCACTCGGCCGCGCACACACTCACTCACTCACTCTCTCTCAAATTAAATCGAGGCAACTGGACTTGTATTTGTCTGTGGAGACGTTTCGCTCTTATCCAAGCGGCTTCATCAGTTCTTGTGTATTGGTCTCTGTAGTCCGCACTAGTCTGACTCACTCATATCAGCCTGGGGGGGCAGCTGACCGCTGTGAGAAGCTACGGGGAGCCGGACCGGACCGTGCTCCGCGGTTCAGACTCGTAGCCAGGCTCGGACAGGGGGCCCTCGGCCGCGCATGCGCAGACACACACACACACTCACTCACTCACTCCTATCAGCCTGGCGGGGCAGCTGACCGCTGTGAGAAGCTACGGGGAGCCGGACCGGACCGTGCTCCGCGGTTTCAGACTCGTAGCCAGCTCGGACAGGGGGACCCTCGCCGCGCATGCGCAGACACACACACACTCACTCACTCACTCACTTCTATCAGCCTGGCGGGGCAGCTGACCGCTGTGAGAAGCTACGGGGAGCCGGCCGGACCGTGCTCCGCGGTTTCAGACTCGTAGCCAGCTCGGACAGGGGACCCTCGCCGCGCATGCGCAGACACACACACACTCACTCACTCACTCCTATCAGCCTGGCGGGGCAGCTGACCGCTGTGAGAAGCTACGGGAGCCGGACCGGACCGTGCTCCGCGGTTTCAGACTCGTAGCCAGGCTCGGACAGGGGGACCCTCGGCCGCGCATGCGCCGACACACACACACTCACTCACTCACTCCTATCAGCCTGGCGGGCAGCTGACCGCTGTGAGAAGCTACGGGGGCCGGACCGGACCGTGCTCCGCGGTTTCAGACTCGTAGCCAGGCTCGGACAGGGGGACCCTCGGCCGCGCATGCGCAGACACACACACACACTCACTCACTCACTCCTATCAGCCTGGCGGGCAGCTGACCGCTGTGAGAAGCTACGGGGAGCCGGACCGGACCGTGGTCCGCGGTTTCAGACTCGTAGCCAGGCTCGGACAGGGGGACCCTCGGCCGCGCATGCGCAGACACACACACACACACACTCACTCACTCACTCCTATTAGCCTGGGGGCAGCTGACCGCTGTGAGAAGCTACGGGAGCCGGACCGGACCGTGCTCCCGCGGTTTCAGACTCGTAGCCAGGCTCGGACAGGGGACCCTCGGCCGCCGCATCGCAGACACACACACACACACTCACTCACTCACTCTCTATCAGCCTGGCGGGGCAGCTGACCGCTGTGAGAAGCTACGGGAGCCGGACCGGACCGTGCTCCGCGGTTTCAGACTCGTAGCCAGGCTCGGACAGGGGGACCCTCGACCGCGCATGCGCAGACACACACACACTCACTCACTCACTCCTATCAGCCTGGCGGGGCAGCTGACCGCTGTGAGAAGCTACGGGGAGCCGGACCGACCGTGCTCCGCGGTTTTCAGACTCGTAGCCAGGCTCGGACAGGGGGACCCTCGCCGCGCATGCGCAGACACACACACACTCACTCACTCCTATCAGCCTGGCGGGGCAGCTGACCGCTGTGAGAAGCTACGGGGAGCCGACCGGACCGTGCTCCGCGGTTTTCAGACTCGTAGCCAGCTCGGACAGGGGACCCTCGACCGCGCATGCGCAGACACACACACACTCACTCACTCACTCTCTCTCAAATTAAATAGAAGGCAACTGGACTTGTATTTGTCTGTGGAAGACTTTCGCCTCTTATCCAAGCGGCTTTATCAGTTCTTGTGTATTGGGGGGGTACCCTCGGCCGCGCATGCGCAGACACACACACACTCACTCACTCACTCTCTCTCAAATTAAATCGAAGGCAACTGGACTTGTATTTGTCTGTGGAAGACGTTTCGCCTCTTATCCAAGCGGCTTCATCAGTTCTTGTGTATTGGTCTCTCTAGTCCGCACTAGTCTGACTCACTCATATCAGCCTGGGGGGGCAGCTGACCGCTGTGAGAAGCTACGGGAGCCGGACCGGACCGTGCTCCGCGGTTTCAGACTCGTAGCCAGGCTCGGACAGGGGACCCTCGGCCGCGCATGCGCAAACACACACACACTCACTCACTCACTCCTATCAGCCTGCGGGGCAGCTGACCGCTGTGAGAAGCTACGGGGAAGCCGGACCGGACCGTGCTCCGCGGTTTCACACTCGTAGCCAGGCTCGGACAGGGGACCCTCGACCGCGCATGCGCAGACACACACACACTCACTCACTCACTCTCTCTCAAATTAAATAGAAGGCAACTGGACTTGTATTTGTCTGTGGAAGACGTTTCGCCTCTTATCCAAGCGCTTTATCAGTTCTTGTGTATTGGGGGGGTACCCTCGGCCGCGCATGCGCAGACACACACACTCACTCACTCACTCACTCTCTCTCAAATTAAATCGAAGGCAACTGGACTTGTATTTGTCTGTGGAAGACGTTTCGCCTCTTATCCAAGCGGCTTCATCAGTTCTTGTGTATTGGTCTCTCTAGTCCGCACTAGTCTGACTCACTCATATCAGCCTGGGGGGCAGCTGACCGCTGTGAGAAGCTACGGGGAGCCGGACCGGACCGTGCTCCGCGGTTTCACACTCGTAGCCAGGCTCGGACAGGGGGACCCTCGACCGCGCATGCGCAGACCACACACACTCACTCACTCACTCCTCTCTCAAATTAAATAGAAGGCAACTGGCTTGTATTTGTCTGTGGAAGACGTTTCGCCTCTTATCCAGCGGCTTTATCAGTTCTTGTGTATTGGGGGGGTACCCTCGGCCGCGCATGCGCAGACACACACACACTCACTCACTCACTCTCTCTCAAATTAAATCGAAGGCAACTGGACTTGTATTTGTCCTGTGGAAGACGTTTCGCCTCTTATCCAAGCGGCTTCATCAGTTCTTGTGTATTGGTCTCTGTAGTCCGCACTAGTCTGACTCACTCATATCAGCCTGGGGGGCAGCTGACCGCTGTGAGAAGCTACGGGGAGCCGGACCGGACCGTGCTCCGCGGTTTCAGACTCGTAGCCAGGCTCGGACAGGGGGACCCTCGGCCGCGCATGCGCAGACACACACACACACTCACTCACTCACTCCTATCAGCCTGGCGGGGCAGCTGACCGCTGTGAGAAGCTACGGGGAGCCGGACCGGACCGTGCTCCGCGGTTTCAGACTCGTAGCCAGGCTCGGACAGGGGGACCCTCGGCCGCGCATGCGCAGACACACACACACTCACTCACTCACTCACTCCTATCAGCCTGGCGGGGCAGCTGACCGCTGTGAGAAGCTACGGGGAGCCGGACCGGACCGTGCTCCGCGGTTTCACACTCGTAGCCAGGCTCGGACAGGGGGACCCTCGGCCGCGCATGCGCAGACACACACACACACACTCACTCACTCACTCCTATCAGCCTGGCGGGGCAGCTGACCGCTGTGAGAAGCTACGGGGAGCCGGACCGGACCGTGCTCCGCGGTTTCAGACTCGTAGCCAGGCTCGGACAGGGGGACCCTCGACCGCGCATGCGCAGACACACACACACTCACTCACTCACTCTCTCTCAAATTAAATAGAAGGCAACTGGACTTGTATTTGTCTGTGGAAACGTTTCGCCTCTTATCCACGGCTTTATCAGTTCTTGTGTATTGGGGGGGGTACCCTCGGCCGCGCATGCGCAGACCACACACACTCACTCACTCACTCTCTCTCAAATTAAATCGAAGGCAACTGGACTTGTATTTGTCTGTGGAAGACGTTTCGCCTCTTATCCAAGCGGCTTCATCAGTTCTTGTGTATTGGTCTCTGTAGTCGCACTAGTCTGACTCACTCATATCAGCCTGGGGGGCAGCTGACCGCTGTGAGAAGCTACGGGGAGCCGGACCGGACCGTGCTCCGCGGTTTCAGACTCGTAGCCAGGCTCGGACAGGGGACCCTCGGCCGCGCATGCGCAGACACACACACACTCACTCACTCACTCCTATCAGCCTGGCGGGGCAGCTGACCGCTGTGAGAAGCTACGGGGAGCCAGACCGGACCGTCCTCCGCGGTTTCACACTCGTAGCCAGGCTCGGACAGGGGGACCCTCGACCGCGCATGCACAGACACACACACACTCACTCACTCACTCCTATCAGCCTGGCGGGGCAGCTGACCGCTGTGAGAAGCTACGGGGAGCCGGACCGGACCGTGCTCCGCGGTTTCAGACTCGTAGCCAGGCTCGGACAGGGGGACCCTCGGCCGCGCATGCGCAGACACACACACACTCACTCACTCACTCCTATCAGCCTGGCGGGGCAGCTGACCGCTGTGAGAAGCTACGGGGAGCCGGACCGGACCGTGCTCCGCGGTTTCAGACCGTAGCAGGCTCGGACAGGGGGACCCTCGACCGCGCATGCGCAGACACCACACACACTCACTCACTCACTCTCTCTCAAATTAAATAGAAGGCAACTGGACTTGTATTTGTCTGTGGAAGACGTTTCGCCTCTTATCCAAGCGGCTTTATCAGTTCTTGTGTATTGGGGGGGTACCCTCGTCCGCGCATGCGCAGACACACACACACTCACTCACTCACTCTCTCTCAAATTAATCGAAGGCAACTGGACTTGTATTTTCTGTGGAAGACGTTTCGCCTCTTATCCAAGCGGCTTCATCAGTTCTTGTGTATTGGTCTCTCTAGTCCGCACTAGTCTGACTCACTCATATCAGCCTGGGGGGGCAGCTGACCGCTGTGAGAAGCTACGGGGAGCCGGACCGGACCGTGCTCCGCGGTTTCAGACTCGTAGCCAGGCTCGGACAGGGGACCCTCGGCCGCGCATGCGCAGACACACACACACACACTCACTCACTCACTCCTATCAGCCTGGCGGGGCAGCTGACCGCTGTGAGAAGCTACGGGGAGCCGGACCGGACCGTGCTCCGCGGTTTCAGACTCGTAGCCAGGCTCGGACAGGGGGACCCTCGACCGCGCATGCGCAGACACACACACACACTCACTCACTCACTCCTATCAGCCTGGCGGGGCAGCTGACCGCTGTGAGAAGCTACGGGGAGCCGGACCGGACCGTGCTCCGCGGTTTCAGACTCGTAGCCAGGCTCGGACAGGGGGACCCTCGCCGCGCATGCGCAGACACACACACACTCACTCACTCACTCCTATCAGCCTGGCGGGGCAGCTGACCGCTGTGAGAAGCTACGGGGAGCCGGACCGGACCGTGCTCCGCGGTTTCAGACTCGTAGCCAGGCTCGGACAGGGGACCCTCGGCCGCGCATGCGCAGACACACACACACTCACTCACTCACTCCTATCAGCCTGGCGGGGCAGCTGACCGCTGTGAGAAGCTACGGGAGCCGGACCGGACCGTGCTCCGCGGTTTCACACTCGTAGCCAGGCTCGGACAGGGGGACCCTCGGCGCGCATGCGCAGACACACACACACTCACTCACTCACTCCTATCAGCCTGGCGGGGCAGCTGACCGCTGTGAGAAGCTACGGGGAGCCGGACCGGACCGTGCTCCGCGGTTTCACACTCGTAGCCAGGCTCGGACAGGGGGACCCTCGACCCGCGCATGCGCAGACACACACACACACTCACTCACTCACTCTCTCTCAAATTAAATAGAAGGCAACTGGACTTGTATTTGTCTGTGGAAGACGTTTCGCCTCTTATCCAAGCGGCTTTATCAGTTCTTGTGTATTGGGGGGGTACCCTCGGCCGCGCATGCGCAGAACACACACACTCACTCCTCACTCACTCTCTCTCAAATTAAATCGAAGGCAACTGGACTTGTATTTGTCTGTGGAAGACGTTTCGCCTCTTATCCAAGCGGCTTCATCAGTTCTTGTGTATTGGTCTCTGTAGTCCGCACTAGTCTGACTCACTCATATCAGCCTGGGGGGGCAGCTGACCGCTGTGAGAAGCTACGGGGAGCCGGACCGGACCGTGCTCCGCGGTTTCAGACTCGTAGCCAGGCTCGGACAGGGGACCCTCGGCGCGCATGCGCAGACACACACACACTCACTCACTCACTCCTATCAGCCTGGCGGGGCAGCTGACCGCTGTGAGAAGCTACGGGGAGCCGGACCGGACCGTGCTCCGCGGTTTCAGACTCGTAGCCAGGCTCGGACAGGGGACCCTCGGCCGCGCATGCGCAGACACACACCACACACACTCACTCACTCACTCCTATCAGCCTGGCGGGGCAGCTGACCGCTGTGAGAAGCTACGGGGAGCCGGACCGGACCGTGCTCCGCGGTTTCACACTCGTAGCCAGGCTCGGACAGGGGGACCCTCGACCGCGCATGCGCAGACACACACACACTCACTCACTCACTCTCTCTCAAATTAATAGAAGGCAACTGGACTTGTATTTGTCTGTGGAAGACGTTTCGCCTCTTATCCAAGCGGCTTTATCAGTTCTTGTGTATTGGGGGGGGTACCCTCGGCCGCGCATGCGCAGACACACACACACTCACTCACTCACTCTCTCTCAAATTAAATCGAAGGCAACTGGACTTGTATTTGTCTGTGGAAGACGTTTCGCCTCTTATCCAAGCGGCTTCATCAGTTCTTGTGTATTGGTCTCTGTAGTCCGCACTAGTCTGACTCACTCATATCAGCCTGGGGGGGCAGCTGACCGCTGTGAGAAGCTACGGGGAGCCGGACCGGACCGTGCTCCGCGGTTTCAGACTCGTAGCCAGGCTCGGACAGGGGGACCCTCGGCCGCGCATGCGCAGACACACACACACACTCACTCACTCACTCCTATCAGCCTGGCGGGCAGCTGACCGCTGTGAGAAGCTACGGGGAGCCGGACCGGACCGTGCTCCGCGGTTTCAGACTCGTAGCCAGGCTCGGACAGGGGGACCCTCGGCCGCGCATGCGCAGACACACACACACTCACTCACTCACTCCTATCAGCCTGGCGGGGCAGCTGACCGCTGTGAGAAGCTACAAGGAGCCGACCGGACCGTGCTCCGCGGTTTCAGACTCGTAGCCAGGCTCGACAGGGGGACCCTCGACCGCGCATGCGCAGACACACACACACTCACTCACTCACTCTCTCTCAAATTAAATCGAAGGCAACTGGACTTGTATTTGTCTGTGGAAGACGTTTCGCCTCTTATCCAAGCGGCTTCATCAGTTCTTGTGTATTGGTCTCTCTAGTCCGCACTATTCTGACTCACTCATATCAGCTGGGGGGGCAGCTGACCGCTGTGAGAAGCTACGGGGAGCCGGACCGGACCGTGCTCCGCGGTTTCAGACTCGTAGCCAGGCTCGGACAGGGGGACCCTCGGCCGCGCATGCGCAGACACACACACACTCACTCACTCACTTCCTATCAGCCTGGCGGGGCAGCTGACCGCTGTGAGAAGCTACGGGGAGCCGGACCGGACCGTGCTCCGCGGTTTCACACTCGTAGCCAGGCTCGGACAGGGGGACCCTCGACCGCGCATGCGCAGACACACACACACTCACTCACTCACTCTCTCTCAAATTAAATAGAAGGCAACTGACTTGTATTTGTCTGTGGAAGACGTTTCGCCTCTTATCCAAGCGGCTTTATCAGTCTTGGTATTGGGGGTACCCTCGCCGCGCATGCGCAGACACACACACACTCACTCACGCACTCTCTCTCAAATTAAATCGAAGGCAACTGGACTTGTATTTGTCTGTGGAAGACGTTTCGCCTCTTATCCAAGCGGCTCATCAGTTCTTGTGTATTGGTCTCTCTAGTCCGCACTAGTCTGACTCACTCATATCAGCCTGGGGGGCAGCTGACCGCTGTGAGAAGCTACGGGGAGCCGGACCGGACCGTGCTCCGCGGTTTCAGACTCGTAGCCAGGCTCGGACAGGGGGACCCTCGGCCGCGCATGCGCAGACACACACACACTCACTCACTCACTCCTATCAGCCTGGCGGGGCAGCTGACCGCTGTGAGAAGCTACGGGGGCCGGAACCGCTGCTTCTACGGGCGCATGCCGGCCTCTGTCGGAGAGACCGGACCGTGCTCCGCGGTTTCAGACTCGTAGCCAGGCTCGGACAGGGGACCCTCGGCCGCGCATGCGCAGACACACACACACACACTCACTCACTCACTCCTATCAGCCTGGCGGGGCAGCTGACCGCTGTGAGAAGCTACGGGGAGCCGGACCGGACCGTGCTCCGCGGTTTCAGACTCGTAGCCAGGCTCGGACAGGGGGACCCTCGACCGCGCATGCGCAGACACACACACACTCACTCACTCACTCTCTCTCAAATTAAATAGAAGGCAACTGGACTTGTATTTGTCTGTGGAAGACGTTTCGCCTCTTATCCAAGCGGCTTTATCAGTTCTTGTGTATTGGGGGGGGTACCCTCGCCGCGCATGCGCAGACACACACACACTCACTCACTCACTCTCTCTCAAATTAAATCGAAGGCAACTGGACTTGTATTTGTCTGTGTGGAGACGTTTCGCCTCTTATCCAAGCGGCTTCATCAGTTCTTGTGTATTGGTCTCTCTAGTCCGCACTAGTCTGACTCACTCATATCAGCCTGGGGGGGCAGCTGACCGCTGTGAGAAGCTACGGGGAGCCGGACCGGACCGTGCTCCGCGGTTTCACACTCGTAGCCAGGCTCGGACAGGGGGACCCTCGGCCGCGCATGCGCAGACACACACACACTCACTCACTCACTCTCTCTCAAATTAATAGAAGGCAACTGGACTTGTATTTGTCTGTGGAAGACGTTTCGCCTCTTATCCAAGCGGCTTTATCAGTTCTTGTGTATTGGGGGGGTACCCTCGGCCGCGCATGCGCAGACACACACACACTCACTCACTCACTCTCTCTCAAATTAAATCGAAGGCAACTGGACTTGTATTTGTCTGTGGAAGACGTTTCGCCTCTTATCCAAGCGGCTTCATCAGTTCTTGTGTATTGGTCTCTGTAGTCCGCACTAGTCTGACTCACTCATATCAGCCTGGGGGGCAGCTGACCGCTGTGAGAAGCTACGGGGAGCCGGACCGGACCGTGCTCCGCGGTTTCAGACTCGTAGCCAGGCTCGGACAGGGGACCCTCGGCCGCGCATGCGCAGACACACACACACACACTCACTCACTCACTCCTATCAGCCTGGCGGGCAGCTGACCGCTGTGAGAAGCTACGGGGAGCCGGACCGGACCGTGCTCCGCGGTTTCAGACTCGTAGCCAGGCTCGGACAGGGGGACCCTCGGCCGCGCATTGCAGACACCACACACTCACTCACTCACTCACTCCTATCAGCCTGGCGGGGCAGCTGACCGCTGTGAGAAGCTACGGGGAGCCGGACCGGACCGTGCTCCGCGGTTTCACACTCGTAGCCAGGCTCGGACAGGGGGACCCTCGGCCGCGCATGCGCAGACACACACACACTCACTCACTCACTCCTCCTATCAGCCTGGCGGGGCAGCTGACCGCTGTGAGAAGCTACGGGAGCCGGACCGGACCGTGCTCCGCGGTTTCAGACTCGTAGCCAGGCTCGGACAGGGGGACCCTCGCCCGCGCATGCGCAGACACACACAACACTCACTCACTCACTCTCTCTCAAATTAAATAGAAGGCAACTGGACTTGTATTTGTCTGTGGAAGACGTTTCGCCTCTTATCCAAGCGGCTTTATCAGTTCTTGTGTATTGGGGGGGTACCCTCGGCCGCGCATGCGCAGACACACACACACACTCACTCACTCACTCTCTCTCAATTAAATCGAAGGCAACTGGACTTGTATTTGTCTGTGGAAGACGTTTCGCCTCTTATCCAAGCGGCTTCATCAGTTCTTGTGTATTGGTCTCTCTAGTCCGCACTAGTCTGACTCACTCATATCAGCCTGGGGGGCAGCTGACCGCTGTGAGAAGCTACGGGGAGCCGGACCGGACCGTGCTCCGCGGTTTCAGACTCGTAGCCAGGCTCGGACAGGGGACCCTCGGCCGCGCATGCGCAGAACACACACACACACTCACTCACTCACTCCTATCAGCCTGGCGGGGCAGCTGACCGCTGTGAGAAGCTACGGGGAGCCGGACCGGACCGTGCTCCGCGGTTTCACACTCGTAGCCAGGCTCGGACAGGGGGACCCTCGACCGCGCATGCGCAGACACACACACACTCACTCACTCACTCCTATCAGCCTGGCGGGGCAGCTGACCGCTGTGAGAAGCTACGAGCCGGACCGGACCGTGCTCCGCGGTTTCAGACTCGTAGCCAGGCTCGGACAGGGGACCCTCGGCCGCGCATGCGCAGACACACACACACTCACTCACTCACTCCTATCAGCCTGGCGGGGCAGCTGACCGCTGTGAGAAGCTACGGGAGCCGGACCGGACCGTGCTCCGCGGTTTCACACTCGTAGCCAGGCTCGGACAGGGGGACCCTCGGCCGCGCATGCGCAGACACACACACACTCACTCACTCACTCCTATCAGCCTGGCGGGGCAGCTGACCGCTGTGAGAAGCTACGGGGAGCCGGACCGGACCGTCCTCCGCGGTTTCACACTCGTAGCCAGCTCGGACAGGGGGACCCTCGGCCGCGCATGCGCAGACACACACACACTCACTCACTCACTCCTATCAGCCTGGCGGGGCAGCTGACCGCTGTGAGAAGCTACAAGGAGCCGGACCGGACCGTGCTCCGCGGTTTCAGACTCGTAGCCAGGCTCGGACAGGGGGACCCTCGGCCGCGCATGCGCAGACACACACACACTCACTCACTCACTCTCTCTCAATTAATCGAGGCAACTGGACTTGTATTTGTCTGTGGAGACGTTTCGCCTCTTATCCAAGCGGCTTCATCAGTTCTTGTGTATTGGTCTCTCTAGTCCGCACTAGTCTGACTCACTCATATCAGCCTGGGGGGCAGCTGACCGCTGTGAGAAGCTACGGGGAGCCGGACCGGACCGTGCTCCGCGGTTTCAGACTCGTAGCCAGGCTCGGACAGGGGACCCTCGGCCGCGCATGCGCAGACACACCACACACTCACTCACTCACTCCTATCAGCCTGGCGGGGCAGCTGACCGCTGTGAGAAGCTACGGGAGCCGGACCGGACCGTGCTCCGCGTTTTCACACTCGTAGCCAGGCTCGGACAGGGGGACCCTCGACCGCGCATGCGCAGACACACACACACTCACTCACTCACTCTCTCTCAAATTAATAGAAGGCAACTGGACTTGTATTTGTCTGTGGAAGACGTTTCGCCTCTTATCCAAGCGCTTTATCAGTTCTTGTGTATTGGGGGGGTACCCTCGGCCGCGCATGCGCAGACACACACACCTCACTCACTCACTCTCTCTCAAATTAAATCGAAGGCAACTGGACTTGTATTTGTCTGTGGAAGACGTTTCGCCTCTTTATCCAAGCGGCTTCATCAGTTCTTGTGTATTGGTCTCTGTAGTCCGCACTAGTCCTGACTCACTCATATCAGCCTGGGGGGGCAGCTGACCGCTGTGAGAAGCTACGGGGAGCCGGACCGGACCGTGCTCCGCGGTTTCAGACTCGTAGCCAGGCTCGGACAGGGGGACCCTCGGCCGCGCATGCGCAGACACACACACACTCACTCACTCACTCCTATCAGCCTGGCGGGGCAGCTGACCGCTGTGAGAAGCTACGGGGAGCCGGACCGGACCGTGCTCCGCGGTTTCAGACTCGTAGCCAGGCTCGGACAGGGGGACCCTCGGCCGCGCATGCGCACCACACACCACTCACTCACTCACTCCTATCAGCCTGGCGGGCAGCTGACCGCTGTGAGAAGCTACGGGAGCCGACCGGACCGTGCTCCGCGGTTTCAGACTCGTAGCCAGGCTCGGACAGGGGGACCCTCGGCCGCGCATGCGCAGACACACACACACTCACTCACTCACTCTCTCTCAAATTAAATAGAAGGCAACTGGACTTGTATTTGTCTGTGGAAGACGTTTCGCCTCTTATCCAAGCGGCTTTATCAGTTCTTGTGTATTGGGGGGTACCCTCGGCCGCGCATGCGCAGACACACACTCACTCACTCACTCACTCTCTCTCAAATTAAATCGAAGGCAACTGGACTTGTATTTGTCTGTGGAAGACGTTTCGCCTCTTATCCAAGCGGCTTCATCAGTTCTTGTGTATTGGTCCTCTGTAGTCCGCACTAGTCTGACTCACTCATATCAGCCTGGGGGGCAGCTGACCGCTGTGAGAAGCTACGGGAGCCGGACCGGACCGTGCTCCGCGGTTTCAGACTCGTAGCCAGGCTCGGACAGGGGGACCCTCGGCCGCGCATGCGCAGACACACACACACTCACTCACTCACTCCTATCAGCCTGGCGGGGCAGCTGACCGCTGTGAGAAGCTACGGGGAGCCGGACCGGACCGTGCTCCGCGGTTTCACACTCGTAGCCAGGCTCGGACAGGGGACCCTCGACCGCGCATGCACAGACACACACACACTCACTCACTCACTCCTATCAGCCTGGCGGGGCAGCTGACCGCTGTGAGAAGCTACGGGAGCCGGACCGGACCGTGCTCCGCGGTTTCAGACTCGTAGCCAGGCTCGGACAGGGGGACCCTCGGCCGCGCATGCGCAGACACACACACACTCACTCACTCACTCCTATCAGCCTGGCGGGCAGCTGACCGCTGTGAGAAGCTACGGGGAGCCGGACCGGACCGTGCTCCGCGGTTTCAGACTCGTAGCCAGGCTCGGACAGGGGGACCCTCGGCCGCGCATGCGCAGACACACACACACACTCACTCACTCACTCCTATCAGCCTGGCGGGGCAGCTGACCGCTGTGAGAAGCTACGGGGAGCCGGACCGGACCGTGCTCCGCGGTTTCAGACTCGTAGCCAGGCTCGGACAGGGGGACCCTCGCCGCGCATGCGCAGACACACACACACTCACTCACTCACTCCTATCAGCCTGGCGGGGCAGCTGACCGCTGTGAGAAGCTACGGGAGCCGGACCGGACCGTGCTCCGCGGTTTCACACTCGTAGCCAGGCTCGGACAGGGGGACCCTCGCCGCGCATGCGCAGACACACACACACTCACTCACTCACTCTCTCTCAAATTAAATAGAAGGCAACTGGACTTGTATTTGTCTGTGGAAGACGTTTCGCCTCTTATCCAAGCGGCTTTATCAGTCTTGTGTATTGGGGGGGTACCCTCGGCCGCGCATGCGCAGACACACACTCACTCACTCACTCTCTCTCAAATTAAATCGAAGGCAACTGGACTTGTATTTGTCTGTGGAAGACGTTTCGCCTCTTATCCAAGCGACTTCATCAGTTCTTGTGTATTGGTCTCTGTAGTCCGCACTAGTCTGACTCACTCATATCAGCCTGGGGGGGCAGCTGACCGCTGTGAGAAGCTACGGGGAGCCGGACCGGACCGTGCTCCGCGGTTTCAGACTCGTAGCCAGGCTCGGACAGGGGGACCCTCGGCCGCGCATGCGCAGACACACACACACTCACTCACTCACTCCTATCAGCCTGGCGGGGCAGCTGACCGCTGTGAGAAGCTACGGGGAGCCGGACCGACCGTGCTCCGCGGTTTCACACTCGTAGCCAGCTCGGACAGGGGGACCCTCGACCGCGCATGCGCAGACACACACACACTCACTCACTCACTCCTATCAGCCTGGCGGGGCAGCTGACCGCTGTGAGAAGCTACGGGGGCCGGACCGGACCGTGCTCCGCGGTTTCAGACTCGTAGCCAGGCTCGGACAGGGGGACCCTCGGCCGCGCATGCGCAGACACACACACACTCACTCACTCACTCCTATCAGCCTGGCGGGGCAGCTGACCGCTGTGAGAAGCTACGGGGAGCCGGACCGGACCGTGCTCCGCGTTTCAGACTCGTAGCCAGGCTCGGACAGGGGGACCCTCGGCCGCGCATGCGCAGACACACACACACACACTCACTCACTCACTTCTATCAGCCTGGCGGGGCAGCTGACCGCTGTGAGAAGCTACGGGGAGCCGGACCGGACCGTGCTCCGCGGTTTCAGACTCGTAGCCAGGCTCGGACAGGGGGACCCTCGGCCGCGCATGCGCAGACACACACACACATTCACTCACTCACTCCTATCAGCCTGGCGGGGCAGCTGACCGCTGTGAGAAGCTACGGGGAGCCGGACCGGACCGTGCTCCGCGGTTTCAGACTCGTAGCCAGGCTCGGACAGGGGGACCCTCGGCCGCGCATGCGCAGACACACACACACTCACTCACTCACTCACTCTATCAGCCTGGCGGGGCAGCTGACCGCTGTGAGAAGCTACGGGGAGCCGGACCGGACCGTGCTCCGCGGTTTCAGACTCGTAGCCAGGCTCGGACAGGGGACCCTCGGCCCGCGCATGCGCAGACACACACACACTCACTCACTCACTCCTATCAGCCTGGCGGGGCAGCTGACCGCTGTGAGAAGCTACGGGAGCCGGACCGGACCGTGCTCCGCGGTTTCAGACTCGTAGCCAGGCTCGGACAGGGGGACCCTCGGCCGCGCATGCGCAGACACACACACACTCACTCACTCACTCTCTCTCAAATTAAATAGAAGGCAACTGGACTTGTATTTGTCTGTGGAAGACGTTTCGCCTCTTATACAAGCGGCTTTATCAGTTCTTGTGTATTGGGGGGGTACCCTCGGCCGCGCATGCGCAGACACACACTCACTCACTCACTCTCTCTCAAATTAAATCGAAGGCAACTGGACTTGTATTTGTCTGTGGAAGACGTTTCGCCTCTTATCCAAGCGGCTTCATCAGTTCTTGTGTATTGGTCTCTTTAGTCCGCACTAGTCTGACTCACTCATATCAGCCTGGGGGGCAGCTGACCGCTGTGAGAAGCTACGGGGAGCCGGACCGGACCGTGCTCCGCGGTTTCAGACTCGTAGCCAGGCTCGGACAGGGGGACCCTCGGCCGCGCATGCGCAGACACCACACACACTCACTCACTCACTCCTATCAGCCTGGCGGGCAGCTGACCGCTGTGAGAAGCTACGGGGAGCCGACCGGACCGTCCTCCGCGGTTTCACACTCGTAGCCAGGCTCGGACAGGGGGACCCTCGCCGCGCATGCGCAGACACACACACACTCACTCACTCACTCCTATCAGCCTGGCGGGCAGCTGACCGCTGTGAGAAGCTACAAGGAGCCGGACCGGACCGTGCTCCGCGGTTTCAGACTCGTAGCCAGGCTCGGACAGGGGGACCCTCGACCCGCGCATGCGCAGACACACACACTCACTCACTCATCACTCTCTCTCAAATTAAATCGAAGGCAACTGGACTTGTATTTGTCTGTGGAAGACGTTTCGCCTCTTATCCAAGCGGCTTCATCAGTTCTTGTGTATTGGTCTCTCTATCCGCACTAGTCTGCTCACTCGGCCGCGCACACACTCACTCACTCACTCTCTCTCAAATTAAATCGAAGGCAACTGGACTTGTATTTGTCTGTGGAAGACGTTTCGCCTCTTATCCAAGCGGCTTCATCAGTTCTGTGTATTGGTCTCTCTAGTCCGCACTAGTCTGACTCACTCATATCAGCCTGGGGGGCAGCTGACCGCTGTGAGAAGCTACGGGAGCCGGACCGGACCGTGCTCCGCGGTTTCAGACTCGTAGCCAGGCTCGGACAGGGGACCCTCGGCCGCGCATGCGCAGAACACACACACACTCACTCACTCACTCCTATCAGCCTGGCGGGGCAGCTGACCGCTGTGAGAAGCTACGGGGAGCCGGACCGGACCGTGCTCCGCGGTTTCACACTCGTAGCCAGGCTCGGACAGGGGGACCCTCGACCGCGCATGCGCAGACACACACACACTCACTCACTCACTCTCTCTCAAATTAAATAGAAGGCAACTGACTTGTATTTGTCTGTGGAAGACTTTCGCCTCTTATCCAAGCGGCTTTATCAGTTCTTGTGTATTGGGGGGGTACCCTCGGCCGCGCATGCGCAGACACACACACACACTCACTCACTCACTCTCTCTCAAATTAAATCGAAGGCAACTGGACTTGTATTTGTCTGTGGAAGACGTTTCGCCTCTTATCCAAGCGGCTTCATCAGTTCTTGTGTATTGGTCTCTGTAGTCCGCACTAGTCTGACTCACTCATATCAGCCTGGGGGGGCAGCTGACCGCTGTGAGAAGCTACGGGGAGCCGGACCGGACCGTGCTCCGCGGTTTCAGACTCGTAGCCAGGCTCGACAGGGGGACCCTCGGCCGCGCATGCGCAGACACACACACACTCACTCACTCACTCCTATCAGCCTGGCGGGGCAGCTGACCGCTGTGAGAAGCTACGGGAGCCGGACCGGACCGTGCTCCGCGGTTTCAGACTCGTAGCCAGGCTCGGACAGGGGGACCCTCGGCCGCGCATGCGCAGACACACACACACACTCACTCACTCACTCCTATCAGCCTGGCGGGGCAGCTGACCGCTGTGAGAAGCTACGGGGAGCCGGACCGGACCGTGCTCCGCGGTTTCACACTCGTAGCCAGGCTCGGACAGGGGGACCCTCGGCCGCGCATGCGCAGACACACACACACTCACTCACTCACTCTCTCTCAAATTAAATAGAAGGCAACTGGACTTGTATTTGTCTGTGGAAGACGTTTCGCCTCTTATCCAAGCGGCTTTATCAGTTCTTGTGTATTGGGGGGTACCCTCGGCCGCGCATGCGCAGACCACACACACTCACTCACTCACTCTCTCTCAAATTAAATCGAAGGCAACTGGACTTGTATTTGTCTGTGGAAGACGTTTCGCCTCTTATCCAAGCGGCTTCATCAGTTCTTGTGTATTGGTCTCTCTAGTCCGCACTAGTCTGACTCACTCATATCAGCCTGGGGGGCAGCTGACCGCTGTGAGAAGCTACGGGGAGCCGGACCGGACCGTGCTCCGCGGTTTCAGACTCGTAGCCAGGCTCGGACAGGGGGACCCTCGGCCGCGCATGCGCAGACACACACACACTCACTCACTCACTCCTATCAGCCTGGCGGGGCAGCTGACCGCTGTGAGAAGCTACGGGGAGCCGGACCGGACCGTGCTCCGCGGTTTCACACTCGTAGCCAGGCTCGGACAGGGGGACCCTCGACCGCGCATGCGCAGACACACACACACTCACTCACTCACTCTCTCTCAAATTAAATAGAAGGCACTGGACTTGTATTTGTCTGTGGAAGACGTTTCGCCTCTTATCCAAGCGGCTTTATCAGTTCTTGTGTATTGGGGGGTACCCTCGGCCGCGCATGCGCAGACACACACACACTCACTCACTCACTCTCTCTCAAATTAAATCGAAGGCAACTGACTTGTATTTGTCTGTGGAAGACGTTTCGCCTCTTATCCAAGCGGCTTCATCAGTTCTTGTGTATTGGTCTCTGTAGTCCGCACTAGTCTGACTCACTCATATCAGCCTGGGGGGCAGCTGACCGCTGTGAGAAGCTACGGGGAGCCGGACCGGACCGTGCTCCGCGGTTTCAGACTCGTAGCCAGGCTCGACAGGGGGACCCTCGGCCGCGCATGCGCAGACACACACACACACACTCACTCACTCACTCCTATCAGCCTGGCGGGGCAGCTGACCGCTGTGAGAAGCTACGGGGAGCCGGACCGGACCGTGCTCCGCGGTTTCAGACTCGTAGCCAGCTCGGACAGGGGGACCCTCGGCCGCGCATGCGCAGACACACACCCACTCACTCACTCACTCCTATCAGCCTGGCGGGCAGCTGACCGCTGTGAGAAGCTACGGGAGCCGGACCGGACCGTGCTCCGCGGTTTCAGACTCGTAGCCAGGCTCGGACAGGGGGACCCTCGACCGCGCATGCGCAGACACACACACACTCACTCACTCACTCTCTCTCAAATTAAATAGAAGGCAACTGGACTTGTATTTGTCTGTGGAAGACGTTTCGCCTCTTATACAAGCGGCTTTATCAGTTCTGTGTATATGGGGGGGGTACCCTCGGCCGCGCATGCGCAGACACACACTCACTCACTCACTCACTCTCTCTCAAATTAAATCGAAGGCAACTGGACTTGTATTTGTCTGTGGAAGACGTTTCGCCTCTTATCCAAGCGACTTCATCAGTTCTTGTGTATTGGTCTCTCTAGTCCGCACTAGTCTGACTCACTCATATCAGCCTGGGGGGCAGCTGACCGCTGTGAGAAGCTACGGGGAGCCGGACCGGACCGTGCTCCGCGGTTTCAGACTCGTAGCCAGGCTCGGACAGGGGACCCTCGGCCGCGCATGCGCAGACACACACACACTCACTCACTCACTCCTATCAGCCTGGCGGGGCAGCTGACCGCTGTGAGAGCTACGGGGAGCCGGACCGGACCGTCCTCCGCGGTTTCACACTCGTAGCCAGGCTCGGACAGGGGACCCTCGACCGCGCATGCGCAGACACACACACACTCACTCACTCACTCCTATCAGCCTGGCGGGGCAGCTGACCGCTGTGAGAAGCTACGGGGAGCCGGACCGGACCGTGCTCCGCGGTTTCAGACTCGTAGCCAGGCTCGGACAGGGGGACCCTCGGCCGCGCATGCGCAGACACACACACACTCACTCACTCACTCCTATCAGCCTGGCGGGGCAGCTGACCGCTGTGAGAAGCTACGGGGAGCCGGACCGGACCGTGCTCCGCGGTTTCAGACTCGTAGCCAGGCTCGGACAGGGGGACCCTCGGCCGCGCATGCGCAGACACACACACACACACTCACTCACTCCTATCAGCCTGGCGGGGCAGCTGACCGCTGTGAAAGCTACGGGGAGCCGGACCGGACCGTGCTCCGCGGTTTCAGACTCGTAGCCAGGCTCGACAGGGGACCCTCGGCCGCGCATGCGCAGACACACACACACTCACTCACTCACTCCTATCAGCCTGGCGGGGCAGCTGACCGCTGTGAGAAGCTACGGGGAGCCGGACCGGACCGTGCTCCGCGGTTTCACACTCGTAGCCAGGCTCGGACAGGGGGACCCTCGACCGCGCATGCGCAGAGACACAACACACTCACTCACTCACTCTCTCTCAAATTAAATAGAAGGCAACTGGACTTGTATTTGTCTGTGGAAGACGTTTCGCCTCTTATCCAAGCGGCTTTATCAGTTCTTGTGTATTGGGGGGGTACCCTCGGCGGCCTCGCATGCGCAGACACACACTCACTCACTCACTCTCTCTCAAATTAAATCGAAGGCAACTGGACTTGTATTTGTCTGTGGAAGACGTTTCGCCTCTTATCCAAGCGGACTTCATCAGTTCTTGTGTATTGGTCTCTGTAGTCCGCACTAGTCTGACTCACTCATATCAGCCTGGGGGGCAGCTGACCGCTGTGAGAAGCTACGGGAGCCGGACCGGACCGTGCTCCGCGGTTTCAGACTCGTAGCCAGGCTCGGACAGGGGGACCCTCGGCCGCGCATGCGCAGACACACACACACTCACTCACTCACTCCTATCAGCCTGGCGGGGCAGCTGACCGCTGTGAGAAGCTACGGGGAGCCGGACCGGACCGTCCTCCGCGGTTTTCACACTCGTAGCCAGGCTCGGACAGGGGGACCCTCGCCGCGCATGCGCAGACACACACACACTCACTCACTCACTCCTATCAGCCTGGCGGGGCAGCTGACCGCTGTGAGAAGCTACGGGGAGCCGGACCGGACCGTGCTCCGCGGTTTCAGACTCGTAGCCAGGCTCGGACAGGGGGACCCTCGGCCGCGCATGCGCAGACACACACACACTCACTCACTCACTCCTATCAGCCTGTCGGGGCAGCTGACCGCTGTGAGAAGCTACGGGGAGCCGGACCGGACCGTGCTCCGCGGTTTCAGACTCGTAGCCAGGCTCGGACAGGGGGACCCTCGGCCGCGCATGCGCAGACACACACCACACACTCACTCACTCACTCCTATCAGCCTGGCGGGGCAGCTGACCGCTGTGAGAAGCTACGGGAGCCGGACCGGACCGTGCTCCGCGGTTTCAGACTCGTAGCCAGGCTCGGACAGGGGGACCCTCGACCGCGCATGCGCAGCACACCACCACATTCACTCACTCACTCCCTATCAGCCTGCGGGGCAGCTGACCGCTGTGAGAAGCTACGGGGAGCCGGACCGGACCGTGCTCCGCGGTTTCAGACTCGTAGCCAGGCTCGGACAGGGGGACCCTCGGCCGCGCATGCGCAGACACACAGACACTCACTCACTCACTCACTCCTATCAGCCTGGTGGGGCAGCTGACCGCTGTGAGAAGCTACGGGGAGCCGGACCGGACCGTGCTCCGCGGTTTCAGACTCGTAGCCAGGCTCGGACAGGGGGACCCTCGGCCGCGCATGCGCAGACACACACACACTCACTCACTCACTCCTATCAGCCTGGCGGGGCAGCTGACCGCTGTGAGAAGCTACGGGGAGCCGGACCGGACCGTGCTCCGCGGTTTCAGACTCGTAGCCAGGCTCGGACAGGGGGACCCTCGGCCGCGGGCATGCGCAGACCACACACACACTCACTCACTCACTCTCTCTCAAATTAAATAGAAGGCACTGGACTTGTATTTGTCTGTGGAAGACGTTTCGCCTCTTATACAAGCGGCTTTATCAGTTCTTGTGTATTGGGGGGGTACCCTCGGCCGCGCATGCGCAGACACACACTCACTCACTCACTCTCTCTCAAATTAAATCGAAGGCAACTGGACTTGTATTTGTCTGTGGAAGACGTTTCGCCTCTTATCCAAGCGGCTTCATCAGTTCTTGTGTATTGGTCTCTTAGTCCGCACTAGTCTGACTCACTCATATCAGCCTGGGGGGCAGCTGACCGCTGTGAGAAGCTACGGGGAGCCGGACCGGACCGTGCTCCGCGGTTTCAGACTCGTAGCCAGGCTCGGACAGGGGGACCCTCGGCCGCGCATGCGCAGACACACACACACTCACTCACTCACTCCTATCAGCCTGGCGGGGCAGCTGACCGCTGTGAGAAGCTACGGGGAGCCGGACCGGACCGTCCTCCGCGGTTTCACACTCGTAGCCAGGCTCGGACAGGGGACCCTCGGCCGCGCATGCGCAGACACACACACACTCACTCACTCACTCCTATCAGCCTGGCGGGGCAGCTGACCGCTGTGAGAACTACAAGGAGCCGGACCGGACCGTGCTCCGCGGTTTCAGACTCTAGCCAGGCTCGACAGGGGGACCCTCGACCGCGGCATGCGCAGACACACACACACTCACTCACTCACTCTCTCTCAAATTAAATCGAAGGCAACTGGACTTGTATTGTCTGTGGAAGACGTTTCGCCTCTTATCCAGCGGCTTCATCAGTTCTTGTGTATTGGTCCTCTAGTCCGCACTAGTCCTGACATCACTCGGCCGCGCACACAACAACTCACTCACTCACTCTCTTCAAATTAAATCGAAGGCAACTGGACTTGTATTTGTCTGTGGAAGACGTTTCGCCTCTTATCCAGCGGCTTCATCAGTTCGGTGTATTGGTCTCTCTAGTCCGCACTAGTCTGACTCACTCATATCAGCCTGGGGGGGCAGCTGACCGCTGTGAGAAGCTACGGGGAGCCGGACCGGACCGTGCTCCGCGGTTTCAGACTCGTAGCCAGGCTCGGACAGGGGGACCCTCGGCCGCGCATGCGCAGACACACACACACTCACTCACTCACTTCCTATCAGCCTGGCGGGCAGCTGACCGCTGTGAGAAGCTACGGGGAGCCGGACCGGACCGTGCTCCGCGGTTTCACACTCGTAGCCAGGCTCGGACAGGGGGACCCTCGACCGCGCATGCGCAGACACCACACACTCACTCACTCACTCTCTCTCAAATTAAATAAGGCAACTGGACTTGTATTTGTCTGTGGAAGACGTTTCGCCTCTTATCCAAGCGGCTTTATCAGTTCTTGTGTATTGGGGGGGTACCCTCGGCCGTGGCGCATGCGCAGACACACACACACTCACTCACTCACTCTCTCTCAAATTAAATCGAAGGCAACTGGACTTGTATTTGTCTGTGGAAGACGTTTCGCCTCTTATCCAAGCGGCTTCATCAGTTCTTGTGTATTGGTCTCTGTAGTCCGCACTAGTCTGCACTCACTCATATCAGCCTGGGGGCAGCTGACCGCTGTGAGAAGCTACGGGGAGCCGGACCGACCGTGCTCCGCGGTTTCAGACTCGTAGCAGGCTCGGACAGGGGACCCTCGGCCGCGCATGCGCAGACACACACACACTCACTCACTCACTCCTATCAGCCTGGCGGGGCAGCTGACCGCTGTGAGAAGCTACGGGGAGCCGGACCGGACCGTGCTCCGCGGTTTCAGACTCGTAGCCAGGCTCGGACAGGGGACCCTCGGCCGCGCATGCGCAGACACACACACACACACTCACTCACTCACTCCTATCAGCCTGGCGGGGCAGCTGACCGCTGTGAGAAGCTACGGGGAGCCGGACCGGACCGTGCTCCGCGGTTTCAGACTCGTAGCCAGCTCGGACAGGGGGACCCTCGGCCGCGCATGCGCGACACACACACACTCACTCACTCACTCTCTCTCAAATTAAATAGAAGGCAACTGGACTTGTATTTGTCTGTGGAAGAACGTTTTCGCCTCTTATCCAAGCGGCTTTATCAGTTCTTGTGTATTGGGGGGGTACCCTCGGCCGCGCATGCGCAGACCACACACACTCACTCACTCACTCTCTCTCAAATTAAATCGAAGGCAACTGGACTTGTATTTGTCTGTGGAAGACGTTTCGCCTCTTATCCAAGCGGCTTCATCAGTTCTTGTGTATTGGTCTCTCTAGTCCGCACTAGTCTGACTCACTCATATCAGCCTGGGGGGGCAGCTGACCGCTGTGAGAAGCTACGGGGAGCCGGACCGGACCGTGCTCCGCGGTTTCAGACTCGTAGCCAGGCTCGGACAGGGGGACCCTCGGCCGCGCATGCGCAGACACACACACACTCACTCACTCACTCCTATCAGCCTGGCGGGCAGCTGACCGCTGTGAGAAGCTACGGGGAGCCGGACCGACCGTGCTCCGCGGTTTCACACTCGTAGCCAGGCTCGGACAGGGGGACCCTCGGCCGCGCATGCGCAGACACACACACACCCACTCACTCACTCTCTCTCAAATTAAATAGAAGGCAACTGGACTTGTATTTGTCTGTGGAAGACGTTTCGCCTCTTATCCAAGCGCTTTATCAGTTCTTGTGTATTGGGGGGTACCCTCGGCCGCGCATGCGCAGACACACACACACTCACTCACTCACTCTCTCTCAAATTAAATCGAAGGCAACTGGACTTGTATTTGTCTGTGGAAGACGTTTCGCCTCTTATCCAAGCGGCTTCATCAGTTCTTGTGTATTGGTCTCTGTAGTCCGCACTAGTCTGACTCACTCATATCAGCCTGGGGGGCAGCTGACCGCTGTGAGAAGCTACGGGGAGCCGGACCGGACCGTGCTCCGCGGTTTCAGACTCGTAGCCAGGCTCGGACAGGGGGACCCTCGGCCGCGCATGCGCAGACACACACACACACTCACTCACTCACTCCTATCAGCCTGGCGGGCAGCTGACCGCTGTGAGAAGCTACGGGGAGCCGGACCGGACCGTGCTCCGCGGTTTCAGACTCGTAGCCAGGCTCGGACAGGGGGACCCTCGGCCGCGCATGCGCAGACACACACACACTCACTCACTCACTCCTATCAGCCTGGCGGGGCAGCTGACCGCTGTGAGAAGCTACAAGGAGCCGGACCGGACCGTGCTCCGCGGTTTCAGACTCGTAGCCAGGCTCGGACAGGGGGACCCTCGACCGCGCATGCGCAGACACACACACACTCACTCACTCACTCTCTCTCAAATTAAATAGAAGGCAACTGACTTGTATTTGTCTGTGGAAGACGTTTCGCCTCTTATACAAGCGGCTTTATCAGTTCTTGTGTATTGGGGGGGTACCCTCGGCCGCGCATGCGCAGACACACACTCACTCACTCACTCTCTCTCAAATTAAATCGAAGGCAACTGGACTTGTATTTGTCTGTGGAAGACGTTTCGCCTCTTATCCAAGCGCTTCATCAGTTCTTGTGTATTGGTCTCTGTAGTCCGCACTAGTCTGACTCACTCATATCAGCCTGGGGGGGCAGCTGACCGCTGTGAGAAGCTACGGGGAGCCGGACCGGACCGTGCTCCGCGGTTTCAGACTCGTAGCCAGGCTCGGACAGGGGACCCTCGGCCGCGCATGCGCAGACACACACACACTCACTCACTCACTCCTATCAGCCTGGCGGGCAGCTGACCGCTGTGAGAAGCTACGGGGAGCCGGACCGGACCGTGTCCTCCGCGGTTTTCACACTCGTAGCCAGGCTCGGACAGGGGGACCCTCGACCGCGCATGCACAGACACACACACACTCACTCACTCACTCCTATCAGCCTGGCGGGGCAGCTGACCGCTGTGAGAAGCTACGGGGAGCCGGACCGGACCGTGCTCCGCGGTTTCAGACTCGTAGCCAGGCTCGGACAGGGGACCCTCGGCCGCGCATGCGCAGACACACACACACTCACTCACTCACTCCTATCAGCCTGGCGGGGCAGCTGACCGCTGTGAGAAGCTACGGGGAGCCGGACCGGACCGTGCTCCGCGGTTTCAGACTCGTAGCCAGGCTCGGACAGGGGGACCCTCGGCCGCGCATGCGCAGACACACACACACACACTCACTCACTCACTCCTATCAGCCTGGCGGGGCAGCTGACCGCTGTGAGAAGCTACGGGAGCCGACCGGACCGTGCTCCGCGGTTTCAGACTCGTAGCCAGGCTCGGACAGGGGACCCTCGACCGCGCATGCGCAGACACACACACACACTCACTCACTCACTCCTATCAGCCTGGCGGGGCAGCTGACCGCTGTGAGAAGCTACGGGGAGCGGACCGGACCGTGCTCCGCGTTTCAGACTCGTAGCCAGGCTCGGACAGGGGACCCTCGGCCGCGCATGCGCAGACACACACACACTCACTCACTCACTCCTATCAGCCTGGCGGGGCAGCTGACCGCTGTGAGAAGCTACGGGGAGCCGGACCGGACCGTGCTCCGCGGTTTCAGACTCGTAGCCAGGCTCGGACAGGGGGACCCTCGGCCGCGCATGCGCAGACACACACACACTCACTCACTCACTCCTATCAGCCTGGCGGGGCAGCTGACCGCTGTGAGAAGCTACGGGGAGCCGGACCGGACCGTGGTCCGCGGTTTCAGACTCGTAGCCAGGCTCGGACAGGGGGACCCTCGGCCGCGCATGCGCAGACACACACACACTCACTCACTCACTCACTCTCTCAAATTAAAGAGAAGGCAACTGGACTTGTATTTGTCTGTGGAAGACGTTTCGCCTCTTATCCAAGCGGCTTCATCAGTTCTTGTGTATTGGGGGTACCCTCGGCCGCGCATGCGCAGACACACACACACTCACTCACTCACTCACTCACTCATATTAGCCTGGGGGGGCAGCTGACCGCTGTGAGAAGCTACGGGGAGCCGGACCGGACCGTGCTCCGCGGTTTCAGACTCGTAGCCAGGCTCGGACAGGGGGACCCTCGACCGCGCATGCGCAGACACACACACACTCACTCACTCACTCTCTCTCAAATTAAATAGAAGGCAACTGGACTTGTATTTGTCTGTGGAGACGTTTCGCCTCTTATCCAAGCGGCTTTATCAGTTCTTGTGTATTGGGGGGGTACCCTCGGCCGCGCATGCGCAGACACACACACTCACTCACTCACTCTCTCTCAATTAAATCGAAGGCAACTGGACTTGTATTTGTCTGTGAAGACGTTTCGCCTCTTATCCAAGCGGCTTCATCAGTTCTTGTGTATTGGTCTCTCTAGTCCGCACTAGTCTGACTCACTCCTATCAGCCTGGCGGGGCAGCTGACCGCTGTGAGAAGCTACGGGGAGCCGACCGGACCGTGCTCCGCGGTTTCAGACTCGTAGCCAGGCTCGGACAGGGGGACCCTCGGCCGCGCATGCGCAGACACACACACACTCACTCACTCACTCCTATCAGCCTGGCGGGGCAGCTGACCGCTGTGAGAAGCTACGGGGAGCCGGACCGGACCGTGCTCCGCGGTTTCACACTCGTAGCCAGGCTCGGACAGGGGGACCCTCGACCGCGCATGCGCAGACACACACACACTCACTCACTCACTCTCTCTCAAATTAAATAGAAGGCAACTGGACTTGTATTTGTCTGTGGAAGACGTTTCGCCTCTTATCCAAGCGGCTTTATCAGTTCTTGTGTATTGGGGGGGTACCCTCGGCCGCGCATGCGCAGACACACACTCACTCACTCACTCTCTCTCAAATTAAATCGAAGGCAACTGGACTTGTATTTGTCTGTGGAAGACGTTTCGCCTCTTATCCAAGCGACTTCATCAGTTCTTGTGTATTGGTCTCTGTAGTCCGCACTAGTCTGACTCACTCATATCAGCCTGGGGGGGCAGCTGACCGCTGTGAGAAGCTACGGGGAGCCGGACCGGACCGTGCTCCGCGGTTTCAGACTCGTAGCCAGGCTCGGACAGGGGGACCCTCGGCCGCGCATGCGCAGACACACACACACTCACTCACTCACTCCTATCAGCCTGGCGGGGCAGCTGACCGCTGTGAGAAGCTACGGGAGCCGGACCGGACCGTCCTCCGCGGTTTCACACTCGTAGCCAGGCTCGGACAGGGGGACCCTCGACCGCGCATGCGCAGACACACACACACTCACTCACTCACTCCTATCAGCCTGGCGGGGCAGCTGACCGCTGTGAGAAGCTACGGGGAGCCGGACCGGACCGTGCTCCGCGGTTTCAGACTCGTAGCCAGGCTCGGACAGGGGACCCTCGGCCGCGCATGCGCAGACACACACACACTCACTCACTCACTCCTATCAGCCTGGCGGGCAGCTGACCGCTGTGAGAAGCTACGGGAGCCGGACCGGACCGTGCTCCGCGGTTTCAGACTCGTAGCCAGGCTCGGACAGGGGACCCTCGGCCGCGCATGCGCAGACACACACACACACTCACTCACTCACTCCTATCAGCCTGGCGGGGCAGCTGACCGCTGTGAGAAGCTACGGGGAGCCGGACCGGACCGTGCTCCGCGGTTTCAGACTCGTAGCCAGGCTCGGACAGGGGGACCCTCGACCGCGCATGCGCAGACACACACACACATTCACTCACTCACTCCTATCAGCCTGGCGGGGCAGCTGACCGCTGTGAGAAGCTACGGGGAGCCGGACCGGACCGTGCTCCGCGGTTTCAGACTCGTAGCCAGGCTCGGACAGGGGGACCCTCGGCCGCGCATGCGCAGACACACACACACTCACTCACTCACTCCTATCAGCCTGGCGGGGCAGCTGACCGCTGTGAGAAGCTACGGGGAGCCGGACCGGACCGTGCTCCGCGGTTTCAGACTCGTAGCCAGGCTCGGACAGGGGGACCCTCGACCGCGCATGCGCAGACACACACACACTCACTCACTCACTCTCTCTCAAATTAAATAGAAGGCAACTGGACTTGTATTTGTCTGTGGAAGACGTTTCGCCTCTTATACAAGCGGCTTTATCAGTTCTTGTGTATTGGGGGGTACCCTCGCCGCGCATGCGCAGACACACACTCACTCACTCACTCTCTCTCAAATTAAATCGAAGGCAACTGGACTTGTATTTGTCTGTGGAAGACGTTTCGCCTCTTATCCAAGCGGCTTCATCAGTTCTTGTGTATTGGTCTCTGTAGTCCGCACTAGTCTGACTCACTCATATCAGCCTGGGGGGCAGCTGACCGCTGTGAGAAGCTACGGGGAGCCGGACCGGACCGTGCTCCGCGGTTTCAGACTCGTAGCCAGGCTCGGACAGGGGGACCCTCGGCCGCGCATGCGCAGACACACACACACTCACTCACTCACTCCTATCAGCCTGGCGGGGCAGCTGACCGCTGTGAGAAGCTACGGGGAGCCGGACCGGACCGTCCTCCGCGGTTTCACACTCGTAGCCAGGCTCGGACAGGGGGACCCTCGACCGCGCATGCACAGACACACACACACTCACTCACTCACTCCTATCAGCCTGGCGGGGCAGCTGACCGCTGTGAGAAGCTACGGGAGCCGGACCGGACCGTGCTCCGCGGTTTCAGACTCGTAGCCAGGCTCGGACAGGGGGACCCTCGGCCGCGCATGCGCAGACACACACACACTCTCACTCACTCACTCTCTCTCAAATTAAATAGAAGGCAACTGGACTTGTATTTGTCTGTGGAAGACGTTTCGCCTCTTATCCAAGCGGCTTTATCAGTTCTTGTGTATTGGGGGGGTACCCTCGGCCGCGCATGCCCAGACACACACACACTCACTCACTCACTCTCTCTCAAATTAAATCGAAGGCAACTGGACTTGTATTTGTCTGTGGAAGACGTTTCGCCTCTTATCCAAGCGGCTTCATCAGTTCTTGTGTATTGGTCTCTGTAGTCCGCACTAGTCTGACTCACTCATATCAGCCTGGGGGGGCAGCTGACCGCTGTGAGAAGCTACGGGGAGCCGGACCGGACCGTGCTCCGCGGTTTCAGACTCGTAGCCAGGCTCGGACAGGGGACCCTCGGCCGCGCATGCGCAGACACACACACACTCACTCACTCACTCCTATCAGCCTGGCGGGGCAGCTGACCGCTGTGAGAAGCTACGGGGAGCCGGACCGGACCGTGCTCCGCGTTTCAGACTCGTAGCCAGGCTCGGACAGGGGGACCCTCGGCCGCGCATGCGCAGACACACACACACACACACTCACTCACTCACTCCTATCAGCCTGGCGGGGCAGCTGACCGCTGTGAGAAGCTACGGGGAGCCGGACCGGACCGTGCTCCGCGGTTTCAGACTCGTAGCCAGGCTCGGACAGGGGGACCCTCGGCCGCGCATGCGCAGACACACACACACTCACTCACTCACTCCTATCAGCCTGGCGGGCAGCTGACCGCTGTGAGAAGCTACGGGGAGCCGGACCGGACCGTGCTCCGCGGTTTCAGACTCGTAGCCAGGCTCGGACAGGGGGACCCTCGGCCGCGCATGCGCAGACACACACACACTCACTCACTCACTCTCTCTCAAATTAAATAGAAGGCAACTGGACTTGTATTTGTCTGTGGAAGACGTTTCGCCTCTTATCCAAGCGGCTTTATCAGTTCTTGTGTATTGGGGGGGTACCCTCGGCCGCGCATGCCCAGACACACACACACTCACTCACTCACTCTCTCTCAAATTAAATCGAAGGCAACTGGACTTGTATTTGTCTGTGGAAGACGTTTCGCCTCTTATCCAAGCGGCTTCATCAGTTCTTGTGTATTGGTCTCTGTAGTCCGCACTAGTCTGACTCACTCATATCAGCCTGGGGGGCAGCTGACCGCTGTGAGAAGCTACGGGGAGCCGGACCGGACCGTGCTCCGCGGTTTCAGACTCGTAGCCAGGCTCGGACAGGGGGACCCTCGGCCGCGCATGCGCAGACACACACACACTCACTCACTCACTCCTATCAGCCTGGCGGGGCAGCTGACCGCTGTGAGAAGCTACGGGAGCCGGACCGGACCGTGCTCCGCGGTTTCAGACTCGTAGCCAGGCTCGGACAGGGGGACCCTCGCCGCGCATGCGCAGACACACACACACACACACACTCACTCACTCACTCCTATCAGCCTGGCGGGGCAGCTGACCGCTGTGAGAAGCTACGGGAGCCGGACCGGACCGTGCTCCGCGGTTTCAGACTCGTAGCCAGGCTCGGACAGGGGACCCTCGCCGCGCATGCGCAGACACACACACACTCACTCACTCACTCCTATCAGCCTGGCGGGGCAGCTGACCGCTGTGAGAAGCTACGGGGAGCCGGACCGGACCGTGCTCCGCGGTTTCAGACTCGTAGCCAGGCTCGGACAGGGGGACCCTCGGCCGCGCATGCGCAGACACACACACACTCACTCACTCACTCTCTCTCAAATTAAATAGAAGGCAACTGGACTTGTATTTGTCTGTGGAAGACGTTTCGCCTCTTATCCAAGCGGCTTTATCAGTTCTTGTGTATTGGGGGGGGGTACCCTCGGCCGCGCATGCACAGACACACACACACTCACTCACTCACTCTCTCTCAAATTAAATCGAAGGCAACTGGACTTGTATTTGTCTGTGGAAGACGTTTCTCCTCTTATCCAAGCGGCTTCATCAGTTCTTGTGTATTGGTCTCTCTAGTCCGCACTAGTCTGACTCACTCATATCAGCCTGGGGGGGCAGCTGACCGCTGTGAGAAGCTACGGGGAGCCGGACCGGACCGTGCTCCGCGGTTTCAGACTCGTAGCCAGGCTCGGACAGGGGGACCCTCGGCCGCGCATGCGCAGACACACACACACACTCACTCACTCACTCCTATCAGCCTGGCGGGGCAGCTGACCGCTGTGAGAAGCTACGGGGAGCCGGACCGGACCGGACCGTGCTCCGCGGTTTCACACTCGTAGCCAGGCTCGGACAGGGGGACCCTCGGCCGCGCATGCGCAGACACACACACACTCACTCACTCACTCCTATCAGCCTGGCGGGGCAGCTGACCGCTGTGAGAAGCTACGGGAGCCGGACCGGACCGTGCTCCGCGGTTTCACACTCGTAGCCAGGCTCGGACAGGGGGACCCTCGGCCGCGCATGCGCAGACACACACACACTCACTCACTCACTCCTATCAGCCTGGCGGGGCAGCTGACCGCTGTGAGAAGCTACGGGGAGCCGGACCGGACCGTGCTCCGCGGTTTCACACTCGTAGCCAGGCTCGGACAGGGGGACCCTCGCCGCGCATGCGCAGACACACACACACTCACTCACTCACTCTCTCTCAAATTAAATAGAAGGCAACTGGACTTGTATTTGTCTGTGGAAGACGTTTCGCCTCTTATCCAAGCGGCTTTATCAGTTCTTGTGTATTGGGGGGGGGTACCCTCGGCCGCGCATGCACAGACACACACACACTCACTCACTCACTCTCTCTCAAATTAAATCGAAGGCAACTGGACTTGTATTTGTCTGTGGAAGACGTTTCTCCTCTTATCCAAGCGGCTTCATCAGTTCTTGTGTATTGGTCTCTCTAGTCCGCACTAGTCTGACTCACTCATATCAGCCTGGGGGGGCAGCTGACCGCTGTGAGAAGCTACGGGAGCCGGACCGGACCGTGCTCCGCGGTTTCAGACTCGTAGCCAGGCTCGGACAGGGGGACCCTCGGCCGCGCATGCGCAGACACACACACACTCACTCACTCACTCCTATCAGCCTGGCGGGGCAGCTGACCGCTGTGAGAAGCTACGGGGAGCCGGACCGGACCGGACCGTGCTCCGCGGTTTCACACTCGTAGCCAGGCTCGGACAGGGGGACCCTCGGCCGCGCATGCGCAGACACACACACACTCACTCACTCACTCCTATCAGCCTGGCGGGGCAGCTGACCGCTGTGAGAAGCTACGGGGAGCCGGACCGGACCGTGCTCCGCGGTTTCACACTCGTAGCCAGGCTCGGACAGGGGGACCCTCGGCCGCGCATGCGCAGACACACACACTCACTCACTCACTCACTCCTATCAGCCTGGCGGGGCAGCTGACCGCTGTGAGAAGCTACGGGAGCCGGACCGGACCGTGCTCCGCGGTTTCACACTCGTAGCCAGGCTCGGACAGGGGGACCCTCGGCCGCGCATGCGCAGACACACACACACTCACTCACTCACTCTCTCTCAAATTAAATAGAAGGCAACTGGACTTGTATTTGTCTGTGGAAGACGTTTCGCCTCTTATCCAAGCGGCTTTATCAGTTCTTGTGTATTGGGGGGGTACCCTCGGCCGCGCATGCCCAGACACACACACACTCACTCACTCACTCTCTCTCAAATTAAATCGAAGGCAACTGGACTTGTATTTGTCTGTGGAAGACGTTTCGCCTCTTATCCAAGCGGCTTCATCAGTTCTTGTGTATTGGTCTCTGTAGTCCGCACTAGTCTGACTCACTCATATCAGCCTGGGGGGGCAGCTGACCGCTGTGAGAAGCTACGGGGAGCCGGACCGGACCGTGCTCCGCGGTTTCAGACTCGTAGCCAGGCTCGGACAGGGGGACCCTCGGCCGCGCATGCGCAGACACACACACACTCACTCACTCACTCCTATCAGCCTGGCGGGGCAGCTGACCGCTGTGAGAAGCTACGGGGAGCCGGACCGGACCGTGCTCCGCGGTTTCAGACTCGTAGCCAGGCTCGGACAGGGGGACCCTCGGCCGCGCATGCGCAGACACACACACACACACACTCACTCACTCACTCCTATCAGCCTGGCGGGGCAGCTGACCGCTGTGAGAAGCTACGGGGAGCCGGACCGGACCGTGCTCCGCGGTTTCACACTCGTAGCCAGGCTCGGACAGGGGGACCCTCGGCCGCGCATGCGCAGACACACACACACACTCACTCACTCACTCCTATCAGCCTGGCGGGGCAGCTGACCGCTGTGAGAAGCTACGGGGAGCCGGACCGGACCGTGCTCCGCGGTTTCAGACTCGTAGCCAGGCTCGGACAGGGGGACCCTCGGCCGCGCATGCGCAGACACACACACACTCACTCACTCACTCCTATCAGCCTGGCGGGCAGCTGACCGCTGTGAGAAGCTACGGGGAGCCGGACCGGACCGTGCTCCGCGGTTTCAGACTCGTAGCCAGGCTCGGACAGGGGGACCCTCGGCCGCGCATGCGCAGACACACACACACTCACTCACTCACTCCTATCAGCCTGGCGGGGCAGCTGACCGCTGTGAGAAGCTACGGGGAGCCGGACCGGACCGTGGTCCGCGGTTTCAGACTCGTAGCCAGGCTCGGACAGGGGACCCTCGGCCGCGCATGCGCAGACACACACACACTCACTCACTCACTCTCTCTCAAATTAAAGAGAAGGCAACTGGACTTGTATTTGTCTGTGGAAGACGTTTCGCCTCTTATCCAAGCGGCTTCATCAGTTCTTGTGTATTGGGGGGTACCCTCGGCCGCGCATGCGCAGACACACACACACTCACTCACTCACTCACTCACTCATATTAGCCTGGGGGGGCAGCTGACCGCTGTGAGAAGCTACGGGGAGCCGGACCGGACCGTGCTCCGCGGTTTCAGACTCGTAGCCAGGCTCGGACAGGGGGACCCTCGACCGCGCATGCGCAGACACACACACACTCACTCACTCACTCTCTCTCAAATTAAATAGAAGGCAACTGGACTTGTATTTGTCTGTGGAAGACGTTTCGCCTCTTATCCAAGCGGCTTTATCAGTTCTTGTGTATTGGGGGGGTACCCTCGGCCGCGCATGCGCAGACACACACACTCACTCACTCACTCTCTCTCAAATTAAATCGAAGGCAACTGGACTTGTATTTGTCTGTGGAAGACGTTTCGCCTCTTATCCAAGCGGCTTCATCAGTTCTTGTGTATTGGTCTCTCTAGTCCGCACTAGTCTGACTCACTCCTATCAGCCTGGCGGGGCAGCTGACCGCTGTGAGAAGCTACGGGGAGCCGGACCGGACCGTGCTCCGCGGTTTCAGACTCGTAGCCAGGCTCGGACAGGGGGACCCTCGGCCGCGCATGCGCAGACACACACACACTCACTCACTCACTCCTATCAGCCTGGCGGGGCAGCTGACCGCTGTGAGAAGCTACGGGGAGCCGGACCGGACCGTGCTCCGCGGTTTCACACTCGTAGCCAGGCTCGGACAGGGGGACCCTCGACCGCGCATGCGCAGACACACACACACTCACTCACTCACTCTCTCTCAAATTAAATAGAAGGCAACTGGACTTGTATTTGTCTGTGGAAGACGTTTCGCCTCTTATCCAAGCGGCTTTATCAGTTCTTGTGTATTGGGGGGGTACCCTCGGCCGCGCATGCGCAGACACACACTCACTCACTCACTCTCTCTCAAATTAAATCGAAGGCAACTGGACTTGTATTTGTCTGTGGAAGACGTTTCGCCTCTTATCCAAGCGACTTCATCAGTTCTTGTGTATTGGTCTCTGTAGTCCGCACTAGTCTGACTCACTCATATCAGCCTGGGGGGCAGCTGACCGCTGTGAGAAGCTACGGGGAGCCGGACCGGACCGTGCTCCGCGGTTTCAGACTCGTAGCCAGGCTCGGACAGGGGGACCCTCGGCCGCGCATGCGCAGACACACACACACTCACTCACTCACTCCTATCAGCCTGGCGGGGCAGCTGACCGCTGTGAGAAGCTACGGGGAGCCGGACCGGACCGTCCTCCGCGGTTTCACACTCGTAGCCAGGCTCGGACAGGGGGACCCTCGACCGCGCATGCGCAGACACACACACACTCACTCACTCACTCCTATCAGCCTGGCGGGGCAGCTGACCGCTGTGAGAAGCTACGGGGAGCCGGACCGGACCGTGCTCCGCGGTTTCAGACTCGTAGCCAGGCTCGGACAGGGGACCCTCGGCCGCGCATGCGCAGACACACACACACTCACTCACTCACTCCTATCAGCCTGGCGGGGCAGCTGACCGCTGTGAGAAGCTACGGGGAGCCGGACCGGACCGTGCTCCGCGGTTTCAGACTCGTAGCCAGGCTCGGACAGGGGACCCTCGGCCGCGCATGCGCAGACACACACACACACACTCACTCACTCACTCCTATCAGCCTGGCGGGGCAGCTGACCGCTGTGAGAAGCTACGGGAGCCGGACCGGACCGTGCTCCGCGGTTTCAGACTCGTAGCCAGGCTCGGACAGGGGGACCCTCGACCGCGCATGCGCAGACACACACACACATTCACTCACTCACTCCTATCAGCCTGGCGGGGCAGCTGACCGCTGTGAGAAGCTACGGGGAGCCGGACCGGACCGTGCTCCGCGGTTTCAGACTCGTAGCCAGGCTCGGACAGGGGGACCCTCGGCCGCGCATGCGCAGACACACACACACTCACTCACTCACTCACTCCTATCAGCCTGGTGGGGCAGCTGACCGCTGTGAGAAGCTACGGGGAGCCGGACCGGACCGTGCTCCGCGGTTTCAGACTCGTAGCCAGGCTCGGACAGGGGGACCCTCGGCCGCGCATGCGCAGACACACACACACTCACTCACTCACTCCTATCAGCCTGGCGGGGCAGCTGACCGCTGTGAGAAGCTACGGGGAGCCGGACCGGACCGTGCTCCGCGGTTTCAGACTCGTAGCCAGGCTCGGACAGGGGACCCTCGACCGCGCATGCGCAGACACACACACACTCACTCACTCACTCTCTCTCAAATTAAATAGAAGGCAACTGGACTTGTATTTGTCTGTGGAAGACGTTTCGCCTCTTATACAAGCGGCTTTATCAGTTCTTGTGTATTGGGGGGGTACCCTCGGCCGCGCATGCGCAGACACACACTCACTCACTCACTCTCTCTCAAATTAAATCGAAGGCAACTGGACTTGTATTTGTCTGTGGAAGACGTTTCGCCTCTTATCCAAGCGGCTTCATCAGTTCTTGTGTATTGGTCTCTGTAGTCCGCACTAGTCTGACTCACTCATATCAGCCTGGGGGGGCAGCTGACCGCTGTGAGAAGCTACGGGGAGCCGGACCGGACCGTGCTCCGCGGTTTCAGACTCGTAGCCAGGCTCGGACAGGGGGACCCTCGGCCGCGCATGCGCAGACACACACACACTCACTCACTCACTCCTATCAGCCTGGCGGGGCAGCTGACCGCTGTGAGAAGCTACGGGGAGCCGGACCGGACCGTCCTCCGCGGTTTCACACTCGTAGCCAGGCTCGGACAGGGGGACCCTCGACCGCGCATGCACAGACACACACACACTCACTCACTCACTCCTATCAGCCTGGCGGGGCAGCTGACCGCTGTGAGAAGCTACGGGAGCCGGACCGGACCGTGCTCCGCGGTTTCAGACTCGTAGCCAGGCTCGGACAGGGGGACCCTCGGCCGCGCATGCGCAGACACACACACACTCACTCACTCACTCTCTCTCAAATTAAATAGAAGGCAACTGGACTTGTATTTGTCTGTGGAAGACGTTTCGCCTCTTATCCAAGCGGCTTTATCAGTTCTTGTGTATTGGGGGGGTACCCTCGGCCGCGCATGCCCAGACACACACACACTCACTCACTCACTCTCTCTCAAATTAAATCGAAGGCAACTGGACTTGTATTTGTCTGTGGAAGACGTTTCGCCTCTTATCCAAGCGGCTTCATCAGTTCTTGTGTATTGGTCTCTGTAGTCCGCACTAGTCTGACTCACTCATATCAGCCTGGGGGGGCAGCTGACCGCTGTGAGAAGCTACGGGGAGCCGGACCGGACCGTGCTCCGCGGTTTCAGACTCGTAGCCAGGCTCGGACAGGGGACCCTCGGCCGCGCATGCGCAGACACACACACACTCACTCACTCACTCCTATCAGCCTGGCGGGGCAGCTGACCGCTGTGAGAAGCTACGGGGAGCCGGACCGGACCGTGCTCCGCGGTTTCAGACTCGTAGCCAGGCTCGGACAGGGGGACCCTCGGCCGCGCATGCGCAGACACACACACACACACACACTCACTCACTCACTCCTATCAGCCTGGCGGGGCAGCTGACCGCTGTGAGAAGCTACGGGGAGCCGGACCGGACCGTGCTCCGCGGTTTCAGACTCGTAGCCAGGCTCGGACAGGGGGACCCTCGGCCGCGCATGCGCAGACACACACACACTCACTCACTCACTCCTATCAGCCTGGCGGGGCAGCTGACCGCTGTGAGAAGCTACGGGGAGCCGGACCGGACCGTGCTCCGCGGTTTCAGACTCGTAGCCAGGCTCGGACAGGGGGACCCTCGGCCGCGCATGCGCAGACACACACACACTCACTCACTCACTCTCTCTCAAATTAAATAGAAGGCAACTGGACTTGTATTTGTCTGTGGAAGACGTTTCGCCTCTTATCCAAGCGGCTTTATCAGTTCTTGTGTATTGGGGGGGTACCCTCGGCCGCGCATGCCCAGACACACACACACTCACTCACTCACTCTCTCTCAAATTAAATCGAAGGCAACTGGACTTGTATTTGTCTGTGGAAGACGTTTCGCCTCTTATCCAAGCGGCTTCATCAGTTCTTGTGTATTGGTCTCTGTAGTCCGCACTAGTCTGACTCACTCATATCAGCCTGGGGGGGCAGCTGACCGCTGTGAGAAGCTACGGGGAGCCGGACCGGACCGTGCTCCGCGGTTTCAGACTCGTAGCCAGGCTCGGACAGGGGGACCCTCGGCCGCGCATGCGCAGACACACACACACTCACTCACTCACTCCTATCAGCCTGGCGGGGCAGCTGACCGCTGTGAGAAGCTACGGGGAGCCGGACCGGACCGTGCTCCGCGGTTTCAGACTCGTAGCCAGGCTCGGACAGGGGGACCCTCGGCCGCGCATGCGCAGACACACACACACACACACACTCACTCACTCACTCCTATCAGCCTGGCGGGGCAGCTGACCGCTGTGAGAAGCTACGGGGAGCCGGACCGGACCGTGCTCCGCGGTTTCAGACTCGTAGCCAGGCTCGGACAGGGGACCCTCGGCCGCGCATGCGCAGACACACACACACTCACTCACTCACTCCTATCAGCCTGGCGGGGCAGCTGACCGCTGTGAGAAGCTACGGGGAGCCGGACCGGACCGTGCTCCGCGGTTTCAGACTCGTAGCCAGGCTCGGACAGGGGACCCTCGGCCGCGCATGCGCAGACACACACACACTCACTCACTCACTCTCTCTCAAATTAAATAGAAGGCAACTGGACTTGTATTTGTCTGTGGAAGACGTTTCGCCTCTTATCCAAGCGGCTTTATCAGTTCTTGTGTATTGGGGGGGGGTACCCTCGGCCGCGCATGCACAGACACACACACACTCACTCACTCACTCTCTCTCAAATTAAATCGAAGGCAACTGGACTTGTATTTGTCTGTGGAAGACGTTTCTCCTCTTATCCAAGCGGCTTCATCAGTTCTTGTGTATTGGTCTCTCTAGTCCGCACTAGTCTGACTCACTCATATCAGCCTGGGGGGCAGCTGACCGCTGTGAGAAGCTACGGGGAGCCGGACCGGACCGTGCTCCGCGGTTTCAGACTCGTAGCCAGGCTCGGACAGGGGGACCCTCGGCCGCGCATGCGCAGACACACACACACTCACTCACTCACTCCTATCAGCCTGGCGGGGCAGCTGACCGCTGTGAGAAGCTACGGGGAGCCGGACCGGACCGGACCGTGCTCCGCGGTTTCACACTCGTAGCCAGGCTCGGACAGGGGACCCTCGGCCGCGCATGCGCAGACACACACACACTCACTCACTCACTCCTATCAGCCTGGCGGGGCAGCTGACCGCTGTGAGAAGCTACGGGGAGCCGGACCGGACCGTGCTCCGCGGTTTCACACTCGTAGCCAGGCTCGGACAGGGGGACCCTCGGCCGCGCATGCGCAGACACACACACACTCACTCACTCACTCCTATCAGCCTGGCGGGGCAGCTGACCGCTGTGAGAAGCTACGGGGAGCCGGACCGGACCGTGCTCCGCGGTTTCACACTCGTAGCCAGGCTCGGACAGGGGGACCCTCGGCCGCGCATGCGCAGACACACACACACTCACTCACTCACTCTCTCTCAAATTAAATAGAAGGCAACTGGACTTGTATTTGTCTGTGGAAGACGTTTCGCCTCTTATCCAAGCGGCTTTATCAGTTCTTGTGTATTGGGGGGGGGTACCCTCGGCCGCGCATGCACAGACACACACACACTCACTCACTCACTCTCTCTCAAATTAAATCGAAGGCAACTGGACTTGTATTTGTCTGTGGAAGACGTTTCTCCTCTTATCCAAGCGGCTTCATCAGTTCTTGTGTATTGGTCTCTCTAGTCCGCACTAGTCTGACTCACTCATATCAGCCTGGGGGGCAGCTGACCGCTGTGAGAAGCTACGGGGAGCCGGACCGGACCGTGCTCCGCGGTTTCAGACTCGTAGCCAGGCTCGGACAGGGGGACCCTCGGCCGCGCATGCGCAGACACACACACACTCACTCACTCACTCCTATCAGCCTGGCGGGGCAGCTGACCGCTGTGAGAAGCTACGGGGAGCCGGACCGGACCGGACCGTGCTCCGCGGTTTCACACTCGTAGCCAGGCTCGGACAGGGGGACCCTCGGCCGCGCATGCGCAGACACACACACACTCACTCACTCACTCCTATCAGCCTGGCGGGGCAGCTGACCGCTGTGAGAAGCTACGGGGAGCCGGACCGGACCGTGCTCCGCGGTTTCACACTCGTAGCCAGGCTCGGACAGGGGGACCCTCGGCCGCGCATGCGCAGACACACACACACTCACTCACTCACTCCTATCAGCCTGGCGGGGCAGCTGACCGCTGTGAGAAGCTACGGGGAGCCGGACCGGACCGTGCTCCGCGGTTTCACACTCGTAGCCAGGCTCGGACAGGGGGACCCTCGGCCGCGCATGCGCAGACACACACACACTCACTCACTCACTCCTATCAGCCTGGCGGGGCAGCTGACCGCTGTGAGAAGCTACGGGGAGCCGGACCGGACCGTGCTCCGCGGTTTCAGACTCGTAGCCAGGCTCGGACAGGGGGACCCTCGGCCGCGCATGCGCAGACACACACACACTCACTCACTCACTCTCTCTCAAATTAAATAGAAGGCAACTGGACTTGTATTTGTCTGTGGAAGACGTTTCGCCTCTTATCCAAGCGGCTTTATCAGTTCTTGTGTATTGGGGGGTACCCTCGGCCGCGCATGCCCAGACACACACACACTCACTCACTCACTCTCTCTCAAATTAAATCGAAGGCAACTGGACTTGTATTTGTCTGTGGAAGACGTTTCGCCTCTTATCCAAGCGGCTTCATCAGTTCTTGTGTATTGGTCTCTGTAGTCCGCACTAGTCTGACTCACTCATATCAGCCTGGGGGGGCAGCTGACCGCTGTGAGAAGCTACGGGGAGCCGGACCGGACCGTGCTCCGCGGTTTCAGACTCGTAGCCAGGCTCGGACAGGGGGACCCTCGGCCGCGCATGCGCAGACACACACACACTCACTCACTCACTCCTATCAGCCTGGCGGGGCAGCTGACCGCTGTGAGAAGCTACGGGGAGCCGGACCGGACCGTGCTCCGCGGTTTCAGACTCGTAGCCAGGCTCGGACAGGGGGACCCTCGGCCGCGCATGCGCAGACACACACACACACACACTCACTCACTCACTCCTATCAGCCTGGCGGGGCAGCTGACCGCTGTGAGAAGCTACGGGAGCCGGACCGGACCGTGCTCCGCGGTTTCACACTCGTAGCCAGGCTCGGACAGGGGGACCCTCGGCCGCGCATGCGCAGACACACACACACTCACTCACTCACTCATATTAGCTTGGGGGGGCAGATGACCGCTGTGAGAAGCTACGGGGAGCCGTGGTCCGCGGTTTCAGACTACGGCCAGGCTAACCCAGCCCTTGGACAGGCAGACACACACACGCCCACTCATATCTGGCCGGGAGGCAGCTGGACGCTGTGAGAAGCTACGGGGAGCCGTGGTCCGCGGTTTCAGATTACGGCCAGGCTAACCCAGCCCGCGGATAGGCAGACACAGCTGGCCGCTGTGAGAAGCTACGGGGAGCCGGACCGGACCGTGGTCCGCGGTTTCAGACTCGTAGCCAGGCTCACTCACTCATATTAGCCTGGAGGGGCAGCTGACCGCTGTGAGAAGCTACGGGGAGCCGGACCGGACCGTGGTCCGCGGTTTCAGACTCGTAGCCAGGCTCGGACAGGGGGACCCTCGGCCGCGCATGCGCAGACACACACACACTCACTCACTCACTCACTCATATTAGCCTGGAGGGGCAGCTGACCGCTGTGAGAAGCTACGGGGAGCCGGACCGGACCGTGGTCCGCGGTTTCAGACTCGTAGCCAGGCTCGGACAGGGGGACCCTCGGCCGCGCATGCGCAGACACACACACACTCACTCACTCACTCATATTAGCCTGGGGGGCAGCTGACCGCTGTGAGAAGCTACGGGGAGCCGGACCGGACCGTGGTCCGCGGTTTCAGACTCGTAGCCAGGCTCACTCACTCATATTAGCCTGGAGGGGCAGCTGACCGCTGTGAGAAGCTACGGGGAGCCGGACCGGACCGTGGTCCGCGGTTTCAGACTCGTAGCCAGGCTCGGACAGGGGGACCCTCGGCCGCGCATGCGCAGACACACACACACTCACTCACTCACTCATATTAGCCTGGGGGGCGGCTGACCGCTGTGAGAAGCTACGGGGAGCCGGACCGGACCGTGGTCCGCGGTTTCAGACTCGTAGCCAGGCTCACTCACTCATATTAGCCTGGAGGGGCAGCTGACCGCTGTGAGAAGCTACGGGGAGCCGGACCGGACCGTGGTCCGCGGTTTCAGACTCGTAGCCAGGCTCGGACAGGGGGACCCTCGGCCGCGCATGCGCAGACACACACACACTCACTCACTCACTCATATTAGCCTGGGGGCGGCTGACCGCTGTGAGAAGCTACGGGAGCCGGACCGGACCGTGGTCCGCGGTTTCAGACTCGTAGCCAGGCTCACTCACTCATATTAGCCTGGAGGGGCAGCTGACCGCTGTGAGAAGCTACGGGGAGCCGGACCGGACCGTGGTCCGCGGTTTCAGACTCGTAGCCAGGCTCGGACAGGGGGACCCTCGGCCGCGCATGCGCAGACACACACACACTCACTCACTCACTCATATTAGCCTGGGGAGGCGGTTGTCCGCTGTGAGAAGCTACGGGGAGCCGGACCGGACCGTGGTCCGCGGTTTCAGACTCGTAGCCAGGCCCACTCACTCATATTAGCCTGGAGGGGCAGCTGACCGTTGTGAGAAGCTACGGGGAGCCGGACCGGACCGTGGTCCGCGGTTTCAGACTCGTAGCCAGGCTCACTCACTCATATTAGCCTGGAGGGGCAGCTGACCGCTGTGAGAAGCTACGGGGAGCCGGACCGGATCGTGGTCCGCGGTTTCAGACTCGTACCCAGGCTCACTCACTCATATTAGCCTGGAGGGGCAGCTGACCGCTGTGAGAAGCTACGGGGAGCCGTGGTCCGCGGTTTCAGACTACGGCCAGGCTAACCCAGCCCGCGGACAGGCAGACACACACACGCCCACTCATATCTGGCCGGGAGGCAGCTGGCCGCTGTGAGAAGCTACAGGGAGCCGGACCGGACCGTGGTCCGCGGTTTCAGACTCGTAGCCAGGCTCACTCACTCATATTAGCCTGGAGGGGCAGCTGACCGCTGTGAGAAGCTACGGGGAGCCGGACCGGACCGTGGTCCGCGGTTTCAGACTCGTAGCCAGGCTCGGACAGGGGGACCCTCGGCCGCGCATGCGCAGACACACACACACTCACTCACTCACTCATATTAGCCTGGGGGGCGGCTGACCGCTGTGAGAAGCTACGGGGAGCCGGACCGGACCGTGGTCCGCGGTTTCAGACTCGTAGCCAGGCTCGGACAGGGGACCCTCGGCCGCGCATGCGCAGACACACACACACTCACTCACTCTTTCATATTAGCCTGGGGGGGCAGCTGACCGCTGTGAGAAGCTACGGGGAGCCGGACCGGACCGTGGTCCGCGGTTTCAGACTCGTAGCCAGGCTCACTCACTCATATTGGCCTGGAGGGGCAGCTGACCGCTGTGAGAAGCTACGGGGAGCCGGACCGGACCGTGGTCCGCGGTTTCAGACTCGTAGCCAGGCTCGGACAGGGGACCCTCGGCCGCGCATGCGCAGACACACACACACTCACTCACTCACTCATATTAGCTTGGGGGGGCAGATGACCGCTGTGAGAAGCTACGGGGAGCCGTGGTCCGCGGTTTCAGACTACGGCCAGGCTAACCCAGCCCGCGGACAGGCAGACACACACACGCCCACTCATATCTGGCCGGGAGGCAGCTGGACGCTGTGAGAAGCTACGGGGAGCCGTGGTCCGCGGTTTCAGATTACGGCCAGGCTAACCCAGCCCGCGGATAGGAAGACACAGCTGGCCGCTGTGAGAAGCTACGGGGAGCCGGACCGGACCGTGGTCCGCGGTTTCAGACTCGTAGCCAGGCTCACTCACTCATATTAGCCTGGAGGGGCAGCTGACCGCTGTGAGAAGCTACGGGGAGCCGGACCGGACCGTGGTCCGCGGTTTCAGACTCGTAGCCAGGCTCGGACAGGGGGACCCTCGGCCGCGCATGCGCAGATATACACACACTCACTCACTCACTCATATTAGCTTGGGGGGGCAGCTGACCGCTGTGAGAAGCTACGGGGAGCCGTGGTCCGCGGTTTCAGACTACGGCCAGGCTAACCCAGCCCGCGGACAGGCAGACACACACACGCCCACTCATATCTGGCCGGGAGGCAGCTGGCCCCTGTGAGAAGCTACGGGGAGCCGTGGTCCGCGGTTTCAGACTACGGCCAGGCTAACCCAGCCCGCGGACAGGCAGACACACACACGCCCACTCATATCTGGCCGGGAGGCAGCTGGACGCTGTGAGAAGCTACGGGGAGCCGTGGTCCGCGGTTTCAGATTACGGCCAGGCTAACCCAGCCCGCGGACAGGCAGACACACACACGCCCACTCATATCTGGCCGGAGGCAGCTGGCCGCTGTGAGAAGCTACGGGGAGCCGGACCGGACCGTGGTCCGCGGTTTCAGACTCGTAGCCAGGCTCACTCACTCATATTGGCCTGGAGGGGCAGCTGACCGCTGTGAGAAGCTACGGGGAGCCGGACCGGACCGTGGTCCGCGGTTTCAGACTCGTAGCCAGGCTCGGACAGGGGGACCCTCGGCCGCGCATGCGCAGACACACACACACACACTCACTCACTCACTCATATTAGCCTGGGGGGCAGCTGACCGCTGTGAGAAGCTACGGGGAGCCGGACCGGACCGTGGTCCGCGGTTTCAGACTCGTAGCCAGGCTCGGACAGGGGGACCCTCGGCCGCGCATGCGCAGACACACACACACACACTCACTCACTCACTCATATTAGCTTGGGGGGCAGATGACCGCTGTGAGAAGCTACGGGGAGCCGTGGTCCGCGGTTTCAGACTACGGCCAGGCTAACCCAGCCCGCGGACAGGCAGACACACACACGCCCACTCATATCTGGCCGGGAGGCAGCTGGACGCTGTGAGAAGCTACGGGGAGCCGTGGTCCGCGGTTTCAGATTACGGCCAGGCTAACCCAGCCCGCGGATAGGCAGACACAGCTGGCCGCTGTGAGAAGCTACGGGGAGCCGGACCGGACCGTGGTCCGCGGTTTCAGACTCGTAGCCAGGCTCACTCACTCATATTAGCCTGGAGGGGCAGCTGACCGCTGTGAGAAGCTACGGGGAGCCGGACCGGACCGTGGTCCGCGGTTTCAGACTCGTAGCCAGGCTCGGACAGGGGACCCTCGGCCGCGCATGCGCAGATATACACACACTCACTCACTCACTCATATTAGCTTGGGGGGGCAGCTGACCGCTGTGAGAAGCTACGGGGAGCCGTGGTCCGCGGTTTCAGACTACGGCCAGGCTAACCCAGCCCGCGGACAGGCAGACACACACACGCCCACTCATATCTGGCCGGGAGGCAGCTGGCCCCTGTGAGAAGCTACGGGGAGCCGTGGTCCGCGGTTTCAGACTACGGCCAGGCTAACCCAGCCCGCGGACAGGCAGACACACACACGCCCACTCATATCTGGCCGGGAGGCAGCTGGACGCTGTGAGAAGCTACGGGGAGCCGTGGTCCGCGGTTTCAGATTACGGCCAGGCTAACCCAGCCCGCGGACAGGCAGACACACACACGCCCACTCATATCTGGCCGGGAGGCAGCTGGCCGCTGTGAGAAGCTACGGGGAGCCGGACCGGACCGTGGTCCGCGGTTTCAGACTCGTAGCCAGGCTCACTCACTCATATTGGCCTGGAGGGGCAGCTGACCGCTGTGAGAAGCTACGGGGAGCCGGACCGGACCGTGGTCCGCGGTTTCAGACTCGTAGCCAGGCTCGGACAGGGGACCCTCGGCCGCGCATGCGCAGACACACACACACACACTCACTCACTCACTCATATTAGCCTGGGGGGGCAGCTGACCGCTGTGAGAAGCTACGGGGAGCCGGACCGGACCGTGGTCCGCGGTTTCAGACTCGTAGCCAGGCTCGGACAGGGGGACCCTCGGCCGCGCATGCGCAGACACACACACACACACTCACTCACTCACTCATATTAGCTTGGGGGGCAGATGACCGCTGTGAGAAGCTACGGGGAGCCGTGGTCCGCGGTTTCAGACTACGGCCAGGCTAACCCAGCCCGCGGACAGGCAGACACACACACGCCCACTCATATCTGGCCGGGAGGCAGCTGGACGCTGTGAGAAGCTACGGGGAGCCGTGGTCCGCGGTTTCAGATTACGGCCAGGCTAACCCAGCCCGCGGATAGGCAGACACAGCTGGCCGCTGTGAGAAGCTACGGGAGCCGGACCGGACCGTGGTCCGCGGTTTCAGACTCGTAGCCAGGCTCACTCACTCATATTAGCCTGGAGGGGCAGCTGACCGCTGTGAGAAGCTACGGGGAGCCGGACCGGACCGTGGTCCGCGGTTTCAGACTCGTAGCCAGGCTCGGACAGGGGGACCCTCGGCCGCGCATGCGCAGATATACACACACTCACTCACTCACTCATATTAGCTTGGGGGGGCAGCTGACCGCTGTGAGAAGCTACGGGGAGCCGTGGTCCGCGGTTTCAGACTACGGCCAGGCTAACCCAGCCCGCGGACAGGCAGACACACACACGCCCACTCATATCTGGCCGGGAGGCAGCTGGCCCCTGTGAGAAGCTACGGGGAGCCGTGGTCCGCGGTTTCAGACTACGGCCAGGCTAACCCAGCCCGCGGACAGGCAGACACACACACGCCCACTCATATCTGGCCGGGAGGCAGCTGGACGCTGTGAGAAGCTACGGGGAGCCGTGGTCCGCGGTTTCAGATTACGGCCAGGCTAACCCAGCCCGCGGACAGGCAGACACACACACGCCCACTCATATCTGGCCGGGAGGCAGCTGGCCGCTGTGAGAAGCTACGGGGAGCCGGACCGGACCGTGGTCCGCGGTTTCAGACTCGTAGCCAGGCTCACTCACTCATATTGGCCTGGAGGGGCAGCTGACCGCTGTGAGAAGCTACGGGGAGCCGGACCGGACCGTGGTCCGCGGTTTCAGACTCGTAGCCAGGCTCGGACAGGGGGACCCTCGGCCGCGCATGCGCAGACACACACACACACACTCACTCACTCACTCATATTAGCCTGGGGGGGCAGCTGACCGCTGTGAGAAGCTACGGGGAGCCGGACCGGACCGTGGTCCGCGGTTTCAGACTCGTAGCCAGGCTCACTCACTCATATTGGCCTGGAGGGGCAGCTGACCGCTGTGAGAAGCTACGGGGAGCCGGACCGGACCGTGGTCCGCGGTTTCAGACTCGTAGCCAGGCTCGGACAGGGGGACCCTCGGCCGCGCATGCGCAGACACACACACACTCACTCACTCACTCATATTAGCCTGGGGGGGCGGCTGACCGCTGTGAGAAGCTACGGGGAGCCGGACCGGACCGTGGTCCGCGGTTTCAGACTCGTAGCCAGGCTCACTCACTCATATTGGCCTGGAGGGGCAGCTGACCGCTGTGATAAGCTACGGGGAGCCGGACCGGACCGTGGTCCGCGGTTTCAGACTCGTAGCCAGGCTCGGACAGGGGGACCCTCGGCCGCGCATGCGCAGACACACACACACTCACTCACTCACTCATATCAGCCTGGGGGGGCGGCTGACCGCTGTGAGAAGCTACGGGGAGCCGGACCGGACCGTGGTCCGCGGTTTCAGACTCGTAGCCAGGCTCACTCACTCATATTGGCCTGGAGGGGCAGCTGACCGCTGTGAGAAGCTACGGGGAGCCGGACCGGACCGCGGTCCGCGGTTTCAGACTCGTAGCCAGGCTCACTCACTCATATTGGCCTGGAGGGGCAGCTGACCGCTGTGAGAAGCTACGGGGAGCCGGACCGGACCGTGGTCCGCGGTTTCAGACTCGTAGCCAGGCTCGGACAGGGGGACCCTCGGCCGCGCATGCGCAGACACACACACACTCACTCACTCACTCATATTAGCCTGGGGGGGCGGCTGACCGCTGTGAGAAGCTACGGGGAGCCGGACCGGACCGTGGTCCGCGGTTTCAGACTCGTAGCCAGGCTCACTCACTCATATTAGCCTGGAGGGGCAGCTGACCGCTGTGAGAAGCTACGGGGAGCCGGACCGGACCGTGGTCCGCGGTTTCAGACTCGTAGCCAGGCTCGGACAGGGGGACCCTCGGCCGCGCATGCGCAGACACACACACACTCACTCACTCTTTCATATTAGCCTGGGGGGGCAGCTGACCGCTGTGAGAAGCTACGGGGAGCCGGACCGGACCGTGGTCCGCGGTTTCAGACTCGTAGCCAGGCTCACTCACTCATATTGGCCTGGAGGGGCAGCTGACCGCTGTGAGAAGCTACGGGGAGCCGGACCGGACCGTGGTCCGCGGTTTCAGACTCGTAGCCAGGCTCGGACAGGGGGACCCTCGGCCGCGCATGCGCAGACACACACACACTCACTCACTCACTCATATTAGCTTGGGGGGGCAGATGACCGCTGTGAGAAGCTACGGGGAGCCGTGGTCCGCGGTTTCAGACTACGGCCAGGCTAACCCAGCCCTTGGACAGGCAGACACACACACGCCCACTCATGTCTGGCCGGGAGGCAGCTGGACGCTGTGAGAAGCTACGGGGAGCCGTGGTCCGCGGTTTCAGATTACGGCCAGGCTAACCCAGCCCGCGGATAGGCAGACACAGCTGGCCGCTGTGAGAAGCTACGGGGAGCCGGACCGGACCGTGGTCCGCGGTTTCAGACTCGTAGCCAGGCTCACTCACTCATATTAGCCTGGAGGGGCAGCTGACCGCTGTGAGAAGCTACGGGGAGCCGGACCGGACCGTGGTCCGCGGTTTCAGACTCGTAGCCAGGCTCGGACAGGGGGACCCTCGGCCGCGCATGCGCAGACACACACACACTCACTCACTCACTCATATTAGCCTGGAGGGGCAGCTGACCGCTGTGAGAAGCTACGGGGAGCCGGACCGGACCGTGGTCCGCGGTTTCAGACTCGTAGCCAGGCTCGGACAGGGGGACCCTCGGCCGCGCATGCGCAGACACACACACACTCACTCACTCACTCATATTAGCCTGGGGGGCAGCTGACCGCTGTGAGAAGCTACGGGGAGCCGGACCGGACCGTGGTCCGCGGTTTCAGACTCGTAGCCAGGCTCACTCACTCATATTAGCCTGGAGGGGCAGCTGACCGCTGTGAGAAGCTACGGGGAGCCGGACCGGACCGTGGTCCGCGGTTTCAGACTCGTAGCCAGGCTCGGACAGGGGGACCCTCGGCCGCGCATGCGCAGACACACACACACACTCACTCACTCACTCATATTAGCCTGGGGAGGCGGTTGTCCGCTGTGAGAAGCTACGGGGAGCCGGACCGGACCGTGGTCCGCGGTTTCAGACTCGTAGCCAGGCTCACTCACTCATATTAGCCTGGAGGGGCAGCTGACCGTTGTGAGAAGCTACGGGGAGCCGGACCGGACCGTGGTCCGCGGTTTCAGACTCGTAGCCAGGCTCACTCACTCATATTAGCCTGGAGGGGCAGCTGACCGCTGTGAGAAGCTACGGGGAGCCGGACCGGATCGTGGTCCGCGGTTTCAGACTCGTACCCAGGCTCACTCACTCATATTAGCCTGGAGGGGCAGCTGACCGCTGTGAGAAGCTACGGGGAGCCGTGGTCCGCGGTTTCAGACTACGGCCAGGCTAACCCAGCCCGCGGACAGGCAGACACACACACGCCCACTCATATCTGGCCGGGAGGCAGCTGGCCGCTGTGAGAAGCTACAGGGAGCCGGACCGGACCGTGGTCCGCGGTTTCAGACTCGTAGCCAGGCTCACTCACTCATATTAGCCTGGAGGGGCAGCTGACCGCTGTGAGAAGCTACGGGGAGCCGGACCGGACCGTGGTCCGCGGTTTCAGACTCGTAGCCAGGCTCGGACAGGGGGACCCTCGGCCGCGCATGCGCAGACACACACACACTCACTCACTCACTCATATTAGCCTGGGGGGGCGGCTGACCGCTGTGAGAAGCTACGGGGAGCCGGACCGGACCGTGGTCCGCGGTTTCAGACTCGTAGCCAGGCTCGGACAGGGGGACCCTCGGCCGCGCATGCGCAGACACACACACACTCACTCACTCTTTCATATTAGCCTGGGGGGGCAGCTGACCGCTGTGAGAAGCTACGGGGAGCCGGACCGGACCGTGGTCCGCGGTTTCAGACTCGTAGCCAGGCTCACTCACTCATATTAGCCTGGAGGGGCAGCTGACCGCTGTGAGAAGATACGGGGAGCCGGACCGGACCGTGGTCCGCGGTTTCAGACTCGTAGCCAGGCTCGGACAGGGGGACCCTCGGCCGCGCATGCGCAGACACACACACACTCACTCACTCACTCATATTAGCCTGGGGGGCAGCTGACCGCTGTGAGAAGCTACGGGGAGCCGGACCGGACCGTGGTCCGCGGTTTCAGACTCGTAGCCAGGCTCACTCACTCATATTAGCCTGGAGGGGCAGCTGACCGCTGTGAGAAGCTACGGGGAGCCGGACCGGACCGTGGTCCGCGGTTTCAGACTCGTAGCCAGGCTCGGACAGGGGGACCCTCGGCCGCGCATGCGCAGACACACACACACTCACTCACTCACTCATATTAGCCTGGGGGGCGGCTGACCGCTGTGAGAAGCTACGGGGAGCCGGACCGGACCGTGGTCCGCGGTTTCAGACTCGTAGCCAGGCTCACTCACTCATATTAGCCTGGAGGGGCAGCTGACCGCTGTGAGAAGCTACGGGGAGCCGGACCGGACCGTGGTCCGCGGTTTCAGACTCGTAGCCAGGCTCGGACAGGGGGACCCTCGGCCGCGCATGCGCAGACACACACACACTCACTCACTCACTCATATTAGCCTGGGGAGGCGGTTGTCCGCTGTGAGAAGCTACGGGGAGCCGGACCGGACCGTGGTCCGCGGTTTCAGACTCGTAGCCAGGCTCACTCACTCATATTAGCCTGGAGGGGCAGCTGACCGTTGTGAGAAGCTACGGGGAGCCGGACCGGACCGTGGTCCGCGGTTTCAGACTCGTAGCCAGGCTCACTCACTCATATTAGCCTGGAGGGGCAGCTGACCGCTGTGAGAAGCTACGGGGAGCCGGACCGGACCGTGGTCCGCGGTTTCAGACTCGTAGCCAGGCTCGGACAGGGGGACCCTCGGCCGCGCATGCGCAGACATACACACACTCACTCACTCACTCATATTAGCTTGGGGGGGCAGCTGACCGCTGTGAGAAGCTACGGGGAGCCGTGGTCCGCGGTTTCAGACTACGGCCAGGCTAACCCAGCCCGCGGATAGGCAGACACACACACGCCCACTCATATCTGGCCGGGAGGCAGCTGGCCCCTGTGAGAAGCTACGGGGAGCCGTGGTCCGCGGTTTCAGACTACGGCCAGGCTAACCCAGCCCGCGGACAGGCAGACACACACACGCCCACTCATATCTGGCCGGGAGGCAGCTGACCGCTGTGAGAAGCTACGGGGAGCCGGACCGGACCGTGGTCCGCGGTTTCAGACTCGTACCCAGGCTCACTCACTCATATTAGCCTGGAGGGGCAGCTGACCGCTGTGAGAAGCTACGGGGAGCCGTGGTCCGCGGTTTCAGACTACGGCCAGGCTAACCCAGCCCGCGGACAGGCAGACACACACACGCCCACTCATATCTGGCCGGGAGGCAGCTGGCCGCTGTGAGAAGCTACGGGGAGCCGGACCGGACCGTGGTCCGCGGTTTCAGACTCGTAGCCAGGCTCACTCACTCATATTAGCCTGGAGGGGCAGCTGACCGCTGTGAGAAGCTACGGGGAGCCGGACCGGACCGTGGTCCGCGGTTTCAGACTCGTAGCCAGGCTCACTCACTCATATTAGCCTGGAGGGGCAGCTGACCGCTGTGAGAAGCTACGGGGAGCCGGACCGGACCGTGGTCCGCGGTTTCAGACTCGTAGCCAGGCTCGGACAGGGGGACCCTCGGCCGCGCATGCGCAGACACACACACACTCACTCACTCACTCATATTAGCCTCGGGGCGGCTGACCGCTGTGAGAAGTTACGGGGAGCCGGACCGGATCGTGGTCCGCGGTTTCAGACTCGTACCCAGGCTCACTCACTCATATTAGCCTGGAGGGGCAGCTGACCGCTGTGAGAAGCTACGGGGAGCCGTGGTCCGCGGTTTCAGATTACGGCCAGGCTAACCCAGCCCGCGGACAGGCAGACACACACACGCCCACTCATATCTGGCCGGGAGGCAGCTGGCCGCTGTGAGAAGCTACGGGGAGCCGTGGTCCGCGGTTTCAGACTCGTAGCCAGGCTAACCCAGCCCGCGGACAGGCAGACACACACACGCCCACTCATATCTGGCCGGGAGGCAGCTGGCCGCTGTGAGAAGCTACGGGGAGCCGGACCGGACCGTGGTCCGCGGTTTCAGACTCGTAGCCAGGCTCACTCACTCATATTAGCCTGGAGGGGCAGCTGACCGCTGTGAGAAGCTACGGGGAGCCGGACCGGACCGTGGTCCGCGGTTTCAGACTCGTAGCCAGGCTCGGACAGGGGGACCCTCGGCCGCGCATGCGCAGACACACACACACTCACTCACTCACTCTCTCTCAAATTAAATAGAAGGCAACTGGACTTGTATTTGTCTGTGGAAGACGTTTCGCCTCTTATCCAAGCGGCTTTATCAGTTCTTGTGTATTGGGGGGTACCCTCGGCCGCGCATGCCCAGACACACACACACTCACTCACTCACTCTCTCTCAAATTAAATCGAAGGCAACTGGACTTGTATTTGTCTGTGGAAGACGTTTCGCCTCTTATCCAAGCGGCTTCATCAGTTCTTGTGTATTGGTCTCTGTAGTCCGCACTAGTCTGACTCACTCATATCAGCCTGGGGGGCAGCTGACCGCTGTGAGAAGCTACGGGGAGCCGGACCGGACCGTGCTCCGCGGTTTCAGACTCGTAGCCAGGCTCGGACAGGGGGACCCTCGGCCGCGCATGCGCAGACACACACACACTCACTCACTCACTCCTATCAGCCTGGCGGGGCAGCTGACCGCTGTGAGAAGCTACGGGGAGCCGGACCGGACCGGCTCCGCGGTTTCAGACTCGTAGCCAGGCTCGGACAGGGGGACCCTCGGCCGCGCATGCGCAGACACACACACACACACACTCACTCACTCACTCCTATCAGCCTGGCGGGGCAGCTGACCGCTGTGAGAAGCTACGGGAGCCGGACCGGACCGTGCTCCGCGGTTTCACACTCGTAGCCAGGCTCGGACAGGGGGACCCTCGGCCGCGCATGCGCAGACACACACACACTCACTCACTCACTCATATTAGCTTGGGGGGGCAGATGACCGCTGTGAGAAGCTACGGGGAGCCGTGGTCCGCGGTTTCAGACTACGGCCAGGCTAACCCAGCCCTTGGACAGGCAGACACACACACGCCCACTCATATCTGGCCGGGAGGCAGCTGGACGCTGTGAGAAGCTACGGGGAGCCGTGGTCCGCGGTTTCAGATTACGGCCAGGCTAACCCAGCCCGCGGATAGGCAGACACAGCTGGCCGCTGTGAGAAGCTACGGGGAGCCGGACCGGACCGTGGTCCGCGGTTTCAGACTCGTAGCCAGGCTCACTCACTCATATTAGCCTGGAGGGGCAGCTGACCGCTGTGAGAAGCTACGGGGAGCCGGACCGGACCGTGGTCCGCGGTTTCAGACTCGTAGCCAGGCTCGGACAGGGGGACCCTCGGCCGCGCATGCGCAGACACACACACACTCACTCACTCACTCACTCATATTAGCCTGGAGGGGCAGCTGACCGCTGTGAGAAGCTACGGGGAGCCGGACCGGACCGTGGTCCGCGGTTTCAGACTCGTAGCCAGGCTCGGACAGGGGGACCCTCGGCCGCGCATGCGCAGACACACACACACTCACTCACTCACTCATATTAGCCTGGGGGGCAGCTGACCGCTGTGAGAAGCTACGGGGAGCCGGACCGGACCGTGGTCCGCGGTTTCAGACTCGTAGCCAGGCTCACTCACTCATATTAGCCTGGAGGGGCAGCTGACCGCTGTGAGAAGCTACGGGGAGCCGGACCGGACCGTGGTCCGCGGTTTCAGACTCGTAGCCAGGCTCGGACAGGGGGACCCTCGGCCGCGCATGCGCAGACACACACACACTCACTCACTCACTCATATTAGCCTGGGGGGCGGCTGACCGCTGTGAGAAGCTACGGGGAGCCGGACCGGACCGTGGTCCGCGGTTTCAGACTCGTAGCCAGGCTCACTCACTCATATTAGCCTGGAGGGGCAGCTGACCGCTGTGAGAAGCTACGGGGAGCCGGACCGGACCGTGGTCCGCGGTTTCAGACTCGTAGCCAGGCTCGGACAGGGGGACCCTCGGCCGCGCATGCGCAGACACACACACACTCACTCACTCACTCATATTAGCCTGGGGGCGGCTGACCGCTGTGAGAAGCTACGGGGAGCCGGACCGGACCGTGGTCCGCGGTTTCAGACTCGTAGCCAGGCTCACTCACTCATATTAGCCTGGAGGGGCAGCTGACCGCTGTGAGAAGCTACGGGGAGCCGGACCGGACCGTGGTCCGCGGTTTCAGACTCGTAGCAGGCTCGGACAGGGGGACCCTCGGCCGCGCATGCGCAGACACACACACACTCACTCACTCACTCATATTAGCCTGGGGAGGCGGTTGTCCGCTGTGAGAAGCTACGGGGAGCCGGACCGGACCGTGGTCCGCGGTTTCAGACTCGTAGCCAGGCCCACTCACTCATATTAGCCTGGAGGGGCAGCTGACCGTTGTGAGAAGCTACGGGGAGCCGGACCGGACCGTGGTCCGCGGTTTCAGACTCGTAGCCAGGCTCACTCACTCATATTAGCCTGGAGGGGCAGCTGACCGCTGTGAGAAGCTACGGGGAGCCGGACCGGATCGTGGTCCGCGGTTTCAGACTCGTACCCAGGCTCACTCACTCATATTAGCCTGGAGGGGCAGCTGACCGCTGTGAGAAGCTACGGGGAGCCGTGGTCCGCGGTTTCAGACTACGGCCAGGCTAACCCAGCCCGCGGACAGGCAGACACACACACGCCCACTCATATCTGGCCGGGAGGCAGCTGGCCGCTGTGAGAAGCTACAGGGAGCCGGACCGGACCGTGGTCCGCGGTTTCAGACTCGTAGCCAGGCTCACTCACTCATATTAGCCTGGAGGGGCAGCTGACCGCTGTGAGAAGCTACGGGGAGCCGGACCGGACCGTGGTCCGCGGTTTCAGACTCGTAGCCAGGCTCGGACAGGGGGACCCTCGGCCGCGCATGCGCAGACACACACACACTCACTCACTCACTCATATTAGCCTGGGGGGGCGGCTGACCGCTGTGAGAAGCTACGGGGAGCCGGACCGGACCGTGGTCCGCGGTTTCAGACTCGTAGCCAGGCTCGGACAGGGGGACCCTCGGCCGCGCATGCGCAGACACACACACACTCACTCACTCTTTCATATTAGCCTGGGGGGGCAGCTGACCGCTGTGAGAAGCTACGGGGAGCCGGACCGGACCGTGGTCCGCGGTTTCAGACTCGTAGCCAGGCTCACTCACTCATATTGGCCTGGAGGGGCAGCTGACCGCTGTGAGAAGCTACGGGGAGCCGGACCGGACCGTGGTCCGCGGTTTCAGACTCGTAGCCAGGCTCGGACAGGGGGACCCTCGGCCGCGCATGCGCAGACACACACACACTCACTCACTCACTCATATTAGCTTGGGGGGGCAGATGACCGCTGTGAGAAGCTACGGGGAGCCGTGGTCCGCGGTTTCAGACTACGGCCAGGCTAACCCAGCCCGCGGACAGGCAGACACACACACGCCCACTCATATCTGGCCGGGAGGCAGCTGGACGCTGTGAGAAGCTACGGGGAGCCGTGGTCCGCGGTTTCAGATTACGGCCAGGCTAACCCAGCCCGCGGATAGGAAGACACAGCTGGCCGCTGTGAGAAGCTACGGGGAGCCGGACCGGACCGTGGTCCGCGGTTTCAGACTCGTAGCCAGGCTCACTCACTCATATTAGCCTGGAGGGGCAGCTGACCGCTGTGAGAAGCTACGGGGAGCCGGACCGGACCGTGGTCCGCGGTTTCAGACTCGTAGCCAGGCTCGGACAGGGGGACCCTCGGCCGCGCATGCGCAGATATACACACACTCACTCACTCACTCATATTAGCTTGGGGGGGCAGCTGACCGCTGTGAGAAGCTACGGGGAGCCGTGGTCCGCGGTTTCAGACTACGGCCAGGCTAACCCAGCCCGCGGACAGGCAGACACACACACGCCCACTCATATCTGGCCGGGAGGCAGCTGGCCCCTGTGAGAAGCTACGGGGAGCCGTGGTCCGCGGTTTCAGACTACGGCCAGGCTAACCCAGCCCGCGGACAGGCAGACACACACACGCCCACTCATATCTGGCCGGGAGGCAGCTGGACGCTGTGAGAAGCTACGGGAGCCGTGGTCCGCGGTTTCAGATTACGGCCAGGCTAACCCAGCCCGCGGACAGGCAGACACACACACGCCCACTCATATCTGGCCGGGAGGCAGCTGGCCGCTGTGAGAAGCTACGGGGAGCCGGACCGGACCGTGGTCCGCGGTTTCAGACTCGTAGCCAGGCTCACTCACTCATATTGGCCTGGAGGGGCAGCTGACCGCTGTGAGAAGCTACGGGGAGCCGGACCGGACCGTGGTCCGCGGTTTCAGACTCGTAGCCAGGCTCGGACAGGGGGACCCTCGGCCGCGCATGCGCAGACACACACACACACACTCACTCACTCACTCATATTAGCCTGGGGGGCAGCTGACCGCTGTGAGAAGCTACGGGGAGCCGGACCGGACCGTGGTCCGCGGTTTCAGACTCGTAGCCAGGCTCGGACAGGGGGACCCTCGGCCGCGCATGCGCAGACACACACACACACACTCACTCACTCACTCATATTAGCTTGGGGGGGCAGATGACCGCTGTGAGAAGCTACGGGGAGCCGTGGTCCGCGGTTTCAGACTACGGCCAGGCTAACCCAGCCCGCGGACAGGCAGACACACACACGCCCACTCATATCTGGCCGGGAGGCAGCTGGACGCTGTGAGAAGCTACGGGGAGCCGTGGTCCGCGGTTTCAGATTACGGCCAGGCTAACCCAGCCCGCGGATAGGCAGACACAGCTGGCCGCTGTGAGAAGCTACGGGGAGCCGGACCGGACCGTGGTCCGCGGTTTCAGACTCGTAGCCAGGCTCACTCACTCATATTAGCCTGGAGGGGCAGCTGACCGCTGTGAGAAGCTACGGGGAGCCGGACCGGACCGTGGTCCGCGGTTTCAGACTCGTAGCCAGGCTCGGACAGGGGGACCCTCGGCCGCGCATGCGCAGATATACACACACTCACTCACTCACTCATATTAGCTTGGGGGGCAGCTGACCGCTGTGAGAAGCTACGGGGAGCCGTGGTCCGCGGTTTCAGACTACGGCCAGGCTAACCCAGCCCGCGGACAGGCAGACACACACACGCCCACTCATATCTGGCCGGGAGGCAGCTGGCCCCTGTGAGAAGCTACGGGGAGCCGTGGTCCGCGGTTTCAGACTACGGCCAGGCTAACCCAGCCCGCGGACAGGCAGACACACACACGCCCACTCATATCTGGCCGGGAGGCAGCTGGACGCTGTGAGAAGCTACGGGGAGCCGTGGTCCGCGGTTTCAGATTACGGCCAGGCTAACCCAGCCCGCGGACAGGCAGACACACACACGCCCACTCATATCTGGCCGGGAGGCAGCTGGCCGCTGTGAGAAGCTACGGGGAGCCGGACCGGACCGTGGTCCGCGGTTTCAGACTCGTAGCCAGGCTCACTCACTCATATTGGCCTGGAGGGGCAGCTGACCGCTGTGAGAAGCTACGGGGAGCCGGACCGGACCGTGGTCCGCGGTTTCAGACTCGTAGCCAGGCTCGGACAGGGGGACCCTCGGCCGCGCATGCGCAGACACACACACACACACTCACTCACTCACTCATATTAGCCTGGGGGGGCAGCTGACCGCTGTGAGAAGCTACGGGGAGCCGGACCGGACCGTGGTCCGCGGTTTCAGACTCGTAGCCAGGCTCGGACAGGGGGACCCTCGGCCGCGCATGCGCAGACACACACACACACACTCACTCACTCACTCATATTAGCTTGGGGGGGCAGATGACCGCTGTGAGAAGCTACGGGGAGCCGTGGTCCGCGGTTTCAGACTACGGCCAGGCTAACCCAGCCCGCGGACAGGCAGACACACACACGCCCACTCATATCTGGCCGGGAGGCAGCTGGACGCTGTGAGAAGCTACGGGGAGCCGTGGTCCGCGGTTTCAGATTACGGCCAGGCTAACCCAGCCCGCGGATAGGCAGACACAGCTGGCCGCTGTGAGAAGCTACGGGGAGCCGGACCGGACCGTGGTCCGCGGTTTCAGACTCGTAGCCAGGCTCACTCACTCATATTAGCCTGGAGGGGCAGCTGACCGCTGTGAGAAGCTACGGGGAGCCGGACCGGACCGTGGTCCGCGGTTTCAGACTCGTAGCCAGGCTCGGACAGGGGGACCCTCGGCCGCGCATGCGCAGATATACACACACTCACTCACTCACTCATATTAGCTTGGGGGGCAGCTGACCGCTGTGAGAAGCTACGGGGAGCCGTGGTCCGCGGTTTCAGACTACGGCCAGGCTAACCCAGCCCGCGGACAGGCAGACACACACACGCCCACTCATATCTGGCCGGGAGGCAGCTGGCCCCTGTGAGAAGCTACGGGGAGCCGTGGTCCGCGGTTTCAGACTACGGCCAGGCTAACCCAGCCCGCGGACAGGCAGACACACACACGCCCACTCATATCTGGCCGGGAGGCAGCTGGACGCTGTGAGAAGCTACGGGGAGCCGTGGTCCGCGGTTTCAGATTACGGCCAGGCTAACCCAGCCCGCGGACAGGCAGACACACACACGCCCACTCATATCTGGCCGGGAGGCAGCTGGCCGCTGTGAGAAGCTACGGGGAGCCGGACCGGACCGTGGTCCGCGGTTTCAGACTCGTAGCCAGGCTCACTCACTCATATTGGCCTGGAGGGGCAGCTGACCGCTGTGAGAAGCTACGGGGAGCCGGACCGGACCGTGGTCCGCGGTTTCAGACTCGTAGCCAGGCTCGGACAGGGGGACCCTCGGCCGCGCATGCGCAGACACACACACACACACTCACTCACTCACTCATATTAGCCTGGGGGGGCAGCTGACCGCTGTGAGAAGCTACGGGGAGCCGGACCGGACCGTGGTCCGCGGTTTCAGACTCGTAGCCAGGCTCACTCACTCATATTGGCCTGGAGGGGCAGCTGACCGCTGTGAGAAGCTACGGGGAGCCGGACCGGACCGTGGTCCGCGGTTTCAGACTCGTAGCCAGGCTCGGACAGGGGGACCCTCGGCCGCGCATGCGCAGACACACACACACTCACTCACTCACTCATATTAGCCTGGGGGGGCGGCTGACCGCTGTGAGAAGCTACGGGGAGCCGGACCGGACCGTGGTCCGCGGTTTCAGACTCGTAGCCAGGCTCACTCACTCATATTGGCCTGGAGGGGCAGCTGACCGCTGTGATAAGCTACGGGGAGCCGGACCGGACCGTGGTCCGCGGTTTCAGACTCGTAGCCAGGCTCGGACAGGGGGACCCTCGGCCGCGCATGCGCAGACACACACACACTCACTCACTCACTCATATCAGCCTGGGGGGCGGCTGACCGCTGTGAGAAGCTACGGGGAGCCGGACCGGACCGTGGTCCGCGGTTTCAGACTCGTAGCCAGGCTCACTCACTCATATTGGCCTGGAGGGGCAGCTGACCGCTGTGAGAAGCTACGGGGAGCCGGACCGGACCGCGGTCCGCGGTTTCAGACTCGTAGCCAGGCTCACTCACTCATATTGGCCTGGAGGGGCAGCTGACCGCTGTGAGAAGCTACGGGGAGCCGGACCGGACCGTGGTCCGCGGTTTCAGACTCGTAGCCAGGCTCGGACAGGGGGACCCTCGGCCGCGCATGCGCAGACACACACACACTCACTCACTCACTCATATTAGCCTGGGGGGGCGGCTGACCGCTGTGAGAAGCTACGGGGAGCCGGACCGGACCGTGGTCCGCGGTTTCAGACTCGTAGCCAGGCTCACTCACTCATATTAGCCTGGAGGGCAGCTGACCGCTGTGAGAAGCTACGGGGAGCCGGACCGGACCGTGGTCCGCGGTTTCAGACTCGTAGCCAGGCTCGGACAGGGGGACCCTCGGCCGCGCATGCGCAGACACACACACACTCACTCACTCTTTCATATTAGCCTGGGGGGCAGCTGACCGCTGTGAGAAGCTACGGGGAGCCGGACCGGACCGTGGTCCGCGGTTTCAGACTCGTAGCCAGGCTCACTCACTCATATTGGCCTGGAGGGGCAGCTGACCGCTGTGAGAAGCTACGGGGAGCCGGACCGGACCGTGGTCCGCGGTTTCAGACTCGTAGCCAGGCTCGGACAGGGGGACCCTCGGCCGCGCATGCGCAGACACACACACACTCACTCACTCACTCATATTAGCTTGGGGGGGCAGATGACCGCTGTGAGAAGCTACGGGGAGCCGTGGTCCGCGGTTTCAGACTACGGCCAGGCTAACCCAGCCCTTGGACAGGCAGACACACACACGCCCACTCATGTCTGGCCGGGAGGCAGCTGGACGCTGTGAGAAGCTACGGGGAGCCGTGGTCCGCGGTTTCAGATTACGGCCAGGCTAACCCAGCCCGCGGATAGGCAGACACAGCTGGCCGCTGTGAGAAGCTACGGGGAGCCGGACCGGACCGTGGTCCGCGGTTTCAGACTCGTAGCCAGGCTCACTCACTCATATTAGCCTGGAGGGGCAGCTGACCGCTGTGAGAAGCTACGGGGAGCCGGACCGGACCGTGGTCCGCGGTTTCAGACTCGTAGCCAGGCTCGGACAGGGGGACCCTCGGCCGCGCATGCGCAGACACACACACACTCACTCACTCACTCATATTAGCCTGGAGGGGCAGCTGACCGCTGTGAGAAGCTACGGGGAGCCGGACCGGACCGTGGTCCGCGGTTTCAGACTCGTAGCCAGGCTCGGACAGGGGGACCCTCGGCCGCGCATGCGCAGACACACACACACTCACTCACTCACTCATATTAGCCTGGGGGGCAGCTGACCGCTGTGAGAAGCTACGGGGAGCCGGACCGGACCGTGGTCCGCGGTTTCAGACTCGTAGCCAGGCTCACTCACTCATATTAGCCTGGAGGGGCAGCTGACCGCTGTGAGAAGCTACGGGGAGCCGGACCGGACCGTGGTCCGCGGTTTCAGACTCGTAGCCAGGCTCGGACAGGGGGACCCTCGGCCGCGCATGCGCAGACACACACACACACTCACTCACTCACTCATATTAGCCTGGGGAGGCGGTTGTCCGCTGTGAGAAGCTACGGGGAGCCGGACCGGACCGTGGTCCGCGGTTTCAGACTCGTAGCCAGGCTCACTCACTCATATTAGCCTGGAGGGGCAGCTGACCGTTGTGAGAAGCTACGGGGAGCCGGACCGGACCGTGGTCCGCGGTTTCAGACTCGTAGCCAGGCTCACTCACTCATATTAGCCTGGAGGGGCAGCTGACCGCTGTGAGAAGCTACGGGGAGCCGGACCGGATCGTGGTCCGCGGTTTCAGACTCGTACCCAGGCTCACTCACTCATATTAGCCTGGAGGGGCAGCTGACCGCTGTGAGAAGCTACGGGGAGCCGTGGTCCGCGGTTTCAGACTACGGCCAGGCTAACCCAGCCCGCGGACAGGCAGACACACACACGCCCACTCATATCTGGCCGGGAGGCAGCTGGCCGCTGTGAGAAGCTACAGGGAGCCGGACCGGACCGTGGTCCGCGGTTTCAGACTCGTAGCCAGGCTCACTCACTCATATTAGCCTGGAGGGGCAGCTGACCGCTGTGAGAAGCTACGGGGAGCCGGACCGGACCGTGGTCCGCGGTTTCAGACTCGTAGCCAGGCTCGGACAGGGGGACCCTCGGCCGCGCATGCGCAGACACACACACACTCACTCACTCACTCATATTAGCCTGGGGGGGCGGCTGACCGCTGTGAGAAGCTACGGGGAGCCGGACCGGACCGTGGTCCGCGGTTTCAGACTCGTAGCCAGGCTCGGACAGGGGGACCCTCGGCCGCGCATGCGCAGACACACACACACTCACTCACTCTTTCATATTAGCCTGGGGGGCAGCTGACCGCTGTGAGAAGCTACGGGGAGCCGGACCGGACCGTGGTCCGCGGTTTCAGACTCGTAGCCAGGCTCACTCACTCATATTAGCCTGGAGGGGCAGCTGACCGCTGTGAGAAGATACGGGGAGCCGGACCGGACCGTGGTCCGCGGTTTCAGACTCGTAGCCAGGCTCGGACAGGGGGACCCTCGGCCGCGCATGCGCAGACACACACACACTCACTCACTCACTCATATTAGCCTGGGGGGCAGCTGACCGCTGTGAGAAGCTACGGGGAGCCGGACCGGACCGTGGTCCGCGGTTTCAGACTCGTAGCCAGGCTCACTCACTCATATTAGCCTGGAGGGGCAGCTGACCGCTGTGAGAAGCTACGGGGAGCCGGACCGGACCGTGGTCCGCGGTTTCAGACTCGTAGCCAGGCTCGGACAGGGGGACCCTCGGCCGCGCATGCGCAGACACACACACACTCACTCACTCACTCATATTAGCCTGGGGGGCGGCTGACCGCTGTGAGAAGCTACGGGGAGCCGGACCGGACCGTGGTCCGCGGTTTCAGACTCGTAGCCAGGCTCACTCACTCATATTAGCCTGGAGGGGCAGCTGACCGCTGTGAGAAGCTACGGGGAGCCGGACCGGACCGTGGTCCGCGGTTTCAGACTCGTAGCCAGGCTCGGACAGGGGGACCCTCGGCCGCGCATGCGCAGACACACACACACTCACTCACTCACTCATATTAGCCTGGGGAGGCGGTTGTCCGCTGTGAGAAGCTACGGGGAGCCGGACCGGACCGTGGTCCGCGGTTTCAGACTCGTAGCCAGGCTCACTCACTCATATTAGCCTGGAGGGGCAGCTGACCGTTGTGAGAAGCTACGGGGAGCCGGACCGGACCGTGGTCCGCGGTTTCAGACTCGTAGCCAGGCTCACTCACTCATATTAGCCTGGAGGGGCAGCTGACCGCTGTGAGAAGCTACGGGGAGCCGGACCGGACCGTGGTCCGCGGTTTCAGACTCGTAGCCAGGCTCGGACAGGGGGACCCTCGGCCGCGCATGCGCAGACATACACACACTCACTCACTCACTCATATTAGCTTGGGGGGCAGCTGACCGCTGTGAGAAGCTACGGGGAGCCGTGGTCCGCGGTTTCAGACTACGGCCAGGCTAACCCAGCCCGCGGATAGGCAGACACACACACGCCCACTCATATCTGGCCGGGAGGCAGCTGGCCCCTGTGAGAAGCTACGGGGAGCCGTGGTCCGCGGTTTCAGACTACGGCCAGGCTAACCCAGCCCGCGGACAGGCAGACACACACACGCCCACTCATATCTGGCCGGGAGGCAGCTGACCGCTGTGAGAAGCTACGGGGAGCCGGACCGGACCGTGGTCCGCGGTTTCAGACTCGTACCCAGGCTCACTCACTCATATTAGCCTGGAGGGGCAGCTGACCGCTGTGAGAAGCTACGGGGAGCCGTGGTCCGCGGTTTCAGACTACGGCCAGGCTAACCCAGCCCGCGGACAGGCAGACACACACACGCCCACTCATATCTGGCCGGGAGGCAGCTGGCCGCTGTGAGAAGCTACGGGGAGCCGGACCGGACCGTGGTCCGCGGTTTCAGACTCGTAGCCAGGCTCACTCACTCATATTAGCCTGGAGGGGCAGCTGACCGCTGTGAGAAGCTACGGGGAGCCGGACCGGACCGTGGTCCGCGGTTTCAGACTCGTAGCCAGGCTCACTCACTCATATTAGCCTGGAGGGGCAGCTGACCGCTGTGAGAAGCTACGGGGAGCCGGACCGGACCGTGGTCCGCGGTTTCAGACTCGTAGCCAGGCTCGGACAGGGGGACCCTCGGCCGCGCATGCGCAGACACACACACACTCACTCACTCACTCATATTAGCCTCGGGGCGGCTGACCGCTGTGAGAAGTTACGGGGAGCCGGACCGGATCGTGGTCCGCGGTTTCAGACTCGTACCCAGGCTCACTCACTCATATTAGCCTGGAGGGGCAGCTGACCGCTGTGAGAAGCTACGGGGAGCCGTGGTCCGCGGTTTCAGATTACGGCCAGGCTAACCCAGCCCGCGGACAGGCAGACACACACACGCCCACTCATATCTGGCCGGGAGGCAGCTGGCCGCTGTGAGAAGCTACGGGGAGCCGTGGTCCGCGGTTTCAGACTCGTAGCCAGGCTAACCCAGCCCGCGGACAGGCAGACACACACACGCCCACTCATATCTGGCCGGGAGGCAGCTGGCCGCTGTGAGAAGCTACGGGGAGCCGGACCGGACCGTGGTCCGCGGTTTCAGACTCGTAGCCAGGCTCACTCACTCATATTAGCCTGGAGGGGCAGCTGACCGCTGTGAGAAGCTACGGGGAGCCGGACCGGACCGTGGTCCGCGGTTTCAGACTCGTAGCCAGGCTCGGACAGGGGGACCCTCGGCCGAGCATGCGCAGACACACACACACTCACTCACTCACTCATATTAGCCTGGGGGGGCGGCTGGCCGCTGTGAGAAGCTACGGGGAGCCGGACCGGACCGTGGTCCGCGGTTTCAGACTCGTAGCCAGGCTCACTCACTCATATTGGCCTGGAGGGGCAGCTGACCGCTGTGAGAAGCTACGGGGAGCCGGACCGGACCGTGGTCCGCGGTTTCAGACTCGTAGCCAGGCTCGGACAGGGGGACCCTCGGCCGCGCATGCGCAGACACACACACACACTCACTCACTCACTCATATTAGCCTGGAGGGGCAGCTGACCGCTGTGAGAAGCTACGGGGAGCCGGACCGGACCGTGGTCCGCGGTTTCAGACTCGTAGCCAGGCTCGGACAGGGGGACCCTCGGCCGCGCATGCGCAGACATACACACACTCACTCACTCACTCATATTAGCTTGGGGGGGCAGCTGACCGCTGTGAGAAGCTACGGGGAGCCGTGGTCCGCGGTTTCAGACTACGGCCAGGCTAACCCAGCCCGCGGACAGGCAGACACACACACGCCCACTCATATCTGGCCGGGAGGCAGCTGGACGCTGTGAGAAGCTACGGGGAGCCGTGGTCCGCGGTTTCAGACTACGGCCAGGCTAACCCAGCCCGCGGACAGGCAGACACACACACGCCCACTCATATCTGGCCGGGAGGCAGCTGGCCCCTGTGAGAAGCTACGGGGAGCCGTGGTCCGCGGTTTCAGATTACGGCCAGGCTAACCCAGCCCGCGGATAGGCAGACACACACACACTCACTTACTCACTCACTCACTCATATTAGCCTGGAGGGGCAGCTGACCGTTGTGAGAAGCTACGGGGAGCCGGACCGGACCGTGGTCCACGGTTTCAGACTCGTAGCCAGGCTCGGACAGGGGGACCCTCGGCCGCGCATGCGCAGACACACACACACTCACTCACTCATATTAGCCTGGGGGGGCAGCTGACCGCTGTGGTGAGACACGGGGAGCCGTAGGTCGGCGGTTTCGAGGCTGTGGCCAGGCTAACCCAGCCCAGCTCGGACAGCATGCTCAGTCACCCACACACACGGTCACACACACTCAACTCATAGCAGCCGGGGGGGCAGCTGACCGCTGTGATAGCTACGGGGAGCCGGACCGGTCGGCGGTTTCAGACCGTAGCCAGGCTAACCCAGCCCTCGGACAGGGACACTCAGCCGCTCGTGCTCAGTCACACACACACACACACACACACACTCCTATCAGCCAGCTGGGCAGCTGACCGCTGTGATAGCTACGGGGAGCCGGACCGGTCGGCGGTTTCAGACCGTAGCCAGGCTAACCCAGCCCTCGGACAGGGCGCTCAGCCGCTCGTGCTCAGTCACACACACACACACACACACACACTCCTATCAGCCAGCTGGGCAGCTGACCGCTGTGATAGCTACGGGGAGCCGGACCGGTCGGCGGTTTCAGACCGTAGCCAGGCTAACCCAGCCCTCGGACAGGGACACTCAGCCGCTCGTGCTCAGTCACACACACACACACACACACACACTCCTATCAGCCAGCTGGGCAGCTGACCGCTGTGATAGCTACGGGGAGCCGGACCGGTCGGCGGTTTCAGACCGTAGCCAGGCTAACCCAGCCCTCGGACAGGGACACTCAGCCGCTCGTGCTCAGTCACACACACACACACACACACACACACACACACACTCCTATCAGCCAGCTGGGCAGCTGACCGCTGTGATAGCTACGGGGAGCCGGACCGGTCGGCGGTTTCAGACCGTAGCCAGGCTAACCCAGCCCTCGGACAGGGACACTCAGCCGCTCGTGCTCAGTCACACACACACACACACACACACTCCTGTCAGCCAGCTGGGCAGCTGACCGCTGTGATAGCTACGGGGAGCCGGACCGGTCGGCGGTTTCAGACCGTAGCCAGGCTAACCCAGCCCTCGGACAGGGACACTCAGCCGCTCGTGCTCAGTCACACACACACACACACACACACACACTCCTGTCAGCCAGCTGGGCAGCTGACCGCTGTGATAGCTACGGGGAGCCGGACCGGTCGGCGGTTTCAGACCGTAGCCAGGCTAACCCAGCCCTCGGACAGGGACACTCAGCCGCTCGTGCTCAGTCACACACACACACACACACACACACACACACACTCCTATCAGCCAGCTGGGCAGCTGACCGCTGTGATAGCAACGGGGAGCCAGGGACGGGGGAGCCGGACCGGCCCGTGGTCCGCGGTGGAGACTATAGCCAGGCTAACCCAGCAGGGCAGATCTGACCACGCTGGCCTGAACAGAGACACTCAGCCACACAGCCGTACACATACACACGCTATACAGACCAGGGGGCAGTGGGGCGGGGGGGAGTTAGCTGGCCATAGCCAGTGGTGGCGGAAACAGGCTAAGGGCAGATCTGACCACGCCGGCCTGACAAGAGACACTCAGCCACACAGCCGTACACATACACACGCTATACAGACCAGGAGGCAGAGGGGCGGGGGGAGCTAGCTGGCCATAGCCGGTGGTGGCTGACACAGGCTAAGGGCAGATCTGACCACGCCGGCCTGACCAGAGACACTCAGCCACACAGCCGTACACATACACACGCTATACAGACCAGGGGTTATCATGGGGGGTGACTCTACTGCGCATATTCAGTGGGCCCATAACGCGGAAGTAAACCCGGAAGCTAGAAACATTTTCGGGGTATGCGCCAGGCGAGCAACTCCAAGTGAAATCAACGACGGGCATTTTCGATCCGGCATCCACTTAATATAATACATCCATGGTTAATTGCTAAAATCTAATGCCGTGAAGCTTGGCAGAGGAGGGTAGAGGCTGGTGCTGGTCACATACAGAGTGTCAGAGAGACATACAAAGTTGTTCTATTGAATAGGTGATGCACAGAGACACTGTTATATCACTGCTCCCCTGAACCTACGTCATTCAAAAAACCACTGTCACATAACAGTTGAAACCATACAATGGTTGTTAGGTATTACACTTTTGTTCAGATGGATTATATTTATTTGTACTGTTAGCTTTGATGCATCATTTGAAATGAGTTTATTTAACCATCAGAGTAATCAAATCCATTGCCCCGGGCCTCATCTCCCTACCCCTGTTCAAACAGAATCAGACATTATTTTGCGCAGCTTTAGAGATAAAATAATAATTAAATCCGGCCTGATGGCACTCGAGGTCAGTTCCATCACACTGATAGTAAGTTCAAAGACATTGCACTGCACTCCAGCTTGAATATTGTGCTCTGCACAACTGTAAAAATAAATGAATAAATATAGAAATGTCCACCCACCACCCATCAGGGGGCGCTGTTACTTTAAAGGTTGAAGAAGAAGGGAGGAGGGATTTCCGGTGAAAGCATTACCCACTGTCACTCCTGGCACATTCTTGGGGAACAGTATATATATATATATATATATATATATATATATATATATATATATATATATATATATATATATATTTTTTTTTTTTTTTTTTTTTTTTTTTTTTTTCTCTTTCTTAACGTGGTGAGTTAAACCTGGTCTGGAGTCTACTCACATCTTCTTTAGTGTGCAATTTCCCTAGAAATAAAACTAACTACACAACATCATTTCGACAACTTTAAAACTTTAATACAACTTCTATATCCACCACACACGTGATGGCTCTACATGCATTCATTACGGAACTGCAGCAGAAACTGCGCAAACTGCATCAATTACAGAATTTCATCAAACATAATACTGATATGTTGGGTATATGCCACTAGATGGTGCTGCTCTGACACACACTACTTGCAGACCTCTAACGTTTTAGAAGTGGAAGATATGGGATAACCAAACTGATCACTTTTTACACTGGGATGCCAAATAATTAGATGCAAATAAAGCTAATGCATCAATCTTGCAGTAAATCATACCTACAAAAAAGTTATAAAGTTCAAATTTTATTGAATCTGTTTTGGAGAGCTGTTAATTTGGTGTAATTTAGGAGGTTACAGTTTGCTGTGTAATTACCGGATTTATTAGTTTCTTCACACCATGTATCAACGAGGATAGGCAATTGAACAGCACCACGGACTGCAGTCTCCCGAATGACTGTACAGAGTGTACAGTTTCAACACACTCTGGATACTATGACCTTCATGAAAGTAGGATTTATTGCAGGGTTGTTGCATTAGGCTGAGTTGGGTAATAATTAAGCTTGAGTATAAAGAAATATGTCATGTATTTAGTCAGTACAGAAAGGAAGGGCCGGAAACTTCAAAGAGTGGAGAAGAGGTCAGCCACAGGTTATGACATAAACAAGAAGCACAAAAAACTCTTGTCTTTTTCCATTTTTGTATGGTTGTGAACATATCTGGTGTGAATGAGGCAGGATGTCCTCGTCCCTCTGTCCCTCAGGAACTATTTCCATTCAGTGGGATTTAAGCCAGCTGCTCAACAACAGTCTTAACAGGTGTCTGGGAAAAAAAAAACACACACATTCAAAGCTCTGCTGCACTTAATTAAGATATGTGTATGTTAAATTTTAACTTCTTCATTATACAGTGAGGATGATGGACGGTTGGTCCCTCACAGGCCTACATTGGTGCTTATTTCAGTGTATGACCACAGTACCAGTATAGTCTATCTGATCCTCTGTAGCTGTCAGGCCATGATCCTTCGGGAGAGTTTTTTTTCAGCCATAAAAGTTGCTTTGTAGATGGAAAACGTACACTCTGCCAACACTTTTACTAATAAAAGTTGAATATGGAGTATTTAACAGTGAAAAACTCACTGTATATACTTTTAATATGAGTATACCACTGGCCCTGACCTCTGACTCTTACGGTGTTAATCCGGTCCCGTACCAGTCGACACACATGCACTCTCCCCTTCACTGATCTCAGACCAGTGCTGGCCCTTCCAGTGTTGTGAATAATTGTGGCCTGCCTTGTAGCATGGATACACCAGCTAGGGACTCTAAATATATCCAACTGGTGTGTCTGAAGAGCTCAGGCATGGAGATCATATACTTACAGTTGAAATCTACACCTTAGGCTATTACTTTCTCATCCATTGTGTGTGTGTGTGTGTGTGTGTTTCTGACTCGGTCCATGTTACATTTACATTTTGGGGCATTTATCTGATATTCTTATCCAGAGCAACATTAAGATAAAGTTCACTGTGAAGTGTCTCTGTGTTTGGATGTCTCTTTTTTTAACATCCGCTATGTATGAATAAAAATATCATTCCCATGCCAAGTAGTAATAAATTAACTGCTAACAAGTACAAGTACAACTTGTGTGTCCATGAAAGAGAGATAGAAATACTAACAGGCGTGCTGATGAGACAAGACAAGCCTATAAGGACAGAAATATTTAGAATATAGAAACCAGAGAGGTAAATAAAATGTCTTCGGAAATACAGATCTGGCTAAGTGGCAACAAATCATTTGAGCTCTGGTATTATGTTTGGGTTTCAGCACACATTCCTCGGTCACCTGTTTTCTCTTAGCAGCACATGTCACAGAGTGAGTGAAGATAAACCCAGCTGCTTTTCGTATTCATTTCAGGCAGCACTTACCGTCCCCTTTTAACTGCAGCCAGCCTTCAACTCTAAGCTCTCAAATCACCAGAGGCTGATATGAATATAAACAATTTGTAGTATAGATGATGATGCCATGGAGTATAGTAGGGCATAATTAAGGCTCCGGCCTAATACTTCGGTGTGTACGTAAGAGGACATTATGGACTTATTTGAGCTAAATTGAGCAGGTAAATTTCTCTAGATTTGTTATTCAGTAAGCCCACAAAGCAGCGACTGAGGTAGACAACGATGTTGTTCTGTCTTACACCAGCAGCAATCTGTCTTTCACTCAAAGATGGTATTGTATTCAGCCTGCAGTGCCATGGAAAGCCCCACTCCCTCCTCCTCCTCTGCCCTGCACAATGAGACAAGGGTCAGCCTGTCTTTCCTCCACTATGTTTTTGATTCACTTCTCCTTTAGGAAAATGTTGTACAACCTTTGACCTCCAGCCATGACCTTTTAAACCCACTAGCTCCACCTACAGGGTCCCCTTCAGCCAGGGTTTTAAGGTAACTGAGTCCTCACCAGGGCTGTGGCTAGCTTACACAGAGGACACTGAGGTCATGTCCTCTGTCATATCCCTGGAAGTCTGTTGGGTTCAGTGACATGAAAACAATCTCACATTTGGGGATTATGCACATATTGCACATAATGGGCTGTTTGAGCCTCATTTAAGTGTTATTCAGGTAAAAATCTCATCAAATCTGGCAATAAACAATGACCAGATTCATCAGAGTACCATTCAGAAGTGAAGTGTTTTGGCTGGGGTGTAAAATAATCAAAATGAAAGTACTTCTTATGCAGATTATTGTTTACATGGATGTTAGATATGCATCATACTACCCAATAATATCTTTTGGAGAAGTTTTTTTTTCCTGCAATGTAACTAGTAAGGGGAATTTGTCAAAGAATTTGTGGAGTAAAAAGTGCAATATCTTACTTGTTGTGGACTAGCAGTATAAGCAGCATAAATGTCTTCTGTAAAGCATCCCCAAAATGTAAGTACTCGACTAAATATACTTGGTTACTTCCCAATTTTATGTGTTTGACAATAACCTTATAAAGTAATATTAATTACTTGAACTCCTAAATAAAAGTAACAATAACACACTGAGGATATAGCCTAAAGGCTGCTTTGTTAGTAACAGGTAAATCTATAGACCTACAATAAATGTATGCTGTCTTTGTGCTGTATATACAGTGTTTATTTTCTGCAGCATTAGTAAAGATAAATGTGGTACTAAAAGTTCAATACTTGCCTTGTATTTAAAAGTATAAGATGGAAATACTAGTTAAGTACCTTCAGAAATTGAGCAAGTAGTATTTCTTACCATTGTGTTTACATAGGCACGTAGGAAGTACCATATATCAAAATAAAAGTGCCAAAGCAGAATCATTCATTATGTAGAATGAGCCATTACATATTAAATTATTGGCCTATAATTATTGATGCATTAACTAAAACAATGCTGGAAATGTGCAATGTTCCTCCACTGGGTTTCAATAGGTCCATTTCTATTAAATATCACATGACCTATCCATTATTCTTAAATTACTCACCTTACAAAGAACAGTAATTGCAAATAGCATTTGATAGAATAAATAAATAATACATTTTTTTTAAATCAATAAAGTAACTTAATTTAAGTAAATGTAATAAAGAAGGATCTTTAAGTAACGTTAAACCAGAAAAAGTCCAGGTTGATTAAACTTTGTGAAAGTCTGTCACCACCACCACCACCACCACCACCTCCCCCTGTACCCTCCCCCTGTCTGTTGATATCACAGCCCGGAGAGGTTTGAATCCAGTCTGTGGCCCCAGTCGCCGCCATGCTGAGCTGAGGGAGAGCTACAAACCAAACTTTGTCACGCTGCCGTTGCACCGACCGCTAATCTCCGTACACAACCGGGACGAAGAGGAGAAACTATCCCCTCCAGCAGTGAGTACTACACCAGCTATAGCTGTCGCTTTCACTTGCTTGCGTAGCTTTTACCTGTGCACGCGAGCAGCCGACACTTTACTGTTTGAAACCTCTTGGAGTTGTTTCAGCCTGAGCCCTGCTGCTGCTCGGTACTCATGCGTGCCGTCGCGGTCTTCAGCCTCAGCTGCACTTGTTGCACTGTCTGTAGTCGACACCCCCACCGAGATACAATGCAACCCAAAAAAAACTACGCCGTGATAATTATCTCTGCTTTGAATTTTCCGCGTTTTCTTGGCGCGCGCTGAAAACCTAACTAAAAACCTTTTCACTATCTTCACCGTGGCGTTTCAAAGCTCAATTGCGCAAAAACTAAGATGTTAGCAGACGAGTGCTGCGACTGTTGAGTCCACGCAGCCGCTGTCACTGTCCTTGAAGCGCAAAATAACTCGTGAATATAATATTACGTGTCCACCAGACGTGCTCACACAAATCTTTTTAAAGATTAAATTCCCCCCTTTGCACTTTCAAAATGCCAATCTGGCAACCCAGAGGTCATTCAGGGGTTTCTTACCCTTGCCTGCATAAATCAAGGGTGCTCTTTCAGGGCAACAACAAAAGAGCTGTAGTGACAGCGCTGGAGCACACATCGACAAAACCACAGGTTTATATGAGGTCTGGAGCTTCAAGTCAAATGTAAATACCTGCAGCATGCACTGTTATGTCTGTCAAGGTGTTTTTTTTTTTGTTTTTTTTTTGTAGTTCTCCAGGCATCTTGTGCCCAGACAGGAGGGTAGCCCAGTGCAGCTGGGCCCCATCAGTGGATGGTCATAAACCTTTCACCTGCATGCATGTCTCCGTCTTCCTTGGTCCAGGGCTTGTGCTGGCTGGAGGGAGAGTAATAAGAAGTTATGGAGTTGCTTTCTGTCTCACCACTTACCCTCTGGCCTGTGCTGACTGAAGTCCTGACTTTTCCTGGCTCTATGCAGTATAATTCAAAGCGCACACACACATCATCACCCTGTTGCTTCTCTTGACCTTCTGACTTCAACCCTGGAATTAAATACTTTTGAGACATCCATGGAGAGGCAGATGCCCTCACAGGCTCAAGTTCTTCCATGCGTCGCTCACGATAAGAGCTGAAACAATCACTCGGGTAGTTTATCCTGTTACTAATGAAGATTTCCACCGGCATTAGTTAGTCTGTATAGTATCCCCTCAACCAAGGTGAAGTCTTCATATGCTTGGTCCAAAAAAACTATCCAGAAAACCAAAGATCTTCAATTTATGATCATGGAATAGTAAGAAAACCAGAAGATATTCACATTTGTAATTTTCAGGTAAAAATGCCAAAAGCTCAATGCAGAGCTGTAAATAATTGTTTGCTTAATGAATTGTTTTGTATTTAAATATCACAACACCAATCTTCAAGTTGATGTTTTGATTAACCAGCATTTCCACAACATTGTAATGAGCACTTTTCCCCTGGCTAATAATGAATTAGTCGATAGTTTAGTCAGGACCAGTTTCCCCCCACTATTTCAAGAACTATATGACAGATTTAATTTCATCACTTGATGCTAAAGAGACGCCCCTCATGTTGCATGCAGGCTGGGTTTACATTGCATAAGCACTGAGGAATTTTGGAGCACGTCAGCTATTTAGTTTCTCCCTAAATACAGCTGTTGTGTTTTCTAAATCTGTTTTCCACAGCTTCGTTAGTGACATTATCCACCCGGCCCCTCCCTCCTTGTTGCTCAGCGTTTCACCAAAAGCGCGTGGGATATGACATCCCTCACCTCGCAACCTCAATAAGTAATTCTTCTGCCTCATCAAGTCTGATTCCACAGGTCCTTTGCTGGGTCACTTTGCTGGGCATCAGGAGGGGTGCGCCCACCCGGATCTTGTCAATATGATGGGCTGGCTGGCTGGGCTGGCGCTACGGTGGCACCCGGGCAAGCCAGAATCATGTCAGTCAGACCCTCAGGGGGGCCCGCAGAACTGGCCAGAACAGGATATTGCTGTGTGATCATTCACCAGCAGCAGACAAATCATTAAACCACTGCGTGCTGCTGCGCCGCTCAGGCATCTCTTGTCTGTCAGTCACACTGACTTTCCCTCGGGTTAGAGGTTGTGTGTGCATTGTAAGGTTGTCATTACTGCAGGGTTTGGAACTGTCTTTGGAAAGAAGGATCACTTTGGTAGATTTTATATGAAAATAGGCAGATTACAGGCAGAGTTTAGGGTTTTAAACAACAATTTTTCAGCCCTCTAAACCATTGCCTTGATCTGTTTTGTGGGTTTCTGTGATGTTTACGGAGCTCAACTTGTCCTTACCTGCTCTTTATGTGAGGAGAACTTAGCACACTCAAAGCTTTCCCAGGACCTCCTCCTGTTTTAGGAAAAGTTAATTAGTTCACTTTTAACACATGAGTCTGTATTTGATTTGGCTTTAAATTCTATTTATGGAGAAACTGATCGGTCTTTAAGTTGCTCTTTGTCTTTGTTTTCCACCTCCATTGGAAGCATGGGATTCACATGTGCTCAATGAAATTACACAGAATTCTCCTGCTTGTTAATGATAACCACACTTGAGCATGCAAACCCTTCATCAATAATCAATTTAAAATGGGTGGGAAGTAGAAACCCAGGCAGGAACTGAGAGGCTGAAAGGGAGCTTTGTTTTTAAATGTGAACTTTGTGCAGAAATGGCGCTTGTTTTGGATGTCAGGGGTTATTTATTTGGATGCCTTTTTGGGTTTCAGACCAAGCTCTGGCTGTTTGTCAGTCCTCTTTCTTGTAAAAAAAAAAAAAAAAACATTGGAGTTGGTGTGTGTCCAGTGTTGCCTATGGGCAGCTTGCATTAAGCACATACTGCATCTGTGCATTTCTCCTCTGATCTAAATGCAATTATTTGACCACCTCAGTGCTGACGCCTCCCCCCTCTCCTTTTTTTAGAGACGTCACGTTTCTTCACATGCTTACAGTGAGTAACTGTCAGGTAATTGAATAAACTCTTAATGGATTTGAGGGGGACCATTCATGAGCCATCAGAGGCTTTCTTCCAGTCCCCTCTGCTGAGTTTGGTCGTCAGCCAGCTCCTCTACTACAAAAGGCTGGAATACCTGCAAATGATCCGTGCAGGAGCTCTCCACCTCCTGCTGTGGAGGTCACTGTAAAAGGTGCAACGTCTTTGACACAGACACACACGGCCCCTTATTGTTCCCTTCTGCTCATTAGCAACCTAATTATTAGTATTCTCCTGGCTGCTGAGTCAGCAGACCCTACTCTTTCTTGAATTGGAAATCATTTTGCTCTGCATACGGAAAGGCGAGATGGTAATGACCTTTCATACAGGCCCATTATGTGTCATGGTTTGTAGGAAACGGCGTAGGTAGGAGTTTGATGTGTGACTTGCAGCAACCTCATTGTTATGGTCCTGCAGGAGTTAAAGGGTAGAGGTCAGGGGCCAGTCTGTGGTGCTCTGATGTTGAGGTGGGCTGCACTGCCTCAGTGAAATAGACATCTGGGGCAACCCCCCACCTCCTTTGAAACACACAAACCTCCTTTGCCACACCCTAGTACCCCAGCACCCCTCAGGCTGGAATAATTTCCTATTGGAAAAACAGAGTAGCATGGCTCCATATGAGCAGCAGAGAGTGGCATGTGTAGGCACTTTGTGTGTGCGCGCGCTCGCGTGTTACTGGGCATGCATAATGCATTGCTGCATTCCAGAGATGTCTCAGCAAAAACTGTCTCACGATTGTAAGGTGGCTCCAGATCAGCTGATGCTTAGGTACACACTGGATGTCAAGCTTGGTTTCCTGTTTTTGTCATTTTGCAACACAGGGTAACAATAAAAGTGAAGAAGAGCACACGCCCTGGAGAGCTTAGTCGATTTACCTGTTTTATGGACTCGAACTGGTTATTGCATGAGCATCCACAGCACAGCAGTTGTTTATTATTATATGCACAGGAAAACAGGAGGTCACGCTGTGCAATGAACAGTGCATGAAGATTCCCATGAAGACGCTGCACCCACAGCTATTGTATGAGTGGTTATTGCTGAGAGTGCAGGAAGCCTACTGATGCGTCGCTGCAGCGCTATTGACAGCTTGCAGCTTGATGTTTTGAAAAGGTTCCCAGCGTTGTGTTGCTGAGCGCAGGGAGCTGGAAGGGAATGGGAGCGTGGAGAGAGCTAGCCTACATACAGTACATTCTGTGACTGGAGGATATCACTGTGTGACACAGCTGAAAAGAGAAGGTGTTTGTCTGTCCTTATCCGTCTTTCATCTGCTGTGGCGCAGATCAGCAGTTGCAAAGTCAGTAACATTTGTTTACAGGTGATTGTGGAGAACGTTGCAAGACAGAAGTAATTCACAATGCGGCTGACTCTTATCAGCTTTTATCAGATTATTGTCTCATTCGATTTGTTTAGTGTTTCCATAGTTGGAAAACACATCGACGATCCGTTGCCTGAGGATGCAAACTGTCATTACAGTTAAGAGTGTGTGTGTGTGTGTGTGCAGTTTAAATCACCTAGGGCTAAATACAGTGCTGAGAGAGAGCAGCAGCTGGACCTGCAGTCCCCATTCATTCTTTAAAGAAGAGACAGAGAGAGAGAGAAAAAAACATCCCCACAACAATAGACACACTCCCACAGACACACATACACAGTACCCTAACCTCAGCCCCCTCCCCCCCTCCTTTCCTCTTCTCACCCGCCACCCCGAGTTCCCCCTCCCCCCTCCCAGGCAATTGTGTGCATTGACGCTTTCCAGAGGCGCGATCCTGTCGCTGTCGCTCTCCACTGGCAAGCAGCACTTGACTGCTGTGACAGGGGAGAGAGGCAAACCCCGGCTGTTGTGCTGCATGCTCAGATGGAGGCAGACTCCGCTCCTGACGTGCGTTTAAGTGAAACAGCCCTTTAATGCGAGCACCGTCTCTCCACCCTGTGCAGCCTGTTCTGGTGCTCCTTTTTTTTTCTTCTTCACTGTTTATCGTGCAAGATAGAGAGAGGCAGACTGAAGGAGGGAGAGTGAGAGGAGCATGACCAGGGCGTAGTGAGGGAGGAGGTGACAGACAGACTGTTGGACGATCATATTCTATTTTTTTTCTTCCTCATCTGTCATGCAAACCACTGGTGACTTTCCCAGTAATGACAGTGTGACTGAGCCAGGTTGGAAGAGCCTCTCCTACAGCGTTCTCTTCTCTCCTCTCGCAGCCTGCAGGATCTTCCCACTCAGATTATGGTAAGATTCACATTGCGAAGCATCTCGTGCAAACACCCGCAAGAGTGTTGACTGCTGTGATCTCACAATGTCAACACCTTTTTCTTCTTCCATAGCAATAAGATATGTTTTTGTAAGCTTACCCGTCTGCACTGGAGAGAGTTCTTTATAGTGCTGGCTATTTTTACCTAAATAGCCATCTCATCTAGTAGGTAAATAATTCAGTGTGCTATAGGGCAGGTTATCATGATGCACTGACTAGGAGCCTGCTGTGCAGTATTTGAAGACATACCCACACGCTTGACTTATATCAGCTGCTGTTTGCTTCAACTCAGAGTTAAGAGAAGAAAGCAGTGTTTTCACTCTTTTTGCCAATGTTTGCTGTTTTGTTTATGGCAAGATGTGGAAAGAGTGTGTACATCCTGGCTGAAGTTCATAAATCTCCCTCGGGAGCGTAAGGAGTGGCTCTACGCTCCTGGCTTGGACGTTTCACATTTTCCTTTACCATGCCACTAGTTGCTCTCCTCCTTAACTGGACATCCAGATGCTTGGTTTTAATTGTAGGTGCTTGGTGCAGGTAGATCAAAGCGGGCTAACATGTGTTTTCAACTGCTATCGCCTCACTTCAAAGGAGAAGCGTTCCTCTCGCTCTGAGCAGGTTCCTATCTCCACTGTGCCCGGCCACAAACCACACTATATAGCACAGTGACTTAAGCAAGCATCAGCTGCACGTGCACTTGCAGCATAATTTTGCACTTCTTTGTTGTTCAGTGTTGTGTTGAGCATTGAACCAGGCACTGCATCAATGTTTGCCTATGGAGAAGGCAAGAATCTAATTTTGGATTTGGGTTAGCGTTGCAGGAAAACACCACACACATCAACACCACAGCGAGCGTGGGATGTTGATCATATGAAGCTCTCATACTTGGGTTGGATTCTGCACATTGTGCAAAAGCACAAGCACTTACATAGTTCAACTCTTTAGTAATGTAAGTAAATGTCATTTTAAAATGGAGTTATTGTGCTTCTGGAGAGAATGGGCTGTGACATTTCAACCCATTTCAACCCTCTGGTTCGGTCGTTTTTCGTATAACTCCACAAGGAATTCTAAAAGTTAAGCTACGGAAACAACATTTATCACTTCATTAATGTTGTTGGAGGTTCTTCTCTTTTTAAAATATTTTTTTTGTAAACACAGCTTCTAAGAGACCAGAGGAAATGGAGCTAAATTGATGACTGGGTGTGTGCAGCTAATGTCTGCTTCTACTCTGACAGACAGACAGACAGACAGACAGATGAAAGTTCAGTGAGCTGCTATCAGGCAGGGAAATGAAAGAGACAGACTGACAGGTAAGCTAATGCACTGGAGCATCAGCAGAAGAGAAGTTCAATTTAGTCTGGAAAAGGTCAACGGAAAGCAGGGAAGAGAAGCCACATGCACCCGTTTAGCCATGGTCCCCACACAGACAGACTGCCGCTGGCTTGGCTGGCTGGCTGGCTGGCTGGCTCCGAGGCTGGTGGCTGTCTGTCTGGGTTTGGGGCTGATGTGACTGGGTGGGGTCGAGACCTCAGCATCACTCCTCTGTCTCCCCCTCCAGTTGTAGTAGCCCTATCAGCCGACAGTGATAAAACCATTAAGACCTCTTTGTTAAACCAGTATTAGATTATTAACTGAAACAGACATGTTTTACTAGAGGTGAAACAAAGCATTTAATAGCTGCTTCAGGTTTTATTATATTCTAGTCTGTGAATTGGTATCTAACCCTTTATCTGCTTAGTAAACCTAAAATCCCCCTCTGGCAGGTCACAGTCTGTGTTAACACATAACAGGGTATAATCTATGAATTTAATTTGCTGTAATCTTTTCTTTTTTTTATAGGTAGATAATCTGAAGAGCTAATGGCAGGTTTTGGAGACTGCTCATCAGCCAGCAGGGCACAGGATGTGTCTTGTCTCATTGCCTCATTAAAATTTCAAAATCAGAGGGCTGGCAGCAAACATCTGCTGATTTATGTGCATTCACAACTATACACCATTAACACGTGTGTGTTTTTATGGATTCCTTTAAATATAATGTCATCTGCTGCACTTGGTGATGAGGTTTTTATGATGTTTTTATTAGTGGTGATTGATGGTAATCAGCTGCACTGATTGCCAAAATTGCCCCTCAGGCACACACAATGTATTCTTCATCTGTGACTGGATTCATATTGTCTGCTCACCACCCAGAGGATTTCTTGGTGCACTCTATTTATGCTAGCTAGCTGGCTGGTTGGCCGCCCTGGTAACTATGGTAACAGTATCCCCCCAGAAAGTTGAAGAGACCAGGCCTTGCTAGGCTAATTGTGAGCAAGTGAAGCATGTCTGCAAAGTTAGACGTTGTCCCGGCCTGGACCGTGCCCTGCTCAGTGGATTTTTGTGTGTGTGTGTGTGTGTGTGTGTGTGTGTGTGTGTGTCCTCATTGACTTGTACAGACAAACAGTAGCTGTCACAATAGTAGTGATTTGTTCAGACCTCTGTGTTGTAAAGGTTTTGTTCGATTAGCATACACCTAGCACAAAATCTCATGTACACAATTCATGATAGAAAGACACACAAGATGCCAATTATCAACCAGTAATCAGTCATTGATGGCTCCTGCTTGTCAATTGTGAAGATTTCTTGTTTTTCACAATGACAATTAGCTGAATATTGTATAGTTTTAGCCACTGGTTGAATAAAACACTAACTTTATGGTTTTATTTCAGACAAAACAAAACAGCCAATAATGAAATAACTTCAGATTCAGTCCAAACTGATTTTACTATGAAGGTCACATACCATTCTTGACCATGAGCTGTTATACCATTTGTTAATTGTCATGAACTTATGTCCCTTTTTTTCCCCATTTCTTGCAGACTGCTGTTGTGACTTCAGCCACTGGCTTCTCCTTGAACCATTTCCAACTGTGTGAAGAAAAGTAAAAAGAAGTTTTAATGTATCAATATTCGCTAGCCGACGCCATGACGGACAAGTAAGTGGTTTGTCTTCCTCAAGAGTGCTTCTGTGTGTATTTGTGTAAAGAGCCCACTGTACTCTGTACCCCTTTGTTTCAGCGTGGAGTACGAACATGATGTTGTCTCTTGTGATTACACTTCTCTCGGACTGTGCAAGATTGTCTACTGGAAGTGTTTGTGTGAGTGTGTCTTGGTGCAGAGTTGGGGCAGGGCTGTGGTTGGAGGGGAGGGTAGGGTGGGGTGGGGTGAGAGGTTGTGGGGGGAGGCGGTGTCGATAGTACAGAGAGAAGTGTGTTGTGGTGGGGGGTTGGTATAAAGACAGTCTGTTGTGCCCCTGAAGACCTATGACATTTGCATCAGGGCTAATTTGCATTCTCGTTCACTGTGCTGGTATGTTGCTGCCGCTGTTAGTCACTCTTTATTTCCCTGACAAAACACAGTCATTTATAGGGGTTTTTGCGGCTTTGCCACATTACCTCTTCTTTGCTCTTTCTCCGTATTCTCTGGCCTTTTTTCACTTGTTTTATGTGCTTCCTTCTTCATCTCTTTTCCCTTCCCCCTTTTCATTTTGCACCGGCCCTCTGCCTATGCTGTTCCTATCTCTTTTCTCTTTTTGTCTCTTTTGTCAACTTTGTCTTTGTCTCTTGGTGCCGTGTTTGTTGGATTTCGATCTATAGAGGATGGAGAATTTGGGTGCAGTAAGCAAAATAATCTGCTGTCAGTGTTCATAATAAGCGGAATAAGTGGTGCGGGCCAGTCAGCTGAAAGGGATAGGAGGCCAAACAAGGCCCGGACTTTCATGTGCATGAGTTACAGACAATGAAAGAACCAAAGAAATGGGTTGTTTTCAGAATAATGTGCGATTTTTAGTTGTGATGAATGCATCTGGAGGAATCATTAGAGGCAAAGATTTGTATGCATATAGTGAAGTTTCCAGCATCGAGGAAAAGAGATTGATGGGATTCAGTGTTCACTTACTGCTAATGCACCTGTTGACCCTTTCAGAGAAATGGGGGGAGGTCCGGTGAGTCACTCGGGCCTTCTATGAAACGGGCCTCAGGGTAGCTGCACTGGCTAACACCAGCAACACTATACAAAGTCAGCAAAATTATGTTGCATGAAGATGCTTAGTGGAGCCAGATAAGGCTGTATTTGCCCAGAAGGGAATTTCTCTTGCAAATTAGAAGGTTCCACCACTTTAGGATGCAATTTTTGCAGAGCCAGACATTCAGGCGTGGAAGTTTTTAAAAGTGTTTTGGATGCAACATAAAAGTCAAACAGGAATAAGATGTTCTTGGAAAACAAGACGCAGCTGTATTTTTTTCTTTTTCTTCTTCTTCCTATTTGGCTGGAGCAATTCAAAATGAAGTGAAGGGAAGGTTGGGAGTTTCTAAGTAAGTGATGATGTTGTTGACAAGCTGTCCAAGTGGATGAAAGGTCTCCAAGCAACCTGAAAGGGGCGAAAAGGGAGGGGGTTGGTGGTGGTGGTAGCTTATTGTGCGCTAGATGCTAGTCCGTGTTGTAGGATGATTGTTCGTCGGGGAAGAATGATAAATGTTATGCCAAAAGGAAGTGAGGGGAAAAGTTGGAGGACGTGCCCCCGACAGTGATGGCGAACAAAGCCTCCCTCAACATGGGACTACTTAAGATTCATACAAAGGCAGAAGAAGCAGGCTACTTATTTTCTTCCTGACACACACACACACTAATGCCTCCTGTTTTTCTCCAGCTCGTTCATGAGCAAACATTTACACATTGCAGGATATCAGTGGACATTCCTGTAGATGCGTGCATTCCACTAGGTATTCCCAGATACAAGCTGGCCTGCAGCTACATCTGCAACACGTGCAGTTTTTGGCATTTGCAAATGTTTTTTTGACATTTACCGTCAAATTGTGCATGATAAAGTTCACAATATTCTCATGTTTGTTCGGTCAAACAGTTTAACGTCTGTGTTCTCTGTGCAGATGTTGCTATTGATGCTGGAGCCGATTGTCCGTCTGTAAAAAGTGCTCTACCATCCTCAAAAATGAACATGTTTAAAGTGCAGGATTTTAAGTTCAGCCCCTCCATTGTACCAGGATGCTCTGGGGATGAGGAAAGTTTCTAAAGCCAGATTTGCTCTGTAGTGCTTGTAGACAGGGGTTCTTTCTGTCGAAATTCAAGCCTGCATAATCCTCTTCAACACACTGCTTTGTGTATGTGTACGAGAGTGAGTGTGTGTATGTGCGTGCATGTTTGCGAGTTAAAGTACAGAGTCCATGCACCCTCCATCCAGGATTTAAATGAGTAAGAATTTCACCCAGTTGTTGTAATTATATTCTTTTCATTAAGAATTACACTGAGGTTTGCTGCATTGCATCATATATGATAAAGACGGTGTATCAAATCCATAGAGGAAATTATAGGTCCTGTAGAAAAACTGTAAAATCTCAGATGTGAATTGCACCTCCAACTAGATGGATCCTTGCTTTAAGGAAAAAGACAAAAAAAAAAAACAAGATGGAAAAATGCTTTGTTCCATTCCATACGCCCTCAAACCAAGCTATCGTATTTCTTTATGCAACACTCTCCTTGTTTTCCATAAGGAGAATCCTCCTCCTACTCACTTCTCCTTGTTCTTTGCTTTGTTCTCCTCCCTCTCTTCCCTCTCTTCAACCACTGTATGAATTTGCACGCTTGAACATCCTCTCTCATGCCGATGCCAGTTTTCATTCTCCTCCTCTGTCCCTCTCGTTTTTGCTCCCCCCATCCCCCACCTGTGGTGGTGCACGCTGACGGCCCTGTCAGAGGTTTGGGATGTTTACAGACAGACAGTAAGGATGACTGCACAGGTGTGTGTGTGTGTGTGTATGTGGTGGGGAGGGGTGGTGGGCTTTTACTGGAACGACCACACTGTCATAGAGAAGAGTGGCCTTTCCCAGGCCACTGTGTATCTGTGTCAGTCAAGGTCTCGTGTGTGTATGTGTGTGTATTCATGTCAGTCTCATGGGAGTGAAAACCAGCCTGTGAGGCTGGTTAAAAGCTTTCTGTCACTTATACATAACTGCAGCCCTCACAATTAGAAACCTCCATATTTGGTCTGTAAGATTCATATAACAATGAATCTTACATGTGGCTAAATTGGTTTTTTTGTTTTGTTTTTTTTAATTTCCAATCAGTAACTTCAATGTAAAGAGGATTTAAGTTGGTTTTTGCTTTTAACTCACATGGACTCACATTGATTTTTAGGGGTCTTGGTAGAAACGGCACTGTGGGTCAGCTTACCACTATGGTCAAGAATGAAATATCTCAACCACTCTTAAATGGATTACCGTGACTTTGTCGATTGGCTACAGGCATTCATGGTCCCCAGAGGATTAATTCAACCCATATCGCCATTTGTTGTTTTGACTGAAAACTGTTGACAACTGATGGATAGATTACCTTGAAATTTGATACAGATGTGGATCTATCTCAGTGACACAGGTGATCACCAATATCTCCATATTTATCCAGTGAAATAATTCAACATCTGCAAAATGTATTGACACAGAATTTTTTTTTTTTTTTTTTACAGAGGCTTCCATTGTGACATTTGTGGTTTTGCAGCCAATGTATCAACAACTGTTGGCCATTGTGACAGGTCCTGACTTCTTGTGTAGTATAGTACCATCATCAGGTTAAATTATGATCAAACCAGGGGACATTACAATTGATTATGTGTGTCTTAAAACCTCATCCACAGGACTAAACGTTAAGGAAAAATAAAAACCAAGTGCTGACAACATAATTGGCTGGAACAATTTGTGCTGAAAGAAAATAGTCCCACTGGCTTGTTGTCAGCCTAAGCTTTTACAGTGTTCTTTTCTGTTAACGGAGACAAGAGGGGGTAGTAAAATTTTCTCTTAAAAGTTTGTGTTGCGAAGGACGATTGAACTTTGACACAGTATTCAAGGGGCCATATGAAGGAATAGGTTCAAAATACCTGGATGTAATGCAGCAGTGTTGTGTTGCAGAGGGAGATAGAGTGGTAGTGGTCAGATCATACTGATTAAGGCTCAAGCTGATTCTTTTTTTATCAGTTTAGAGAAAATCAGGTGTCACAGTGGATGGAGTTCAATAGCCCATCCTGTCAGTATGTTTACCATAGGCTGAGTCTCTGAAGTAGGGCCATTAATAAATTTGTTCTGGCTTGAAGAGTCTTCAAAAGGCCAGCTTTACCCGGTCCTCATTCAAGTCCACTCATCAATTTAAAAACCCCAGACCCATGACATCTCCACTTCCTCTCCGTCCCCTCTCCAGACCGCTGTGTCACCAAGGGCGTGGTGCAGGGCACCGCTGGGCCTGCACCCAGGCTCGACACCCACTCAGGACATCCTGAATTGAGACATGTGAAGGCGTGGTGTCACTGGTGTCACTGGGATTCGTGGGTGCTCTGTATCAGCTGTCACAGGGTTTTGTGGGAGCCGAAGGAAGCCAAATCAAAGTGCTTCCTAAGGATGTCGAGGGGGATGCCCCCTTTGGCCTCCAGCTCATCAATCTTCTGCGACTGTCATCTTCTCCCACTGCCCCATTGATGCTGTCAGAGCAGGGTGAGAGGCAGCAACTCGCTGCGTCGTGCATTTGTGTCTCTTTTGCGTACATGTGTTTCACTTTTGTTTGTGTGTCACTGAGAGGAAAAAGTGACAAGTGAATGGGAAAAGTGGAGGAAGATGCGGAAACCTGTGTCTATAAGTGGATACACACTGCAACTGTCAAACATGACATGACCTAGATCTATGTGAATGATCATAGTTTGTGACCTTGGGAATCAAAATCAATTAAAATCTGCTTTAACTTGACATTTATACTTCCTCACCACAACCACCACATTACAGGACAGTGTGGCTATCAAGTTAGTGGAAGTTAAACCTGGGGTAAAAAGAGTTTTATACAGTTAATGTGATCAGTTGTAAGTGAAACGCCCATGTTTGTAGTCTGGTGAGCATCATCTCTGCTTAACATAACCTGATTATTCTTTTATACAGTAGATCAGGGGGGCTGCATTACAGTAGCTTACCCCACCAAGCAAATGCTAATGAATCTGCATATTTGGGTTGATTTGGGTGACCTGGATTCAGTTGTCTGGAAGATTTGTCTCCTTAATTGTTTGGGGACAGTATTTGTTGCATTGCCAGCAACATCCATTCTGCCAGCTTCAATGTGTTGAGAACTCAATTACTTTTTTTATTGTTTGGTGATAATTTGAAGTTTTATTTTAGGATGTGGTGATAATAAGGCAAAATGACCATGAGATCCTGTCAAGGCAGGGTAAATATATAAGGCCATGTTCCCCACTCAGACAGAGTTGGATTGTATGGGACTGTGGGAATAAAGCCTGTGCACGTCTGCAGGGAGAATATATTCAGCCTGGTTGTAAGGGTTTTCATCTTGCTCAGGGAAGCAGTCTGAGGGAACAGACTGGAAAGCGTTGTGAATGGAGGCCCAACCATCTGTCACAATGGCAATAAGAAGATTTCTACTTTCCCTCCCTGCGACTTATAAAATCTTGTTTTTCATGCACCAAAAAGAAAAGCAAAAGAATTTCCCAGCTTACTGTTCTGTAACTGCTCTGATGCAGATTATTTCCGAGCGTCTTTTGTTCCCCTCTTTGCTAAGTTAGTGATGCGTGGTGATGCATGTCTGGGGCTGACACTGTACAAAATGATGAAGGTCTTCTTTGCCAAGCTAGACTAAACTTAAGTTTTCAGTGGCTACAAAGGTATAATGTGACTGACAGCTGGTTTGACCCCCTCCCTGCAATGGAAAATAAATAAAAAACAGTAAAATATTAAACAATTAAGCAGTTAACCTCACAGCATTTTAGCTAATGTATAATTCATGTCTCTGCATTCTGCTATTAAATTGATAATCATATAAATTGTGCAACCTGTTCCCAGAATAGCGGTTTAAGGGCTGACCATGATTGACCTCTCCTGGGATTAGACCACACAGAGCAGATATAATTCAGCAGTGTTGAAGGGAGAGTGCTTTTACTGTGTTTATGTTTGGTCCGTGCACAAGAAGACGTGGCTGCCCACAGCCTTAACATTTGTGCTCGCACTCGGCGGCTGGAAAAGCAGCCAGGGCTCCTCTGATGGTATTCACACAAGATAATGTTTGTCATTCACTCGTCCTTGGTTATAAAAAAGTTGGCGTGCATCATGTGGTATCACCAGCTTCGGTGGTTCATGTGCGCCCGTGTCGTGTATGTGTCTTGGCAGTTCTATTGTTTTTCACTGTGATTGATTTATCATTATGTCTGTCTTACCATTGTCTAGACAACTAACCACACACCAACACACACACACAGTCACACAAACTGCTGACTCCCTCTTGCAGGCACACACCACATAACTGTCTTGTCTGATCTTTCTGTCTTCTCCCCCCTCCCTAGCTTGAGGATTTTATAATTCTCTCCGGAGGAAGAGCGTCGCATCTTGTAAGGAGCCCACAGGTCAGAAACTCTACTCCTCTCCCTGCCTCCCCCTCCACTTGTTTTTCCCCCCCTGTGTGGACCGACACTGAGCTGCTCTCAGGTCTGCATGCTTCAGCACGAATGCTGCATGCTTCTCCAACACTCCCTGTAACCACCCCGGGGCTTCACTCCTTCTTTTTTTTTTATTACCCCTTTGCATGACCACACCTGGGCAGCTCAACTTTGATTTGATTCCGCTTGGCTTTGGTGCTTGTGGACTTTTTTTGTTTGCAGTGATACTTTCCTCTTTCCCAATCACTTTATTTGCCTTCACTTGTGATTTGGTTTTCCTTTCTTCTTCAAGTTCTGATTTGCTTGTTTTGTATCTGCGTTCTTTTAATTTGATGGGTTTTTTTTTTTTTTTGTTAGTGGCAGACATCGTACATGCACATGCAGCTGCTTGCTTCCAGCGGCCTTTCTTTGACAGCCAACTTTTCCCTGTAGCTTTGCTCTGCGGTCGACTGTTTGCTAAACTCCTCCCATGAGCAGTGATTGTCCACTTAGCTTAGCAACAGTATCTAGGCACAGCAGCTCTGTCGAGCTTTGAATTTCTCTGAATATCACTGTTGCAAAAGCACCTTTTCGAAACCCTTAACAATACTTTATAATGTCAAGCTAAACTATTTTAATGACCTTTTTTTTATTTATAATGTTGTTCTACACTGCAGGACAAGAACACAGTCTTTCAGTTTCCTACTTTGGCTGTTTGCTTGAGATAACAAGTTTAATCTTTGACATTTAGTATAATCATGTATGGAGCTGTCAAGTCCACATCTAAAGGTGATTTGTATATTGACCAATTAGTCAACTGACAAGAAACAAATTGGCCTTATATCTTACCTACCTTAATCATTTTCAAGCATAAATGCAAAACCAAATTGCCTGTTTCTAAAATTTCAAGGTTTGATGTTTTTTGTTAAATATGTACATAAAAAAGTGTGTTTGTGGGAAAAAAAACAGGCAAATGAAAAGAAATTATAACAATTAACCATTTAATTAAGAAAATATTCAGATAGCTGCAGTCCTAAAATGAAACAGGTCACTGACAGTTGGTCGACAAAGGCACCTGTCATTAGCAGAAGTAAGAATCCTGCTTGTGTTTAGATCTGCGTGAAACAGCCGACCCATTGTTTCAGAAATACATTTCTAGTGATAAGTATCCCACTGTTATTTTAAACAGCACATATGCTGTGCTAGAATGGAGAACTTGACAGATGTAGCTGCATTAGTGGTGGGAGGCAGTGCTCTGCAAAGGGTCAATTGAAGCAAACGCCTGTTTTGCAGGGATCACTACTTCCCTAAGTGCTGCCCGTTCATTTTTTTCTTCCATCACTCTAAGATGGAATGATATTTTTCTTAAACATTTTGCTTATCCAGCTGCTCAAATTTGTAATGACCAAATTTTTTTTTAATGCCTTCAATTACTTTCATTAACTTGAAGATGGGCCTGTGCCCAAAATCTACCAAGAAATCTGTGTGGTATGTGCTCAAATGTTTCAGGCTTTGGCTTTGTGTTGTTTTTTTTCACTGTGTGTGCTGAGAGGGGAACGGTGAAATCAGTGTTTTATCTCCTGGTATGCCAAGTTCAGGAGGACACACTGTTAATGTTGTGGCAGCCTGTGGGTGATGGGGTGAGTTTTCACACAACTCTCCAAAGGAGGTTTTTGTCTCTGCTGGCCAAAATTACCACCATGAAATCAGTGCCTGCCGAAGACTGCGCTGGGAGAAAAGCACGAGAGAAAGGAGTGCTCCGTAAAAGCAGAAAAGAGAGGAGAAAATATAGCAGAGTTTTAGTGATGTTTACGGCCCCTCCAAATGTCCCCTGACTGGTGGGAAAGATGGCATGTTTTGTTATTTTGTTCTTTCACCGCAGCTTGAAAATAATCTGCAATGACATGGATCGCATTTAGATATTTTTATTCCATGTCTGTGGAGTTGAAAACTTAAGAATTATTCCACTCCCGGAGCTGAAGTCACCTGCCCTTGGCTGTTGCTGTTAAAACAACTACCACCAATGCGACTACCATTCACCAACTGGGGACCACAAGGCCTTCAGCTGGGGACCACAAGACCTTCAGCTGGGCTTTCGCAGCTTCCCAAAATAGTTCCACATTATACGCCCCAAGGCCTGGCTGGTATCACAGCAGCCTCAAGGAAACTACATCAAGTGAAAGGTTTATGACCTCACTGTGACTGGAGGCTTCCATGTGACCTCAGGCTATTAAGATTACCACTACTCCCCCCAAGATAAAAGACAATACTTTCATGTGTCACTGGGTTTTCTGCCATATTTGAAGACCATTATCTCTAGTGCATCTCACAGCTGCAGCTCAGACATGAAAGTTTTAATACTTTTTTTTTTTTTATCCATATACCATGTCTGTGTTTTAGCTGCAGAATATCAATATGAGCAGGAATGCTTGAATTAGAGGGGAAGGGTTATTTGTGCACGAGTGATGCCTTTTCACTCCTTCGCTATGCCTTGTGAAAACTGACTGGATGATGACATGAAGGCAATTTTCACATGTGTAAGTGCAGAAGTAGCACCTCCTGTTTTTTTCTTCTATGTGATCCTCAAAAACTGAATCCTTTTTATTGTTACTTTCCGCTATTGCAGATGTCACTAGTAAAACTCCTCAATTCTTTTTCCTCCTTTAATTAAAAGAAACAGTGGATGGTGATTATGTTTTTCATGTCAGACTACAGAGGCACACTCGGCACTTGCATGGTGAACACCACACAGCAGCCCTTGTTCCCCTAGTTAGCTTACTTCACTTGCCTGTGTGTTTATAGGCAAGTTTTTCAAATCTTCCAGTACCATGTGACTCAGCGAAAGGGCGTGTTGTTTTTAAAAAGCTTGCCATCGACGGACTAAATATACCCTTTACTGGACCTGACCCCTCATTTGCCTTTGCTGTGGCCACTTTAGGTCGACATGCTAGCTCAGCAGGGGCCCTACAACTAGTAATTATATAGGAGGGTTTCCATTTTACATCCCCTCTATAGTGTTGCCTTCACACAAGCTCTTTTCCTCAGTTTAGGCATTTGGCTTGTCATCGGTGGTTTACCTACGTTTTAATTTTACCTGCTCCTCAATATAACCTGAAATGCTGCAGTTTCTGCTTGCAGCCTGCACCTTGTCATCATTCGGCCTCATGTGGATGTGAATTAGTGTTGTGAACATAGCAGATTGTGACGTTAATCCTGGATCTGGCCTTTTTAAAAGTTGAACTCTTCCTCCCATCTGTCATCCAGGGAGCTCACCGTGGATAATGCACGATGACTGCTGCATCATCTATTGCAGTTTTTTTTTTTTTTTCGACGATTTTCTCCATATGATGAGTTGTCAGCTGTGCAGCGGAGGTCGTACAGCTGTTCTCGGGGGTTTTAGATGACTTTATGTTAGCATGATGCGGCTTTGACATGGTGGCTTTGCACTTCACAACTGAAGGCTGATGATCTATCTCCAGTGAATTCCAGATGTTTTGGACCAGAGTTGCAGACTTGTCATTTTATCCAGACCATTTCAGATGTTGACATATCTTAAAATTAAGGGGAACTAACTGATTTTACACATCAAAGTGTGTTTACAGATCTGGGGGAGTACTACTGCACATGTGAAAACAACTTTTTTGTGGCTCCAGAGGAAGATAATCTCGTCTGAAGTGATATCAGCTGAGTCAGCGTTCGTTTGGCCTGAGGACCACAAGTTTGAAATGTTTTATAAAGAGTTAGAGAGAAGAAATCTGTGATCTTAGCCAGCCCTCTCTGTCCCGCCCCTCATCCCTGTTTGAGACTCGAGGCTACACTAGGTGCTATTAGCATAATGCACCAGAATCTCTGCAGCAAACTCTCTGTGGTTTAGCTCCAGCATGGGTGATGTAGACACAAAGGAGATTGTGTGGAACAGCAAAGACGATATCTCTGGTTGAGCCGCGTCACTTTTTCCAAGTGCAACAGTAAATCTCCGGAGTACTCTTTTGACTTGTCGTCTGCGAGTAGCACAAAAACCAGAGATGGACTATAGCCTTGATCATCAGATCAGATGGAAGCGTACTCGTCAGCTGGAGTTGTAATGCCAGTAGCTTAGCCAATACCGAGACCATAAAGCCTTGGCTGTCTATACTCGAAATGTCAAAAACGGTTCATCAGCCTGTGGGGAAACACAACCCAAAAGTCTGATGCAGCTGGCAGTATTTTAAGATGGGCCCTCGGTCCCTCTCCGGCCCTTATAAGAGGGATTTGATGCCCACAGTTGGCATTATCATGCACACATGTGAGCGTGCTAGAGTCTCTGCTACATCTATAGCCAACCTCCATTAATCTGTAAATGACATTGGAGTAGACATCTGTCCCCATCAGTGTGTCATTTTCTGTGGTCTCAGTATTTTGTTTCAAGTGATGGCTCTCTTGCTCACTCACTTTCTCATACAGGCCTGGCTCCAAATGACCCATAATACCCCTGGAGAATGTAAGAGCAATCTCCAAAGTACTTTGAGTCCTGCAAACACTGAAGCTCCTCTTTTTTTGCTAATGCAAAACAAACCTGTGTATTCTTTCTATATATATATATATATATATATATATATATATATATATATATATATATGCCTAGGGATGTAACTATTGCCGATATATTCTCAGGTGAAATGGCATCTAAAAGGACAGTAAGTGGTCTTGGACATAAGATGTCTTTTTTTTGTACAGTTCTCAAAGATGTTCAATTTATCACCACAGAAGGCCTAAGAAAACCAGAATATCATGACACTTGACAGTTTTTTTGCTATTCTTTTGCTGCACTTGCTCTGAAATGGTGTAAAAAATTTGATCATTTGCTTATGTTTTGGTCATTTGATTATTGGCTATTAATCTGCAGTAGAAACATTTTGCACTGTCATGATCTGAAAATAGTTTGCAAAGAAAGAAGCAAGTGTAACTGTCAGGTTATTGTCAGTTTCTGTTGGTTTCACCCAGCTCTAAATTGTGATGGCTCTATTAGAAAACGGTCAGTGACGCAGCTTGATTATCATGGTCATACTGGTGCCATGTTGTCACCCTTCACTCAGCTGGGCGGGTACTGTCCAGATGGTCCTGGTGATTAAGCCAGCAGCCATACAACGTGGAGAAAAAAGTTTGTGTTGCAGAAGTCAGAGAGACTAAACTGACAGTATTTGTCCCAGTGAGGCTCTTGGGGACATATCAACAACCTTCAAACGATTACACAAAAGAAATGTTTTACTGGAGGAGTGAGTGGTGACTTGGCAATAGCAGTTTCCCTCGGCAGAAGGTGAAGAACTTAGAGCAGATTTTTGTGCAGCGCAGTGTGGAAACACCGTATTGAACGGCCAGTGGAGACATTCTTTCCACAAAATGAACGACTTAAAGCATATTTCCCATTACTCTGTTTGTTTGTGCGCGGTTAGGCCCCGTCAGTATTGTGTATGGCGAGAGATGGAGGGGAAAAAGCTTGGCTCTTGGCGTGCTGCAGAGAGAGAGAGAGAGAGAGAGAGAGAAGAAAAAAAAGGAAGAAGAGCATTTCTGTGCATTGATGCTGATGATGAGTGAGTACATGGAAAAGAGAGCCAGTGAGGGGAAGAAAAAGAAATGTTGGTTTGGAGATGTTGGCAGGCAGTGAATGTCCAAGTCCCTCACATCACCCACCCTCTGCCACACTGGCTGTATCCTCAGCTGCGCTCTCTGCTCACAGGATGTGGAGCTTCTTGTCTGAACTCTTGTGCATTGGAAATGAAGTGACAAGTGGCGAAACTGTTCCCATGTGACAAGTCATCCTGGCGTTTCATTGGGGAATTGGACTCTTCTGTAGCCTCTAAATTTAACTTTGGATGTTTTCTCTCTAGAGTTTTGATTATAGTCCCACAGATCTTGTGCACCTGTTGGCCTTTTATTATTTAGCCTCTGCCCTGCCTCTTTAAAATGGACAGTATCATATGCAGACAATATTAGGAAAGGTTTATTAGGACGACTGTTGTTGTAGCAGACTGTCTTGGTAATAAAGCTGCCATTGTAGTTATTCTTCATTGGCAAACAGTATGGGCCAAAGGGAAACATATTAATCAACAGGTATGAAGTAGCAACCCCCCTCAGTGGTTAAATCTGGATATACTGGGAGTTTGGCACATCCCTTATGACTTATTTGTGTTGCACAAAGACTTTAAAGCACTTTACAGTGAGCGCTCCATACACATCCCACGTTCTCGTGCTCAGATAGGCCAAGCTCCAGTTTCCCCCTTCTCTGTCCTCTGTCCTCAGTGGGCAGCCGGCCAAGATCTGTGCCCAGTTAACAGCCCAGTGCTGGGAACCCCAAGGCCCCAAGCAGGTGTCAACCTCCCTGCCCAGCCAAAGGAGCTGAGAGGGGAACACAAAGGGCTCAAAGAAACCTGCCAGCATGGTAACCGTCTTAAATATCCCAGGCCCAGTATGGCCACTCCTCTAAATCTCTCCGCAGCACAGGGTAGCTGCCAGTAAGCTCTTAGTGCTACTGTAACACTGACTCTCAAAGGGGTTTGGAGCTTTTTTTTTTTTTTTAACGCTCCAGCCTAAATGGGGTTCAGAGTGGTGAGATTGATGGAGGGCATCAGGAGTGTACAGATAGAGGGATGAGACTCATTTAAAGCTTTTATTCATGCAGCGTGCCACTAGAGGATTCTTTTTTTTTCAAAGACCATAAAACAGAGAGAAATTCGGCCTTCCCGGGGGTTTTCATCAGTATTGTTATCTCATCTATTCAAGCCGTGCCGACATCAGGCGCCTTTCTTTCTCTCTGCTCCCACTAAACAACCAGTTATGCTGCCGTCATCATAAGTATTATTATTAGCCAGTTTATGGATCATCTTTATAGGATGCTCCCAGATCCAGATCTCATGGGCTTGGGTGATCTTTGAAAACACTGGTTTGGCTCAGGGCTTTCCTCAGGGCTAAGCTGTCCTGGCATTTAGATTGGCAAGACTGTAAAAGAACTAGATGAGAGGGAGAAGTGATGCTCTTCTCTTTCTCTTTCTCCTTCGCTCTCTTGTCCTCTCTCTCTCTCTCTCGCTCTCTGTTCATTGTAGACTCTGTAGTGATGATGTGGATGTAATGGGGGGGGGGAGTGGAGCGCAGTGGAGTGGAGGCTCCCCTCATCTTCAGTAAACAATAGGTCCTTGTGTATTTGACCCCCTCTATAGCAGAGTGGAGTCCATGGCTAGAGCTGAAGCTGGAAAGGAATTCAATCTCTTCCTGATTCAGTTTGTGGAAACCCTCACAACCCCCGTCCCCTCCCAAAAAAAACAACACCCCCTGGTATTAGGAGGGGTTTTTCTTCTGAGGCTATTTGTTCTCATTTACAACCAAATCAATAATCAATTATCGTTCTCCCCCTTTTTTCTCTAGCTGTGGTGGTCCTCATTTATTGTCTATACATGCTGTGTTGTATGGGCCATCTTCCCCCTCCAGCTGGGTAATTGATTGCTAACCTATATTTGAGTGGGATGAGCCACAATGGTGCCACTGGGTCATTAAAAAGTAGTTGACAATGATTTATCTGTCCTGTGACTCTATGGTTTCTTCTCTACGTTCTGTTAAAATCAGGACAAATGACCTGATAAAGCAGCTAAAACACTTGGCTTTTCCATTCAGGCTCTTGATGGTAACACATTTCTTTTCAGTGGCTCAGATGCGAATTAGCGAATGCGTTTTTCCGACGTGACGAGGCAGAGTTTTGGTTCCTGTGAGTGAAAAGTTCAACCTGGATCCTCATCTTACGAGACACCCGATAACCTTTCATCCCCTTCTTTGTGTGTCCGGCCCACCCATTCTGCGGAGGTGTGCTGCGGGTACTTGAGCTTCTTATGAAAACCGGAATAACCAGTTTGGAGCCAGCTCACTTTACTCTCTCAGGAAAGTGAGGCAAGTCACCTGACCGGTCAAACCCACCTTCCATCTGCTCGTTACTTTTTCATTGGCCTTCAGGCTGCGAGCCTCCCCACCAGCGGTCTCCAGTCTGATGTTTGTAAAAGTCATGTTCATTGGTAGCAAATGGGAGTGAAGGCAGGGTACAGGGCTGCTGTACCACACTGCTCCTCTCACATGATTGGATCAAGAGAAAGGAAACCCACCAGTCTGACAATTGAATTACATCAGCTAATCACTTTCTGACTTAATACCATTTCATTGTTAATAATATTTACAGAGTAAAGGAAGGTAATCATTCCCCCGTCCATGTCAGAATGAATTTAGTCGACAATCATGAAAATTGACATCAAGATTATTTTCCATGTGGCCTTCGTTGCAGTAAATTTGGCAAACATGGAGTGTATTACAAGCAGGATTGAGGACAGATTTAGAGATTTATTTTAATATTTTACTTAAGCCTTAAAGCTTGTGCTTTCTCCCCCCTGCTTTCCTGTTGACCTAAAACGGCTGATTTTAAACATGGTTCGTTTGACGATAAAATATTAACAAATTCAGATAAAAGTTGGTCCTGACAAAATGACTAAAAGCACAAAGATGCCATTAGCAAGAGTACATGAATCTATATTTGAGGCACATTCCTCCTGAAAGATGAAACAATACACATGAATTTCACATTGCTTTGTATTTTACAACATGCCATGATTTTTGGAGGCCATTAGGAACCAGGAAGAGCATTTACAACTTTTATACTTGACTTGATTGATTCAGCTTCATGAACCTGCAGTGACTTGCACTTTAAGGCTTAATGCTAAAGGAAAATGTCTGGTTTAAACAAGACATCTTAAGGTTTTATTGGACATGACAACATCAGCCTCCTGAGGAGCATCTGGATGAGTCTATCACACTCAGAGATGACACACAGCTCCCTAATGGAGGCCTTATCAGACGCACCCTGAGGAGGGTGTACCAGGAAAGAGCTGTTAAAAGGCAAGACGGATCACAATGCTCTACAAATTGGCGAATGGAAAATGACACCTGCACCTGATAAGAGCTTAAAGCTTCCAGATACGCTGTCATCATCCCCACCGTCATCCACCACCGTCACTGCTGTCATCGTCATCAGCCGTGGGAGCGGATCTGCCCGTCGCTGTTTCTCGACAATGCAGCCATGCAGAATAACAAGTTTGGAATAAAAGGGGGATTTTCCTAAGCCTCAGGTGTTAACTTGAGTGTTAAGTTGTTACACAACACACAACGGCAAACTGAGGTGTCATGCAGTGGTCAAAGGAGCACTCACGTCATAACAGCTGTGTGTGTGTGTTTTTTAATACAAAATACAGTGGCTGATTATCTGCTGCTCTGGGTCAGGACTCCATCATGTGGTGCATCCCTCACTCCTCAGTGCCCCCCCTCTGGGGCAAAAGTGGAACTCCACGTCCGTCTCTTTTACTTCTTTGTTGTTGAACTCTATGAATCACATGATGGCCTGGACAAGAAAGTACGAAAACTGCATTATTTCCTTAGTTTTGTGGTGTGTTTGAAAACTGCTGATCAACATGTAGGAGAAAGGACATGGAGGCTTTTGTTGCTGATTTATATGTTTTGTTTTTTTGTGTCTTCCCTTAAATATAAACTGTGAAATGATTAGTTTCACCAGATGTTTCATGTCAAAGTGAAAACTTGACACTTGAAACCTGATACAGGTACTTAACCTGATATAGGTACTTAAGGCTCATGGATACTTCTCATGTGAAATACAGTATTCTGCCTGCACTGTCATAAA